>JAXCHO010000078.1:0-1200000 GCA_036630365.1 Acanthiza pusilla
AAAAAACAACAAAAAAACAAAAAAACCCCAAAAAAAACCCAAAACCCCAAAAACCCAAAAACCCAACACCCCAAAACCCCAAAACACAAAACCCCACCAAACAAAACCAAAAACCTTCATCCCCCATCCTCCTAACCTACCCTTCCCTTCCCTTCCCAAACCTTCCCTTCCCTTCCCTTCCCTAACCTTCCCAAACCCTTCCCTTCCCTTCCCTTCCCAACCCCTTCCTCCAACTCCTTCCCTTCCCCTTCCCAAAACCTTCCCCTTCCCTTCCCTTCCTTCCCCTTCCCTTCCCTTCCCTTCCCTTCCCTTCCCTTCCCTTCCCTACCTTCCCTTCCTTCCTTCCCTTCCCTTCCCTTCCCTTTCCCTTCCCTTCCCTTCCTTCCCTTCCCTTCCCTTCCCCCTTCCTTCCCTTCCCTTCCCTTCCCTTCCTCCCTTCCCTTCCCATCCCTTCCAAACCTTCCCAAACCTTCCCAAACCTTCCCAAACCTTCCCAAACCTTCCCAAACCTTCCCTTCCCTTCCCAAACCTTCCCTTCCCAAACCTTCCCTTCCCTTCCCAAACCTTCCCTTCCCTTCCCTTCCCAAACTTCCCTTCCCTTCCCAAACCTTCCCTTCCCTTCCCTTCCCAAACCTTCCCTTCCCAAACCTTCCCAAACCTTCCCAAACCTTCCCTTCCCAAACCTTCCCAAACCTTCCCAAACCTTCCCAAACCTTCCCAAACCTTCCCAAACCTTCCCTTCCCTTCCCAAACCATCCCTTCCCAAACCTTCCCTTCCCATACCTTCCCAAACCTTCCCTTCCCCAAACCTTCCCTTCCCTTCCCTTCTCTATTTTTTTCCTTTTTTGTTTTTTCTTCTCTTTATCTTCTCTTCACAAAAATAGATAATTTAAATAATTGGAAGCAAATAATGAAAATTGGTCCAGAGAGTTTCATGTTCTGTTACGAGTTTTCCACATGTGTCAATCTGCTCTGCCTCTGCACACCCTCAGCACCAGGCAGCGAGGGAGGACGGGAGTTCGAAGGAAGACAACCTTCCTTTAACAGAATGGACAAAAGTACTACTTGCCACCTGCTGGCACCTTTTGAAGGAGCTTAGCATGTTTTCCACCACAGAATTGTCCATCTATTACTATACACCTGTAGAACCTGAAGCACAAACCATGTGAGTGGATCCCACTGCAGTATTGTGCCTTTTGCAGAGCTGGGATGCAGGCATCTCCTCACCATTTCCCTGCCCTCTGCAGCTCTTCCTGCCCTGTTAGCCCCAGCAGTGGATGACCTGCTGGACTTCCATGAGGTAGCCACAGAAATGAAACAAAGATTGCAAAAAAACCCCAGCAAACACCTCTTCAGATTTAAGGAGATACTTTACTGTAGTTTTTTAAGAGGATCTCATCTATCTCTTTAATAAGTAAAGAATTTGGGTGACACAGGACCTTCTTGTCTCCAGTGGAGAACATTTTTTTCCCGGGGAACCTGAAGCTCAGTTATTAAAAATGAAAATCTGTCTCAGCCTTTCAACTCTGTTCTTGGAAACACCAGCTGTTAAAAAGGGGAAAGTTAAAAAGGAGCCCAACAGAGGGACCTTTTCCAGATAAAGCTTTCCTGTGATCTTGGTATCGGGACGGCTGCACTCAGCTGCAGAGAGGAGAAAAGGTGAGCTATGATGCTTGTTACATATCACAGAAAATGCTGTGTTTCCTCTTAGATGCTGCCTAACTGGAGTGCTGAGCTGCACATTCACAATTACAACCCAAAGAAAACCCTCTTCCCAAAACTGCCTGATGCAACTCCCCAGGCTGGTGTGGGAAATGGATTTTCATGAGCATTCGAGATACTGTGGTGAACTGGTGAACCATTAGTTGCAAACATTCCTCCAGGAAAATTTTAAAGCATCCTGTTCTGCCAAATTATTTTCAGACTTGTTTTCCAGGTTTTGAGATTTGCCAGCATGTTGCTTGTTTTTGCCCAGTCTATCCATTCTAGTTTTACTGGAATTTGGAGACAATTTGCTACTGGATCCACTTCAAGAAGAATAAGGTCCTCAGTTTTACGTTAGTCCTCATAAGTATGCATTAAAATATACTGCTTTCACAATGAGTACGGTGAAAACAAAAGGCAGTAAAAGGAAATTTTTCTGCAGAAAGTGGCTTTTTTTGCCTACATAGCAATCTTAAACTTTTGTGGTTTATAAAAGAAAAGTTTCTAACACAAGGGGAGTATATTAATGTCATTAGCTGAAGACAATAAAGACAAAGATCAAAATTACTTTTAAAATATTCTTTAGGTGGTAAAACAGAGGACATAACAGATTTACATATGAAAATGGAGGGTCTGAATTTGAAAACAAGTGTCCCTAGACAGAGACTCTGCTCAAAGGTATTCTGAGCTGATTGAATATTCAATGTCCTGTAAGTCCTTTACGATAGAAAAACTTGCAGTTGGAGAAAGAAAATAATTTTTATATTTTTCTATTCTATATTTTTAATATTTATCTTTTCATATATTTTTAAATAGGTAACAATGTGAAGTACTCAACAGCTTCCAGCACTAGGTCTTCCTTTTGAACTATTGACAGAATTAGGCAATTCTGATTTTGTTCCCACTTTCACTTTCTAGCTTCAGTTTTAATTTTATTGCATCTAGGACTTAATGCTCCACTTTGCTGAACACCCTAAACGGTCCTGTATTGCAACAGAAAACATAAACAGTCAGCACTAGGGGTCAAGTTTCTCTGCTTTATCTTCACTTTCAGGATAGCT
The DNA here is from genome assembly GCA_036630365.1 of Acanthiza pusilla. Classification (NCBI taxonomy): domain Eukaryota; kingdom Metazoa; phylum Chordata; class Aves; order Passeriformes; family Acanthizidae; genus Acanthiza; species Acanthiza pusilla. The sequence goes on from JAXCHO010000078.1 coordinate 2,766, forward strand.
GAGCTTTACTTTCCACCATTTACTATCCAAATATGAAAGATTTTGAGGTCAAACCTCAAGAAATAACACTGAGCATTTACCAAAATAAATGCAATTCTCTGCTGTTTCCAGCCAAAGGTCCACATAGCATAACATGCAGTCTCTGGCACTTCTTTGCCAAAACACGTGACACACAAATGTGATGTTCCTCTTCTGCATGATGACAAGAGTACAACTACATCTACAAGACAACAACGTCTGTATGAAGATCACGTGCAATGTATTTTGTTAGGACCTGATACTGCAATGACTTCTCTGTTCGATGTGAGTAGCATTGAGAATAACGAAAAATCTGAGAATTTGGAATCTGTGTATTGCCCAATCTGTGTGTTCCCCAAGACAGGAACAATCACTGTCATTAGTTTAAAAAGAAATGGAAGAAACAGATTTGGGAAATTTTAAAAAATGTAATAAAAATATATCACTTAGGTATTTTGAACTTGAGATTTCAAAAGAATTTTCCACCCAAGCTGAACAGGTTGCTAAGGGAGGTTACGGAGTCTCCATCGTTGGAAATATTCAAAAGCCATCTAGACGTGGTGTAGGTGTAGGTGGCCTTGCTTGAGCAGGGGGGTTGGACTAGCTTATCTCCAGGGGCCCCTTCCAGCCTTAGCTGTTCTGCAGTTCTGTGATAACTGAGCTCCAAAATCAAATAGTCTCAACCAGGCAGGGAACCCTTGCAGGCAATGAACCCTTGCAGGCAGTGAACTGGTGTCAAGCCCCGGGCTTACACGTTACCCAGCTGGGACATTTAGCAGCACCAGAACTTTTCATGCTGTGATATAAAGACCTAATTCTGCCCTGCCCTGAGTATATCTGGTGAGTCCTGAATATATTCAGTGTTCATTACCAATCACACTCAAATATGTTCTTGATCTTACCCCTCTGAAGTCAGTTTGTCTTTGCAAGGAGTATCAGGTCCTTACAGAATGAGGCTGTAACTCTGTAAAGATCAGATACAGATTTTCCTTTAATATGGCCCTTATGAAATCCCAGTAGTAGAGTGAAACATCTGAGGAAGTTTGTGCTGCAGGTGTTAGTCCAGAATCCAAGAAAGAAAGATGATGAAAGAGAAGAAAACTCGTAAGAATGAGATGGGAAAAAACAGGAGGACAGGAGTACAGAATCAGGAGGAAAGACATGGGCAATGGAAGAAACACAGAGAGGTGAGCAAATGCTGGTTTTGGTCTCTTTTTTTCAAAAAAAGGGAAGTGAAATCTTCATGGGAACTTCCCCCTACATCATTAGCAGGCAATAGAAAATCTATTCTGTGCAAAATCTCTGTGGAACTGGACAACTGCTTAGAGAAAATGTAATTGCATAACAAGTGTTTTTGAGGGAAGGAAGGAAGGAAGGAAGGAAGGAAGGAAGGAAGGAAGGAAGGAAGGAAGGAAGGAAGGAAGGAAGGAAGGAAGGAAGGAAGGAAGGAAGGAAGGAAGGAAGGAAGGAAGGAAGGAAGGAAGGAAGGAAGGAAGGAAGGAAGGAAGGAAGGAAGGAAGGAAGGAAGGAAGGAAGGAAGGAAGGAGGAAGGAAAAAAAAGAAGAAAGAAAGAAAGAAAGAAAGAAAGAAAGAAAGAAAGAAAGAAAGAAAGAAAGAAAGAAAGAAAGAGAAAAGAAAGAGCAAGAAAGAAAGCAAGAAAGTGAGAAAGAAAGCGAGAAAGAAAGCGAGAAAGCAAGCAAGAAAGCAAGAAAGCAAGCAAGAAAGCAAGAAGGCAAGAAAGCAAGAAAGCAAGAAAGCAAGCAAGAAAGCAAGCAAGAAAGAAAGCAAGAAAGAAGGCAAGAACGAAAGCAAGACAGCGAGAAAGAAAGTGAGAAAGCGAGAAAGCGAGCAAGCAAGCAAGAAAGAAATAAATTCAGGCTGACCCCAGCATAAAGGAGCATGTTCAGCAACATACAGAAACACAGACACCTCAGACCTGGTTGTCAGTGTTTCCCTCAGCCCATTGTCTTGAAGGCATGACTGAATTTGCAGGTCTGGCTGTAGACAGGCTGTATGGAAAATGCAAGCTTCCGTCTTTGGTGTTTGCAGTAGGAGTCAAGCAGAGTACCCCAAGAGAGGGTGAAGCATTTTCCCAATCCAGTGACATTATCTGGGGAGAAAAAGTGTGTTTCAGTTTTGGTTTCAGAAAAGCAAGAAGGAGTAACCCTGGCAGGCTGCCTTAAAATTTGCTCACTTCAGAAGAAAACCCTAACAGCAATATCCTCTCACTTTTATTTATAGTAAGCAAGTCCTGTTCTCAAACACACTGATTAAAATGTGCAGCACTTTCACCCTTTCACTGGGTGCTGAACACAGTGAGTCCTTCCATCAGGACACAGGCCAGCCTTCACCAAGAGTTTGGCTTATGTGAGAAATACACAGAGATGATCAAAACATGAAATTCAAGACATTTTTTTCTGCCTCACACAACAATAATGTGTGGCAGAACTCATTTACTAAATCAACTGATATGTGTCAGGGCAGAAGACACTGTTTTCCACTCCTCTGCACTCAGATTGAGCCCCCTGAAAAATCATCCCATTGACCAAATGTTTTTAAGATAACAAAATAAATAGAATCAACCCCTAATGTTTTTCTTGCTCATCCTTTGCTTTATGATCCATGAGGCTACCCTTAATTTCCCTATTCCAACCATGAGAGCTACAAAAATAGAAAAGTAAAATGAAAACTGAGCTCATCAGACAAAACTACCCCCACCAAAGTCAAGTTGGCCCTGTGTGGGTTTGGAGCCCACCCAGGCAGAGCAGCTTGCAAGGCCCATGCCTAAGATCACAATGTACTCTGCAATTACAGCACAATGCTGACAATAGCGTTTTGTCAGTAAAATAAGAAAAAATAGTTGTGAAGACATGTAAGGAATATGTACGGGGGGATAACTAAATAAAAGAGGCAATTTTGTTCACTACTCTTTTGAGCAGTAGAGCGGGCTGACAGAAGGGTTATAGGATGGCACAGTATTTCCATCCACAGATGTCACAGGGACACTACTGCACGTGATTTAAGATTAATCTCTTGAATCAAAATGTCACCATGTATACTAATGAGCAAAAACTCTCTGGCAGAGAATCCGTCCCTGGGGCTCCTGTTCCCAGGTAAGAAGCTTGTCTCCAGACTATTGTAGAAAGTCTCTCAGCAGAGTGCAGTGAGGTTGGTGGTATAACTTGCCCCCGGTTCACAATTTTCCATTTCAGACTTGCTGTCTCTGTCTTGGTTTCGGTCTATTTACTCGGAGCCATTTCTTAACAATGTCTAATTTCCTCAAGGAATCCCTCTGAGTCCCCTCTCTTAGAAATGCTGCCATATCTTTTTTTTTAATCACTGAAAGGCACAAATATCCTTCCTGAGCCCTCTTACCATCCAGCCTGATTATATACATAGATTTCAGTTTCCATACATTTTCTACACAGTAGGAGTTCCCAAAATGCAGCCTCTGGGGATATAAAGTGTGGCCCCAATTGCAGCTCAATGAGATGAAAACAAAGCCGATCAGGTACAGTTCTTACCGTTAATGAGCCTAACCAGCAGGCAGTTATTACTCAGTCTGGAAGACATAAGTGGTTGGAATCATAGCACATTCATTTTTTATTTATAGTGATGCACATTCAAATTAGAAGTAGCCCTCCAGCGGCTGGCATTTTGCCAGGGCCTGACCATCAGTGTGATAAAATTTTACTATCTTGAAGATACAGAATGCCTTTTGCTGCTTTTTTTTTAAAAATAGCAATCTCCTCTGCTCCTGCTCCTATTCCTTGACTATCAAAAGTGGACAATGAGGCTTAATTAATTTAGGAACATTGTCCCTTACTGAAAATGAAAGAAAAGAGTCTTTTTTTTCTTTTCTTACTTGGTGGTGAGGTACAAGTCAAACATAAACTGATCTTCTTGTAAATAAGCAAAGGCTCAAGCCTTCTGGCAAATAAAAGAGTTGAAATGAACACTTGGACAAGAACCATAAAGAAATGGGTTCTTGGAGATGATGAATATTTTTAGCCCATTAATCTATTAATGGCAACTGTAAATACCTCACTCAAAATCACAGCGACTCTGAAATATTTAACTGGAGAGGCTCACAGAGCCTGGTCAGGACAATGTGATACGAGGAAACCGTAGTAATTCGCCTCACCTTGCTAGCCATCCGTTTGCAATCTAACCCCTCCCCTGAGTTAAAGTTACAAACCTTAGTAACTGTGTGGCAGACTTGACAGCAATTAACATTACTCAGCTGCCAGCTGCGTTTTAAATCTCCCTTCTAAGCGATCTTGTAACGTAGGTTTTAAAAACAGCCTGACAGGGTGCTGCTCTGCGCCAAGGAGCTGGGTCCGGCCTCTCTTAACGTGGTGAGATTCTGCCACTGATTACAGGCGGAGCTGATAAATCAATGGCAGAGTAGGGAAAATTCACTGAGCTGCTGTTTGCAGCATGAGGCTTGGGTTTTTATCGTAATCTCATCGAGGGGGCTGAACAGAAAACACTACCGAGAAATTACCTTTATTAGTTGAATTCTTTAGTCCTGTGTTCACTACTCATATACAGAAAAGAGCACGACACGCTGCGAAGAACTCCTTTACCCTCACATCTCAGCATTCAGGCTTTACAAGCCAGGGAGAACTTTCTAAGTCATTTAAAGCTCAGAAATCAGAGTTTTGCTGGAAATCAACTAGCTGGAGTCACACTCCCGTCAGATGTAAGGCTAGCCCTGGTTGGGGATGAGCGCCGAGCCGTGAGAGCAGTGTGAGCTCGGCGGCAGGCCACGGGGCCAGCAGCGCATCCCGCTGAGGGTGGACAGGCACCGATCGCTCCCCGCTCCCACCCGGAACAGGCCAGCGCGAGCCCGCCCCTCCGCTCCCGGGCCCCGCCCCTCCCCGCCCATTGGCTGCCGGGCGGGGGCGGGGCGGGGAGCGCCGGGGGCGGGGCTGCCGTCAGCTGTTCGCGGCGCGCCCGCCGGCGCCGGCCGCAGTTTGGCGGTGCGGAGGCGGCGGCGGCTCATCCCGGGACGCCCCGTCCCCGAGGGACGCCCGTCCCAGTTCTCGGTGAGTGCCCGTAAAGCGCCTTCGCCACTGGGGGCCGGTCGCTCTGAGCCAGGTCGCCGGTGAGCGCGGTACCGAGGCCGGGCGCGATCGTGACAGGGAAGGGGGTTCGTCTCGGGGCAGCACCGGCCCGGCCGGTCCCGCCCGGAGTCCCGCGCCTGCTGGGGAGCGGGAAGAAGGGGGAGCGTGCGGGCTAGGAATGAGCTCGGTGGGCACTGAGAAGGCAGCTGATTTGCTGAGATAGGCGATGGCTGAATCCACAGCCAGCGCTGGCCCTCCCTGGCTGCCCCGCCGTGCTCGGGTGTCTCGTCCCACGGCACTGCCCGGACCTCTTGGCCGGGGGCAGATCTGCGGGGCTGGAGCCCGGGCGGGGAAGAGTTAAAGGCGGCCGCCGGTGGCGAAGCGAGGCCGGCCAGCTTTGTTTTGGGACTCTGGCACGCACGTGTGCGCTGAGCCCTCCCTCCGCTCCGGGCTCGCCGCCTGTCAGCGCGGGCGTGCGGCTGTCCCGGCCCGCAGCGTTTGGCCGCTGGCTTGTGGAAGGAAGCGCCGTAGGTAGGACACGGCACCGGAGACACGCGGGCTGCCGTGCCCGTGTGCCCGCCGTCGGGCAGAGACCGAAGCCCGAGCTGTCCGGTGTCTGTGGCTCCCAGTGTGAGCTGCGTTTGGAGGTTGTGAAAGCAGCTTCAGTGAGTGTTAGGACGAGTTCGCGCTGCCTCTGCATTCTCTCTTCAGCATTTCTGAAGAGCTCTGCAAAAAGGTCAGACCGTATTGCAGGAGATCGAGTTAAACTTCTTGCTCTTTAAACCCTCTTTTGTTCGAGGTTTGCACTGTGCCTTTCCTGCACTTTCTTTGAGGAATGCCCGTGTCCCAGTGAGGCTGACAGATGACATCTGGCAAACCTTCCTGCAGAGACAAAATACATTCCCACCTGCCTCTCTGTCAGGTGACTGTGATCCAACAGAAGAGCTGGCAAGATCATCCATGCCTGCCTCTTGGGGCCCGTAACTCCTTTCGGTGTGCTGCTTCAAGCCATGGATGAGAATGAGTGCTCTGCCACTTGTCATCCAGCAGAGCTCCATCCAGCTGTGGGGCTGGTACCTGTTCTGCTCTGCAGAAACTTGGGGAGTTGTGGCTTAGTTGAGTGAACTGCTGAGATGCAGCAGTTAAATAGCCATAGGGCTCCCAAGCCAGAGTCCTGCACAAATAGTTCTTGCACTGCTCGGTCCTGTTGTCTCTAGTGTGCTGGTGTCCTGAGTGCTGCTCACCTGGGGGGAGATGGGAGCACCAAGGGCAGCACTGAACACATCCTTATAAAATTATTATTAATGTCTCCCTCAGGCCTGAAATTCCTCTTGCTAGTCTTCCATTCTGTTAAATGCTTCGCAAACCAGAGCAAAGGAAGAGACATGAAGAGTTGAATTTCACTGCCTTGTTTGGAACTGGGTGGAAATCCTGGAGATGGATCTCTTAGGAGTCTGTCTTCCAATTGGGTTAGATGCACAGGTAACAGTAAAGGGACTTGTGGCATTTTTGGTAATACTGCTTCTACTTGCTTTATGTTTGCAAAGAGCTCTGAAATAGTGATTTAGGTTTTATGGGGGGTTTTTCCCTCCATCATCTTTGTTCAGCTTTGTGCTTCAACAGAGGTCAGGAGTATTTACTGTGGCAACTACAGAAATTCCGCTTTAAACACTGACACCAGTCATGTTTTTCTTTAGTAGTAGGATGAACCATTGCACTGACAGTGCATGTAGGCTTGAGGGAAGTGTTGTTGCCAAGTTTGGGACATGTTTTGAGCTGAGGGGAGAAATGAGAAGTTGAAAGTTGGCCTTCACAGGGAGAAGTAATGGAGAGCTTCACAGAAGTGGCTTTGACGGCTCTTAAGTTTTGCAACCACTGGGGTTTCTTTAAAATCTGGCCTTGCAGCCTTGTGATTACAAGAGCTTTTCTTCATCAATAAGCAATAGGTGGGAAAAAGTGAATGGCATATACCATAAAGTTCAAATATGACAGACCAAAGCAAAGCAGACCCCAAAGAAGCTGACTGGCCATGGGGCTATTGGAAGGATTTGGGCTGCTTTTTAAAACAACGTCTTTTCTGTTTCTGCGTGCTGAGGTTGGGGGTTGGCTACCTATTTGTGAGCAGTTGTGGAATTGGAGCTGTGGTTGTGAACTTTGTCTCTCTCTGGTGCAGCATTTGAGCACTTTCTGCAAAGCCTTGACCTTCACCACAGGTGACTCACCTCTCCTGTCCATACATATGGGCAGCTCTGGGAAGTGGGGAAGAGGGAAGGTGTGGTAAAATCAGTTATGTTTTATTGTTGGAGCAGAATGCATTCTCTCCTGGACAATATTCTTGTTGTGTCTTAGCTGTTTCCTCAAATGTCCCTTTATTGCAGGAGCAATGGATCGCCCCAGCTACCTGGAAGAGGACTATTCTAGCCTGGATGGGCTGGACGATGACGTGTTTCACTCTGATGACTTTGGACTTGCAGGTCAGCCTGGTGAGATGACTGCAACTGGCTTTTTCACACAGAACCAGTCCTACAGCTGCCTTCTGGGGAGGTTTCAACTATTCCCCCTCACACACTGCTGTGGTCCCGGTATCAGGCATCCTGAGCAGCAGGACAAGGCAACTCAAACACTCAGCCCATCCTCTTCCAGTCAGGATGTTATGTTGCCTTGTGGAGTCACTGAAGAGCCACGGAGACTCTTCTATGGTAAGAGCACTCCAGTGTCACTAGCTTTGCAGCAAGGAAACTGTCCCTTTAGCACTTCCCCAATCATGCAAGATCTCTTTCATTAGGGCGTTTTGTTAAAGGACTGAAATTATTTTGATTTAGTCCTATTCCCTCAAGAAAGACAACTTGTATTTTCTTACCCTTGCTTGTCCCACTGCAGGAACCAGACACTTGCTCATTGCTTCTGCTGTCTTTGATATTCCCTCTCTCTCTTTTTGGCTTTATTCTATGACATTTGATTTTACTGCTAGATGTTTAAATGTTCACCGTACTTCAAATCCTACAATTTGCCTACATTTTTTAACTACCGGTGGTCTGTCTCATACACACAGGAAGTGGAAACTCCTAGAAGTTTTCAGTGGAGAGAAGGAAATGCAAAAAGTTACAGCTTTTAGGCTCTTTACTGGAGTTAAAGTTGCTGAATTAGTAGCATGTCCATCCAGTATTTTACTAGTAACTGATGGGTCACCACTCGGCTCTGTGTATCCAATTCAGCTTTAATTCAAATCACTAAAATCACTAAATGCCAGAAAACTGAGAAAAGACTGACAGAAAAGATACTGCTATCTTTAAAGGGAGACAACTTGAGGCAGAGATCTTGTAAAACTGCAAAACTGTCATTTAAAAAAACCCCAAACCACATCACTTGGCTGAACTATAAACAAGCAAAAGGAATCAATTTTAAGATCCTGCCATTCATTTGACTATGGGAATCAACACAATGCTCTGCTTAATCGATATAAGTTTATTTAAAAGCTGGGCAAATGTTTCACTGCACTGTGTTACAGTACATAGTCATTGTTTGGGCTTCAGGAACTAGACTTTAACATCAAAGTAAAAAATTTAGGATTATGTGCAGCTCTGTCCTCCATGAAATGTACTGAGTAGAAAAGCTAATCTTTGTACTGGAAGAATGACTCTTCTGATCTGTTTTGTAGGGAGTGCTGGTTACCGTTTACATGTCCCTCCAGCTGGCTTTGTGTTGGATCCGCACCTCCAAGAGGAACCTCAGGAAGGTCAGCGGGAAGCACGTGCTGAGGTGCAGATTGCACGGAAGTTGCAGTGCATTGCCGACCAGTTCCACCGGCTCCACATACAGAGGGTAGGGTGTCTCTGGAGGGGAAGGTGGGGGTTTACCTGTCCAAGAGTGGTACTATAGAAGACTGGCTCCAGGCATCAGCTAAGTGAGCTGTGGTTTACGACAGCAGACTGCCAACAGCGATAAAATGGTTGGAGTATCCTGATGGATTTTGCTTATGCTAGATTGCTGGCTCTTCCTAAAGATTCGCAGGTGGAGGGAAGAGAATGTGAGGGATTGCATTTACTGCCTGGGAAGGGAGCTCTTCTGTGTTAGCTGCTGCTATTCCAGCTCTTCCAGTTCATCAGCACTGGGGTTTGAGGCTTTTCCCAGGGATTTTCCTCTTACTTTTTATTACAGCTTTTACTCTTCTTTTCCATTCTCCTCACCACCAGCACCTTCTCTTCTATGGAATGAATAGCCATCAGTGGCTTATGTCAGCTCCTCGTCTTGGAGATAACAACAAGCCTGGAGTCTGTTCTGACACTCTGTTGTATAACAGTAGTTTTATGTAATGTTGTAAAGTATATTTAGATCACACTAGACTTGTTAGCAGCTACTCCATCACACAGTCCTAGCCAGTGTCTCAGACTTGTGAGTAACTTCCTCACAACAAAAGACAGCTGTAAGATGCCATCAGGTCTGAAAACCACACTCCAGATTCTTGATTTTTTCTTTAAAAAAACCCCAAACACTGTTGTTCAAAGAAACAAAATAGCCATCGCACCCTGCCCCCTCCCAAACCCTTGATTCTTCCTTCTTTGCTCTCCTTCCCCTTTGAGTAGAGATAAAATAGAAATCTCAGCCCATACAGAGATGGCCAGAGGTGGCAGAGGCTTGGCAGTAGGCAGCAGTTTGCTTTTATGCAAGCCCAGCAAAGAGGTTGAGTATCTGCTTGTATATGAAGAAATTTTGCTCACTTCAGAAAGGGACAGAAAGTTTATCTCGTTCCAAGTGAGTTTGTGCTCTGGTAACTGTGGGATTGTTTGCAGCCCTTCTCAAAGGTAAGTGAGGATCTCTGTCCTGGTCAGAGAGTGTGGCTTGTGGCTGAGCAAAGGCTTGGTCCTCTCTGTGTCATCTGAGAGATGAGGAGATTCTGGGGCTCCTCATCTCCTAATAGCAGGAGGATTAAAGAAGGAAAAGGAAGATTAGCCTGTAGAAATGTAGATGGGGCTATGAATGTCATTTAGCAAACTGCAGGAATAAAGAGCTACCACGAGATTTTTAACATGTGCTGTTCGTGGTTGAATGGGGTTTTCCCCGGTGGCACCTTTTCGCCAGCGTTAGCTGCAGGCCCCGCTCTCTCGCCAGGCTGTCTCACAGGAAAGAGAAGGTTTAACCAGCTTGGCAGAGGAGCCCTGCGCTGAACTGGTGGAACTGGTTGTAACTTGACCCCTTTCATCTCGGGGGAGTGTCCCTATCTGATGCCCGCACCTTGGAAACGCGTCCAGGAGCGCCCACCCGGCCCGGCCCCACTCCAGCTCCCTCAGCCAGGGTCGGGCTGGCGGTGCCCGACCGGGGCTCCCGGTGGCCGGCCGGCCCGCAGCCCGGGGCTCCCGGTGGCCGGCTCGCAACCCCGGCCGGCGGCCAGCCCGGCGTGTGGAGCCGTAGTAAACAAAGGCGTCCGGCTGTGCTGGGCGGTGCGGCCCGGCCCGGCTCCCGGGGCCCGTCAGAGGAGGGGCTCCGCGCTCTTTGTTTGAACTGGAACAGCAACAAGTTGTAAAGGGGACGGGAGCGGGGGCCTTCAGCCATTTAAATTTGAAAACAAAACGGGGAAAAAAAATACCAAAACCCAAACCAACTCGAAAACTTAACCCGAGGACAGAGTAGTTCAGCCAGTGGTTATCCACAGCCTGACCCTGGGATCGGCCTTGGCATGTGGATCGGCTAAGGGATTCTTTCTTGTTTGTCAGGGAAACTGAGTATTGAGCCACATATTGGTGTCCAAAGCCCTATTCCGCGTGGAGTGTTTTGTTGTCATGCCCAATCCCTTCCCTCCCAGCCCTGCATGGAGGATTTCCTTTGGCTTTTGGCATGAATCCCCTGTGGAGAAACCCCTCTGTCCTATGTGCAATGACTCTGCCCAGCCCATTGCTGAAGGAGCAAGCGGTCTGCCCCTGGAGACACGTGAGCAGTTCACAATGTGCTGTGGTTTGGAAGGGGCAGTCTCTGAGACATGGAAAACTGGGCTGTCGTTTATCTTGCTGTGAAACTAATCCCTGATTTGGAAGCCCCATTCCAGCTTGTCTCAAACATTTGGTCAAAACCGACTTTCCAGAGTGGTGTCTTGAATCAGATTTAGAATACCACAAAGTTAGTCACACCAGTGTGGTCTTCTGAAGTCCTGAGAGAGAGCAAGCTTGGTTTTCAACAAGCTGTGCCTGTTTTCGGAGCCTACAAAACATTTATCTGTGAACCTGTGAAAAGAAAATGTGTGTGCCCTTTCAGCGGAAGTTAGGAAAGGCTTTTAGCATTGGAATAGTGCATTCAGCTAGCTCAAGAGCTGCCTTCTCATGGCTCTTGAGTCCTGTGAGACTCTCCAGCAGTTCAGGTATGGCCCCCTTCTGCTGCTGTAGCAGCAAGGCTGTGTTGACACAAAGGCTGCTGGTTAATGTACATCCTTGGCTGAGAGAGAAACTGAGCAGGCAATAGCTGCTGAGGCTGACATCACTGAGTTGTCTTTGGACTCAGCTGCATGCATGGTCTAACCCCATCCCACACTGGGAACCCTGGAGAGTCACTGTTATCTCTTCTCTGGGCTTCTGGAGCTAAATGGTATTTATTCTGTGGTTCTTGGCTATACAAAAGAATTTTGCATATGCATCTAGTAAGAATAAGAAAGTTGGCCGCACCTATGCTTGCTTTTGGCATGAACACCACTTTCAGGGATTCATTTCCTATTAATATGTTAAACAGAAAACAGTAATTTAAAACCTGGCTATTTCATCCTTAGAACAGTGCTAGAGCAATAACACACCATTCCCTAGAACTCTGCGTCTTTCATCTCCTTAAGATGTTGAAGTTTTTGTAAGAAGGACTTGAGCAATGCTTTGTGTTCCTAAGTAGCAGAGCCTGCTACAGGTTGATCTAGTTTACAAGGGCTCTGCAGAATGACATGTAAGACCCATCTATGTTTTCTTGAGTTCTTTACTGCCTTTCACTTGACTGAGGCTATGTAGCTTCTGGCAAACTTTCCTCTGTTGGCTTTTTTTCACCCTGCCCCTGGAAAACAAAGGTGAGCCAAGCCATGCTTTCTGCAAAGAGAAGCCAGTACCTGCCACCTCCTCCTTGGTTTGAAGCAAGTGTGCCTCTGCCACGGGATCTGTGAACTGCTGCTACAGCCCAGCCTGTGGCTGAGCTTTAAGAGTATGCTCTGAGGTTATGGAGAATAGAGCTGAGCTGAGGGGATCTGCTGGTTGGTTGGCTGGGATGTGCTTCCCACACCCCACATGTCCAGTCTGTGGCAACAAGTGCTTGGGCTCTGCTTCAGGTCCTGAGTGCACTTGAGTTTCCTTGCCTTGAGGAGGGGCTTCAACCTCTGCTGAATGGACAGTGTATTTCATGACATGAGGGGTTGCTAGATGGGATGTGAGTACACAAGCAGGGATGGCGGCAGCAGCAGCGTAAAGCTGCCCCAGAGGTGCATGGGGTTATACAGGGGTGGGGTGGATGACACTGTATATCAGTATCACACCCCTTCAGTTTGACAGGCTCCAGTGAGACACTGGAACGCTATAGCTTTTTCCAAATAAAATAACTCTTTTTAAGCAGGCTGCAGCTTTGAGGGGACTGCTTTTATTGCATCTCTTCTTCATGGAGATAAGATCACTTCACAGGGGATAAAATTGTCTCTTTAAGAGCCAAGGAGTGGTAGCCTTGAACAGTTCTGGGCTCAGGTCCAAGCAGAGCCACTGACTTGCTGTATGACCTCAGACAAGTCTCTTGACCTCCTTGTGCTTCAGTCAACCCATCTGGAAAGCTCGGTTTAAAAAAAGCTGAGCCTCAATGAGAACCAGATGCTGAATCAAGAGCTGAGCTTTCTTGAGTAAATAAGTGCATTACAAACAACAACAATGTCCCTTTCCAACACATCAGGAATCCTGCAGTTGATTTAGATATGCTGACCATGCTCAAAAAGCCTCTGTGGATCTAGCTATAGAAAACTTTGTTTCTCTAAATTCCCCAGTTGGTTCACCAAGCAAGATTTACCATCACTGCAACAGGGTTCAGCAACCCATGGAACGAACGCAGATGCTTGCATCCACACCGGCTATGGGCAGACAGCTACGCATGTACCTGTCTGCCTCAGGCTAATGACACTGAAAATGTCCAGGAGGAAATGTTGTTTTCTTTTTAAAGAGAAACATGTTATGTTTTGCATACTTTTTCCTCTCTGTCTCTCATGAGAGTTATCAAGGCCTCCTCTGAGACACTTCTACTTATGCAACAGGGAGCCCGTGTTGCTTGTCGGAAACTTATCAGCATGAGAGAGTGTGTGCACAGTGCATCATTTATCCCAAACTCCATCAGGCTTTTTTTCATTGTTAAGGATATTCAGGACATTTTTAACAGTTGCTTTTTTTACACTGGAATTATTTGCAGGAATCCGTTCTTTATGATAACTTCATATTCTAGAAAAAATGTTCAGAAAAGCTTCCTAATAATGTAATGCAGAGACTCAGACTGTCCTGCAGCTAAGTCTGTAGCACCAGCATACTTGACTTGTACCTACAGTCTCTTTGAGACTTGGGGTAAGTGTTTTCATTCGTCTCCTGAGTAGGTCAGTACATTTCAGGATCTTCCCTGCTCGCTGGTGCTTGCTGCTGCTGTGCACAGCAGTGGGTCACCTCTTAAGCTCTGCTTTCTGTGCATGGCCCATCGGTGCAGGACTTGAATCTCCAGCTGGGGATGCATGAGCATGGCAAGGGAGAGAACTCCTGAAGTGAGTGAGCCCAGGTTAAAGGGCAGGAGGTAGGGTGGTTGTAAGTTTGGGAAGACTGAGATGTAAAACAAAGTTCTTTCAGGGCTATGGAAATGGAATCCTAGGCTTGAGGAAAGGAGGGTGCCATTCTTATGGTCAGTGGAGTCAGAAATGTGATATGAGGAAGTGGAGACAGATTTTTATTTTTTTTTTGCTTAATGTTTCTAGTTTGTTTGGGGGGTTTTTTGTTCTTAGTTTGGATTTTTTTGTTTGTTTTTGTTTTGTCTTTTGTGTGTGTTTTTTTTTGTTTGGTTTTTTTGTTTTGTTTGTTTGGGTTTGGTTTTTTTTTTTTTTTTCCATTTTGACAAATGACAATGAAGGAAGAGGTGGGCTTGGAAGTGTACCTTCCCCATGCATACAAAGGACACAACAACCTGCTGCCCCTTGCCTAGCACCTGTTTTGAAATCATGCTGCCTGTGGAGCTGATTACTTGAAACTCAGGTTAACAGGAACTTGCTGGACCATTTCACATCTAATCTGAAATTGTATTCTTTGATATGTTAAGAAAAGAAACTGAGAACAAGAACATAATTATGCAACCATATAAATCCATGTTTCTACCATATCTTGAATGTTACATGAAATTCTGGTTTTCTTCATCCAAAAATGAGGCAGCAGAACTGGAAAATGTTCAGAGAAAGTCAAGAAGGACGATCGAACTTCCATATGAAAAAATGGGCCAGGACTGCTAAGCCTAAGAAAAGATACAAATGAAGAGGAAAGCAATATTAAACAGAAATCAAAGTGACATGAAGGAGATGAATAGACCAATTTCTCCCAGTACAGAAACTAGGTAAAATCAAGTCAAGCTAGCAGGAGCCAGCTCAGAGTAAATGAGGTCATTTTTCACGCAACAGGTGAAAGCTGTGGAGCTTCTTGTCAAGGCATATTGTGCATCCCAGTGCTTTATCTGGGTTCAAGGGGAATTAAGACAAGTTTATGGCCATTGAAGCAGACATTAAATAAACAGAAACCAGATCTGACTTAGGAACTTCTAAGCTCAAACTAGTTAGATGCTGAAAGAGTACTAGTGGGAGCTATTGCGTGTACTTGCCCTCAGCTTTTCCTCAGGCAGCCACATAAGGAGGCTGGGCTATACAAACTCTTGATGCAAGTCAGATACAACCATTGTATATCAGTTTAATAAAACCCACAAAACTTCTACATCAGCCTAATCTAGCCTTCTATATGCTTTCAGCTGACCAAAGATTTAAATATATTATGTATTTGTTCCTGCTTAAAATAGGGGATAATGTTAAAAAGCAAAACTTCCTGCCTAGTTCTGGTAGAGGAAGTGGGCAGAGGATAAGGGAGTTGGGTGGCAGGAGAGCTGTGCAAGCTCAGTGCAATTGTGTGCTATGAATCCCTCACCCTGCCGGACACAGGACCGTCTTGAGGCAGTGAGGCCACAACCTCAAAAGACGAAGATGGCCCACAATAAAGAGCACAAAACAGTTCTTTGGGACAGTACAGGTGAATTGTTCTGCAGTATTTTTAACATCAGTGTTCAGTGCTGTTGCCTCTCCTGTACAACCCCTTCAGTCTCCACAGGTTCATCTAAATTTCCTCAGCTCTCGCAGCATTGTGCCGGCTGTGACAGTGGTAACGTGCTTTCTGCTTGTAGCAGTGTGACAGCTGAGAAATTATTTTTCAATTAAGAAATAATTGTGGTAATGCCCCACTTCTTTTTTATTGTGGGAGAGTAGAAAATGCAGGTTATAACTTGACTGAGATCATGCAAGGATTGCTGATAGGAACCCAGTTGTTCTGCCTCCAGTCCTCCACCTAGGCTGGTTGATCTTATTAAGATAGTGCCATCTCCGAGGGGCATGATGAGATGTTTGGACTGATTATTTACAGTGAGGAGTGTACATGTTTGTATTTTACTCAATTAAATTTTATGGTGGAAAGGCAGGAAAGCCCAAATGCAGAGTTCTCCTTTGTTTCAAGCCACTGAGGAGGAATGTCCTGCCAGCCTTTTATAGTCTCCGTTTGGGTGTTGGTTTTTTTGTTTGTTTGTTTGTTTCTCCTCAGTAGCTACTTCGCCAATTGAAAAGGAATCCTTCCGAGGACCGACCACGGCAGAAAAAATAGTGACCCAAAACCAGAAGCAGTGAGGCAATTCCTGTTAACCCCATTAGGTTTCCCCTGCTTGGAAGCGGACCTGTGGAGATGCTGGCAGTGGGGCTGGAGCCCCCCGAGGGCCAGCGGAGCCGGCCGGCGGGCGAGGAGAAGAGGGCGGTGCGTGCGAGGGCCCGGCTAGGCCGTGTTTGCGCTCGGCGGCTGTGTTTATATCGCTCGCTAAATTTAGCGTCTGACTCATCGGCGCTGCTGACGAGAGCTGCGCTGCCCGCAGGCTCCAGCCCTGCACCTGCCCTCCCGCCGCCTCCCCGCGCAGCCCCGCGCCCACCCCTCCCCCCCCCGCCAGGATATTTTTCCTGTAAAAACTTTTAAAGTGTTATTTTAAGCAAACCCCGAGGCAGACTTTAATCACTAGGGGGGGGTCTCCGCAGCACTGAGCAGTTTTGGGAACACCTCCCTTCTGCTGGTGAAGGAACGGATGCCAAACGCAGGTCAGCGGGTCCCGCGGCCCGCGCAGGGCAGGCGGTGAACCGCGGGAGCTGTGGAACAGCTAGCTCTGCCCCATCACACGCAGGCTCACTCAATGAACCCTAAAAAGAGTCAGAACCTCTTGCAGCTGCCAGCCATGGCTGGACACCAGAGGGGTGTCCTCTCCTGAGCATCTCTTCCAGCACACTCACGCACACACCCAGAGCATGGGGGCGAACCGTGCCGGACCCCGTGCCACAGGTACAGAGTGGTATCAGGTGCGGCTCTGTGGAAATGCAGGATCTTTATTTACTGTATTTGTGGAAAATAAGCCAGCGTTCCCCTCGGGATGGGGAAGGAGGGGGAGGCCGGGGGCCTGGGAACGCGGTGGCCGGTGGTTGCCCTTCCCAGGTTGCCGTCAGCTGGCTGTTACCATGGCGGCTGTCTGCTTCCCCTTCCTGCCCGCGCTGTAGAGGAAGGCGCGAGTGGCTGCGTGTTTGTTTTTGAACTACGAGAAAGTTGAGAAAGGGCTCACCTGCGCAGCTGCACCAGCAGCAGGTCTGGGTCAACGGCCGTTGCTGTTTGCTGGTCAGACCCAGAGCCTCAGACCCAGAGCCTCAGTCTGTGCCCTCTCCCAGCTTGGGCTGGCACCCCACACCTGGGTTTTGAGGGTCTCCTGCACCCTGCATCCCTTCGGCTCTGCCCAGTACTGTATATCCTCTCTCCATAAACACACGTGTTGCTTATCTTGTCGCAAAGCCTGATGGAGGCTTATGAGAAAGGAAGCAGTACTTGAGATGATGCCTTCTTCTATCACAAGTTTAATCCCGTGTCAGAGTCATTGCAAGCTAGAAGGATGGAGTTCCCCAAGGAAGATCTCTCATCCTCATTGTCGTGTCACCATGACAAACCACGTTGCTTGAGCTCCTCTTTCATTTTTTTCCTCTGTTACTGCCTCCTTTTTTTCTTTGCTGCTTTAACACATGCATTATTCTTTGGTCATTAGGAATCACAGCTGGAAAGATTTATATTTGACTTCCATTGGCCTGCATTTCTCTCTCCAGTAGGGGACACCTTCTGTAACCTCTGTTACCTTGTGTGTGACTTTCTAGTCTTTCTAAGCTAAAGTGTATTTTGTGGTAGCACAATATGCCTCCAGCCACCTGGCAGCCAAAGCAGCCTTCAGCGATGAGTCAGCAACTGCTCCCAGTGTGGAAGTATTTTTGTATTCAGTGAATAAATAAAATCCCAACAACTTGTTGCTAATACTTGCATTAGTCATTAAGGGAAGAATGATGTTTTTATGTACACATATGCTATTATTCTTCTTTTGCTCTAACAGTGCCATTTAGGGCCATATTAATCCTTCTAGTTAAGATGGGATCAGAATATGACCCTTAATTGTCTGGAAGCTATGAAGCAAAGTCAGAAGCTGCCTATGAGAACAAGAGGGTAGACAGGGTGTACCAGACAGACCCACATACAACATGTGTATGTGGCAAACATATTCTTTACTTTTTAAAGCACGGATGTTAATGGCACCTATTTATCAAGTGTAAAAACCAGTCTTATTAATTTTTTAAACATTTATGCTCATGGATCCAAGGAGCTGTGTCAGAGGGACAGCATTTTCTTTGAAGTGCATCACCTGTCCTGATTGTCTCTTTGATCACCCCATGCAAGGGCTTCATAGGAGTAAAAAAGGTTTTGACATCTGGAGTGCTATTTGCCAGATATGTATCTGTATGCTTACAGTGTGAAAGATGTATTAGGAATTAATTATGGGGAAGGAGTAAGTGTCAGGTCAATCATGTTCCTCTTTCATTTGCTTCCAGTAAAAGTCTTGCATGGTTTTTTTGTATTTGTTTACAAGTAGTGTGGCTTTCGGTTCAGCACAGTTCATGGAAGAGGCTTCGCTAATATACTGTTGCTGCAGAGCACACTTTTCCTGTAAAATGGCCTTTCCTTGTGACTCATTGAAGCATTCATGCTAACGCTTCAGACAGACAGTCTCTTAAGGATATCCCCTTTAAAAAGCAGCAGCTGCAATAGGAAATGGTTTTATGTGTTTCCAGCTTTGTGTTGACTTACTGTATTCACAAGTCTACTTTAGTTACAGTTAGTATAGAGGGCAAAAGGGGCTTCTTTCCTTCTTGGGAAGGGAGTCTCAAAAGGGTTATTTTGTTTGTCCCACATGGAGGTGGCAAAATGTTCATCCCTGATATTTTTGTATAGTAGTGACTCTGAGGATTGAATTATTTTGATAAAGGACAAATTTGCCTGGTGAAGCTTAGGGAAATTATACACCAGTGTTGCAATAGTTATGACTCTTAGAAAAAAGTCTCAAAACATATCACATCTGAAAAAAAAAATATACCAAATTCATGAAATCACTCCTCTGGGTTTTCTGTCCTTCCTGACAGCTAAATTATACCACACCAAAAACCCCTCAGACTTGAAATATTTGAGAATTTTGGTCTTGGCTGAGGAATATCTGGGGAAAAAGACACAGAAACTTGTGGAAAGGACATTTTTTAGTTCTTTCCATAAATTGTTTACTGCAAATAATACCTGCCATTCCCATTCTGTGGCTCTTGTCCCATGCTGAACTAGTACCATGAAAAGCAGATCAGCCCACAAATGAAGCCATAACTCTAAATCCCATTAGCTAGGCATGCTACTGAAGCAGGTAGTCCCAGCTTGTTCCTCTTCACAGGTCGTCATTTCTCTGTTGTCCTGGCACAAGTGTCATTTTGACTACATGATGCCATGGATCAGACAGATTAGGATGGCCTGTTCAACAGTAAAGGCACCTTCTTTATCAGATTAGTTCTGGCCTTGATCATTGTGCTGCTCTGGTTCACTTTCCAGCACTGCTGTGGGGGGAGGACAGTGTGAGTGGGCTGCTCCAGTACATGGGCCAGTGAAAGTGTGTGGACCATACTGAATACGGACCTAGGGAAATAAAAGCAAGCTCTAGGTCTAGGAATAAAACCTGGAAAACTGTCCTCAACCTAGTGCTCTATTTTTTCATTTCAAAACAAAAGGGTGTCAACATTCTTCAAAAAGTTATTAGAGATGCTATGCTTCTTATAAACAAGGGGAACCAAGGGTGAAATATTTCCTATTCTGCTCTTGCATGGAAATCTTGAGTCTATCAGGCAAATATGGGAAACACTTTTAATTGGAAAAGGACAAAAATGCTGTACCAAAAAGTAACTTCAAGAGGCAGTGAAATAAACACAATAGAATATAAACTAAAATACATATTAGAGTTTTTCACAGCTTTTGTCTTATCACATCCCACTGATTCTCCTGCAGGCCTGTAACCCATCTTAAAGTACAGCTCTAAAACTCTTATTTACCAAATAAAAACAAAACTCAGTTCCTTCCTCAAGAAGTTCCCCCCCCTTAAAAAAAAAAAAAAAAGGAGACTATGAGCTTCCAATATTTTTTCTGAGCATGGCCTCTTTTACCTATCACTGGCAAGAGCTGGTAATCCTTTACTCCCGAGGTGATGTATAAAACTCGAGGAGACAGAATAATTAGAAACTTGTTATGGTGTGAGAAGCACAAAATAGTCTCCTACATGAAGGACATTAATATGGGTGTTCTCTACATGTGTTTATCTTCCTAACAGTGTGAAATAGTAAAATTGTACATGCCAGATCAGCACTCCTCTTATGTGCCCCCAAATTAACTCACTTTATAAAATTCCTTCCATTAGAGAGGGTCCACCAGTGAAGCTGAGATGTATTTCAAGCTTAGGATTTCTGTACCAATTTTTAAACATCCTTTTGCATTTCCCTTACTAAGTCTGTGTAAAGACAATTTTTTACCTGGGCTGCCAATAGACTAAAAACCTAACAAAGCAGATTGTCTTCAGACAATCTGCAGTATGTTTGTCCACTGTGCCCTCCTAGCATAGTTCCTTGCTTGTGGAAACTGCAGAGGATGACTTCGTTCTTACATGCCACTTCATTGACATCTTATCCAAAGATCTCTGTTTAAGGAACAGTCTGCTTAAGCTACAATAGCTTGATAAAAACATGGTATCTAGATGTCACGGGGAAGTTGATTCCATGTGCATGTTTGAGCAGTTTTGGGAGTGTGGATGTGTGGAGGAGGGTGAAAAGAATCTCTGGAGTTTGATGAGGAAGGGCAAACCTGGTCAAACAGAGATGCATGTAACAAAACAAAAACTATCTTGCTTTTTGAGACCAAATAAAAAACCGGCCCTACAGGACAGTTTACAAAAGATTGTTTTCACCTGTAAACCTAGCAGTGCCTGTGCAATCAGTAAGGACTGAACCCAGAACTAGTTACTTTGAAATAAATAATAGCAGGCTCTAGAGCTACTGTCTGCAGGCTATGCTACAAACACAGTGCTCTTGAAATGTATGGTGGGACCTGTGTGAACTCTTCCAAATCCATTTCTTCTTCCTGTTAAGTCTTGAGGGCAAGAATAATGATCCACTGCTAAGATGTGAGATGAGCACAGGTTTTCTGGAAGCCTGTTTTGTCTGTGCTTGTGATTCAAAGGGCACAGATCTACTCACACTGGAATATAAACTTCATGTAATGGCTATCTGGGAGGGCTTTGAAGAGTGGTCTATTGACACATCTCCAATACACCAGCTCCAATTGTAACTCTTATTTGTGATTATGTAAAAAATGCCTTGCAACTGTGTTGTTCTGCCCTGTTGAGCTAATCTGAGTTGAAACATCTTGCTCCTATAATGTGCTTCAGGGCTCTTTTATGAACTCCTGTGTACTGAGGCAAAGTTGTTGGAAGCTAGTCTTCTGTTTCCTCATCTGCTGGGCATTGGGGAGGGGGGTTGGGGGGTGGAGATTTGGGCTGGTTTGTTTTGTTTTCCAGAAATGATCATGCCTGCTTAGCAAATATGGAATTCTGGATGAGAAAACGAAGACTGACTTCTAATAGAGGGTCGGTTATTGAGGTGAAATAGTATCCCAGACTGGGCAATGTAAAGAGAAACCCACCTGTTTGTATGAGATGCCATTAAAGTGCAGGAAGGTGGGGGTATAATCGGAGCCACTTTTGCAGGGGTGATTACATATAACAAAAGGAGGAACAGTGTCCCTGTCCCAAAGCTGCATTATGTAGTCTGGTGTCCCCCTGAAACTCAACTCCCATGTTTCTTCCTTGACAATGGGACCTGAAATAACCTCTTGGTTTTGGTTTTTTGTGTGTTTTCAAGTATGTTCTTGCTTAAGGTTTAATTGGCTCCAGTCAGTAGGAAAGGGCTCCAAGGCTGATTATTTATGGCTTACTGTCAAAAGTGGCTATAAAAAGGGCAGTATTATCTTGGAGATGCTGGGAAGGAAAATGTGGTGGGGGGAGGGTGGGGGAGTGTGTGTGTGCACGAATGTGTTTTCTTGTACTAGATGAAATCAGAGTTTTGCTGTCTCAGCAGTGTGGTTTAAATTGAAGATTAACCCTTTGACCTTCACGGTGTCAAATCACTTACAGATGGATCACCAGTTATATTTTTTTCTTTTTTTTTTTACTTTCGGGGTGAAGGGGGGCTTTTTTTAAAAAAAAAAAAAAAAGGTTGTTTGTTCATGCAGCTGGGGCTTTTGAAAGGCTCAGAAGCCAATCTGATTAAAAACAGCACTTGGCTAAACTCTGCAAAATCCTACAAGCAAAAAAAAAGTTTAATCCTCTTGTGCACAATGCATAAAGGGTCTGCTCTTTTCTTTTTGTAATGTTAGAGCTACAATTATTTCTGGAGAACTTATCATTTCCCTCTCTCCCCTCATCCCTTGCTGCACCCCCTTGTTATGCTGATGGGATTAAAGTGTCTGCTCTTGAAAAGTGTAACTGAGTTGTTATTGGAAAAGAGAAGTAGTATGTTGCAATTTTAGAAATATAAATAACCTTGCTTTAACTGTTCTTCTCTACAGCATCAGCAGAACAGAAATCAAGTGTGGTGGCAGCTTTTTCTCTTCCTACACAACTTGGCCTTAAACGCGGAGGTGAACAGGAACCACATTGGGCAGAGGTGAGCTTCGCCCACCTGTTTCAGGCCACATCCAGTCTGCAGGGAGCACTGAACAAACACTGGTTCGGGGGCGAGACATTGCACACCGCCGGCCGGATGTGAGGACTCTGACTTTCTGATCCTCGTCTTCAAGTTTGGGTGTTTTTATGGACTCTTCTTTGCTGCTGCCTGCCTCATGAGGCAGGGAGCTCTTGTCCAACACTGTTGAAGGAAAGCCAGAATGTGGGTGTGTTTGGTAAAGCTTGCTGCTGGTTCCCTGCACCAGTGACCTCTGTGCAAGGGAGGCAGGTATTAGACTGATGGCTTCCTCTGCCCTGTGTAGTAGTCGATGGTAGAGTGCAGGAGTGTCATTTTGGCTGCTAGTTAAAAATGATGCCTGGGATTGATGACTGAACATACTTTGGGTATCTTCCAGAGCAGAGATGCTCAATTCCTCCACATTTTTAGCAATGAAAAACATTCAAGTAGCTTAGATCCATCAGGTTACTTGTTTTATTCATTGGTTACTGTTTATTTCATTGCATCCTGTGTGAGAGAAAATCACAAAGAAATCTGATCTCTTCAGCCATTCCATTGGGCACCACTTGCAGCTCTCTGACAAGAAGTTGTTCTTTGTCATTGCCATCAATTAAAAAAAAATTCAGTAGAATGGTCTGAAAATGAAACCTTCTTAGGGTTGCTGGTGGCTATTAGCTTCTGCTACTGTCTGCTTTCAGTTTGGTGTTCTCAGTGCCCATGAGCCAGCAGGAAGCCAAAAACCATGGAATATCGCACAAGTGTCATTCTTCTACAGTGCTAATGTATATGTTTTTAGTAGTTTTACCATGGATGTTTATTTTGTTTTGGGTTTCTTTTCTTTTACTATAATGTGGTTGGTCAGGAAGGCTTAGATCCCAGGCATCTGATAATTTTGCTTCAGGATTTGACAGGGAAATTAATTAGCGTCTAGTCTGATGTGTACACTGTACAAGCAGTCTGTCCATTACTCTAATTTGTAATGTTTGGAGACTGCTGTAAGCATATACTGACTAGCAGCAGTAATGTTATTTCAAGGGAGATCTTCTAACAGTTCCCAGTTTGTATGCACTCAGAAGTTTGTCCATATGGCTGACACTATTGGACCAGCACAGGGAAACTACCCTACCAAAATGAAGTAGCCTTAAATATTGATGGCTACTTCTCTGTAGCCTTAAATATGCTTAGTTTGCAAACCCAGTGACAGCTAGGGTAAAACATGAACGGAGAAGCAAAACAGACCTTGATATTTTTCCTGAAAATTTCCATATTGCCACTGCACTTTGCTGTAGGTCTCAAATGATACAACCAGCATGAGGAAGAGCTGTCCAGAGAATTGTTCTTCAGTTGTGTTACAAATGTCAACTACAGGTGTTGAGAAATTCTTCTGCTCCTGATCCACTCTGAAAAACAAGCATTACTGTACAGAAGAGTAGTTTACTTGCACATATGCTTTCCTTCTCCACCCCTTTTGCATATTTGTCTCTAATTCATGCTTTCTCTGGTGTTTGTATAATCTCATCATTGCACTGTAGCATCTGAACAGTTTGCTGAACAGAGTTAAATCTGGACCTTTTCGCTCTCTCCCAGCCCCATTCCCTTGATTTGTGTCCTGCTCTACTGTGGCAAAATGTACTTTAGCTCCCTGAAAGAGGTTCCCTAGCCCTTTTCACTTTCATATATTCACAGTCACTCTCTTTAAACATAAGGAGAGTTTATGTGAGGAAAGCTTTTTTTTCTTCTTTTTTGTTATTTTTCTAGCTAGAGCTAGAGTAATATGTTTGTCCATGATGGTTAATAATTCATATAAATGAATCTCAAGTAATATTTTTGGGGGTGGGTTTTATGGAGAGGGAGGGTGGGAGGGTTTTATTAGGAGGGGGGGATTGTTTTTGGTTTTGTGTTGTTTCTTTAAGCATGTGCACTACAGAGTTACCCAGAGTGATCTAAGTGATAGCTGTTGCTGACTATACTGCAGCAGGATGGAAGCCACTCCCTGCCTGTGCTGACAGAGACAAGGCTTTCCATACCTTGCTTTGCACAGTCTGCTTGGTGGAAACGCTGGTCATTGGAGAAAGAGGACTTAAATGGTGGGAAAGCCTGAGGGGTAGTGCAAGCACAGAGTGAACTGGGGACCCCTGGGAACCCGAATGTTAAGGAGAAGACTTAAATAAGAATCTCTTTAAGAGGCAGAAGTGGAAGTGTGGAGGCTCAGGAAGCAAGGCAGCAATGATGCCTCCCTGTGTGGCATGCCCTTGGATGTGATGCTTGCATTTCCCTCTGCTTGCCAGGGCCCCTTTATCAGGAACAGTCAATGCTACATCATAACAGCCCTGGAAACTACGAAAAATTCAGCAACTGTGTCTGACATTTAAAAACCATTGTGAGCTTTCCCCTTCCCCTCTACCTTGACTTGACGGCCAAAGAGGCCAGTAAGGCCTGTCCTCTGGATGCATAAGCTGGAAAGATAAGTCTGGTACTGGCACTTTCTGGTGTTGAGACCCAACCAGTTAATCTAGGATGAGACTTTTCTTTCCATGGAGAAACAAGTACCTGAAATGGTCCCTCAGTCAGGCTGCTGGCCTCAATAAAGTCGTTTGGCTCAGGGAAAGACACATCTTTGCCAGTCCATATTTCTCACTGCAACACCAGGCTTATCAAAATTGGTCATGCCAGGGTCTCAAGTTAAAATCTTGAACAACAATACTTCATTGGAGACATAGAGCTAAAGCTAGACAAAGGCCGACTTCCTGCAATATGCGTGTTGGTTACTGGTGCCAGAGATTTACAACCACTGATAATATATTTTAATTATATTCCATATCTGCGTATCTCAGAGAAAGGAAATATGCTCTGTCAACCCAAAAATCTTACTTTGCTTCATGTGGATTTGGAGGGGCAGACTGGTTTATTCACTTAGGGAAAAGCAACTACTTCACACTTAAAGTCTCACCTACTTGGGGAAATTGCGTGAACATTTCACACATTTATCCATGAACACTGGATGGATGCACATACATATGTGTCACCCATTCTGTTTTTGTAAGACCCCTTGAGCACCCACTGGGAAGATCTTGCCTGCAGAGTAGCAACTGCAGTGTGGCAAGGGACATACGTCAATTATTTGGAGAAACGGTTCCAAAGAACGTGGTTTAAATCCTGTTGCTGAAGGATTATGCTCAGGTTTTTAGATATTAGTTTATTTTGGTGAAAAGAATGGGACACTGTTTCTCTCCGTGCTGTAAAACTAGGGTCTAACAATTTAGAAAGAAGAGTTGGATCTTTCTCCTAAAGCAAATTCCTGTTTTTAATGAGCAGTCCTTAAGAAAAACTTGAGCTGCTGCTGATCATGCCAGCAGCCTTTAAATACCTTGCTTGCCTTCCCCAGGTCTCCAAAACAGCTTCAGACCTCAACTGTCTTTCCTTGGGGGATGGAGTTCTTCCTATCCCTTCCCAGCTTCCCACCCTTTTGAATATCTTGTAACCTGCCCATCCTAGGATCCAGCAAGCTTGGTGCTAGTAGGCAATAGTTAGCTTTACTTTTGTTTCCTGAAGTTCTTGAAAGCTGAGCCAGTAATCACAAAGTGACTGCCCAGGGATAGCTGCAAACTGCTGCAAATAGGATACAAAAAAGGAAGGGGAGAGGATGAAATTGCATGGAAAGGGTTGCTGCTGGATCTGTGTAGGGTTGCAGCCTTCTCTCAAGGTGCTGATAATCCCTGGTAGCATTGAATTCCTGCATAACTGATCACATATTTCAGTTTAAATCGCTTGTTACTAAATATTTGATGGCTAAACTCTTGTTTAATGAGTCCTGAAAGAAACTTCCCTGTCAGCCTTTGTTTTGGAGCTGTGTATCAGCAAGGGAATAGAGGCGAGGAACACATAGAAAGTGTGATTGCAAAGACATCTTTCTTTCTACTGGCTGTTTATTTTTGTCCCCTCAAGCCTGGATTAAAGGTATAGGCAATGTGTGTATGTGAGGTTGCTACAGTCCTGGAGTTGCTCCACAGCAGTCACTGGAGCTGTACCCAAGGTGGAACTTCATTCGGTGTGGCACTTGGCACTCTTTTGGGAAACAGCAGATTCTAACCATTAGTAGACTAGGAAGAAAGGTTGGTTTGTTTTTTTTTAAGAAAAAGCAAAATTACTTGAGGCAGTTATTACAATGTGACCCTATCAACTCTACAATGAATTCCACCCTTCCGCTGCCGGTCCTGACCCATATCTCTGCTGAAGTTGTGGGAATGGTGAGACTGTGACATGCTGAATGGTGCGCTATTGAGGGTATTTTTAAAGGGAAAAATAGGGAAAGCACTCAGCATATGTGCTAGAATCAAACAAGAATGCAGATTTGTGGAGGTCTTGCCTTGTTTTATCAGCAGTATTTACTGCAGGATCATAAGTAAAAGAACCACGGAATGCTGGTTCATATTAATGGGAGGTCTGCACATGAACCAAGCCCTATTCAGTATTAGCGTAATTTGACAACAAAGGTTTTAATAATGTCCTTCAAAAGAGTCTGTCTTTCAAACTGGCATTTGTGATCATTTGCAAAAATGCCTACCTGTTGCCTTTGATTGTTTTAGCAAGAAGAAATACCTCAAGGAATTGATAAAAGATCGTAGGACAATCTTTTACAGTTCCTAAAGACTTCAGTGGTCTCTGTTTCTTTGGTTTGCATGTGTTCACACAGGTGTTTCACAGCTCAGTTCTTCTCCACCAGGAAAAGCAGAAAAGACCAAACACATCAAATGCACTGGAATGTAATTGTGTGTGTGTGTGTGTGTGTGTGTGTGTTCTTGAACTGAATGCAGTCTGACATCCCCTACCCCTTCTTTCTTCCATGTGCCTCACCTTCCCCCTTAGCCACAGAAAGGAGGGTCTCTTCCTGCGAATCCCATGCTGGAAGTTGGTTTCTGGGAAGCGAAACCTAATGTCTGTGGGCTGTTTTTTAAAGCCATGTTTCAGTTCTGTCTTCAGACTTTTTGCTGCCTTTGGGGAACGGAGGGGTGGGAAGGGTAGATTCTTAAACTGTTTTTTAAATCTATTATGGAAATCTTGCATGTATAAAGTTATTCTTAAATCTAAAGGAGCCTCCCCAATTTGTGGACATGGCTCCAGGAGAGCATCATCCCAGACTCCTCAACTCAGTTTTAGATCAGACTTCCCTGAAAGGAGTATTTGATGACAAAAGGGGGAGAGATTGCTGTGATGGAAAGACAACATTGTCAGTATCTTCTTAAATACGTGTCAGAAATTAGGCTCGTAAAAGGGAAATTTTAAAACAGCCCACAGGATATGTATGTCTGTTTCCACTGGGTGCATTTGAAAATCCTGCCACTAAATTTGAGTTTGGGTATGTAGATGTTGGGTTTTTTTGGTTAAAATAATTATGGCTCTTTTCTGTTCTCTTCTATAGTATGTAGTACAGTCTCCCATGTTTCTAGGTGAAATTCACTGATGAGAATACTGTGGAATGTGGATTCACATTTTCTTCCCCTCCTTCCCCCCCTGCTTCCTGCATGACTGTTCTTCTTTGGTGGGATATGTTAAAAAAAACCAAAAAACCAAAAAAACTTCAGAGTCCTTCATCTGGAAAACAAAAAGGGTATGATGAGCTAGAATTTGCAACGTACTTAATAAACTTGCCCTCAGTGGAGGGTTTCCCCATGACTTCTGATTTTCACCAGAATATGATACTGTCCTGCTGCAGAAGTAAACCTGATGCTCTCCTGTGAGATTTCTGTCTGTATTAGTCCTGAAGTGCACACACCTTCTTTGCCATGGACTGAGACCCAGTGAGAATGTAGCATTTTGTTTATCCTGGTTGTGTGCCTCCAGGACTCCTGCCTGTACCAATGGTGACTGGGCAGAGCTCCTTTTGGTTTTGTATCTGTGCAGTATATTTGCTTTGTGCTTTCTTCTTTGGTGCTTTTTAATACTTTAATACTTGGAATTTTTTTTCTAATAACTGGTACAATTTTTAATAAAATTGTTAAATTTGTCTGTGTTCCTTGTTTCATTTTTTTAAGGGATGGGGGACATTTAAACCACTGGTCCATTCTGGAGTTACCTAAATCAGTGATACAATTTAGGTTGTTCAACTTTGAAAATATCTGGTAGATCATTTTATGTGCACCCTAATACCAGGCCCTGCAACAAGGACAAGACTTCCTTTTCAGATTGGACTGCTTTTCTTGTGAATAATTTATAATGTTCAATTAAATTATAAAATAATCTTTCAAGAAGATATATTCCCATGCTTGGACAGAGAACTTGCTGCTGCTTGGAGCTGCAGTTAACCCACTGCTTCAAATCAGGAAGATCTTGTTAAAATACACATGAGGTGCATCCTCCAAATTTGCAAAATGTAATCTTTGATTGATGACCACTTACCTAATGCCTACACAGGTACATTCAGAGGCACTGAGGCCTTAAGAATAAAGACTCATTGCTTGGTAATCCTACTAAGGAAATATGGTTCTCACTGGTCTTCTGACATAAAGGCAGCAGAGGAAGGTGGCCATGCTTTGAGAGTGCTTGTAGGGTGGTAATGACTCCTTCAAACACAGACATGTGAATGTCTTGGCTATCCCAAGCATAGCAATCATCAGGCCTGTCCTTAAGTTTTCTGCTGTTCCTATTGGGAAAAACTACCTCCACTAAGTAACAGTAGTTAACCTGGGTGGAGCAGCAGTGGTGATACATGTATTGTGAATTATTTATAATATAGCTGGTCAAATTCCTTCAACCACATTGCTCCTCCAGTGCAATGCTGCTGCAGTGTGCATGGGAGGCTTTAGGGAACCAAGTTAACAATCCTACCCGATGTTAAGTTGGCTTGACTGGTGTGTGCATGTTACAAAAGGGCCTTTCATTCCAAGAACACATGATGTGTGTGGTATGAAAAGCCACATGTGCATCTAAGACCACAGGGGGAAAAAGACAGTTTTTCTTTTCATTGTATTAGATCTAGTGAGAAGTGTGTTCCCTGGTCAGCCTCATGTGACCGTGAAAGAGTCTGTTGTAACACACTGATACGAGGGGACAGACATGAGATTGACTTAGATGGGTGCGTTGGCCCTGAGTTTCCTCATTTTCATGTGGTTAAATTCTTACTGTTAATGAAACTCTCACTCTTAAAAGCTTTAATATTTCTTGTACCAAAAAGAAGAATGGCTTTTAAAAATTAATGGTTTCTAATGCTACCCCAGAAGCATTTGCCAAAGCAGCAGGACCTTGCATTGCACCTTGCTCAAAGCAAAGGCAAGTGTGCAGATGTATGGTCAGCCTCCCTTCCTCTGAGACCTCCTGAATTACTCTTGGCTCTTTGGCTCTGTCATGACCTGCTGGCCATTACTTGCCTGTGGCAGAGTAGACTCAGGGTGCATGGAAACATTTTCATGGTTAGGCATCAGAACCAAAGAGTACAGGCTGGAACATTCCTATTGCAACATTAATACTTTAAAAAAAATTTTTTTAATTGTGTAGTTTGAGAGAAACTGGATATCCTAGAAAATGTGCTTCAGGAAACTTTCTTCTTAAAGTATTAAGCCTGCATACTAACAGGGCACTTTCAATTCATTTCCAGCCATGGCCCCTTTCATGACAATCACAGGTCCCTCACTTTCTGTACTAACATGACTCACACTTTAAGGGAAAATGAGTTTTGTTATTAGCTTCCTAGCTGCATGCTGTAGGGACAAGGTAAAAAGTTTAAGTAGGATTACTGCTTCAAGGAAAAAATGTTTATCAAGAAGTGCCTGTCTCATTAAAAATAATAAAGCACTCTGAGGACAAGAAAGTCCTTTGGTTGCGCAAGCTACTGCACAAAGCACTCTATTTTCATGACTCTGGCTGCTGAAGTTTAGAAGCCACTATAGTGTGTGGATTGCGGGATATTTTTCAAGCACTCATAACATTGTTTTATGGTGCAGTAAATGTGCTCGTCCTCAGTCTCCGCAATGTATATGCAAGCTTGGAAGCAGCTCTGCTAACCAGCTTTCTCCTTGTGCTCTCATACCTGAGTAATTCAGACATGATACAGCCCCATTTCCTTTTGCTTGCACCCCCCGCCCCTGTTTCTAGTTATGAAGAGATGGGGTTTGGGAAGGAAGAAGCATCCTGAAAACAATTTTTTACAGCTTTTGGAGGTTGGTGTTAAAATGCAAGAGCTGCAGCTGTTTCATCATTCATATTATTGGTTTCTGTCAAGAGGCTTGAACTGAAAGAAACCTGTTTCCAACAGGAATCTAACGAAGAGGTGACAATAATTTCTGATAGTGATTGTCTTCCACCTGGCATAATGCATGGTACCCTAACACAGCTACAGAGTTGACAACAAACCACCAGGCGTGATGCACTGGCATCAGTATTCATATTCCCCTCTATAAGTCCTTTAAATCTTAATTTCTCTTAAATGAATTATGTTCTCTGTAACATTCATAATGGACTCTTTTCTTTCTCCATTAAAGTCTATGTCAGCATTCTCCTTCTCTGTGTTTTGCCTCAGGGCTCTTGATGTATACAAAGACTCCTCTGTTTTCTGCTCTTAGTCACACGCTTTCACTTTTAACCTCAGTGCTATAAACTAAACATCCACCCACTATGGCTGGAGATGACCCTGTTTACGTCTGCTCCTCAAATCATGACAGCAGCAGTCATGAAACTTTGTTTTCATGGAGACAGTTAGTTCTTAGTAAGAGGACAATGAGGCTTGACTTATTACAACACTGCAAGGTTTTGAAAAAATTTCAACAGAAATAAATAGCCAGGAAAGATTAATGGAATATGTAAAGAAATTGCTTGTTTCAATAATCTTACTTCACCACCTTTTAAAATTACTGCATATGATTTGTTGTAGCTATGGTATTGGAACACACCAACTCAATCTGAGACTGCGAGGGCACAAGTAGGGGAATGGCGCTTTTGTTTACATTTCAGGGCTGCTTATGGTGATCAGTCTGAACCATGACTCCGCAATCCAGCAGTGAGTATAGAACAGCAGGGTCACCCACACCACTGAGAAATTCACATTTTTGGACCCTTTTCCTACCAGACTTAGTGCCATGAGTTCTAAACAGGGAGTTGTTTGGGAGGATGGCTCTTCCTAAGGAGACCAGCAGACCCTTAGGAACAGGGTGATGGGTGACTGGTTTGAAAATACGAAGGGAAGTGTCTGCAACACTGGTAACTCACAGTGTGGGACTACTTTATTTGCAGGTGGCTGAAACAGGCTGTCAAGCCACAGCCAGGTTTACTTCTCTGCAAGCACAACCAGCTGAGTAGCGTGCTGGGAGCAAGGTGCAGTTCTTCTTGAGGGGCTGCTGCTCATGTGGCTGCATCTCAGCAGGGGCCACTGGAGGCAGAGCCGTCCTGGGGGAGGGTGGCTGTTCTGAGCCCACAGCCTACCCTGCAGTGGTCTCCTGCTGCACTCCACCGTCCTTGTCACAGAATCACAGACTGGGTCGGGTTGGAAGGGACCACAGAGGGTCATCTGATCCAACCTCCCTGCTCAAGCAGGGTCATCCTAAAGCACATTGCTCAGGATTGTATCCAGATGGTCCGTGAATATATCCAGTGAGGGAAAATCCACAACCTCTCTGGGCAATCTGTCCAGTGCTCAGTCACCCATACGTGGAAGTTCTTTCTCATATTCAGGAGGAACTTCCTGTGCATCAATTTCTGCCCATTGTTTATTGTCCTGTTACTTGGCAGTACCAAGAAGAGCCTGGATCCATCCTCTAGCACCCTCCCTTCAGACACTGATAGACATTGATGAGGTTCCCTCTCAGTTACCTCTTTTAAGGCTGAACAGGCCCAGCTCCCTCGGCCTTTCCTCATAGCAGAAATGGTCTCTTGTTGCCCTTCACTGGACCCACTCCAGGAACTCCATGTCTCTCTTGTCCTGAGGAGCCCAGAACTGGACACAGCACTCCAGGTCAGGCCTCACCAGGGCTGAGCAGAGGAGCAGGATCACTCCCCTCGACCTGTTGGCCATGGTCTTCCTAATGCACCCTAAGATCCCACAGCCCTTCTTGTCCACAAGGACACACTGCTGGCTCATGGACAGTTTGTTGTTCACCAGGACCCTCAGGTCCTTCTCCATAGAGCTCCTTTCCAGCAGGTCAGCCCCAGCCTGTGCTGGTCCATGGGGATATTCCTCCCCAGGTGCAGGACCCTCATTTGCCTTTGCTGAATCTCAGACAGTTCTTCTCTGCCCATCTCTCCAACCTGTCGAGGTCCTTCTGAAGGGCTGCACAGCCGTCTGGGGTATCAGCCACTCCTCCCAGCTTTGTGTCACCAGTGAACTTGCTGTCATCATTTAGCATGAAGGTATTGAGATGTTGTCAATATAAAAAAGATTTCAATGTCTTCCAATTAGTCTTCTCTGTGACCCTGCCCATCATTTCCACTATGGGGGCAGCAGCTTCCCAGAGCTCTCCACACTAGTCCCCTTCACACAGCAAGACCCAGGGCTCTGCAGCTGGCAGCCAGCTCGCCCAGTCTCCTCGGCACTTGCACAAAGCCCTCCTTCGACAGGACAGGGTCACAGAGCTCATTTTGCCTCAGTACAAGCATGCTCCCCATGGAATATTTTCTGGCACTTTCATTAGTCTAATTTTAAATATCCCAAGTGAATGACTTTCTACTATTTCTCTTGAGAGACTGCTGTACCTACTAATAAATCTTACTGACAAAAGGTTTTCCCCAATATCCATCCTAACTTATTTCTCTTTTAATTATATTCCAATACCCTAGTTGTATGTCCTTGTGTCACTTTGCAAGGAAACCTTACCAAAGTCATTTCTATAACTAATGCACCCCAGAGCTCACTGAACTCTGTGGCAAAAACTCCTGCTGATTTCAATGCACTTGCAGCCAGCTTTTGGGCAAAGCTCTGGATTCCCCCTCAATGCAAACCTGTAATCCTAGAGCCAGCATGGTGTGGCATAGCAAGGCACAGTTAGCGTTGCCACCCAGCCCTTTCACTGCTGCCCTCAGTCCCTGTCTGCCGGGAACCACCAAAGACTTCAGTGATGGTAGGAAAGTGGACAAGATTTATAAGTCGGGATATTCTTGAGGCTTTCTCGGGTGTCCGACCCCTCTGCTTGTTGACGCTGGGTCCCTCAGTGGGGCTGGCAGCCTGTGGGATTCAGGACTGAGGCTCCAGTAGGATGGTTTGGTATGTGAGTCTTGGAGCAGTTCACCTGGGAACAGAAACCTGGCTCCACCACCCAAGTACTGCTGGTCTGGCAGCCTGGCTGTGTCCCTGCATGGCAGTATCCCTGCCTGGGGTTACTCCAGTAACAACAACGTGACATTCATTCCTGCAATGTTGGATGTAGTAAAGCATTCGCCCTTAACTTCCTTCCCTGTATGATTGTGAGTCATGGTTGTTGGGAGCTGATAGCAGGGGAATCCAAATAGTGCTTTGAGTTGTGCCCAAACATGAACAAATACAAAACAAAAACAAATCAATCAGGGATTTATCAGAAAAAGCAATGTTTGTTGATGTAAGCTCTTATTTGGAGCTGACGTGCTCATGCCACATTATGTGGTCTTTATGCCTCCATCTGAACCGGGCACTTTTCCTTCAGGTAGCCTCATCCACAGAAACAGAACCAATCCCCTCCTCACTCCTGCAGCAGTAGTCTGTTTGACCTGTGGAAAAGGAGAACCAAAGCAGAGTATTCAGCTTTGTCTCAGCTGCCCATGAAGTTGGCCAGGGTGAGTTTCCCTTCCTGGAGTGGGGTTACCACAGCCCACATCTACAACTGAACTCTCCTTCACATGGTAGATGTGGCCTGTAATTGCTAACAGCTCACTCTGTTGTGATTTTTAACTAAAGGTGCTTGGAGTCAGTCAATTGATTGGACACTTTATCAGAGCGGATACCACAGAGAAAGATGGAAGGTGGGCAAAGGGATTTTTGCTCCTAGTTGTTAAGTTCTCTTGTAACGTAAGGCACAAAATTAGATCCAGCAAGATGCATGGATGCTTACCTATCCCTTTTGAAACTGAAGTCCAACCTCACAATCTCATATCCAGCTGCTGCCAAACCCTGGAAGGAGTTTTCACATTCCCCAACATCCTAAAATTCTGCCGGAGGCACTGAATGTCTCAGGACCCATCTCATGCCAAAGCCCTGTGTGCTCCACTAAGCTGGTGTTTTTCTGGCTCTCTCATTTGAGATACCTCTTGGGGCAGCCTGTTTCAGAGTGTGCCACCAAGCAGGGTTCACAAAAGATGCAGGGGAGGGTGATCCTTTCTCTGCTGTCAACTCTCATTTGAACTCTCACCCAGAGTCATTGTCTGCTGCCAGACAGGATCTGAGCCTGCTGCTCTCTGTTCCCAGGGGAGGGCCCTACACATGTGAGTGGTCAGGATGGTTGCTTTAAGCTCCTTCTATTGCATCTATAACACAGATATTTTGGAGGCCAGAGAGCAGGGAAAGAGAGTGAACAGAACCATCTAACAAAAAGCTAACAAAAGTGTGGTGTGAATGTAAAATCTGTGCTCCTGTTTACAGTCAGTTGAAATTGAGAGTTCAGTCTTTGAACCAGGTTGAGACAGACTTCCTTGTGAGGTATTCAAAGTCTGGAGAGAAGTGTTTTATTGACACTCTTCTCATGTTCTCTGTGCCTCGGTGGCCCTCCCAGCTGTCTCCCTGCTGAGGACGCCAGTGGAGGTACTCTGCTCTTAGACATCTACTGCTTCCTACATTGCTGGAGGGGCAGCTTAGGCGCCTGGTTCAGGGCAGTGGAGCTGATGGAGAAACCTAAAAGTTGGTGCTGCAGAGTTCAAAGTTAGGATGTTAACTGCCATTTATGCTTCTGCTTGCTCATTACTGTGGAAAACAGGGTAGTGCATTTCGTTAATCTCAGAATAGACACAGTTCTATAATGGGACATTACTTCTGTGCATTGCACTTCTTTGTCTGAGATAAGATATGGTTTCTAATGTCTCTTTTTTTTCTTTCTTCAAGTTGGTACTTGTCAAGAGCACTTCTTCCTCTTGCCAACTAGTGATTAATTGGCTGTACTGAAAGGTTTAACTTTTCCGTACGTTTACCAGAGGAGGTAGAGGAATGTGTGCTCTATCTAGAGTAAAAGCATGCCCTAAGTGGATTTAGAAATGGGTCATCACTTGCTCATTTTAGAATCTGTGCCCTTAAAGCACATAAGGAAAGGTGCCCTACCTTTTTGATACCATTTTTTAAAAAATTCATGGTAAGTGGGAATCTCAGTGGGAAGTTCCAAGACTTCTGTTTATCTTCAGTCAAATACAGTACAGGCAGCTCAAGCACAGATTTCTTTGTGCTATGCCAGTGTTGTCAGCTGTCATAAAGAATGTAGTTTTGTCCCTTGCTGCAGGAATTTCCATGCTGATTATACAATTTTACCTCCTGACAATCCAGGGGGAAAAAAGTTACTAAAGAACATAGGCCTAGGCAGGGCCTTGTCAGCTGTAGTTTCAGTTCCAGCACCTAGATGTCTTTTAGCATTTTCAGCCCTACAGTAAGGCTTTGGAGGGTTAATGGTCCACTTAACTGGGAGACTTGAGAACTCCTTGAGTAAAGCTTGGAACGGGACTCAGTCCTCTGTTTCACAGAACTGCATCTCAGCTACTTGTTACATATCCTTTTAAAAGGAAATCCCAAATTAGGACCTTCTACAATCCATGTTGTCACCCTTCTGCAAGAGAACTTCATGAAGCAATTTGACCTTGTTCCTACTTCTGTGTTAGCATCTGATTTTTTAGCCCTTAGGTTGGAAATTCATGCTCTTGCAACCAGACATCCATGGTTCATGTCTTGCAGATGACCCAAACATGGGTGTGTTTCAGCTGGCCATGATTCTTGTAACCACCAGCCCACAATCTGCTCCGAGAGCCAAGAATAGCAGCAAGATTTCTGATGTTCTATTTTCGACAAAGCGGCCTTGCTTGCAAGACATTTTGGAGTGTTGGCAATGTTGGTAAACTGACAAGGACCCTAGGAGTGGGCAGGTTGAATTGCGAATGAAAAGACAGAACAAAAAAGAAAAAGTATTTTTAAAACATTCTCTAATCTTGGGTTTTTTTTGTTGGGTTTTTTTTTGAGTGACTCACAATTTTAAAATTTGTGGTAGGTTATAGTGTTGCCAAACCTAATATATCTTATCCTTCATCTAAACCTCTCTCCAAAGTTTTCATGCTTATTCAGTCCTTGATCTGTCTTTTGGGATGGCTTCTAAGGACACCAACCAGTAGCAGATGTTATAGCTTTTTTTTTTTTTTAATTATGGACATCTCCTGGAAGAATTGCACCAAAATAGCAAAAGAGCAACAACTTTTGGGGGCTACCAAACAGTCTACAGACAGTCACTTCTTTCGTTTCTTGCCAGCCTAATTTGATTTGAACAGAGAACTGATAAAGAAATGCTGTCAAGCCCAGGCAAGTCATGTTTCTGCTTCTCCATCTGAATCATTTCTTGACTGCCTGTTGAATGATTGAGAGTAAATTGGGTGCCTTCCAAAACAAAGCAAAGATAGCCTCCCTGTCCCAGAGAGGTTACAGTGCAAACAGAGACTACCCAGCATGTAACAACAACCTTGTGTGCATACAGGAAGCAACAGAGGCGGTTGATCATATGGATTGTGTAGGCAGGACTTAAAGATAGATGTGAGGCCATTAATAGTTGCTTGACTGTGCTCTTGGCCTGTTGGAGTTGCCAGTGCCCAGGCCTGGGCTGCCCTTCATCCCAGGGGCAGGAGGGATGCAGTCTGGGCAGGTCACTGGGCCAGGACATGTCCCTCTGGTTGCACTACGCACATGCGTAATGTTTTAAACTGAGCTTAGTAAAAGGCTTCGCATGGATATCCCACATGATCCAAGTGACCTAGGCTAAATTACCAAGCTTTTCAACAGGAAAGGAGGCTTCTAGATCAAAAATTATGTTTCAGCATACATAAATTACAGGTTCATTTCTCTACATACTGACAGTTATAAACAGCACTTTTTTGGCCCTAAGTCAGAGGTATGGCTTTGACCATAATTACATTCTTTGTTTTTGTTTTGGTTACCAAAGCTTTTGCAATGGATCTTTGCATTACTGTTTGTGTCCCATGCTCCCTTTTTTCTGCTGCAATGGCCACCTCCTGTTACCAACACCACCTGGGTGCTGGGCACAAGGGACATGCAGCACAGGTCACCATCAAGGGGAAGGGAGCTCAGCAGAAAAAAGCTCTTGAGTTTTGAGCAGGACCCATGACAGCAGAGCAGTGAAAAGCCCTGGTGTGGTGGTGTGCAGTGTATGGGGCTTTGCCCTGCCTGCCAGAGGAGGAGGAGGAGAAGGAGGAAGCAGTGTTCTTTATCACGTTTGTTTCCCCCTGCCCTGCAGTCAGATTTTCTGCTTGTTTTTCACTGTACCTTTCATGTGTTTTCCATCTCTCCAGAAATCACTGGCTTTGTTTAAAATAGACTTCGAGCAGCTGCCAAGACTTTATCCAGAGAGAGAGAAAAATGCACGGACGCCAAGTTCCTATAGAGTTATCAAAAGCTTTCACTCCCCATCAAGTATACACCAGAAGCCTGTCTTCTCAGAATGAGTTCTGAATAGTCACTACAGGTCATCCTGCAAGAGCTACCAAAGCACTTCTGCCCAGGAGAGCATGCCTCAGCTCCCAAAGCTGTCTCCCGAGGTCTGCTTGCAAGTGCCCTCACAAGTCTCTCACATACTGGGATGTTTGCCTTTCTTTGCAGTGTGTTGAATCTATACAGAAAAATCACAAAGTTACAGGAAAATGGCTTAAGGATGTTTGACTCAGAAACATATAAAGGTACCCTGCTCATAAAGTAATAGATTTCATCAGAGCACAGCTTTGTGCTATAAGCTTGCAGCCAAGGAGGATTCACCTTGGAGGGCTTTGCTGGCTGTGTTTGCTTTCCCGTTATCCTTTACCACCTTTTTCTAACCCAGCTCTAAAGGGATTTCCTGCTGTCTCCAAAAGGAGATGCTATTGTTAAGTAATTCCCAGCTCAAAGCTTAGCATCTCCTTCTCTCTGCAACAGTTCAAGTCAGCAAGATAAGTACATGTAAAATTGAAACCAGGATCAGCTCCTTCATCACCAGGGCAAAAGACATTGAAATAGAGAGAAAAGCAAATATTCTTTGCTTTTAGGTAGAGCAGTATAATTTAACTCTGGCTTTTGGACTTGTTTCCTAATATTTCTTGATTAGAAAAGCTTACTGAAAATACTTGACATGGCTGGTGGGGAGAGACTTTCCTAACGGAAGCAGCTCTTTCTGACAGAATGTAAACAATCTCAGAGCAGGCTTCATGAACACCACTCCTCCCACCAGAAGCAAAAATGCACCAGCTCAAAGCCAGCAGCTCTGATGTTTCAGTCACTACAAAAAGCCGTGGTTTATGTCTAAAAGATACCAGGAGCAAAGGGTTGTCCTTGCACACTTTGGTTTCCATGGGGCAGCAAGGTCTCATTTTGACTAAGTCATGCAACAGCCTCTTCTCACCTGCTCTTTCACCTCACAAAACAGCATCAGGGAGGGAAAGCTGCCTGTGCTGAAAGAAGCGTGTAGTGGATGCCAGACTTTCTGATGTTTAAAGGAGGGGGAGACTTATAATTTTAGATTAAGTGAAAAATTATGATCTCCTGTTCCACCTATTGCTCATCTCCCTGCTCCCCACAGAGGCTGTCCTCTGCTCTCTGCTTTGTCACAGGTAGTCTTGGTTTGCTGCAGCTGGTTTCGTTATGTTCCTCCTCTTACTCTTCCTAGGAAAATAATATCAACTTATTTTTTCCTCCTGTTTCCTTGAAACAGACTGATACGAGCAAAGTCTTCTTCTACAAATCCTGGCTGTAGATTAGTGAAAGCCACGTAGATCTTCTGTGAAGCCTGAGGGAACTGGATGCCAAGGTCCTTCCTCGCTCCAACACCAGCACAGGTGCAGGTTTTTCAGGGAAAAGGGAGTGTCCCTGACTGTGTTACCCCTGTATGTGTGTGTATCCCTGCTGTGATTAAGTCTGCAATTATGGTAAGCACACAGAGAACTCAATGCACAAAGTATGAACTTGTTGTTTTGAAAGTCTGGGCAATAACATCTTGATGACTCAGTTTACCTCTGTAAAGAATGACTGAAAAATACTTATTTCTCCATAGTATTGTGACAAATCAGAATACTTTAGAAAGTGTTTTGGGGGAAATTGCTTCTCCTAGTACTACTGTAAATTAAATCTCTGGTCATTCACCTCATTCATGGTGCTAATGCTCCATAGAAAAGGGGTAGTACTTTCATTGCTTTTTTCCTAATACTGTTGTTTTGCCACTTCCTGTGTAAGCAGGGAATGCTCATATAGCCCAAAGAAATCCTGAATCATGAAACGCCTATCTAACCCAGTGCACTGAATCCCAGAAAGCTTAGCATCCATTGCATGAATTAGCCTTAAGTGTTGTTGAGACACACAGCTACTCCCCAGTTTATAGTGGGGAGGGGGGGAAGGAAGGGGGAGACAGAGTAACCAAAAACCCCTGGTGCTGTGGAAAATGGAGTGAGGTGTAAGAGGGAAGAGATGCAGCACCCAAGTAGCCAGCAAGAACAAAGCACAAATTCAGCCTTTGCACAGCAAGCAGAAATTTATAAAAGGCATCAGACCAGGTTGCTTCTTGCTTAGCTCTTTTTGAGCTGCTCTGAAAATGAATTAATAGTTTCCAAACCTAACAGGTAAGTTTGCAGCAATCAGAAACATGAGAAGAAAAAGGGTGGTGAAGCAATATTAAGAAAGATTACATACTGGAAATTGGGCTCAGTGCAAAATCTTTCTTCTGTCTTTTTTTTTTTCTTTTTTTTTTTTTTTTTTTAGTTACTGTAACTATAAGCAAGAAATGTGTGCCAGAGGAAATGAGAATTTAAGAAAATATAGACAGTTTGGCAGGGCCACAAAATGAAAGCTTTTAGGAAAGAACATTTAGAGAACAGAAGGAAATATTAGTGATAGAAATGATAGCAGCATAAAACCATCAACTTTTCAAAGATATAATTTTGCACCCAACTTTTTAACATCATTTAACATGCAAATGGTAAGTTTTGTCATATTGATGCTTGGGCAGGAAATTATGAACATGCTTTGTTTTTTAACCTGCTGGGAGGGAAAAGTGCATACACAAAGGCAGGGAAAGAAGGAAGCAATTCCAGCAACTTAATAGTTAAGGTGTTGGAATAGTTACCAGACACTGTTTCTGTAGGAATGATGGAGCTGAGATTTAGAAGACGTTGAAAGAATTGTGATTCTGAATGGCCAAATACACATTAGTGCCCCCACCTTGACACAAATAAACCACAGCTGCCTGGACAGCATAATTCCCTTTTGGCTTGAAACTGTATATGTTATTTAGAAGGCTCTTTGAGAATAGAAGTAGCCCAGTGAGAGATTCATAGAGAAGCCAGGGATCTAAAGCTGACCCAGCAAATAACTGCTTCTTGCTGTCTGTGCTAGAAAACTAAGTCAGTTGGATCCCTAGCAAAGGTAGCTGGAAACGCAGAAAAATAAGCCCTGATCCTTTCCTCTAAGAAGATAACAAAGAGATAGCAGGTGCTTGGAAGCCGTGGTGAAAGGCCTGGTTTTGAATCCCTCTGAGCATGGAGCTTGTGCTGCCATGTTTGCCTTTGGTTGGACGTCAGCAAGGGATGGAATCTGGCTCCTCCTCATTCTGCAATGTGTAATTTTTATCTCCCCAATATGTGAAGTCACCAAACCTTCTGACCTGTTTACGCAGTGCTTCCAGAGGCCATTCATTTCAAAACATTACCATGTTACAGGTATGTGGAGTCCCCAGTTCAACCCTTTATAGTAGTTATTTATTACTCTGGTTTGGTCTGTGAATGCTGAAGCCACAGTTTTTTCCACCCCAGTTGCCCTACTGCCGAGCTTCACCCTCTGCCTTTGCTACCCAAAACCCCCTGGTCCTTGTGTAAGAGTTACTTTAGCAATCCATTCAGCCAGCTGGTCCTGGCTCCAGAGCCCTCAGCCTGCACATCCACCTGCAAACAACATGCTGGCTACACAGGAGCATCCATGAAAGGCATCACATGCCTCATGCCAGAGGCATGGACATCAAATATTTCACAAGGCCAAGGATGGAAAGGGCAGCCTGCCTGTGGTTGCCTTTCATGAAACTTCATCAAAAGTTCCTGTGGAGCATACTCAGGAAAAAAGGGGAAGAATGCAGTGGCATGGTGGGAATTTTGGATTGCTTCGTACTTGTTCGCATGGTATACCA
This sequence comes from Acanthiza pusilla, assembly GCA_036630365.1. Classification (NCBI taxonomy): domain Eukaryota; kingdom Metazoa; phylum Chordata; class Aves; order Passeriformes; family Acanthizidae; genus Acanthiza; species Acanthiza pusilla. The sequence continues at coordinate 44,510 of JAXCHO010000078.1, forward strand.
GCTTCCAGCCATTGATGGAGAAGAAAGATTGACGAGCCTTTCTGTTCCAGGAGAGTGGTGGAGTACAGCTTGTTTAGGCAGGGTCTGTCAGAACTTGCAGTCTACCCATAGTGATGTGAGACTCAGCCTTGGATGGAAACCTGGCCCAAGAAAACTAAATATTTGAGCAGCTAATCTGTGTTGCATTATCAGTAGCTGAGCTAGGTAATTAAAGCTAGCTCTTGCACAGCTACAGAGTCTCTGGCTATGCCTTTATGTTGCAGTGTGGGCATCCTCTCAGGTGCCTGAGAATATTTGCTCCCTTTGGAATTACTTAATGTGCTAAATGCACCACATGTGGTGGTGTTTATTTAGTCAGACATAAATATCCCTGGGGATATCACAGAGACCATTCCTTGATGTAAATCACTGCCATTCATGTTTTGGGATATTATGCTCCAAGATGCTGCAGTGTGCTGGGACAGGCAGGTCACTGCTTTCCAGAAGGATGCAACCATGAATGCACTGCACTTGCCATTTGTCCCTCTTGTTTGCCCTTCAGCCTGCTAAGCACTTTGGTAGTCTCACAACTCCAGGCATCACATGAGCAAATCTTTGGATGTTTGCTCCTGTCAGGCCTGTTGGTTAAATATTTGGGAAAGTTGGCTATACCACGCAGCTCACTGAAATGCAGGAAGAATCCCAAAGTGTTTTACAAATGGTATTTAATGATGATTCATCCCATCTAGCTGGAGCTTTTGTGGTTCTCTTGAGGATTGGACTTGTCCTTGGAGCTTAGGGCAACTGGATGCAACAGCCTTTCTGCCTGGGACAGGGGAAGGGATGGAAAAGTGAAGACAGCAACAGTGCTGTAGCCTTTTAAATCACAGGATTCATAGACCTGTGGATTACAGACCAATACAGCCACCAGGCCCCCTTCTGGTCTTACTGCAGCAGCAGTGTACAACAAGCATGCTTTGCTCAAGAGAAGTGAGTCCTCTGTGCTCTTTCATATGGAGCTTGTTGGATGCTTTGTGAATGCCGGTCCTGGTGGGCGCTTGAGAGATGCCGTGTGCTTTCTGATCCAACTGGCCTAGCAAAATGCCTAGAGTCTGGCACTGTGCTGCACATCTGTGGTGAGTGTCTGTGTCTCAGGGGGGATGGAGGTGACTTCACTACCTTTAGTGCCATGGTGGCAGTCCATTTTCACCACTCCACTGCCGGTCCAGTGATGTGCTGGGCCATCTAAGCACTGCCTTCATTTTTCAGATGCAGTCTGTAATTAATCAGCAGACTCACTGCCACATCACTGTGTCCAAGAGTGAGTAAATGAAGCTACATGGTCCTCTGCAAGAACATTGACTTTCAGCATTAAATTAGAGATGTGAGATGAAGAACATAAATCAAACTCTTGCTATTGGCAACAGAGAAGCAGTTTTCCCCAGGACAGATTACTGCAGAAGATTCTTGCATCTTCTGGAAAAAGAAATGTTGGCTGCTGCCAGAGATACGATACAGAATAAACAGACTGTGAATAGGTATGGCAGTTCAGGTCCATGAGTGAAGGGGCCACAGCGCCAACAAATGGGTCCCACCCACTGCACTGCCAAATGTGCATCCTGGAGTGAGAACCAAATACCATTGCCTGTGTCACCAAACCCAGAGATTATAAAGGTCAGCTGGCCAAGTGAAAAGCCACTCTTGCTTTTTCCTTACCCTATCTGCAGCAAACAACCTGGGTTACTTGCACAGGAGGGACATGGGCCCCCTACTCCTTGTCATGGCTGCTGGGGTCCCCTTGCACCCCGGCTGCCTTCTGCCCCCATGGCTGGGCTGCCTTCACCAGCGCCTTGGGGAGGGGAAATCTCAGCTGTGTGTAATTTTTAATGTGATATGGGTGCAGGCTCAGTTGGCAGGTACAAGCAGTGAAGGTGAATATTAAGAGCTGCGTAGAGGGTTGATTTTTCATTAAGATGAATCTATTGTAATTAAGCCTAACAGAGATGTTCGTGCTAATGCTGTGTTATTAATTGCCTGAATTTGAACCTTTTTTAAAAAAAATTTTTAAACGTGAAGTTTCTTTAACTTTCTTTTTTTTCCCTTTCAGTCTTACTGAAATGTATTACTTTTCTTTCTCCCTCCGGAATATATGTTGGTGTGCCTTTCTTCTTTCAATGTCTGTTTTCTCTCAAGACCTATTTTTTCTGTTGTGTTTAATTGTTTTTCTCCTGATTTATTGTTCCAAGCCCATGCTAGGCAGTCTGTTTATTTATAATTTGGATTACTTTAAAATGGATACAGAGCTCTAGGTCAGTGTTTAAAAATTAACTAATAAAATACACAAATGAGGCCCAATGGTCAACATAAGATTACACATCCTCTAAGATTCACATGCTACTCCAAATAAACCACTAGGGAATACCAGCCCCAGGCCCTAAAAGCATGGAAAATTCCCTCATCTGGACTGAAGTGGGCTAGTATAGAACATTTATATGGGAACTCTTCATGGATAGCACCAGGCCACTCTTCTTACAGTTGAGCCAGCAGGTGTTAGTATGAGCCCTTGGGAGAAGTGACAGTGATGGTGCGCTGTGGCAGAGAAATGCCGGGCTCTGCCCAGCACAGACACCCACTGATCCTCTCACTTCTAGGCCTTTTGGAAAAATGCAGCTCCAAGGAGAATAACACAATCCACATACTACATGTCAGAGCACCAGAGTGTCCTGAGCTTCTACAGCACCTTTCTCCTTTAACCATGGAGGCTGCTGATTCTCATTGGACAGGAAAACCCAGGGAAGGCAATGTGTGCTGCTCCGCACAGAGACACGAACCCACCCATCACCTCCCCCCTGCTTAGGCATTACCTCACGTGCCGTACCTTCATGGTTCTATCCCTCTCTTCATGCCCCATTGCGAAACTTCTCCAATAACCAAACAAACGGTATCAGCCACCGTGTATATTTGGAGAGACAGATGTGCCTGTGGAGGAGGACGGGCAGCAGCCCCGGGTGGGAGCGTGCAGTGCAAACAGCCCTGCGGGCAGCAGGCTGAAGGGGTGGCCATGGCACGGCCTGGCTCAGCCGCCTGTGGCATGGCAGGGAGAGGGGTCAAGCCATCACAGCCCCCAAAGGGAAGCCAGTGTGGTGGTAAGCCGGCAGCGACAGAAACCACCATCACCTGCCCAGCAAACAGTCTCCTGTGGTGGTGCCATCAGTGCTCTGAGGTCCATTGTCCCTGCAGAAAGCGTGCAGCCTACTGAGGGGTGGCCTGAGGCGGCAGGGACAAAGCAGTGCCCTTGGTCACGCCCGGAGAGGCCTCACTGGCGAGGCCTAAGAGAAAAGCATACAGACTGTGGGCTTTGCCATGCTGGCTTGACAACTGGGCACATTTAGTTGGTTTGCACAAATGTATGAAGCAGTGGCATGGGGTAGCCAGTGCAGTGTCCTGCTCATCTCCCTGCAGAGGTGGGGGCATGCCCACCAAAGACAAGAAAACTGGAGATGCAGGAACTAAACCCACCTGCTCTGTCAGTCACAGCCTGGGCTGCTGCTTCAGACATACGGGACTTCTACAGTGGCACAAAGTGGGAGTGAAACCTCCCCTGGGAATGGCTGTACCTCTGGTGTGCCCAGACAGAGACAGTGCCAGTGTGTGGAGGTGCTGATGCTGGACACGGAAACCAGCACCGCTCCCACCGCGAGCACAAGGGTGATTTAGCTGTCACCCCAATGAAAACAAGATCAGGCTTTTTAAAGCGCTGTTAACAGCTATGTTAAAATCCTCACACTTTCCAACAAAAGAAAGGCCCTTAGAGAAACCCAAACAAACACTCACACAAGCAACACTGGAAGTTGGCTTGAGTTACAAACACAGGAAATTAAATACAAAACCATGTTACAATAGCATTGAGGATCTGACTTAAAACAAGCCAGACTAGAGCATGCACTGTTCAGATGGCTGCATTTTTCCCTACCCCCACTCCCAGGGGGGGGTAGGGAGTGGGGGTAGGGAAATATATATATTTCTCTATAAATACACACATGCATGTAAGTAGTTGTATGTTTGTATACACACATACATGCATGCACAATTCCTACCACGTTGAATAAACCAGGGGAATTAAAGGAATACAGTAGCCTTTCCCTGGACTGAGTTGGCCCAGTATACAAGTACAGGAAGGTGCTTTAGCCAGGACTGAAAATATCATATGTTGTGGGGAGAAAGTTTGTTTGGCTTTTTCTTTTCATTCCCAAATAGAGATTCTTGCAAAGATTCAATTCACAGCACAATTTCACAACAAATGAAGGTGCAACTGAGAACAGTGTGACGGTGAGAGCAAGGACAAGAAGTCAGGAGTTCCTTAAATAGGTTTTATTGCTGAATTGCATCCCATTTAATAATCAGTTTCAATTGCCTTAGCAGAAGGCACATTTATTCCAACAGAAATTCACACCAAGAGTTATGCCAGTACAGCAGGATTACCTGGGAAAAAAGCTCTTCTGATTACAAATCTTTAATGGGCTTTACAGTTGGTCTTCTTGGGTGCCCTTTGGTGTCACAGCCAGTGTGCTGCCATCAGGTGCCATTACATGTCCTCAGCAGAAGCCTCTTCCCACCTCCAGTTGCAGCCCCACGCTGCTGGAGGCCGGTGGAAAGGGGAGGGTGGCCTCAGGTTAACATGTCTTGACTTGTCCCTGTAAGCAAAGCCTTTTCCCTTTGCTGCAAATCTCTATCTCATGGCCTCAGTCCTAGGGTACGCGCTTGTTTTTCTGCTTTTATCTTCAAAACACTCACAAATGTATTTCAAATGAGAACTCTATTATGTTTTCCTTTCCTTTATTACACTTTGCTACAGTTTGTCAATACTGGCTACCGGTGTTATTTGAGGCCACACTTGGAAAAAAAGAGGTCCTTCCCGAGCTCTGCACATTTATCTGAAGTTCTGCACAAGGTCACATGTCTCCTCCAGCAGAAGGTCTTGCAAAGTTAAACAAAGTCCCCTCACTTGCTCTGTCTGAGTAAATACAGACCATATTGGAGTAAATAAACAGCCAGGCAGTGTCCCAGACAATGGGCCTTGGCGATGAATTAATAAACTCTGCCTCTCGCATTAGTAGAGTGTGACTGGAACTGGCAGGAGGCCCTGGCGGGACTCCAGAAACGATTATTACTAGACAGAGCCAAAGGAGACTTGGCACGGCGCAGAGCCCACAGCTGGAGATTAGGTAACAGAGTCCGCCCGCTCGCCGAGCTGCCAGGGCGTTGGTTACCCTGCCTGAGGAGAGGGTCAGGGCTCTGTTTTTGTAGCTCAGATTCATGTAGGGTGCCTATCTCTGAAACTCATGCTGCTCCCATCTGTAATCCATAGGTTTATCCTGCAGGATCAAACTGCCATCCCAAACCCCTGAGCAAAATGCCTGTCTGGTGAAACTACAGAGGATGATCCTGCACCATCCCTGTCCTGTGCAGCACCCAGAGACTTTGGTACCCATGGGTGAAACAGGGCTCGGTGGTACTGCACAGGGGACAGCGGGGCCATGCAGTGGGGCAGCGCTGTTCTGGGTGAGGAAGCAAAAATTGCTTCTGTGAAGAGAAGCCTTATCTGGGCTTGTCCTCTGAGCTGGGGGTTGAATCCAGAGGCAGGAGCTCTGCTGAGGGTGTAAAATCCTCCTAATGGCTTGCACTGAGAGTCGGCTGAAACCTGTGGGCTGCTTAGCCGGCCTCTTCCCAAGCTAGACAGAATTGTCACCCAGACACATTGATGAAGGAGATGTAAATAGGGAGGGACCATGGGCAAATGGTTAGCTATCCCCCCAGTTTCCACATCCAAAAAAAAAAAAAGGGGTCTGTGTTGCTTCATGCAGTGTGGCATTGAAGCCCCTGAGCTCTCCCAAACCAAAATGACCATTGCCTGGGAGCTTGGAAGCCCAGCAGCCTTGCTGGATGAGCACTGCAGCACACTCAGGCAGCAGGTTTATCAGCTGGGCTACCTCCAGCACGGATTGCCTGCTGACACAGCTGTTCTGCTTCCAAGAGCTGAGCTACTTTCTGCACCCAGTGTTGTATTGGTTTATTTAGACCTGCTTCTTGGATCTCTGACATTGCTCTGCTCATTGCCATGCTCAGACATGCCTGTGTTTGCAACTCACATCCCCACAACCAGCTATAAACCTGTTAGCAACATATCAGGTGGGCTTGGCGCTTGTGTGCGTATAGGTGGAGGGGGAAGTGATGCCTGCTCCTGCTGTGAAACATTTTGAGAAGCAGGAATGCAGAACTCAAGCTTTTTCAGCATCTGCTGATGGAGAGAGGCTGTATGCTAAACCACTCTCTTCTCATTCATACACTCGTGGTGAGAAGATGGTGGTCTGAGCTCCATCCCTGAGGGCCCCCCCCCGATCATTCTGATGACCCTAATTTCAGGAACATCTCTGTTTGGTGCCCATGTCTTTTACATCTCAGTAACTGCAACTCTGAAAATGAAAAAGTAGAAGAAATCTGCCTTTCTTGAGCCATTAGCATGGATAGGACTACTTGGATTACTCTGAAAACACACTTTGCCAAATATAAGGTGGTAAGAAAAGTTACCAAAATGAAGAGAATGAAGTCCTTTATTTCACATATATGCTCTAGTAAACGGCATTTTCTTATCCTCATTTACTGCTGAATCTCCAACCTGTCCTGGACTGAATGCCCCCAGAGAAGAACAATAATACTTTCCAGCTCTGAATACTGCCTTTTGTCATCAGGTTTGAAAGCCGTTCACAAAGGAGAGGAATCTCATTTTCTGTGTTTTTCCACAGGGAGAAAAGGGGTCACGCAGGCAGAGCTGGAGCACTGCTCCACTCAATGCCAGCCTGCTGTTGTGCCGCCTTCCCAGGACACGGCCATGCCCTCGCCTGCCACCCCACTCCAGAGGCTGAAATGCCACTTGTGCGGACTTGTCCTATAAACATTCGTTATCTGTGCGGGAGACTGCAAATGATCCTGGTGTGAGTGAGTAGCTGGTGGTTGAATCCAACGAAGGAGTTTCCAGTGAATGCTGACCTGGGCTAATGTAAAACTGACTCCGCAGCCCTTTGCTCATTCTCCAAGCTCCTCCTTCCTCAGCAAGTAAGTGGGTTTTTTCTTTCATAACAAAATTTGAAGCGAAGAATTGCTTTCCATTACCCAAAGTGCAGATCTTTTCCTTCTCCTTAAATCACCTTCAGCTTGATGAGCGTGGGCACTCCTTGCTGGTGCCTCTAAACATCGCCTGGAGAGAAAACCTCTGTGGAAAGTGAAATTCAGAAGAGCTAATAAAACATTTTCTGAAGAGTTTGAATCTCTCATTCCAAAGAAAACAAAAAGGTCGGCTGACCTTTCAACCTGACCCTTTTCTTTTTTTTCTAAGGCATTAAGAAAAACATTCTGCAAACAATGAGTGCTCGTGGTAATTGTCCCTCCCTTGTGCCCCAGTTCTTGCCAAAAGCAACATTTCAATGGCTATGGGGGGTGGAGGTTGAAAGCAAATGAGTGAGCAAGCAAATGCTGGCTTTCACACATCAGTGGCTGGCTACGCCCTGACCACATCCAAGGAGGTTCAAGGTGAGGGAGTCAAGCTCTCAGGCTGTTCCTTACTGAGTTCTACAGTTGCAGTGTCTGAAATATTGTGGTTCAAGTATGGAAATCTGTGTTGGAAACATTCAGAAAGTCCAGTCAAAGGGTAAGAAAAAGGGTCATACAGCCTTAAAGTGAAGTATAATTTAGATCAACATCTCTTCCATTGGCTGTTGAATTCCACCTTCATGTCACATGCCACCTCTGCTCACCCCTCAGCCTGTCACGGTCTAGTGTTAGGGAGAGGCCTGGTGTGAAAACAATTTAATGTTAGAAAAAAAAAGGTGTGTTTTAAATATGAGAAAAACCTTCTTGTACCATTTATCTCCATTGTTTTCCAGCACTAGGACCTGCAGTGGATCCTGCTGTGACATGTTTCCAGCTGCAAAAGGAATCAAAAGATTTAGGGTTGAGTTCCCTCCTGATTCTGGAACATGTTCCACTGTGCAATCTTTTGTAATATCTCTCTGCAATAAAAGCACTAATGCTCTCCAAGAGGCCTCCCCCTTTCACTTTCCTCATAAGAGGTGATGACAAGCTCCCAGCCCAATTGTCTGCACATCTCCTTAACAGCATGAGCCAGAGATTTAGCTACCTTTCCTGGTTCTGACACTAACCTGTACACTGGTCCCAGGCAAATAATTTAATCTTTACCCCACCCAGGCAAAATGTCTATAGAAATCCCTTCTTTCTAGTACTGGAGCAGAAGCATTAGCACTGCTGGGAGATGGCTGTGAACAGGGGAGCTTTCAGCTGCCTTTGAGGCTCAGCTGCCAGGAAAGGAGACCTGCCTGTGCCAGGGTTCATCTTGCTAACTCTGAGGCAGCTGAATCCGTTCTGTAAAAGCACACTGGTACTGTCAAGGTCCTGCCTTTGAACGTGTTTCTCCAGCTGTAAAATGTGGATAGAAACACTGAGCGAGCTCTGTAAAGGTCTGCTGAGATTTAAGCTATGTTGGCATTCTCCTCCTCAGTGTTAGCAGAACTGCAAACGCTAGGATAGAGCAGGAGGGTTTCTACTTTTCTTTGAATTATACTGTAAATCTCTGCAGCCCTGAGAACAGACCGTGTAATTCCTAACAAGCACACAAGTGGGTTTAAGTGCTGGTGTGGGAGGAAAGAAAAGGTCTGGGGGGGTGGTGGTAAGGTGGGGGTTGGAGGGGGTGTCATGACACGGTAAGTAAACAATGCATCCAGAATCTCTTTGTTACCCTCCAGATTTACTTCTCCTCTTCAGTAGGGGTTTGTACAGCAAAGTACAATTTTGTGGCTCTTTTTCAAGACCATTAACTCAATATAAAAATATCAGCACTGTTTTTATTATCTAAAAAAAAAAGAGCTCAGAGCTGAGTTTTTGTGAGCAATGCTTGGTTCGTTATACAATGACTCAACTAGGTTTTGTGGTGGAGGATTCAGCTTTTCCTTAGTGGTAGGATCAAGATGTTCTGTTTCCATCATAATCTACCTTTCATCTCTCTCATGTTGCAAAATTCATTTTTACCTTGATCCCACACAAACCTCTTAGTTTCTTGCCTTTGTTACTGTAAATTATTTACTTTAAAAATGCTGAATCATGACACTGAGGTTAGAGAAAATTGCACTTGTATCTCAAGTAAGAATTGTTCCCACATCTTCTGAAGATTCTGGGACTATTATTTTTGCGTGTCCTTACATTTTATGGTTCAAAAAAGTTCAAGTGGCACTTGGCTTGGCCCCCCTCAGAGAAGTCCAAACCTGAACCTTTTACCCTGGAGATATTTAATTCTAGCAAATGATGCCTCCCCAACGCTACATGGGGGGAACTATGCCTGTGTATCAGCAGGAGAGCTGCACGGGCAGTGACAGTCCCGACTGCTCTCAGACTTCCTCGAAGCCTGGGTGGCAGAGCACCGGTGGCTCCTGGATGCAGCTGGGTCCTGTGGGCTCCTGTTTTTCTGTGAATGGTGTGGCACCTGAACAAAGGCAGGCTGCAGTTCAGAGGAGTGCTCCAGAGTTTGTACGAGCACCTGAAGCTTGTGCCTGCAAAAACTGGGCTAGAATTTTCCTGAAAAAAAAGATGATCGTAGTTCCTGGTTTTTATTTGAACAGAAACACAAGGAAAAGGAGCCAGAGCCCCAGCCCCAAGCATGCACTGCAGCCCATCAAGCAGCCGGAAAATACAAGTACATTGCAGTCTTGGCTATCACCCAGCTGCAACCTGGCCCACAAGTGCCAGGGCTACCTCTCGCCTCTCCATAAGCTGCGTTCCACTGGCTGAATCCCAGCTGCTGTGAGCAGACATGCACTGCTTACCTGGCCTCGAGTGGCACACAGCTACCAAGGCTCCCTCCACATGGAGTCACAAATTGAACTGAGAACTTGGTTGTGTGTCAGAGGGCTACAGGGGATGGGAATGCTGGGACAGGGTGCCATGTGCTGTGTGTTGTGTGCCGTACCACACTGAGTGGCTACCAGCAGCTAAGAAACAGTCTGAGCCCAGTATCCCTTTCTTTCCTATTTTTAAAAGGTTTTTATGAATGCAAGGAAGAGATGCAGCAGAGTGGGTAGAAGACAGTGTGCATAATTTGCAATTTTCTTTTCTATTTTCTTAAAAGCTGTAATTTCCACGTTCCTGTGTTACAAATACTTGCAGGTGTCTGTTTTGTCACCCTGTGTGCTGTCTATATGGTTACTGCAACACCAGCATTACTTTGAGAGTAAACTCTGATGGGGTACAACCAGTTGGGTGGGGCCAGTGGCCTCGGGCTGGCATACACAGCTCCTGCCCTGTGTTCTCTGAGCCGGTCAGTTGCCCACCGCCTCTACCAGCAGCCGCCACCTCCGCTCCACTGAGCACCAGCCGGCATGCAGAGAGCCAGACAGGGGCCACCTCGTTAGTCATTTAATGAGTAAACAAATCATTTCTCCAGCGTTCTCCAGGATCACTGAGCCTGAGCTGGAAAGCCAGCCTGGCAGAAAAGGGTCTCTTGTTCTGGCCCCCCTCTGCAGCAGCTGGCCAGGGGCTTCTCCCTCAAAATGGAGCAGGGCTGCCACACAAGAAAGCCCACTGTGTACATAGCACGTGAGACCACCCGTGCCAATGACTTTTTCCAGAGGCCAGCTCAATCTGCATCAGTTAATCAATGTTTTCTGTGCATAAGACCTCAAGTTCTTTTATATTCCCACTGACAGTTGAATTCTCCATTTTAATGGCTCTCATCTTCTGTAGATGTCAGCAGTGCTCTGTAATTGTGGATTATTTAAGCCTCAGCACATCTTTAAGGCATATTTAATACCCTCCATTTACAGAAAGGCTGGATGAGGCCAGGCAGCCGTCAGAGGGTATGTGCCAAACTCCACCATGGCCAGGGATAAAGCCCCATTTTCCTCTGTTTCTGAAATGGGATGTTGTCTGTTTAATCTAGGCAACTCTGTCAAAGGATGGGGTTTCCCATCAGGATGGTGTGATAGTTTCTGCATGTGAGAGTCCAAGTCAAAGTCCACAGGAGCACTGAAGTGCTTTTTGGCTTTTCCAGTGTCAAAGTAACTATTTTACCTGTTAGTTGCCCTTTGTTTTACAACCCTTCACATCCTCTGTGACCTCACTACTTCATGGATGGACCCTCAGGAAGTGCTAGCCTGCTTACAGACATAGGTACAGGGCAGCCACTATTTCAGCTCAAGGCTGGAAGGAGAAGAGTTGGAGTGCAGAGCTGTGGGGAAATGTAGGACAGCAGGAACATCGCCAGTCTTCTTTTCTCCCAGGCTTTATCAGGATGCCGTGAAGGTATTTGATGCTTGCTCCTGCTCCATATATGAGGCTTTGCCACCTGTGCAGGAGTCACATGGGGGCTGTCTCTGCCAGCTCGGAGGCAGCGCTGCAGGCAGGCAGATTTCCCTTGCGCTGCCACCCGCTCTCTGGAGTGGCTGGTGGCGAGGGGAGAGCTGTGTGCTGGAGGACTGGAAACAATGCAGGATGGGGGGAAGAGCATAGGACTCATGAAGCAGGACCCTTTGGGTTGCGTGTTAGCACCAGAAACCTGCCAGAAATGGGACAAATGCAGAGGTGCAATTAGCGACCCATATTCCTGGCTGTTTCCAGGGAGCGTTCATTCCCCCTTCCCAGCTGTGCTGGGGTGGAGGTGAATTTGCAGTGCAGCGGGAGCACTAACAAGTTAATGTTTAACATTATTATTACCTCATCTTCCAGAGGCTCCTTCTAAACATAACAATTGACGACAGGCTCCTGATAGTTCGGAGAAGACCGACCTCAGCCCTAAGACTATGATGAATATGATTTCCCTTCCCCCTCTGTTTTGATTTTCTGCTCTGTTACTCCAGAGCATTGGCTGGCCATGACCCCTGGCTGCTTTTTCTGTAATTACCAGCTCCTGCCAGATTTACTGTGGAAGTTAATGTCTGTTCCAGCCAAGTCAGCCCCACTGTTATATTGTACGAGACAGTAACCCCTTCAGTACAGGCAGAGCTCTGGTGAAGCAAAACAAAGAATCAGGAAAGGGGCTTCTTGAGGCCCTGGGGAAGTTTTCACGTGCTTGATGAGGGTGCTGCATTAACAGGAGCACTCTCATTGCACAATCTTCCTCAGGGTCTTTCAAATCCTGCAGAGCACAAGGGGTGCTCGGTGAGGAAAGAACAAGAAAGCAACTTGTACAAGAGTTTACTCTGACAAACTCTCAGGATTTGCTCTCAGTCCACTGTGCACCTCTGGGCCTTTTCTTCAGAGCCTGTGCATGGTCTGGTGGGACTTGCTTTAATAAATTAACATTCTGGACATTTACCCTTAAAATTGGAAGAATTTTTTTCAGATGTTTTTGCAAGCAATTTTTTACGTGCTCAAACAAAACATGCCAGAAAGGGCAAGATTCGGGCTCAGATGGCTGTCCAGCAGATGCACAGGTCCAGGTCTCAGCTTTGGTCCAGCCATCAGAAAGACTTCATCCTGCACCAATACGTTCTGCCCGGCTGATCAGAGCAGCTCCTGGGCTGTGCTCACTGCAACAGTGTGCAAGAGCATTTTAAAAGTTTGTGGAAGGTGAAACATAATTGAAACAGTCAAGGGGTAAATGCAGTTCAAATACAGTCCAGATTCTGATAGAAATTATAACTCAGCTATGTCCGGAATAATTCCCTCTAAGGCTTTAGAGCTGTGGGGTGCAAGTCCTGTGCCATGAGGTCATGGGGAAATTAGATGGGTAGCCTTCGTACAGTGTGCACCACAGGAGCAGAAGTGGCCACCACAGCAGTGAGCAACATCAGAAACTTCTGTTCCAGATGCAGTTGGGAGGTAATCATGAGGAATCAAAGAGATCACGCAAGTACCAATCTGTTAATGTGACCCTTTACTATGGAATAGAAGACACTAAGAATAGACCAAGTAGGCTTGAGTAACACATTTGCAACAAATTCTGCTCTAGGGCTCCCATATTTCTGTTTAAAATTTTGCAGACAGATGCACAGCATGTGTGTGTCCTGTAGTTATTCTTTGTCTTTTAGACTGATCTTTAGATATTTGGGTCAGTATACACGCAGTAGGTCTGTGTATTTGGCTTACTGTGGTGACTTCTGGACACCTGCCTGAGACTCCGAGATGTGTCGCAGCGCAGCGAGGGGCTTTTGACCTCATAGGCCAACCAAATATTCAGAAAACCTATAAAGAGAATGACCTATGAGAAACCTATAAAGCTTAAAGAAAAGAAAAATACCCCAAAATATCCAACTGGAGATACTTATCCATAGAAAAAGACGACACATGTAGATGTCTGGGCAGTCCTAGTCTTCACCACAATTTGAATCTGTGGTTCATGGCAGATTGCCCATTCTTGAGGAAAAAATAGCACTTTCTTCTTCACCAGCACCGACAGAGCCAACTTTTGGGTTTGTGGGACTGTGAGTGGGACTGGGCACTGGAGCTGAGTGGGAGAAGAGGCTCTCTGCTTATTCCCACTGTGGAAGCTGGGACTGGAGCTGTGCCAGGACAGTGGGGCTGGAAGTAGTAGTTTGGTATGTGGGGACTCACACAACCTGGCTTTCGGGTAAAAGACCACCAGTGACTACAGACACACCTGAGGTATAAAGAGACACTGGCTTTCTGCATCCAGATTTGACAGGAGCTCACTGCACCACTGTCCCCATGGGTGGGTCAGTGTGGGTCCGGGCTCTCCTGGGATGTATAGCTTTCTGCACTGATCGTGAACAGAAGGGAAGGTCTACACCCTGGTGATGCTGGCAGTGAATTGCAAAACACAAATAAGAGTAAATACAGAGTACCCCTGTCAGAAGCATGGGGAGATTAAAGTCATCTGCAGCACCCTGGGCACCAATTCTTAACCAGAACCAGGAGGAGGCTCACCCACTAGCTCCTCTAAACCCCAGGCTGAGTGAGGACAGTGAAGGGGACCCCGCATGGGCCTCTCAGTGATGAAGCAGACCTCTCAAATCTTTTCTAGCCTGTGAAACAACCCAGTGGCCTGTCACGCGACGAGGGGACGTGTCTGGCAGGCTGGCCCTGCAAGATGCAGGGTCTGTGGCAGGAGGCCACGGTGTCCTGGCTGCCCGCCAGCCCGTGAGGTTCTCCTCCTCCAGCAACCTGCCAATCTGCCGCCCCTGGACGTGCTGTTGGGGAGCGGGAGAGCAGCCTGGCCCCGCGCTGTGCTCAGGCGTGAGGTATTTATTATCCCAGCAGTGAGAAGGTATGAGGTGGGAGTTGGATCTGTGAGGAAGGCAGGGATTGGCTCTGCCCTTGACACAGGGGGCAGGAAGGTGCTGCAAGAGCCATGGATAGCACTGCGGATTGAGGTATCTGTCTTCTCAAGGTACTCCAATGTGCACAGGTGCCTGCTGCGAGTTGGCTAAAATAGTCCATGTCAGTACAGAGTACAGAGAGCATTACCCTTTTCCTTCACTGTTTAGGATGACATCTCAGCCTAGTCCCCAGGAGATTGCCCCACAGCTCCTGCCCTTGTCCCCTGGGCTGGTAAAATCTGCAGCACTGCCTGCAACCTGCTGTGTGGAGTGTGCTGGACACACTAAGGCACATTTGCCTGCTTTCTGGATGCCACCACAGGTTTCTGGGAGCACTCCAGGCTGCCACTATGGAAGGCTGTGCGGATATGATGAGATGCTGATCACTGTCCCTGGGTGAATTTTGAATGGGGTCATGCTCCTCCTCACCTTTCTGCAGATGCAGAAGCCCTGCACAGGTATATTGCATGAATTCTTTCGAGGCACACTTGTAAAGCACCCCTCAGGGTGTCAGGGATCACCATGACAGGGCTGACTGCTGGTCTGGTCCAGCTGGCTGGGCATCTGCCTCTGGCCTCTGCAGTGTGGCTTGTACCCACACTGCAGAGAGGAAGATCTTGTTCCTGCATCAGGGCAGTGATGCTGTGCTGGACTTTGCAGGCAGGGAGCACCCCAGGGTGCTGTCCACCTCATGAGGGAATGAGGCTATTGCTTCTATCCTTCATCCCTTCTCTCTTTGGTATGAGGTATATTGCTAGACGTGAGAATCTTTTGGGTATTTTCATGCTAGGAATAGCACAGGATAGATAAACATGTGCTACAGGCCATTTGCAACACCTTCACTTTACCAGTGCAGAGTTTAAGAGTATCCAACAGCTGCAGCCTGGCATCCTCTTGGGCACTCAAATAATTTCAAACCTTCAGCCTCACAATACTGAGAGAGCTGGAATGGCAAAAAATGAGTTAGGCTTCCTTGATTTTATATCACTCACTGGTTTTTCAAATATATTTTCAAACAATATTGAAATGTGAAATATATTGTCAGCATCTTCTTAAGTGTCTTCAGGTGCAAGTAAACATGATGGGAAGCGCTTGAATAAGGGCAGGAGTAGGAGGTAGCTCTGTCAGTCCCATTTATGATATTGACTGAGTTTGCTGAATTTGTTGAGTTTGAATGCAATTTTCTTGCCATTTTAGGGTGGGTACATGCTATGTTTGAGTAACTATTTTAATAGTTACAGCCTAGGACAAGAGCTTTCTGTGTCTGTCTATCCAGTGGTGTAGATGGGCAATTTGTCAGTTTGAAACACTGAAGAATTACACCTACACTGCTGTGTTGATATATACAAATACCTATATGCAGACTGTTTATTGTTTATTATTGGCAATTACACACGCTGGAAAGCCTGTATAGTGAAACTCTCCCTGTCATAAACACACTCAGCTATCTGGTCATCAAGGTGTGGGGTTTTTCCTGTGGGGATGGAGACTGACACCAAATCCAGCAAAAGAACAAAAGTTTGGTCAGAGGAAGGAGGGTTTGCAGTGTATGAAGTGAGTTTTGATTCATTCCCAAGCTCAGATGTTGCTTTGGGAAATATATTCTCTTCAGGCCTCTCACTGTGACTCTATAAACAGAGGCAGCAACGGGCATTTGGAGGCACTAAAAGTGATTTAAATGATCCAGCCTGGGACTTTTGCCAAGCAGCACCTCCTTCTGTTTGCTGCAAGGGCTTTTCTGCCCTCCCCCTTGCCAGTGGGTTGGTTGTTGGTTTTTTTTTTTTTTTCTCCTTCCATGCAAAATTTTTTGAGACTATCCTTTGAGACAATCTCTTTCTCCTAAAAGAAGAAGAAAAAAAAAAAAGCTTGCTTCTCCAGATGGACAGCTGCTCCCTGCTCCTTTTGATGTTGCTTTTTATCTGCCAGGCCAGTGCTCTCTCACCCTCTCCCCTCCCCCGGAGGCAGTTTCCATGGGGGTCTCAGGGGAGCTTTGTCTCTCACATGTGTTTAAAGAGAAATGTGGAGCTGACACAAAGGCTCCACAGCTCGACCTTTCGCCCTCCGGAGTTATGAGGGCCATAAAGCTCGAGTCCCTGGTAACAGCGCCGATGACCAGGGCAGTTCTGGACACAGACAGAGCTTTTTTGGCAGAAAATTGTTTAACTAAAAATAGTTCTGGGAAGGAAAATAAAAGGTTGTGCAAACTAAGCAATGTCTTTTATTGCCTTATTTGGCGTTACTGGTAATAGCATGAATTTCTTTGGTATGGCCAGAGGCAGATGGCTTCATTGCATTTAGTACAAATTTAGTACAAATTTTGAAATGCATGGGGCACAGATATAAAGTGACACTTTCTGAGGTACTGGGGACCAAGCCTGTGCTCGCTGGCCTGCAGATGCAAGAGGTGAAGGCACCTGACGCCTGGCAGAGTTCAGTGGAGGCCCTGGCTGAGGCAAAACCTCCAGGCATTGAGGCTTTCTCTACCAGGCAAAGGGAGACCTGCTGGAGAGGAGGAACCTCCGAGTCCAGCTGCCAAGCCAACAACAAGCAACCTTCAGCCTCAAGTGTCACAAAAGTGTTCAAGCGTCTTAGCAGGTAAAGGGATTGCTTTTCCCTCACTGCTCACACCTGTGAGGCTCTCCTCAACTAGGTGTGCACAGTGGGAGCCTCCCACCATGATTTGAGTCATTAGTGCCATCTTTCTCTTGTTTTAAATTTCTATTTGGCCCAGCTAGCAGCAGATGTTGGATTCAGGTGCTCCAGACTTGACACAAAAGTTCACTAGCATTTGCTTTCCTGCTGAAGCTCTTGCCTTCTGCCTATAATGGGCCAAATATGGAATGAATGGGGAGAAAAATTCTCCTGATTCTCTTGCCTCTTGTAGAGGGTATTTCTTTGTGAGAGCGTTGCAAGAATGTTGAGTCCCTAATGCATGAATTATGACAGGTGGAGAAGCTTGGAAGCTCGCAGATGAATGACTTGCCCAGGACAGCTGTGAGCCTAATGACAAAGCTGCTCTCCTCAGAGCTGCTGAGCACCAGAAGAGAAATTCAGAGGTGGATCCTTCAGTTCCTTAAGGGAAACTCTAATGCTTGAATGTGATAAAGGGTTGGGGACAATGAAGCCCTGTTCCCCCAGTTTTCTTTCCTCCAAGTTAAACTTGCTGCAGTGTGGCCTGGCCTTTCAGGCAGAGGTTTGACAGCATGTGTGAAGATGGAGCAGGAGTTTCAAAATGTTTATGGACTCTAAATATTGTGAGAAAATGCCTCATTCTCTTTTGGTAGCAGGTTGTTTGGGAGCAGAGGCCACCTGTTACATATGTGTATCAGCTTGATGGAGTTCTTATCAAGGCTTAGGGCTATGGCAGTAATGAGACATTTCCCAGGAATCTTTCCTATAACTTGTTCTTCTAAACCAGATAAAGTGGGGGTCACTTGCTGTGCAATAGAGGGATAGGTTTTTCCTACTCACAAAAAGATTTAGGAGGCTTTTATTTTAGGTTAAACAAAACAAAGCCAAGAAGCAAGGGGGAAGGGGGGATACCAAGTCTCCAAAAGAAGGAAAAACTTCAGTGATTTATGCTGAGACATTTTGTGTTTTTAACCTAAATACAGCTACTGTTAGAGCAGACAGGGAGAATTTTTACACCAAAAGGTACACACAAAAGACAAAGACAGCATCTCTTCCATTTACATGATCTCTCACCCTGGTAGTCTTTTTGCTTGAAATTAGTAGCTTTGTGCGTGAATATAAGTAAAATCCCCTGTGCAACCATGCACCAACAACCACATGCAGTAATTCTTCATGTAGCTACGTTTGCTGCCTGTCTTGCACGATAAGTGCACATATGCACTATCATATTTCTCCTATAAATCTCCTTTTCAGAAAGTTGTAAACTGAAAGATAACAGCACACACTCTGAAGCTGACACTGAAATCCTTGGCTTAAAAATGTTGCCTCGGGGAAAAAAATCTCCATCAGTCCAAAGGCAGCAGATTTGGCTCATGTGCCAATTGTCACTGTCCCACCACACCACGGGGAGAATGCTGGGGGAAGGAATGGTGCAGAAAAGGAGTGTGAAGGGCAAGCAGTCCTTCGACTCCGGCGATCCTTCAGTGGTATATGAGCCTTGAGGGGATCACATGATAGGGATAGAGTAAAACAACCATCTAGCTCCTCTAAATCACATCACCTTGTAGAATCAGTGAACACAATCTCTTCCCTCCCATATATCACCCTCACACCAGACAGATCTCGAATGCAGAGGAGAATTGAGCACTTCTGCTCCAGAGCATGCGTCTGTGGTTAATAACAGATGATCCTAATCACCGCTCCTGGAGCCCAGGGCTAGCTGATAACTCTCTCTTCTGACTACTGACTCCCATAATCTTCTCATTCCTGAGAGGGAGCAGATACTGTGAGTGATGGGTTTTAGCAATTGGGACAAAAATAGTCCTCGTTTTGCTCAAGGAATTCAGATAGTAAACTAAGGGAGAAGCAAAGAGGCTGGACAGCCGCACTACAAGGCTGGGAAAGATCTGCATCATGTATCTGGATCTGTCACAGTCTTGCTCTCAGTGACCTTAGGCAAATTAGTCTCACAGTCTCATTTTCTTCCTCTGGAAAAATCAAGCTAATAATAATATGCAACTCCAGAATGGCACTATGAGGACATATCATTAATTGGTATATTTATAATAAGTGTTGAATTTTCCAAATATATTATATTAACAGCTGAGAAACACACTTTGCTGAACTTAATTCTTTCCTCAAAAAGCAGTTTCAGTGCTTCTGCAGCAGCCCTTGAGGCTGCAGTGCCACTGAAGGGCAGCCTTACCAGCTCTCCACTTACACTTTAAAACCTCTGTGCAGGCAGCAGCAGTCACAGATGCAGTTGCAAGAAGAAACCACACACCACAGTTGTGCAGGTGCATGTGGGCCCCAGCGGGGAAGAATATTAACTATTTCCTGGTAATAGGGACACAGAGGTCCTTCACACAGCTCAGATAATCTGAGCAAAGTTCTAGGGCATGGCCTGTGTGGGAAGCTACTACCCAAATGAATACACAACTGTGCTTAACTGATTCTATCTTACTTAACTGCAGACTATATTCTGAATTCTCTTTCAAATTCAGCTAGGTTTGTGCATTGTGCCCTGTATCTTTCAATGTGGCAGGGAAAGCTTTCATCCTATGACTTCCATTAGTATTAGTTTAAAGATCCATTTCTAGAAGGCATAGTTGATATTTACCCCAGTATTTCAGTATCAGATCCATTTTTTGTAGCAAGCTAATCCTCTCCTTGACAAAAAGTTGCAGCAGGATCATTCTTCGTTTCCACAAGGTACCTGGGGACCAGAAGAAAAATTTAGAATTGATGCTTCTTTCAGAATAATTTTATCTCTTTGGGAGAAAATAGTTTAGTTATATTCTTCTAACATGTTCTTTAATTATAATTGTTGTATGAAATGGAAATGCATGCTTATTTGTAAAAGTAACTAGGCATGTTCCCTTTCTTCAAAAAGATTGAAGTGAGAATGAGGCCTCCACTATGAATGTATGCAGCTACATTTAAAAATAATTTTCTATGAAATTGCTTCCAGTTATCTGGTTTGCTAGAATATTAAGATGCAAATCTAGACAAAGTAGATTTTTTTTATACACTAAATATCTGTGAACCTATTAGGATTCACTGAGCTGAAGCTGCTAGAGGAGGTAATGATGTTCTGCTGAAACACAGCAATGCTTCAGTGAACCCTGATGATGACAATACATTGAAATACTGGTGTTGCAATCCACCCACACATCATCATGCATCACACCAAAAATGTCACGATGTGCTGATGGTTAAGTTTGTCTTCTAAAATCACAAAGCTGGCAGTTCTAGCTGCAATGCTCACAACAAACTGTCCTTTCTCATTTCATGTCTTGCTAGTTTCAGCTGTATCCAAGATCTTTCTTACTTGAGATGGTGGTGGTAGATGCTTCATAGCATTTCAAAATGGGATTCAGAAAAATACATAGCCATCCAAGTTTCCACTCAGAGCCCCATCTGAACAGTAGGAGGCTGTAAAATTAGGTAGAAAATTTAGCAAGAAGAAATCTGGTGTGAGATTTCCATGCCCTCTTGCTTTTAACCAAGAAGTGGTCTCTGTCTTTCAATTCTACTTGAAATATAAGTTCTTCAGGTGTTCCAAATGCCTTTGCACATAAAAGTGTTTGAAAGCTGAGATTTGGCATGAATTCCAGAAAAAGATTTAGGGTGGTAGTTAGTTGCTATTATGGCAGAAATGGGATTTTATCTTCCATCTATGCTGTGATAACCAAAATAGTTAAGAAAACTTTATGTTTGCCTCCTTGTCTGTTCGATAAACAAGACAACACATTTTTCACAACCACCTTCAGCTTTCTGCCACTGATGGAGCTAGAGTAAGATGAAAAATTTTAGGAAAAAATGCTGAAATGGATCAGACTAAATCCAAACAGCCTTTATTAAGGTTGGGATCTGGATGGAGCTTTGGTTTCTATATCCTAAATTTTAATGTTGATAACCTTAGTTATGCTTAACTCTGCAAATACCTACTTTCAACAGGTGTTTCAACACTTAACATCCAAAGAAAAATCCTATTTAAGCAATGCTTACTAGCACTTCAGTGCTTACAGTGCTTACTAGCACTTCAATGTTTGCAGGCCAGAGAATTGTGCCTTCTCCATATCAATGGTAGCAGAGATCCAGACACAAAACATTTCTTCTCTTTGCTGTTCCCTCTTTTTCCCTATTGTGCTGTATAATGATGCTTGCTGGGTTTTGTTGGTTTTTTCCCCCCTCAAAGCAATACTGATGATGATGATGATGAACCTGTGTTTTCACACCGGAGCTTCACCCTTGTGAGTCTTCCCAGGATGTATATTAGATGCCACAAAGTAACTGACAGTCTTAAACATGGCTGAGCCCATTAGGACTTCATCCATCCTAACCAAGGGGAGAGCTCTCATTTCATATTTTCACGGTAATGTGGTGATGGACATAATTCCCTTCTGAGGGGTTTAATATTCACATTTCCCACCTCCCTAGAAAGTACTAGAATGATATGGGGAACAACTGGGGTGGGACATTTTTTCTCTTGTAGGTCTTCCAGCTGGGAAGGGAAATAAAATTGGATTCACTATGTCAGAGAGAAAAAGAATGGTTATGGCTATGATGTCTAGTGGCTAGGACACTCACTAGGCAGAGCCTTGGCTTCCCTGCCCTGCTCAGGATTGCTTGTGCATTTTGCACTAGGCAGTTCTTGCATGAAGTACCTAAACATCCCTGAGATCAGCATGTGGAGCCCAGGGGGTGCCTTACCATCTGACTGCAAACTGGACAGCTACACACTTTCCTTTTGGTCCAATGAATATCTAGTCCTTCCCTAAAGCTGTCTTTTCCACAACAGAGTTCAGCAGTACCCCCAGATTTCTTGTCTGGTGGCCAGAGTACTGTAAGCAGCTGTGGCTTTACGGAGGGAAGGAAAGGGTAATAGCCAGGCTCCACTGCATTTCACACGTGTGGCAGATCACACCTGCTAAGATACCACACACATAAATCACATGACGTGACAGTGCCCATGTGAGTGTGTGCTACGTATTTCCTGCCGCACTTAGATCTGAGTTGGGTCTGTCCCTGCCTCCTAGAAGGCCTGAACCTCCTCTGGATCCTGGATTCTGCTCCCTGGGATGGGAAAACATTAGCTATCACACAGCCTGGTCCTGCACTGATAAAGTTTCTCTGTTTGACTCAGAAAGCATAGTATGGGAGTAAAGCCTAATTATATTTTAGTACCATTCATCCCTCAGTCTTTTAGGTGATACTGCCAGTAACATTTGCAGTGCGTTGCATTTAGCTAGGGCAGTGTTTTTTGGTTATGGGAACTCCCATCCACTGGCCCTGAACTGAGCATGCAGGTTTCACATCGCAAAGGCAAGAAGCAGTTCCTCAGCAGAAAGACTTTTGGATGGCTATTGTGCACAGAGAGATTTAGAAATAAGGAAGAGCCTTATAAACCCCATTGCTGGTCAACAGAGCCACTGTTTCCTGAAGAATGGCATGGCATACATATAAAAATAAAAATAAAAATAGTATAAAAAATAGTATTAAAAAAGTATAAAAATAGATGTGACGCAGTGTGTGTGCTTCATAGCAAAAGGACATCGGGTTTGGGAACTTCCTGTACAGACATGGGCTGCATCTTCTCCTTGTACGTACTGCAGGGGAAATGAAAGATGAGAAACACCAAGGGTGGGAATTAAGACTGTTTTCATTTCCTCTTTCTTGTTTGTTACTTGGTTTTTCTCTAGTAAAAGAAAAAAAACAAAAACAACCTGACAACAAAAAATCCAGGTGCACCTGGGGTTTTACATAAATATTCTCTTGCTCTTCAACTTGTTCACCTCCTGGCAACACTGAACTCCAGCAAAATGTGGTGCACTCTCTCTTTAAGAGAGACCGCTCCCTGCCCAGCTGTTGACTTGCCTGAAGGTGAGACCTCTGCTTAAATTCATGGCTCCAGCTGTCAAAAGCAAAGAAAAGCAGCTTTTCCTTGGCGGCTCTCTGCTTTGGGTAGAATTTGACATCTTCCTCAGTCAGCAGAATTTAATCAGCATCAAGTGCCCACAGCCACTCAGCTCCACCACTGCTGGGGCTGGGGCTGGGGAACCAGACCTGCGGAGGAGAAGAGGGGGAGAGTCCTCAACACAGCAGGCAAAGACACAGGCACAATCCCATGTTTCTATCGGAAATCCAAAGCTTGCGACTGTCTAGGGAGAGCCTCATTATTCTATTTGACTTAAGAATTGCTGTTATCATGCAATAACCTTAGCCAGCTCAGAGTGTGCCATGTCCTCCTGAGCAGCTGAGAGCAGTAAATGGAATGAGCTGTTGACACCTAACAATGATACTGCTTTCCAAAGTAAAGCTGGTGAAATGGGCTCAGGGATCTTGTTTCCCAGACTTGAGTGGACAAGTAAAGCCAAGGGAGCAACTCCTGATATTGTTATGCCTTGTGTGCCTTCCTCCTAGGGAAAAGAGCACCTTCAGTTACTGTCACATAGATGCCAACAAACTAAATGATCCAGCACGTGTTGGAAAATAGTTAAGCCAAGTGCCTAACCTATAAAACCCAGCATTTGATGCATTCATGGACCTCACATGGTCAGATCAGACCAGTGTGTGCAGACATATGTAAATGCAGACTTGGCTATGGACGTGCTACAGCAGGAGGGCATTTGCTTTTTCTCAGTACTGTCACCTTCTTCCTGCAACTAAGGCCCCAAATCCTGCAGAGAGAAACACACTGGCGACAGATCAGGATAGGGAGACAGCTGGCGAGGTGAGGGTGTGGCAGTTCCCAGTCCAGGTTTTGACCCTGTGCTGATGTGTATTTGGGGGCTGCACTGTGCTGTCACTGGGAGCCAGCCTGGCTGCCCCAAACCCTCATTCCTCCCACCTGGAGTACTGCATCCAGCTCTGGGTCTTCAGCACAACAAGGATACTGACCTGTTGAAACAGGTCCAGAGGAGGGCCATGAAGATGATCAGAGGGCTGGAGCACCTCTCCTATGAGGAAAGGCTGACAGAGTTGTAATTGTTCAGCCTGGAGAAGAGAAGGCTCTGGGGAGAGCTTATTGTGGCCTTCCAGTACCTAAAGGGGGCTACAGGAGACATGGAGAGGGACTTTGAACACAGGCATGTAGTCGCAGAAGAAGGGGGATGTGCTTTAAGCTGAAAGAGGGTAGGTGTAGGTTATATATAAAGAAGAAACTGTTCAGTGTCAGGGTGGTAAGGTACTGGAACAGGTTTCCCAGAGAAGCTGTGGATGCCCTATCAGTGGAAGTGTTCAAGGCAAGGGTAAATGGGACTTAGAGCAACTTGGTCTAGTCGAAGGTGTCCCTGCCCATGGCAGAAGTGTTGGAATGAGATGATCTTTAAGGCCCCTTCCAACCCAAACCATTCTATGATGGGGGACTCACTTAGTGCAAGATGACTGCCATTACAGCAGAAGTGTGCACAGGGTGTTTTCTCAAGGACACCTTGCATTAGTGCTTACTTATTTAGAATAACCTATTCACAGTAGAAGTTATTTGCCTGTATATTTCCAACACTCAAACTCCAGGCATTCCTTAGTTCATTTTCTAGCACCTGCAGCTATTACCCATTTCCTGACAATATTATCATGCCCATTGAGGAGAGGAAGGACATGTTGGGTTGGTTGTTCAGAGGTTTTCTTTTTTTAAATGTTTACCTCTTCCACCTGTTTGATATTAGCCTGCATAATGGCCCAGAGTTAAAGCAAAGGAGGCGGCTGCTGGGAGCAAACAGGAAATGAAGCAATACTCAAGGTAAGGCAGGCAAGGGCAGTAAAGAAACAAGTCTGTGGGGGTATTAACTGGTGGATATCCACATGCCTCTAGGCAGAGGGGTGATTTAGCTCTCCACAGATCCAAGTTAGCTATTAGAGGGACATTAAAACAACAAATGCCCTTAGCTAGGAAAGAAGAGGGGTGAGAAAGAAGGAGATGGGTAAGAGGGGAGATGCTGCGAATGCAAGTGGGAGCGCAGGTAAAGGCTTGCTGCTCAGGGAGTGGGGGAGAACTCGCAGGTGCATGGCAGCCCAGCAGCTTGACAGTGATCAATGTAGAGCTCTAGCTGTGAACTGTGTACTCTCGCAGCCTGTAGCAATGAATGTGGTGGGGTTTTTTCCCCTGTTCCTTTGTATTTGGGGAATGAACTTCATAAAACCTGCATTCATCGCTTCTGCTCAGCCACATGACAAACTTCTACTGAACTGTGTCCTGGAGGGGTGATGCAGCCACAATAACAAGATCCCTCCTGCTCCAGTCATTAAGAACACTGCATTTCTCATGTCACAGTGCTGGGGGAGGCGACTGAGAGCAGCTGAGGAAGCAAATCCCACTGAGGATACTGTTTCAATATGAAAGAGACCATTAACCCAGTGCATTTACCTACAGAACTCGTCATCAAATGTCCTAGCAAAAGACATACTTTTAATCTTATCATAATACCACTCATTTTTTTTCAATATTTGCCTTAAAAAAAAAAACAACCTACTGATAAGGAAACTTACAATCTTGCTTCCCTTCTTAAACCCGTTTAAAACTTTGCAGTTCTAAAAGGCACAATGCTGATCTTGTGTTGTGTCTGGAGCCTCTTCTCAAATGATATTGCCTGTATATGAGCAGCTAACTGAAGACATCTGTTGAATGTAATTGTTTGAATGCTGCATGTTTGTTCTATACATACTATTTTCTATATTATGTGGGAATAATGTATCTAATTATTTTTCTTGCAGTGATACATTATTTGTGAAGGTGGTTTTCTACTGTCAGCCAAGTTCAGTGGGTGGTCAAATATTGTTTGTAATTTTTTAAGTAAAATGTTGTTATTGATTAATTATGTAGATATGTATGTTTAATTATTTTAATAGTTCTTCCCTGACTCCTGTAACTAGAAGAGGTGAGATGCTCATTCATGAGCAGATCCTCAGTTACCATTCACTATAATGCAGTTTCATGGCAGGAGATGAAGCCTGTGACAAGCTTTGTGTCTGTAGGATTACCTGCTGTATAGCACTTTGCTTTGGGAAATAGGCCAACTAATAATGTTGGATTACAGAACAGATGGAAATGACTGAAATGTATTTTCTTTGGGGGTCAGAAATATTTTGCTGGAAGTCCTAGAACTTTCATTAAATTTAGTGACAGCAGCTGGCATGGACTATCCTAAAAAGTACACATTCAGCAAATATCTGCCAAGAACTTTCCTCTACCAACTCCTTTTTATCTGTTTTCTAAAAAAGGTCCTATAGACTTTGACACAGCCAAATTGCTGTGGTGTGCAAAAATAGCAGCGTTAGCTGAATCCTTGTAATTGTACAAACATGTGCTTTTAGCTGGGCAAACACAGGATAAATGACATTAACTTTTCTCTTGGGTATAGACTAACATACTTCTCCTCTCAGGAGGAGGCATGACTGCAGTTCTGGCAGGACAGCCTGGCTAATGGGCAGTAACCATCTGAGTTTAGCCTGAAGATGCATCCCAGCCTGATGTGAAGGCCAGTTCCTTCCTCACATGGACTACAAGGGACCTTCCCTTGTGCCTGACCTGGTGAGCAGAGAGGGAAAGTGTATTATTAGTGTTATTTAATTTGCATTACTGTGATACTTAAGAGCTCTGGTTTGGATTAAGGACTTTTTTGTGCTAGGCTCTGTTTAAACACACATAAAAACATGACACTGTCCTCAAGAGCTGCCTGCCTTACCCGAACACACATGGAAGTCAGGTATGGTTTCATGCTGAGGTTGTGCTTTGTCCTCCTTAATGCCTTGTGCTGTGCCAAGCATGTTGTCAGCTGTTGCAAGCCCTCCATATCTCACAGCCCACAGCTCAGTCTGCTGGTGGCTGAACTGGTAACTTGGCAAGCACCCTGTTTGTGTAGCATACAACAGGTTACACAGAAAGATACTTGAGGCCAAGTGGGACAGACCTCCTGTTTTAAGGGTAGCTACAAAAAGACCACAAGTATTGCAGTTCTGAGTGGGAAGAGCTTGAATGAGCATGGAGAACAAGCACCCAGCACTAGGCAACTTGGGGTCAGGAGGAGGCAGAGCTGATCTGGCATGGGCAATACTATAAGACTTCTTGGAACTGCTGCATGCTTGATGCATGCAGGATAACTAAAGGGCTGCAAGGCTTGTCATCCTTGGAAAGTATCTCTCCATCAACTCTGAGGCAGTCTGTTATAAAACAACAAAACTGCCTTTGGAGGCAGCAACTAAAGCAGGACTAGTGAGAAACAGTTAGCTTTCCCTGTGAGAAATGAGTATTTGTTTTGCCTGTAGGCTGTTTGTAGGACTTCTGGCTTTAGAAGAAGAATTACAGAACATTAAGGGTTGGGAGGGATGTTAAAGACCATCTAGTCCCAAACCCCCCCTTCCATGGGTAGGGACACCTCCCACTAGACCAGGTTGCTCAAGGCCTTAGAAATCCTACCTTTTTCCCTGAAAATTCCTACATAAAGTTCAGTCAGAAGCAATATATGTCTTTCAAAGCAGTGACCCTTCCTTTACCCTACGAAGGATTGGTGGGATGATTCCTGAGAAGGAACTGGGTAAAAACCTATTTGGGTAATACCTAGAGGCCTACAGTTACAGGCTCATAGTGGTGTGCATCCAAATGGTGCTTGGTTTTATCCTTTTCTAAAAGTAAGCAAAGGGGTCTCTGCACAGTAATCTTCTAATTTCCCCTCTTTCTCTCAACATTAAAGATCTTACTACATTACTTCTTAAAAACCTAGACTCATAGAATATTCTGAGTTGAAGGGGATCCACTAGAATCATCAAAGGTCAACTCCTGGCTCTGCACAGCACACCCCAAGAATCACACCATGTGCCTGAGGGCATTATGTAAATTCTTCTTGAGCTCTGTCAGGCTGGTGCTGTGACCACTCCCCTAGGGAGTCTGTTCCAGTGCTCAGCCACTCTCTAGGGTAATACCCAGCCTAAAGCTCCCCTGACACAACTTCAAGCCATTCCCTCAGGTCCTGTCACTGGTCACCACAGAGAAGAGATCAGTGTCTGCCCCACCAAATCCCCTGATGAGGAAGCTGAAGGCAGCTATGAGGTCTCCAGACCCTCAGTCTCCTCCTGGATGCAGACCAAGTCATTGCATGCCATTCCTTTTCTGGTTTCCTCTCTAGACTCTTAACCATATTTTTAGCTCTCCTTTGGATGGTGTCTAAGAGCTTTATATCTTTCTTATTCTGTAGCTCTCAGAACTGCCCATAGCACTTGAGGTGAGGCTGCCCCAGTGCAGAGCAGAGAATGACAATCCCCTCCCTTGCCCGGCTGGCGATGCTGTGTCCGATGCCCCCCAGGACAGGCTTGGCCCTCCTGGCTGCCAGGGCACTGCTGACTCATGTTCAACTTGCCATTGACCAGAACCCCCAGGTCCCTTTCCATGGTACTGCTCTCTAGTGTCTTGTTCCCCAGTCTGTCTGTACACCCAGGATTGCCCTGTCCCAGATGCAGAATCAGACACCTGTCTTTGTTAAACTTAATTTAAAAAATTTATATAGAAAAGCTATATTGCTTTTTATAGATAGCCAGTCAGTTTGGTTGTGTTCAAGACCTCCAGAGTGCCTATCTGGACAAAGTTTGTCAGTATGGCTACAGCATCATTTAAATGTAAGTTGTATGTGATGTGCTGCTTGCAACTGCAGTGTCTTGTGGGTTAAACAAATTATGTGGGCAGACTGATTCCAGGAAAGCATTTACATATCAAAAGATGTAAGGATTCTCAAGACTCGTATAAGCTTAATAAACAAGTGTCCTCAGGTGTTGTTCGAGATGGTTTGGTTTTGTTCGGAAGGAAGGATGCAGTGCAGTCAAGGTGTTGTGGTCTGACTGAAAAACTAGTTCTGGTCAAGATGGGGCACAGAGCCTATGCCGCTTCGCTAACCTCATAGCAGAAGTGAAGCAACTTGCCTTTTCTTTAATGTGTTGCACTTTGGCTCATTCCTGTGATCAGTCACTCCCCAATAAAAATACACATTTTTACTCTTGTAGACAAAATGTATAAACATTTGACCCTTAGAAATATGATATAGAGCTAAGGACAGCCCTTGAAAAACCTGGAGTATGTATGTGCATTATAAATTTCCCCTCTCTCACAGGACCGACATAGTAGAAAAAAAGATAATCGGCTGGTCTCTCTTGGTCTCCCTCTCCACCCCGCTCCCTCACACCCTTGCACTCCCCCTCCCTTTTACTGCAGGATGTGCCAGCACTTGTCTTGGCAAAAGCCAGTCTTGGATCCTAAAACTGAAGAAAACTCCAGTGTGGTTGTGATTAGCTCAGGCCTTTCCCAGGCCTCCTCTCCTCCTGCCCCAGGCTGCACCATGACTTGGAAGATGCAAGAGAGGGGCACATGGCTCCCTTGCAAGCACATAGTTCATGCTCTCATAAACCAGGCAATGGGAAGTGTGTGTAAATGCATGTGTCCCTCTGGCAGAGCATGGCAGATGCCACCAGTGGTGGGACAGTAAGAGGCTGCTACCATTCAGTTTGGTCTTGGTCTGCACTTTCAGTGGTGAAATCAAATTAACAAGTGCTTTGTTGGCAGTGATAGGAACATGGGTTCTTCTCTGAACTCAGGGCAGGTAATATCACCTGAAGGCTGTGTGATTTCCACCCACCACCCTCCAGTACACTGCACACAGCTACTGGTTGTTTGCTCTTCCTGTCCAGGCAATCTTTGGCATTGCTAGAAAGATTGCCTACGAATCTTACCACCGTCACCCCTTTTGGCAGTGCTGATTTTGTGACATAGAAAACTGCCCTTTTGGAGCTGCAAAGCAGCTCATTTTCCAAAGAAGCTACCAACCAACAGTTGGGTGATTCTCCTTCAGCCACACTCAGTCTGGTCTGAATTTCAATCAGGAACTAAGATATGCCAGCTTCCAGTTCTCACCCCTCGTACCTCACAGTGTCTTGTTCTGATCATTAAAGATTAAATCACCCTGTGTGTAAACACCCATTTTGTTCTTAATGTATATGCATTTGCAAAGTCCATGCCAGGATTTAGGATGGAAAGGGTCTGGTGGGACCTTCCACATCATAAAATGTTAATAATTTGTGAAGCTCCATCCTAAGCTTGCTTTCTCTATTCCCCCCTTGTTAAATTTAGTGGAAATTTTTCATATAAGCTTGTTCCCTGTGTCATTATTTCATATACCATCTTGTTCTTGTGTTCAGGTCATGATTTAGTTTCAATGAGCAGTTCTCTCTCCCCGTTGTTTTCTTTTCTGACATATTTAAATGCTCCTGTCCCTGCTCATCCATTCTTCTTGTTTCGTTGCTTTCAAATCAGTTTTGTTTGCTGTCTTCTAAGACAGTTTTCATTTTCCAGATCATCAGTGATTGTGGTTTTTTTGTTTTGTTTTGTTTTGGGGTGTTTTTTTGTTGTTGTTGTTGGTTTTTTTTGTTTGTTTTTTAAATATGGGTGACAAGGGCTGTATACATTGTTCTGGATGAAGTTTTGATACTGCCTTATACAATGGTGGTAATGCTTTTCTAATCAGCTAAAGTATCTTGTCTAATATATCCTCTGACTGTGTTTACCTCTTCCATGGCTGTGTCACACTGGTGGCTCAGTTATCTTGTAACGAATAGAATAAGTTTTGGTCTTTATTCACCACTGTTTCTTAGAAATACTATGTCCCTGTCTTTACACCAGGAACTCCTGCTGCCTGGGTGTATGACCTTCTATGCTGTGAACTTCTAAAGTCATCACATTTTTTCCTGGTATTCTACTTGTCCTCTCTGTTGATGAGTCATCTCACCTTCAGTGAATTTCAGCAGCCCACTATTATTATTACTTTTATGCCTCCATCAGCCCTGCTTAAGGCAATAAATAATATCTCCTTAACTTTTGTCTTATGCTGTTCCTGGTGGGAATCTCATCCTTGAAGTTTTAACACAAAACCTTTGTTGCAACTCCTTTTCATCAATGGTAGAAGCTATGCATGCACCTTTGCCCATCCGTTTCTGCCAAATGCTTTTCTCCAGCGCAGGAAAGACAGGAGGAAAGCAGACCTCTTAACCATGCAGCAGAGAACAGAAGTGTGCTGTGATATGATCAGCCCTGAGCAGAGCCAGGGGTGGGATCCTTACAAGTACTTGGCAAAGCAGTTGACATATCTATGGCAGGGGACAGAAAAGGATTTCTGCTACTTGTACAATGTTCCCAAATGTGCTTTGGGAGCCATTGTGGAGGCACATTTTACTGGGGTTCAGCAATAAATAGCTGTGTCCTTTGCTCCACGCACAGAAGAGTCTAGAAAAAAACAAAAATGGTCTCAAGTTTGTGTGGCGGTTCATCTTCAGTCTGGTCAGCTCCATGGGGGAAGTCTCAGGGCTTTGAGTGCAGCATTTCCAAACGCTGAGAACAAACCCTAAGCATTTGTAAAAACTGCAGAGTGTACAGTTAATACACCCAGATGTGCTTTCAGCTCCAGAGCACTGCACTGGAGTGGATGAAGTGTGTAAATCTTGGATAGGTTAAAGCTGAGAGACCAGTGATACGCGAAAAGACTCATGTTCCTTCCAGGAGGAGGAGGGGGGGTGAGGTGTTATCATTCTCCATTAATCACTTACATCTCCAACCTGCCTAAATCCTCTGAAAAGAACCAGAAAAGAAAACACCAGCTGCTGTAGCTCCTACTTTTTCCTCTGTAACCACCAGTCTCCGTCCCTCCTCCCTGCCTTCCCCAGACTGTTTATTTTTACTGCTCGTGAATCAGCCAGGAACTTGCTCCCTGCAACAGGATCAGCTGAGAACAAGCCGCAGATTGAATATTCCCTGAAATCCTGGGTTCGTTTTGTATCTCAGGACCAGGAGCAAAACAGTGGAGAAAAGAAGAAGGTGATACCTGTCTTCTTCCTCACCCAGAGATGGGACATTCATTCTGCAGGGAGTGGGACTTTCCCGACTTGCTCTTTGAATGCTCTGGAGCTTTCACTAGAGATTTTGAGCATGCTAAGCTTATGAAAGTCACTTAAACTGTGGGTGCTTTGGGTAGGGAACCATTGTTTTATACAGGCATGCCTAAGTCCTACAGCAGCCTGAACCATTGCACCAGAACACTCCAAGCAGCACAACACTCTCCCTTTGGACATGGCTGAGCTGAGAACTGCCCTGTCTTGAACAGCAAAATTATTCACCTTCCAAGCATGATTGCGCCATGGCTACTCCAGCTCTGATATTGGTGCCTCAGCTTGCATCAGAGGCAGGGGTAGGGTAGTCTCTACGTTAGTGAGGTCACCGCTCTGTTTAGTGAGAAACATCCTGGGTGACAGCCAGGTACGTGACCAGGGTAGCAAAGAATGGCAAATGCTGACAAAGAAGAGGCTGATGGGGAGGAAAGAGCTCAGACAGAGGGAAACAAGAGGGGAAAAATTGAATGAAAAAAGGAAACAACCCCTTCAAAAAAGTGTATGTGGGAAAAGAGAAAAAGAAAAGGGGAAATCATTCTTGGGAGAAAGAGCATCTTCCTCAGCCAGGACAGAGTTGTCTCTCAGGTGCCTCTCTGAACCCACACTGTGTAACCACAGCACCTATGAGTGCAAGACCTGTGCATTCTCCTGTAACACTACATTGTCCCTAGGAGGTCCTGGTCCCTAGAAGAATCACACTACTGATCCCAATGCAGTGAGAATTTGGGGAATCAATTTTGGAGTCCATAGAGCAAAAAATAAGGAAAACCTTATTTACAGAGGTCCCAAAATATTAGCTCTCTCCAGACTCTTGTGTTCAAGCAGTCCAAAGGCCACCCTGACATTTCCCATCTGACAAATCACATAATCCGATTTAAATCCAACATTTCAATTTGTACGCCTCTGAAAGGCATGAAGTGCTACCCTTGTCACCAAGTGGAATGGAAAAGCACTCGGCTTGTGCAGAGGGGTGTATCCCCCCACGCAGCAATGCCACAGCACAGACCCAGAGGCTGAGCTGTCACTTGGGCTCTGGCCTGGTGCAGAACTGCTAATCTCACACTGAAGAGGCTATTTGCTGCCAAGACTTCTCTGCCAAAAGATAGCTTTATAATACTGATTATCAGGTGCCCTGTGATGATAAAATGCCTGTTGCTTGCCTCAGTCTGAAGAGTTTCTTGCTGACATGCTGCTTATTACAGCAAAACATGTTAGCTACAGAAAAAGCAGTCTTTTACTTAAAAGAAGCAACAAAATCTTATCTTAGCCTGGAAGTGGAGAAAGTGCAATTAATTAATTTGTTTCTGAGTCTAACCTCTAGACATAATAGATTTTATAGCACAGCTATATATTGTAATTACAGGATGGAGCAAGCCTATACTGTAGCTTGTATTTGAGTGTGTAATGAGGAGTGAAAGATTGATGTTCAGTGTGGTCAGATGACTCATACACTGTTAACAGCTGAACTGGTCGAGCAAGAGTAACAGGCACCCGAGATAGCATTTGGTGTCTTGCTGAATAATGATGTTGTTTCCTATGTTGATTACCTTCCTCTAACCTGGTAATTAACTTGTCCTAAGAGTACTGAGTGCAACCCAACATTGAAGACACTACTGCTCCATGGGTAGCTGGTGTCATGCCACTGCTCATCCCTGTGGTCTTTATTCTCCCTCAAGAACACTAGGGGATTTTGCCAGAGTGCACACAGTAGGCATGGGTATATAAACAGATGTGACAGATGACAGATGCCTTCTGAGAAATTGCGTTAATGATAGTCCTCAGTCTTGTCTGGGAAAACAAAGGAAAGAAGAAGGTGAGAGAACACCATACCTTGATTGCAAAATAATGTTACGTAAATCTTTAGCATGGATGAAGTCAGTTTCATCCTAGGATTTGTGGAGGCTTTTTTTGTGTCAAGCATATCCTTTTTGTAATGTTCTTCATAAAGACCTAGAGCACTCTTCCTCCAATGGAGTTCAGTGGGGTTTTAGTTCTGCTGCGTTCAGATGATGATAGAGTGATGTTAGGTCGTTATAAGGTTTAAGCATGATAGATGACCTATATTTACTGTGTCTCACTGGCTGAGTTCTATATAAAACTTCACTGTATGCTTGGCAGTTTGAGTCCTGGAGATTTTGCTGCTTTTTTTCTGGCTTTATAACCCAATCATAACTTATTGGAAAAAAACCCCACACCATAACCAACAGGTGGCACTGAGGTTTTGCTCTGAAAACAAGCAGACAAACAAAAAAATTAACAAAATAAATCCTTTGATGAGGAGGTTGCTGGCACAGTATTCTGTAACTTAATTCTGTAACTTGCACACTGCATCTTCAAGCAATGCTACTCCTGGACTTTGAAAGCTGTAGGGTTCATTTGTCACAAAAGTTTTTAAGGCTATAGGCAATAACAAAGGAACTGCATTTGTAATATCTGCATTGCTTCTGGTAATTTCCTTGTCAGGATTGCGTTTAAGGCTCTGTGAGCTTGATAGGCAATGTCTAGGTTACCTGCTCTTGCAAGCAGGGGTGACTCACCTGGGATTTCTATAGCCTGATCACTAACAAAGAGCCTGTGACTTCCAGTCTGCCTGGGGCTCCTGTCTGCTGCTCTGTGTGCCTTTGAAAACAGCATGTATTCAGAAACAGAGGGGGAGGCAGGAATAAAGGGACAGGGATAGCAACAAACCCAGATTATGGTTTGGGTACCTGTGCTTCCTGTTTCTGAGTGGCTCCACTCACAGTTACAATGCTTAGTGTCTTCTGCTTTACAGATGCACTCCCTGCAATCCTTAATCTCAGGAGAAGCTTTTGATAAACAAAGCCAGTAAGTGAGCTAGGATTTGGATACGGAGAGGCATCATGACAACCAAACTCTGTCATGGTAGCAAGGGATGCTGCCTAAGTGTGTAGGCAGTAGGAGGCAAGTAGGAGAGTAAAAGCACTCTGTGAGCTGATAAGAGTGGATTAAGGATTTGGCACTGAGCAAACCACTAGAGGAGAAGGACATGTTTCAGAAAGGCAGGATGAGAAATCGTGGCCAGTGCTGTTCCTGCCCTAATGAACTGACCACTGCTGGAAATGGTTATCTCAGGATGGTGTTGAGAACCATCTACTGTGATGGATGAGATGTTTTAGGTGTTGGAAGAAGGCATGAGTGACACTTGCTGATGCTGATACTCCAGAGGCACTGCACATGATTCTCATTTTCTCTCGCACAGGAGGTAGAAGATACAAACTAGTAATATCCAGCCTGCTGTTTCAGCCTCACCTACATGGGGTCCAGGCTGTTTATATGACAGAGATACCTTCAAGCCCTTGTCATCTCAGCCGCCAGCATCTCTGCCTCCTCTTCTGTGCTGCCGTCCACCAGCTGGGGGTGGGTGTTTGAGGTGGAGGCGTCCGGAGCAGAGGGGGCAGGCAGGCGGACAGCTCACGTAGAAAACAGCTTTGCAATGCCTAGATCCTGCAGTTTTTTCTTTCCCCTTATTGTTAAGTGGCATTGAGCACCAGCAAAACAGGAAACCGCTTCCTCCAGCAGCTGACCCAGCGAACCCAGGGCAGCTGCTGGCTGTGCAGAGTGGCCTCCCCACGCCACCCTGTTCCTAGAAAGTGTTGGGACTTTTGGAGGAGCATTTAGGGAAGAGCAAAAAGTACTAGTAAATCTTGAATAAGTAGGTACACTTGGCAGCTCTAACAAGAAGGGAGTCATACTGGAAATATCTGCTGGTAACAGTTAAAACTCTCTGTTTTTCCATAATTAGGGCTTATGGAAGTGAGAGTGATGATGTCTAAGCCAATCTCTGTCACCTCACTCATCTGGCAACTAATTTGAATATTTTTTCTTGTGATGTGCAGATCTTGTATTAAACATTGTTACTCGAGCTGTGAAGAAACTATTGTTTTACAGGCACTGCAGCGTGTGTTGTGATCCTTTAATCTCAGAAGTCCAGCCAGGACTTGCTTTGCTGGGCATCCTCAACAGAGGCAGAAAATAGTGCTGGTGAAGTGATACGTGACCCTTTTCTTCCTGAGACAGCAACAACCCACGGTATCAAGAGAATATATGCTGCTGGGGTTTCTGTCCTTCTGATGTGACTGCAAATGGAGGATAACAATGACATTGTGGCTCACTTTCTTATTATACATCCCCAGGTGATCTCTGATGTCAAGGACGATATTATTCTCCCTGGTGACATTCTGCTGTACTAGAATTCCTGTTGAATTGTTTTGGTTTAGTTTTTGGTTTTGGTTTTGAATATGGTGTGATATTCTTCATTTGGTCTTTTAAATACTTACATAGTTTAAAAAAAATCCTGTAACCTCACTGGGAATGTCTGGTGGAAATTTTTCACAAGTGCATTTCTGTATTTCTGAAAGTGGGACACATCGATGTGAAAGAAATGATGTTCATCCTAATCTCTGTCACGTCATTACTCTTGAGCTCCAACTTAATTATCTCCCTGATGCTTTGCACAGCTCTTAACGAGACATTCTGTGTCTTTTTAAAAATCTGCCATACTAAATGAAGTGATGACTATATGCCCTCTTCCTGCTGGAGAGAAGAGATGTGAGGTTTGGTAAACACCATTTCTACAGCACCCAGAAGGTGCATCTTACTGTACCGGCTTGAGCCAGCACTGGTAGAGCTCACAGATGATTTACAAAGAGCCACTGAAACCATGCTGAGCACTCATGTCACAAACCCCCAGTGCTGCGCTCTTGGCCACACAGTCTCTAGTTACGTCTGTGTGTGCAGCACAGTGTCACTTCCCAGCAGTGGTGGCAGCAGCCACAGACCAAGGACCGAGAGGAGGAGGGGACGGGAGGGACAGCTCAGCTGTGTCACCTCGCAGGTGCACTCCTTCAGAACAGGCTGTTCTTACACTCTGCTCTGCTCTACTCACAGCTGAAAGTTACTGGGATCAATCAAAACACTGGGTGGATGTTCAAATTGCATCTCTCCTTTTTTTATCTGACCATTTTCCTGCAGTGTTTTGCATTAGATTTGGAGGTATGTGAGATTGTCTTTTGCTTGCTCCATCCTTCAAAACTAAACACATATGGTGACATGTTGCCTCTTGTCCCTAGGCCCCTCTCCACACTCTGGGAGTTAAATGAATTGGCTCTTTAATTTCACTGTTCCCAGACCTGTGTTGAGCACTACAGCCTTATTCATGGATTCAGTACATGTATGCCATTGCAGGGTTTCCTTAGAGAGCACAGATGACGCCATCACTTGTACAGATGAACAACTCTGCATCTGGGCTTTTCTTTTGTCCATTTCCTCCCCAGTTTTTGTGAGATGGGGGCTTGTCACAAAACCACGTCAAGCACAAGTGAGACACTTAACAATATGGTAAGTATACATCCCTTATCTTCCTAGACATGGAAACTTTCCAAAATCTGGATGGTACTTCAAAACCATGTAGGCCTTTTCCAACAATCTTTTTGTGTCTCACTCACATAGGCTTCGGTTTGCACTACAATAGTAATGTGGTGCATTAGAGTTTTAAGAAATGTATCCATATCTATTTCCTGGTCTCCCTCACAAAATATAAATCACTGTTAACATTGCTATTACACGATGAAAGTCAGTGCCTGTTGAACTCAAGGTTACACTTAACCTATCTTTGAAACTCATTTTGTGTAAATGTAACATGTTATTAAATAAAATAGGAGGGATTCACTAAAATGAACAAAAATGTTTGGGGAAGAGTTTAGGGTAAATGAACTGGTTCCTAAGACATAAGGAACCTGTTTCTTGAGGAGATCTTCTCTTTGGAAGTTGGCCTTCTCACCAGGAGAAGCTTCTCACTCAGAAGCTTTCTGGTGGCATACTGGCGTCTCAGAAAGATCTTTCTAAAATGCCTTGTTTAGTTCTCTGTTGGAATCTATAAGGTATTCAGAATCTTTCTGTTTTTCAGGATTACCAGCTGATGAGGCAAGTAACACTTCTTTGTGCCGCTGTATCTATCCTGATAAACAGGTCTCTCTGTCCTCTTGCAGGTCCTTTATTTCTTTTCCTAAGGGCCACTTATTAAGAAGGTTAAGACCCAATTTCAGGGCTGACCTGTACAAATGTAACCCACTGATTGCTTTGTTGGAAATCCACCTAATACCATGAAAAGGAATAAATGTTCCTTCCCTTTGTTAAAACTTATCTTCTTTACTCCCCTGGCACAGTGCTTAGGAATGTTTTGGTGGATATTCCAGGGTTAACAGTCTTTCTGCCCAAGCAGCCTCTGTTAAATGTTGGCTCTGGAAGGCTTTTCCTTTGCCTGTTAATCTCAGATCTGGTGAGGCCAGTAAGGCAGTGAGGTGTGCATCTCTGTTTTTACAGTGCTAATGATAGATTTGTAAAGGGGGGAGGCCGTTACTGGGATTTTGCTCCAACACTGACTCTTTTTCCTGCACATAGCTATACTTTGACGTGGTATGCTTGAACTTACAGATCAAAGAGAATTACCAGAATGATCCACTTGTGAATTGTGGGCCATTATCTGTTATTAACTCATCTTGAGCACTGTGGTGAGCAAACTGTAATTTACAGTATGTTATTACATTTCTGCTCACTGTGGTGTGCAGCAGCTGAATATGTGTGTGTGCTAGTCCATAACAAGTAGTAATCTTTGCTGGCTAATTCAAATAGATCTTTGCCAACCTCTGCTAAGGTTGATCAAGAATTTAATTACTTCTAATAGTTTTGTTTTTCTGCTTCCTGCCCCTCCCATCACATTTAGGAGAAGAGAAGATTTCACCTTCTCCTTTTCAGTACATGCTTGCTTCCAGGAAAACTTGGAAGTGTAGCAACAACCTCCTCCAGTTCTCTGCCAGATTTCCTTCAGGATTTAATGATTCAGGTGGCTTCATTTGCTAAATTTTTGCCAAAAAAAAAAAAAAAAAAAAAAAAGAAAAGAAAAAAAAAGAGTTCTCCACTGCCACCATATAATAAAGTTGAGCAAACAGGAGGGCTGGTAGGAGACTTATTTTTATTGCCTGGCCCTGGTCACATGACAGATCAGGTTACAAAATACTAATATCCCTGCCAACTCTCAGGATCCACCAATTCCTCTTGCTACTGTTTTAATCCTGTTTTTTCCCCTATTTTTTTCTATTTTCCCTTTTTTTTTTTTTTTTTTTTTTTTTTTTTTTCTTTTTTTTTTTTTTTGTGAGTGCATGGGGTGAGGGGAAAGACATCAGACTGGGGCAGGAGATAGAGTGAAAAGCGAGTATATCATAATTGGGAGTATCCCTTTAGCTCCTTCAGTGTTTGTTCAGCACTTTTTTGCCAGCTGAACAGCTTATTCCCCCCGAGTGTTGGCAGCCTTTGGCAAAAGTAAAGCAATGTCAGCATTCCCCTGTTCCATCTATTTTCTGGAAAGGAATCGTTAAAAATGTTCCATTTTCACCTTGTTTACAAGTTGTGATTAAGGCTTCTCCCCCAATTAAATTGTGACATTCTGGCTTGAAAAACAACTTCAAGATAGGGAAGATAAGCTAACACATATGCACATATACCAAAAAAAAAATCCTCCTTCTGGAAAGAAATTCAGCAGTTCAGTGGAGCCACTTCTTTTATTAGCAGTGAGACAAATATATTTTCCAAAAAATTGCTGATAAAACAACAGATTTGAAAAAGATAAACTTCATGCAACTCTCTGGAGCTCTTCACAGCAGTTTCTGCTTTGTCCCTTCTTCCAGCATACAGCAGAATCAGAGGTTTAGTGTCAGGAGGTTCCTATCAGGAATCTCCCTGGAGAGGTAGATGCCCTGTATCTTTGTGCATTCTCTGATGTGGTAGCTGCACTGCTACTGACACCTCAGCTACATCAAGGAGGGCACTACCACAGCTGCAGTGTCCTGAAGGTACACCTCAGCACCAGAGGTAGCACCTAATAGAGGGGGGATATTTTTGTGCAAAAGGGTATAAAAACCTCCTTGGTGTCCTTCCCACAGGCACTGATGTGTTTTGTTGTGTAAAAGGTTTAAGAGAATAATTACATATCATGTTTCTTCACCTTTATAATGAAGAGCTGTAGCACAGAAAAGTTAGGAGACCAGTTCATGGCAACACAAGACTTGGTGAATTCAAGAGTTAGAATTCAGGTGAGAGTTGCAGTCCCTATGTTTCAGCTATGAGACCACCCATCTTCTCTCTTGGCAAGCATGAGTGGAAATGTACTTCTGCCTTCCAGTGTCTGTGACCATGGTAGTTTCCAAGGGGGAGTATGTTGCAATTGTTTTAGTTTTTCCATTTCTGCTCTTCTTTCACAAGTTGCCTATAAAAATCTGCAACACTCATACATTGTCCATGCTCAGAGCTCTCTTGAAAACACAGCTCTACTCTGATTTCTGACAAAACAACCTCTTGTAGTCAGGAGTTTATGACTTCTCCAGCAACCAGGCAGGGTTAGAGGAAGTACGTGTCAGCAATTACTCCATGCATCCGCCCATCTCTGCTTGTTGTGCCCACTGACTGTGGGTTGGTAGGGGAAGGGACCATCACTTTCTGCAATTCTACAGGACTTTGGCCTATCAGTACTTTCAACCACAGCACTGATGGCATCCCCTTAGTATGCCTATTGTCAGGAGGCTTAAATAACATACAGTCCTCATTTTTATAGCATTTCTAATGCTATGAGAAGCAATGGGATTTATTTTACTGAAGTCTTTCCTCCTCAACTGCAAATAATACAAGTACAAAAGCATGAGGAGGATAACACCATTCACAATAAGGGAAAGGTAGCTTTGGATCTCTGCATTTCTCTTGACTCTAACATAATGGAGTTACCTTAATAACCTAACAGATTTTCATAAACCATGGACATGTTGCAATGACCTGTTTCTTGGGTGTTTGTTTCCTTGTTCTTTAGGCAGTTTCATTTCTGTGTGTGCAATCACAGCACCCTCTACTGCCTCCCGCTGACCCTGCAAAGGGACCGTGAGTAATTGTGAACTCTGAAAAAGGACTTTTGGGGTCTGATTATCAAGTGTTGTTTCATATATGAACCAACCATGAGAATGATAATGCACGAACGTATTTCAGTTCTGTCCAGAACGCCGACCACAGCTCATAAACGAACAGTATGAATTCCTCAGGGGCTCAAGCACCAATCAGCCTGAGAGCAGCTTTTCCTTTTAATATGTAAGACATTATCTTTCACTTTTGTTAGGTCCATGGAGGAAAAATAGATCTATTTTCCTAGTGATAAACACGAACAGGCACTGGGTCACGTGGCACTCCTGTGTGCTCCCACACCGACCTGTCATGGGCCTGACAGAAAACTCCCGTTACAGAATCCGCCCCTCAGGAGCTTCATGTGCCAGGGTGCGAAGTGCCCCCGCATCCCCGCCAGGCGCAGGTTTCTTCTCTGCTGTTTTTGTACAAATCCAGGGCTCTGGTTTGTTT
Source organism: Acanthiza pusilla (assembly GCA_036630365.1). NCBI lineage: Eukaryota > Metazoa > Chordata > Aves > Passeriformes > Acanthizidae > Acanthiza > Acanthiza pusilla. The sequence continues at coordinate 85,789 of JAXCHO010000078.1, forward strand.
AGTCTCAAATCGCGCTCTTCACCGCCAGCCGCGCTCCGCGGGGCCCTTTGCACCAGCCCCTCCAGCGCCTCACTGGCAGCGACGGGCAGCTCCAGCTGAGGCCTGCGAGCGACTCCCGCTGCCCGGGCACGGACACTCCGAGACGTGCGCTAAGAAACACGGCCTCCACGCCCCGGGAGAAGGCGGGGCCCCTGCAAAGGTGCTCTTCCCGGCCCAGGAGCAGGCGGGGCCGGCCCAGGCCCGCCCAGGCCGGGCCGCTGACGTGGCGCTCCTCCCGAACGGCGCGTGCGCGCGTGGCCCTTCCGGAGCGGTGCAGGATGGTGCTGCTGGAGAGCGAGCAGGTGAGGGGCTGCGGCCCGCCGGGAATGGAGGCCAGCTCCGTGTGCCGCCGCTGAGGGAGGGAGGGAGGGAGAGAGAGGAGAGAGAGGGGGCCCTGCAAAACTCCGCGGTGACGCCGGGCGCGGCGGCGTGGGCACTACTGCGGGGGAGGGGAGCGGAGCGACCGCCGCTGTCCCCGGGGGCTCTGGCTCGGCGGGGCAGAAGCGCCGGGGCCGCGGGAGGTCTGGGGGGCTCAGAGCTCGTGTTCGGAGTCAGAACCGCGGGCCGGGCCTCCCCCGGCTGGGACCTCGTGTCCCGCAGCTTCAGCGTGGGAAGGCCGGGAATTCGCCTTCCCTCGGTGCTGCCTCCCGCGGGAAGGAGTGAGGCCGGCGCTGCGCGGGGAGAAGAGCTCGGTGCTCGTGTGGCGGCTCCCAACCACGGGCGGGTCTCTTTCTCTTGCAGTTCCTGACGGAGCTTACCAGGCTCTTCCAAAAGTGCAGGACTTCCGGGAGTGTTTTCATAACGCTGAAGAAATGTAAGTTTTGAGTCTGTTACTGGGTTAAAGAGATGTTCCTTTAAATCTGATTGAGTGTTGTTAGCAGGTATTTTAAGCGATAGTTGTAATCCAGGGTATCTGAAAACAAAAGCGGCCATAGGGACAAGCCAGTCAGCTGGAGCACTGATGGTGCTACCAGTTGTAGCACTAATAGTTAGTACTAGTACTATTAGTACTGATAACCTTTGAGTAAGACTATTTCAAACTGCAGGAAGTACTGAGACTTCCTGATTGTTAAACAATAATTGAAAATCGTTAGATTTATGTAATAGAGTTCTAGTGTTGCTTTTGTGTGCTCATATTGCTCTGGTTGCTGGCTAGCTGGCATTACTTGAGAGACTGTGTGTCAAGGCAGCAGGGTGATGTGCCTTTAAAGCATGCCACTGCTCAAGCAGTTCTGGCATACAGCACCTTGGGGTGAGGATTCACTTTATTTTTTCTGGCAGACATAGTTTATGAAACAGATCCTTCTGGGGTTACAGAGTAAGGGGTCTGTGAGCAATTTGGCAGCAGGATCAGTTCAGATGGCCCGAAGTTCCAAGGTGTTTTACAGATCTCATGAACAGTTTTTAACATCTCAAGTCAGAAGACGTCTGTTGATTTTAATAAGAATAAAAATTCTTATTGAATAAAGAATAAAAATTAGAATAAAAATTCTTTTTCAATACAGATGATGGTCGAACAAAACCAGTCCCACGCAAAGGCCACGTAGAAAGTTTTGAACCAGCAGACAATAAGTGTCTCCTAAGAGCAACTGATGGAAAGAAGAAAATTAGCACAGTGGTAAGTGACAACTTAAAGTTAGAAAGATTAGTGGCTCTATGTGTTTTTGATTTAATGCTCCATATTTTAAGTGAAACTTGAGAAAGTGTTATCTGAAAGTTGAAAACCTGATGTGTGTTTACTTTGAATGGGGGATTGGGAAAAGCTTTAGGTGACTTTAGCTCTGCTCTGTAATATGACACAAAGAAAAATATTACTTTGAGAAATAGTTGAGAATCTGAGCTGCAGCATTTCTATGGCCCTACAAGTGAATCAAATCTTTCTTTCAGTGCTTCTTCACATTCTTCCCATTTGAAAACATGTGCACTAGGGATGAATGGCCTCTAGACAGTTTTGTTAATCAAGGAGTGTTTTCAGTTTTCTAAATCAGTGAAGGCCTATGATGTACCAGTACAGCCTACCACTTGACCACTTAATATGATGAGTTGATCCAGCTGCTGTTAAAAAGACCAGATGGTAACTGGTGGGTAAATATGTACTGATACTTGGTATGTAATGGAAGCCAGAGTTTTCATAGCTAACCTCCAGTATTACTTTTGTAGGTGAGCTCAAAGGAAGTAAATAAATTCCAGATGGTAAGTTTTGTATGCCTTCTATCTTCCTTTTCTGTAACTAGTAGAAGTGGTCAGTTGGATGCACTGGACAGCTGTGAACAGGTTGATGCCATGCTGAACTGCCACAGAAACTTAGACTACCCATCCATCTTAATCTGTTTAAAAAAAGTCCTGTTTTATCTAACCTTGTGCATTGGTTTAGAAACAGTATTTTCCTGGTGTAGGGTGTAAGAGCATGATTTTCTGGGAAAAGGCAGATAATTAGCCATTAGTAATATATAAAATGTTACCTCTTGCATATTATCCTTTAAGTATTTGGGATTTTTTAAATAGTTCCAATTGTTCTTTCAGGCATATTCAAATTTGCTAAGAGCAAACATGGATGGCTTGAAGAAGAAAGACAAGAAAAGCAAGGCCAAGAAGAGTAAAGCCACACAGTAACGGGACAGTGTACTACCATCACTATAATAGACTTGACCCTTGCTCAAAGCAAAGTCCATTTCTTTTTGAGTTACCATTTGTCTTTGGCTTTCCTTCCAGCAGGATACTGGGATGGGATGAGTACATTTGTCTAAACTGAGAGCAGAGGTGCTTTCTTTGGATTGTTGTATGGCAGGTGTATGTACAGTGTTATATGGAAATAGCTTTACATGCAGCTGGTTTGTACTTACACTGCTGCTGTTTACTCTGCAGTGTAAAACCTGTTTGGGGAATAGCACAGGGTGAAGAGAAATGCACGGTACCAGAAGTGAAATCTGGAGCAGGAGTCTCAGTGACAGATGCCCAGTTTTATAGATGAGCCTCAGTAGTCTAGGGAAAGCAGGTGCCAACATATTATCAGGAACAGCTGCTTTCGTGTTTCTGTCTTAATCTGAGGGACATGTCTACGTGATGCAGTGCAGATATCCCTAAGGCAGCCAGCACAGTGCCTGAGTTCTTGCAGAGCTTTCACTCCATGCTGATCCAGCTGTTCTGACCCTGGCTCAGGGTGGGGGGAGGGTAGGACTCTGCATCATGTTCCCTTCAGATATAAGCATTTTTAAGCCATGTTGCCTAAACTTTTTTTTTAAAAAACATTATCCTTCAGTATATTCAGGGATCTGAGTTTTCCTTCCTTCATATAAGCAGATGTAAAAATCAAATATGTAATTGCACCTATTAAACATGAGAAATGGATGGGGTTGTAATGACTGATGTGACTTGTCTTGGTGAATTGCTAGGAATGGCACAGTTACCTGTGCCTTTAGGATTGGCTGCTGCTGCTGCTTTGAGCACTGCTGTTAGAACCGTCACAGTTCTCAGAAGTTTTTTGGTTTGTCCCTCAAGTTACCTCTATATATTTTAACTCTGCCCTCCTCTTTGCTGCAAGAAACAGTAGAAAAACTAAGTAGGTATTTATTATTGCACTGAGCCTGCAGTGGCAATCATTTGTGTTAGAGAAAGAAAGAGGTGTAAGTTATTTAAACAGAAGGTCCAAGTGGGGAAGGTGAATAAACATCAGTATATTTCCAGAAATCCTTAACATTTCTGCATATTCACTCCAGTGTTTTGATGTGAAATATAATGCATAGTTAACTATGGCTGCTGTAAATCATCTTAATAGTTTCTCAGCTTCATTCTTCGTGATGGGGTTGTGTTACAGTTTAGCTTTAAGAAGGTAACTGTAATATTCCCATCATTGCTATGACTTTTAACTTCAAAATCTGACAGCTCGGGTGAAGAAAGTTCAAAATTTTGGTTATGCCTCAAGCACATGCTGGTTACTGTTTCTCTCTAAAGACTTAGGTTCTGCAGGTCTGAAACAAGTGTTTCCTTCTATCAGGTCTTCATCTCACAGAAGCTGCTGTTTGATGTAAATGCAAAAGTACAGACAGAACAAGCAAAACCAGCCAGGCTTGTAACAACTCTGAGCCTGAAATCTACCATATTTTATATACAGACTAAAACAGTAAGTTAAGGAAGCCCAACCAAACAAAAACAACACACAAAAAGCTTGTAATGAGTATTTCAATAAGGCTCAGCAGTTTTTATTACATAAAAACTCCTCAAAAATGTTTAAAACAATCTGTTAGAGGTAATTAATTTTCTCAATTCTAGAACTGACATTTCTCATTGCAGTACTACTGTTGCATAAAAGGCATTCTGAAACTTAAAAAACAGCTTTACACCTGTACAGCTGATTTTTGTAGCATGTAAGAATTGCATGGTAATACATAGCTGTGGCTATAGTCAGACATTAGTTTTATATCTGTCATGGTTTAGGAATGTCATTCTCCAGTTCAGTGCCCCAACTGAAACCATGTGCTGCACACTACCCCCTCCCCCTGCCAGAGGCTGGAGAGGAGATTGGAGGCACAAAAGGTAAAAAGAGCACAGGCTGAGGTAAGAACAATTTACTGGAAACAGCAATGAGATAAGAAAACAGTAACAGCAGTAACAGTAACAATACTAATGGCAGAGGGTACAGGAAAGGTGAAGGAGTCCCATAGAAACAACACTACCCAACTGCTCCCTCCAGCATAGCTGTTCCCACCCAGAAGGGACCTGGAAGGTCCCTGGCAATGGTGTGAGGTGCTACAGATCAGTCTCTGGGTCCTGGCCATGCTCGCACCCAGCTACAGCAAAAATTAATCCTGACCTGGCCAGAACCAAGACAATACTATACATGAAATTCAATCTGGACACAGAAAAAGGCAGTAGTTGCCTGTCTTGCATTGTTACAGCTTTTTGAAATTCCTTTTGACAAAACACTGTTGTCCATTTGTAAAAGCATCCCATAAAAGATGCTTTAAGTACTAAAACAAAACCTTATATTCATCTCGGTAACTGTACAGGATAAGTGCAGGAACCCTGCAGAGGGAAGGAAAAAAGAATTTTAAAATTTTGAAACTGCAGGTTCAAATGCTACAATACTTGTGACAAACCCTCACAATAAGATAATAGCAAAGATTGAGTAGAAAATCAGTAAGTTTTGGTTTCTTTGGCGGTGACTGCAATTTTTCCCTCATCCTCTTCCCACGGATCTTGCCTGTTCAGTTTTCACTTCAGTGATCCGAAGGCTTACGGCTACGTAGTGCTCAGGCCTCAAATGGAATAGGAAGACTGTTAGGGACTATATTATATCCATACCCAACATTGTATGGAACATTATTTGTATGTAATAATTGGGTTCTATTGCTCACAGACTTGCTAGGCCCATGAAGAAAAGATACGCTTCACTTGATAGTTAGCTGTCTTAATAAACAGCAAACCTGAACCAATTTTGGTGCATCTAAGAAAAAGGAACCAAAGTTTTAGTCTTATTTAAAGGTTATGTAGTGCTTTCAAGTGGAACAAAGGTTTAAGAAATGAAACCCATAATTAGGCATAAATACCCAGGTCTCACTCAAATGTACCAGTACATGCAACATTTCACAATTTGAGGTTTAAAACTTGATGTACTTGCCAGAATCCACCAAGGAGACTATGAGTTGAACATAAATGTTTTTATGCTTATAAAACAGAAATGAGTTTTACTGTACATGTTGGGAGAGTACGCATCAAGTTTGCATGAGCTCCAACCTGTAGTGTTATTTCAAAGCAGGAGGAATTAAATGTGCTCATGAGTTTCTGAAAGACAAGCTGAGCCCCTCTCATCAGGAAAGAGGGCGTTTATGTAGCAGAATATGGGTATATTATATATACTTGTATATTTACATATATAGAAGGATTTCTACTGTGTATAGCAGGATACCTGACTGTACACAGTTGTCTGCTATTCAGTTTTATTAACACAGCAGCGAGATAAAAGTGGCAATACATTGTAGAGCTTCTTGAGAAGACTTAGAAAAATGAAGAATTTACATGGCCAAGAATTTACATTTTATCAGCAAGTAACAGTTAGTGACCAGTCAACTCTTTCCTCTAGTTTTGAAGGAACTACAGACATTTCCTGAGTGTTTCTTTTGGCCTCAGAGGAGAAAGAGGAAGACAAAGTAGGAACAGCTTATCTAGTAGTTTGAATGCAGAAGTAGTTGAGGTGGTTTATGTACCCGTAAGAGCTTAACAAACTTACCTCTTTTCCATTTTGATACTGTAAATTTCATCACAAATGGCTTGTAAATATGAACATCTCTGTTTGGGCCATCGTGACATCAGTTGTCTTACAGTAGCATCAAAGGCTTGTCTATCTCTGTCAAGCTAAGAAAAAAAGATTGACAGGGAACTCCGCTAGTCTTATATTCTTTTGTGAAGGAAATACTTCTCTCAGTAGAGTAGTCTTCTGAATACTGTGTATTGTCAATGCTCTTTAATTAAACTGTCAAAGATTATGAATGTCAACAACAAGTGCAATCTAATTTTTTTAAAAGAAGAAATATTAAGAATTTAGTGATCAGTTTCTTAACATATTTCAGTGCTAGAAAGGCATAAGCAATGAAAAGGGTTCTGTCAGTTTGGCACTGTTGGAGAGAATGTAGTAACTGTGATGTAATGGTGACCAGAAGTGAATGATGCAAGCTGATCATGTGCATATATATTTAATTTTTTTTTTAAGTAAAAGGTGATAAACTGCATGATTTATACAGACTGGATGAACTACGTATTTTGAAAATATCTTGAAATGTTTCACTGGGTTTTGATTACCAGAGAAGCACGGCTTCAGAGCAGCAGATAAAAGGTGTGAAAGTACTACATGCGCTTCCAGGTAGGATGCCATTCTTGTGTTTCTTTTTTTTTTTTTAGGGGGTGGAGAGGCATCCATCTCTCTCTTAAGAGCTTCTGAATTTAAAGCTAGTGGTATAATTGGAGAAAAGAAGAAAGCTTTGTCTTTGGTGTTGTTATCTGCCACCCACCACTAACCAGTTCCCAAGTTTTTAAAGGTGTCCACGTAATACTTATATATCCCCTTCTTATCTTGGCTTCACTAAGGGATGTTTCAGCTACTGTACTTGAAACAATTGCCTCTGTATTTTGGGTTCTCCTTCAATAACAGCTTCAAGAAAAACCTTTGTTGAAACTGCTATTAATGCTTATTGGTTTTTGAAAAAGAGAAGTTAAGATTTAATTTTAGATAATTATTCTTGGGGAAAAAAACTCAGACCTTTGGAATAGGACGTCTATTGCTGTCTTGGACATTTGACAAGAAGTTTTTTCTAGCCTCAGTCAAGCTCCCTGGGTAAAAAAAAATCAAGTTTTAAAACCTAATTCAAACTTGAAAGAGAAATCTACAATGGGTGAATTTTACACTCCACTTCATTGCGAACAGACTTTATCATCTATTGTGTCCAATTAGAGTTCTAATGACAATACTTAATTGCTTACCTCTAATGATAAGAAGTGTATCACAGTTGCTTTTGGCAGATCAACCTGTAAAAATACCAATAAATCAATACTTAACAGTTCTCTGTTACCAGTTTGCCATCTAGACATCAGCTATACTGAAGGGAGTCAGACTTCTTGATTTCCAGAGAAGTACTCATGCTGATAGAAGTGTTTTAATGATAAGAAGGTTTTAATAATTTTAAACTAACTGTTCATGACAGATTCAATTATGGAAAGTTGCACAGAGGTGCAGGCAAATAGGCAGTTATGTTTCCTGAAGAGCATATAAAGTTTATTTTATAGTCCATTTTAAAGTCCTTTGTGACATGGTCAGTGAAGTCTAAAAGCTATATACAAACAAGAGCTATGTTGGCTTAAATGGAAGTGCAAATCTAGCAGGAAGAAGTTTTTACATCTACCACAGTAGTCTGTGTTATTACAGTTTAAGGGCTTACAACTAAGTACTTGTTAAATTTTATTCTATGTAACTATCCCATACACAATTTGAGATACTTTAAGTATTAGAGAAGCGGCCCAGGGGTCTTATTTAACCAGAAGTTTGATTCATTTGGTATCTCTGCATCACCCACTTCAATAAAGAATTTGGAATTAATTCAGGCTTCTGCCAAATACTTACTGCTAAAATCTCAATCTCACTTGTTTTCTGTTGCAGGCTAGAAATGAATGTCTGAAGTCTTGTTTGTACCTGGGAACAAAAGATGGGCAAAAGTAAAATACACTGCTTGTGTGACACAGGTTGGGAACACTGGTTTTGTATTTCACAGATGAGTGAAAAAGGGGCTGCGTCTAACAAGATGTAGAACTATATCATATTTAAACTCGTGTAATATAATTTTCATTAAAAATTTCACAATAATCCTTGATGAGCAGAGAGGAAGCAGACTGGGGCTGAGCCACTCTTGCAGCAATGGTACACACTTTACAATACCAGCACAGTGCTAAAGCAGACAGAACAATGTGGATGCTCACACAACTAGTGAAAACTGCCCTTCTGCTGCTCTGTATTAGGTAACTTTCAAAGGAATGTGAAAACCTGTGACTGGACACACTGAATCACCTCTAGATAAAGAAAGGAGGATAGCTTTTGATAGGCAAATCAAAATACGGGTCATGCCTTACAACACCTTTTTTCAGAGCAAGCTAGTACTACTGCAAAGGTAGCACTTTACAAATATAGTTGCAGCCTTGCATTATATTGTCTTTTGTACCTTGGAAAGTTGCTTTTACATATTCAAAATCTGAAAACATAAGTTTGTTTAGCTCAAAGCTCAGGGAGTAACATCCACTTCTTTATTTGGGTTCTGAGAGCTATTAATTGGGGAGATTTTTTGTTGCACATCCAAGTTTGGACTGAAAGGGAATAAGATTACAGTTCTTTTTTACCTCTTTATCTTGAGACTAATAATCCTAAATCAGAAAATGCTGTCTTTTCTTTCTAGCATCATTGAATCTTTTCTACATTACTACAGTATCATGTTTTAGGCAGGATTGTGAGGTTCTTTTGTTACTGCTTGCAATTTTTTGTGTGTTTTGTAAAATCAGCAATTTTTTCTTAGGCCTTTAGTTTGAGACAACATAATGAAATAAAACATATGAAGTATCTTTTACAAACATACTACAAATTACAACTGATGAACATGCACCTTTGTGCTAGTTTTGTCGGGGGTAGAGTTAACTTTCTTCACAGTGGCTGGTATAGGGCTGTGTTTTGGATTTTTGCTGAACACAAGATTGATAATATGGTGATGTTTTTGTTACTGCTGAGCAGTTAATCACTGATAACAGTAAATAAGGAAGCAATAGCTGGTACAAGACTATTAGCCAGAGATGCACAGACCAAATACTATTGTACTAAAGTTAAAAGAAATTTCCAACATCTTCCCCCTCTGCTGCATAAACTTTAAAAAAAAAAAAAAAAGGTGACCTGTTTGGTAATACACAGAGCCACGGTATTTTGCTTTTCGTATGGCCATGCTGGCGAGAAAGCTGGGGTACATGGGATGTCAGGAGGAGACACAGCCAGGACAGGTGACCCCAACTGACCAAAAGGACATTCCAGACCATCTGACATCATGCTCAAGATACGAAGTGGGGAGAAGGAAGAAGGGGGACATTTGGAGTGATGGTGTTTGTCTTCCCAAGTCACCATCAGGTGTGATGGGGCCCTGCTCTCCTGGAGATGCTGAACACCTGCCTGCCCATGGGAGGCACTGAATTCATTCCTTGTTTTGCTTTGCTGGTGTGCACAGCTTTTGCTTTCCCTATTAAACTGTCTTTATCTCAACCCAGGGGTTTTCCGGCTTTCACCCTTCTGATTCTCTCCCTGATCCCACTGGTGAGGGAGGGAGTGAGTGAGCGGCTGTATGGGGCTTTGCTGCTGACTGGGGTTAAGCCACAACAACCTCTAACACACTTCAGCATTTAGGGAGGAAAAAAAACCAGGGAAGTTCCAGAACCACAGTTCCTAGTAAAGTAAGATTTCTAATACGTATGCACAATGATAGCTGAGCCATGCTGTCACAGATAATCCCTAACATCCAAAATATTTAAAAGGGTGGTCTTTGCTTTCAACTTTTTGTCTTGTTCCTAGTCTATTTTATGAATAAAGAACAAACAGGATGGATTTCTTTAAGTTAGGTGATAATAGAAGTATGAATTCTACCATTCTTTACCTTTCAAGGATCACTTCTGAATACTTATTTGATGTGTGCGTACCTGAATTTCTTGACGACGCCTGGCACTGGCAGATAATTTTTCAGGAGCTATAACACTAACGTTAGGCACTACAAGAGTTCCATGTGATTCGAACACACCTAAAATGCAAACATACAATTTTAGCTTACAGTACTTCTTTATACAACAAGTATCAAGAAACAGAAAATTCACAAATATTAATAAACTAAAATCAGTGTAGTACAGGATTAAAAAAGCTGCTGAAAATCTCCAAAGTCTGACAGGATAGTGAGACACGTGCACATGAATTCTCCAACACTCACGTATGACTTTGAAGGACTGGTTGTTAAGACTAAGAAATTTGTTATTTTACATCACTGTTCCCTGAAACTAAGAAAAGGTTCCAAGTGACTTGCATAATTTTACAAAGGAATGCAGTACACCTAACATCAAAAAAAGAAAAGCTATTACAAGAACGTGGCAACTATCTAATGCTTGGTCCCATAGCAGAATCAGTGACAAAACAATAAATCCCAGCTTCCCCAAATAACAATAATTAAAATTTGCAATGGCTTATTTTGAAATCCAAATTACCACTTCTGGTAAATCACACACAGAGACAAACCCCCCAGGTTAAACGTGGCCTCTCTCCCTCCCTATTATGCAAAAGCATGTGTTTGTGAAGCATTTCTTTAAAAATAACCACCACCACCCACTGTATCTGCTCAATAAAACAATTATCAAAAATGCCAAAATTTAGCCACACAGTAAGTACTTAATATTATTCTTTATATACAAACTTATATTATCAGAATAAGGAATGCAAATCCATAGCTAGAAATGTAAAGGCATTTTCATTTGAAAAAAATGTTATTTGTAGATTTTTTGGGTAAGTCAATGTACACAGGTCTCAATACTCTAACAATCACAGGTCAAGTTATTTTTCATCAAGATGACATTTAAATTTCTTCTCAGCTAGGAAAAATTTGTGAATTTTGGCTTTCCCAGCCTCTTGGATGACTGCATCAATGAATGTTTATATGGAGAATATTCTGCCCATTGGTCTGAGCACTTATTTTGTTAGTTTGGAGAGAAATTCGGTTTTAGATCACTTGGAACAATATTTGAGGTTAAGATGCAGTGGCTGTAATCTGAGACTGCTATAAAACATTTTCTTACTTTACCTTTGGTAATATTTTCCTATAAAATAGTTTTTGAGCAGAAAGAGGAACAGTTTTTATGTTCTGTAACTAGATATTAAATACCTGAAATATTAGTAAATGATCCTTTTTGATTTGGTATTGAAAGACTATCTGAGGTTTCTCTAAAAATAAACAAAGACAGTTATGGAAACAGATTTATAATTATAAAGAAATACTGTAAAGTAAGACAATTATTTCAGATTATTATAAATACTTAAACTTAGTTCCAAGAGATAAAGAAGTTTACGAATACTTCCCAGCATGTATTTATTACTCATAAATAAATTCTATTCAGGAATTGAGAAGAAACCATACAAAATTACATTAAAAAGTCAGGTCTAGAAGCAATGCTGAGGATCAGGTTAGTTGCAAAGTTAAATACTAAGATTGGCTGAGGCCAGAAAAAGAAGAATGAGAGGTGGGTAGCAGGAGACATCAACTACTTGTATAAACTACTGCTTGACTTCAGCATTTCCAAGCTTCATCATTTCCTTTACTGTTAAGCTTAGTCTGCCGGGTCTTTTTAATTTAAGAAGCACTATGGATGTGTGAATGTAGCAGCAGCTAGGGAAATCAGTTTCTTTCTTAATACAATTCTATAACCAAGCCTTTTGCTTTCTTTTCCCCTCAAAAGAAATTCAGCAATTTCTTTAAGAAATAAAATTAAGGTTTAACTGAGCATATGTTAAAATGTTTTCATTAAAACAAACACATATTCACTTCTGATTTTGACTATTCATGTTATTGACATGTTATACTACTTACCTACTACATCTTTCGTCACCGATTTTCATCTTCAGTTTCTGGATCAGGTGATCTACTAAGTCAGATTCTAAAATCCTTTTCTCCGTCTGCCTTTCTTTCTCAAAGGATTTCACCTATGATGCAGTTCAATGGTTTTTAAGATTGTTGATTCTTAAAATGACATACAAATAAACTTAGCAAATTTAATCAAAACCAAACTGTTTCACCCATTAAGGGTACATCATTACCAATCAATCACTGCCAATTAAATCTTTGATTAGATTTCATTTTCAGCCAACTGATTACTAATTTCTTCTGCATTCCCAAAGAGTAAACTAGCTTGTCTCATGTATTACATGATAATTAAGTTCTGAACAGAATGGTTTATAATTGTAAATACCATACCAGTAATACAATATTTTTAGTTAAGCATTTATATTAGATTAAGGCTTGCCTTTCAATTTGCAAGAGTTACCTCAAACATTCAAAACTTAGGAATCTGCACCATCTTTATTGGCAAGAGATTAATCAGTTACAACACCATTCACCTCATTAACATCTCCTTTCTTGGTTTTGCTTCAATAAAGCCATATTTAAAACAACACTCTATAATAGGCTTATGGAAGACTTCAATGTATCACATTGTCATCACCAAGATTTACTTATTATTACAATTTTTGTTGTTACAAGAATAGAGTGAATAAGAAGTGAAAAATATTTTAGTAAGGCATGCTGGCTGTCCTTGCCAGATGCTGTCAAATGGTTAGGATATTTCAGTCAAAGAATGAATCTTTATCCAAAAAATAATGATCCAGAATATTTTAAATCTTTTAACTTCCAAAAAAAGAGAAAGGTACCAGAACCACAGGCTACAGAGTACAGAACGTAGCAATTCATGTATCTAGTCTTTGCATCTTAACGTGAGTTTACAGAGGTGAAGAGTGTGGTTCTGACTATGTAGTTCCAACAGACAGGGTGCCAACTGCAAAGGTCACTAGGTCAACTAATTCATTTTGTAGATTCAAAGAAATCAGAGACAAGAGAAACCTTTTTCCATGTTAAACCATCGATGGCACAGCCAAGCAATGTTTGAACTAGTTTTTGGACTTTCCTAGATGGAAGGAGGTCTGTGAATAACAGTGCTATGCAGGGATAAAAAATGTTAAAAATGTTGAAATTCTTCAGAATAACATTTCTAGGACTTAATAACTGCAACTATATTTACCTCAACTCTCCTCACTTAAGTATAATATATATTATATTAATAATGACCTTAAAAAATAATGTAGAACAACAGATTATAAATCTGCAACACCATCAAGCATCCTCTGGTCCCACACTTACCTTCACATGACTTCCTTCTTTATCTGACACCAGAGCCACATATGTAATCCCAGAGCATCTGCAGTATTCCTGCAGTTCTTCCTGGGACTAAAATGTGAACAGAGGAGAGGGAATGAAACATTAATTTGACAGATTATAAAATGACCAATTAAGTAATCAAAGTCTCCTGTCTTTAATTAAAGTAACTTGATATGCAAGTCACACTGCTTATATAAGCTTCAGAGAGAAGAAAGCTTTATTAACAACTTGAGCAGATGAAACTTCATAATGCATGTATTTATTCACCCAATGCTTGCTAAAATTGAAATAGAAGTCTACACTTAGAGAGGGAGAATGCTGAGGCCCTGCAGTCCAAGTTTCCCCATGGAAGGGCTATCTGCTCCTAGAAGTTTCCTAGAACTGTAAAACTGTGCAGAGTAACATCAGTCAAACAGACACCACCTTGCTGCCTGCAGCTTTCAGTACCAGCTCAGTCCTGCATGGCTGGAGGTCTGCCACAAAAGCTGACTCCAGCTCGGTTCATGTAAACCCGAGGCTGTGCTGACTAACTCAGCACTGGGCTGCAGGACAGCATTAGACAGAGGCAAGAACTACCCACATCTTCATTCCTTATGGATAAAAAAAACCCCAAACAAACCCCAGAACAACCCAAACCAAGCAACCCCAACCTAGGTGATCATAGGAAAAGTATATGATCTAGTATATGACCCTTTCCAGTCCTGAGGGATTGAAACTGTTGGAAATGTTATGGCAAAAAATTACAAAAAAGTCAGGCAATTAACTGAATGAGCTCAAAACTTCCTGCCCTGCAGCACATGACTCCAAAAGGGCAACTGCAGAGTCTCTCTTTTGTTAGTCACCAACTGGGACACTAAAAGGTGAAGCAGACTCATAATCCTCAGGTAAGTGCCACCACCTCTAAAAGAGATTTCAGTCTTGCCACGTAGCTCACTGCACTTCAGTGCGGCAGTGTGGCTAAAGCTCTGTTTGTTTTCAACTGGATACAACAGGGCACAATTCAGCTTGCCACTCTCCCTTCCGCTGCTACACATCTCTTCAAGGACTACATGGGGACCCATCCAGTAGCTCAGTTTGCTAAACTGTATTTCTAAAAGTATGCTGCAAGGCCAGTGAAAGGCTGATTTTCCTGGCATTATTGTATCTGAATAGCTCCCTACATGCTCAGTATTAGGAGTCTGTATCTCCATAAAAACAGAAAAATACCCCCAAAAAGTTTGGTTTCAGTCTGCACTAATCTTAGAGAACAATTACACAGTTAACACATGGAGATAAAAATTCTACCTGGGACCAGTCATACATTATTTCGGCTGGAATTCCTGCAGTCCAGAGTTTCTGAACAATGTTGATAGCTCTACCCATTGACATCTGACCAACACTTACAACCAGCAGGTCACACGAGCTGACAGAAACCTGAAGGGAAAGTAAAACCAAGGAGACCGTATTAGTCACAAGACCACCTTTCCCCCTTCAGAAGGCAGTTAAAGTAACAAAGATGGACAAACATACCAACATTTTTCAAAATGCATCAAGCTAAAAAACAAAAAAGGGGCTAGATCCACCTCTTTTGAGAGCAACAGTCCACCTAAGCATGTCTGAAAGTCACTGAAACTCAATCTTTGATGCAAAGCACCTCCACAGCCTCAGCCTGCCAAGTAACCCAGCCTATTCTGTTCTTTCCTTCCCACCCGCCTTGGCAACATTAATTTATTCTTATAAAGAAAAGATAATAAAATACACATTCCACAACCAAGTGAAGATGTGTGATACTCTAAAAAGTAGTCTGTATTTTTAAAGTTTCTTACTATCTCCATCTTCTATACTTTTATAAAGGAGAAGTGGTAGGGGAAAAATAATACGAAATGGTGTAAGCCTGAACATCCTGTCTTCCCTTAATTCTCATTTACTAAACAGTTCTATGTAGAGAAACACAAAAGAAAAGAAAACAGATCATCTCAGTATCGGCCTGCTATTTCAGTATGGTATTGTTTTGGAATACCAGAACATCTTATTTTTTGTTCATCTGTAGCTACAATTAGGCTATTGAACTGTCAGAAGTAAATGAACAAATTCCCCAGTTCCCAAAAAAGAGACTTACAGAATCCTCCACGCTGGAAATGGCAGCAGTTATTTTATCTATAGCTATACTGACTCCAACAGCTGAAGGAACTGGTCCTACTGTCTGTGGCCCTCTAAATTGTGGAATCTCAAAACAAGACAGAAACAAAATGGAAGGCCAAATAGTTATTTTGGCAAAATGTCAACTTTTTCATGGGTTAAAAAAAAGTCTGAATTTACTAGAAGAGATGAGCACATACCAGATGATCATATCTGCCTCCTGCAGCAAGAATTTCAGGCACAGTTCTTTGTCTTCTTTTGATGTATGCTATAAACTGAAAGATAATACCATTGTGCTGCTGTATTTTGTAAACTAGTCCCAGATTTATAGAAATCTGTAAAATAAAAATGAATATGTGCACACATATAATTAAATTCCTGTTAGCAGCATGGATTGAAAACACTGTTTTCACATAAGGAAGACATATGGAAACATTCCTTATCTCCAAAAATATAAAATACAATGAAAAATAAGGAAATGATGCTTTAATCTCACAGCATCCCAAGAAACCTATAGCAAAAAGCCCAAACAGCAAGATTCAAGGAAGGTGGAGGCCTTTAATAGTCATTAGATTTCTGTATTTTTAAAGTATTTACAGTTTGTTTCAAAATTTAATGAAGCCTCTCTTTTATGCTCTAAGTAATGCCTTCAATCTTGGTTGGGGGAAGAAAAAAGCCTGAGTGTATTAGATAGAAGTTAAGCCAGAGACTTCAGACAGGAAGAGGTCTTATTTTTAAAATGCATCTTTAAAAAAAGAGAACGAAAGAAAGAAAAAGAAGTAAAAAATATCAAGGCTAGTACTATTAATGACCATCAAAAGACACATGCTTTTTCTATTCTAAAATATCATTACTTTGTTTCCTCGCAAATTACAATGCTCAGCATCCTGCAAATCCACTAATTTATTAGCAGAATATTTTACAAACCTGAAGCTTTATTCCCAGTTGCTTTAACAGACCAATGATTTCCTCTAAGTCCTTCATGCCATGCTTCAACAGCTGAGTGACACCCGGCTTTTGTTTTATCATTGTGTTTAGAAATGGAAATACATTACTTGCTTCTCCCTTCTGCTCAATGAATCTGTAGAGTCGAGAAAGCTAAAAACAAACAAAATTATAAACATATGTAGCAACTCTCATAATAGGGCCTATCTAAAAAAAAAATAAAAATCTGACTTTATATTTGTAGGAGTAAAACATCTGCCTTTTTTGTTTGTTTTGTCTAGCAGCCTGTTTTAACCTAGTGGAGTTGAAAAAACGACACAAGTCTCAGACTGTCCAGAAGTTAACTTCAACTCTATGCACATTCATCACCATTTCCAGAGAAGTTTTTTAAAGTGTCTCTCAGTTTGTTTTATTGAATACCACTCTACAGCATTCCATTTACCCTTTATTAGTTTCCACAGTCTAAGAAATACATTTAAAGAGCAAATCTGAACAGATGCAATACTGACTTGCAGAGAGAACAGAGAACAAAATCATACCACTTGCAAAGAGACTGATCTGTTTTGAACAGCACATATTAACAGGTTATTCTTCTTACTCGGGTTGATTAAATTACAAATAAAATAAAATATTATTGACTGACGGCAAATTACAAGGAAAGTAACACTGAATGAAAATCACTTACACTATTTGATGTGAGAGAAAGATTACAGAATTTAGCTTCTACTTCTCTTTTAGTCAGCTTTTCAGTCTACAAGAAAAACAGATTAAAACAGCATTTGGGTGGGTTTAATGCATTACCATAATTAGTCAAATTAATTTCATCTATATTCTGTGCTTATAAAGTAGAAAAGACCAAATTGATATCAAGATACATTTGAAAGTTTTTTTTGACTAGCCTGTCAGTTCTTGATTATACAGGTGAATAATTCATAAATACATGTTCAAAAATCATCTTAAACCATCCTAATCCAGAAGTAACAAAAAAGTAATTAATCTATGTTTCCAGCCCAAAGGTAGCCAGTTTTTTTATGTATCAACAGTATACTCCTGTTTATGCTGGCAATGGACTGTTAGTCATGTTTAGAGACACCTCCACTAAACAGAATACTCTACAGTGACGATTATAGGGGTTAGTTTAGTAACTAATGCCTTACCACAGCATCATATAGAATGATATAGACTTGATTAAGTTTGTCCTCTGGTATCCCACAGTGCAAAAGTATAGCTTTCAGTAAGGCAGTGTGGTTCAAATAAATACTGTAATTTCTTTCCTAATAAAGCATAAATAAAAAAAGGAAAAAAGAAATGAAAAAAACAAGTTTTACTTGCATCCTGTTTTGCTTAAACCCCAACCCACACAAAACAAAGAGGCTTCCTAAACATTTAATAATACTTCAAAATTAACTTCAAACCCCTTCTTTCACTACCTTACCTTTCATCTCTAACTAAAGAATGGCAAGCCTTGTCCCATTCTACGATAATTAGTTGCCTGACAGAAGAAAGACATTATTTCAATGGTATCTTAAAAGATTCAGTTAATATTTCCTTTGCACGTACACCTATGCTTAATTTTAAGTTTACCTATGAAACATATTTTTTATTTAAGTTTTCTATAACTGACTATAGGTTAAATGTGAAAATAGCTCTGTACTTGTTAAGTTTAAAGGAAGTATCGTTTTACAATACATCAGACTAAATATTTAGTTAGATTAAAATTTTGGATGGAAAAGAGAGGAAAGGGGCTGATTAGAGAATCTACCTGTAGCACTGAAAACTCTTGAATGATTTCTGAAATTGCATAAATTGTCTCTGCTATAGGCAAAAAGCTATCTCCAGTAGATGTAATGATGTCAAATGCACATTCTAGGAGTTCTTTGGGATGACAGCGGTCCAACTTCCGAGGTCTGAAAACTCGCTCTATACAGTATCTAAAGGAAACATTGAAGAATGAATCAGCCTCTTCAGAAGTCACTGTCAAAACACAGTATTAGTGCAAAGCATCACCTCCATGTCTCTTACCTTTTCAAATTTGTTATGTTATTTCTAGCTACAAATCTTGCAAAAGGGATCTGAAAAACAAAATACATGAAAATTGTTGAAATGAAACAGTTGGTCTGACTGAGCTCTGTAACTGGACATGAATTATACTGCACAGTTACACTTGTACTCCCCCAAGTAATACAATGCCTAAAATACTTGACATAGCCAAATAGTATTAATCTAACCTTCCTCGCTGCAAGTTTCAAATTAAAACACGATTTTCACCTATGTTAAAAAAAAACCACAAAAACCAAATGAAAAAGGATTATTTGTTCAGTACGTGGGTCAGGGCTCCAGCTGTCAAGTGCAGGAGCACAGAACTCAGGAGTACAAGAACAGAAAACTTTTTCAGCAGTCAAAAGATGCGTAAACCTAAACCAAATCCCACCACAGCACCCTTCAAATCCAGCTTTGCCAGCAGAGATGATGCCACTTACTCTGAGGTCATAAGGAAGCATTACCAGCATCCCACTGTGATCCATGAAATATGAAGCTTCATTATGTTCATATAGCTTTTTATTTTTGGGCATCAGCAGTGGAGTATGCAGCTTGATGGCTCCTGCACAAAACCAGAAAACGCTATTACCTCTCATTTCAGAAGTAACACCTGCTTTCTACAAGTTCACGAACACCCTTGCAGGGCATGACTATGTCAATCCATACATTTAAAGAATTACGTTAAATGTCCTTCATAGACTTCCCTCTTCCACATTTGAAGAAAGAATGTCAAAATTTGTTTTATGCCTATCTTGCATGCTTCTTTGGCTCAGCAGTGAGCCCACAGAAGAGAGAACCTGCCAATTCCACAAGCCAGCAGAATCTTCACCTTGCCCTCCCTCTTTAAACACCCCCTTTCAAAAAGCATGCATACGAAGTAGATGAGAAACTGCAGTTACTGGTAGCAAGTACTGCTTTGGTCTAGAGGCACTTCCACACAGAATAAATATTGTTCAGGCATGTTGCATCCCCAATCTCAAAATCATACTAGAAGTGCTTGTGTTTCATTTTCAGAACTTCATAAATACCTTCTCTTTTTTTTTCTGGCTATATTTTGCAACCATCAATCTGTATGAACCCAATCTTCACTGAAACCTTACTACTAATAATACCACTTACTACTAAAAAATAGTTTTCTGTTTTAAATTCTCTAGTGATTCTCAAATATTGTAAAGCTTAACTCAATTAGATTTCAACATAAACTTTTAAATGAGGAAAAAAGTGTCCCAGGTAGAAAGAAATTATTCTAAACATTACAGATGTCAGACGCAATCTAATGAAAAAAAAAACCCATCCAAATGCCCATTTTTTCCCAAAAGAATGAAAACATTTTAGTCTCTAAAATGCTGACAAACATTTTCCTAAGTCTGTCAAGCTTTAAGGAGTGGGGGGAAAGAGTAAATTCTTCCTTTACTTTGCACTCTTTTGTATTGCCCAAATTTGATCATGCTTAATCAGATTATAATTTACTTAGAAAACTCCCAGTTTCTATTAAAAAATTCTCTATTTTTATATAAAATAGTATAATGAACATGCATAAGACAACACAGTTTATGACATTACAAGTGTGACAGTGTCTGCAAAAATTTCTTCTCAAAAAATAATTTTAAGCAAATACTATCACTAATGACTGGATAGCTTCCTGGAAAGGAAAACAAAAGACTATTAAACATCATGGCATCAACTTTGGCTCAGGAAGTTCCTGAACAGCAGATCATTGCCAAGAGGGCTATCACTGGAAGTACCACTACACACTTGCTCTGTTTTCATGCTCTCTCTATGCCTTTCCCATTCTGGCTGTTCAAAGAGAGGTTACTGTGCTACATGGATGTCTGGTCTTCCACTACGGAACTACCCTTATATTCAGATCCGGATTTTGCATAACAGTCTCTATCTCTAAAAGCTCATACAGATTTATCAGAACTACATACATTCAAAAATATAATGAAGATTTTCACTCTTCCTTCTGTAGAAAAGGTAAACCATTCAGATTTTATGTTAGTAGATATTATTGGAATGACAAAATAACAGAAAAAACCATTATAAAAACTTCAAATGATGTGCAACCACTGAACATATTTTCTGATTTCTTATAGCAGTAAACCCATTCCATTCTTTTAAATCCATTCAGTCACAAAAAAGGAAATGAATTAGTTTTGTAAACACACCCACCGTGTCTTTTAAATATCCGGCTGACAATCTCACATACATGCTGCTGTATCTTGGCTGCCCAAATAGAAACACTACCCTGAAATCATCACAAATAAAAAGTACATCTATGATTCACATGCGATGAACACTCCATGTAGGCAATCATTCCATGTAGTACAGGCAATAAACATTCTGCTGTCTCATCCCACTATAAAAATTCCAATGCTTACATAATAAAAAAATAACTACAGCTATATGAAGCATTATTGTACTGTGTTACCTTGAATTTCTTTAGATTTAGAAAGATTCAACAGCTGATAAGCTAAGAAAAATCATGTCAATTAGAAAGGGAAGTAAACATTCAGAGGCAACGCTTTCTGTTGACAACCAGTCAACCATTAGCTTGACAGGAATTGAGAGTAAAGAAAGTAATTATCTGGACATATGCTTAAAGCTTGAATTGCTACAATCAAACACTGCTGATTTCTTCTCTGAAGAATGAATGTAAGGTTCAAAAGTGGCTATTCAAACCCCCACAGTAGAGACTGCAGTTTTAAATAGGAACCAGAGGGAAGGTGAATCTTAAGAGATAATGCAATTCACTCAAACATGCTAGAGGTTTACCCATATAAGCATACTTCTAAAAAATCCAACACAGGGAAAAAACCAAACCCACTCATCCCCTGAACACCCTACAAACCTTCAGCATATCACTGTCATAAGTATAGTCTATTGCTGGAGATATACGCTGTGAAAATATCTGACTCATCATAGTCCGGTAGGCCTTTCCATCCACATTTGCTAAGGTATGGTGGAGGACTTCATGGAGTTCAGACTCTTCCATTTGTGGTGGTGGAAGATGTTCACTTTTTAGCAGCTCCACAGCTGTCGGTCGTGCTGCAGGATCATGGTTCAGGAGCCACGTAATGACTGATCTCTACAAATTAAATCAAAATGTTACAGATTAGAAACATTTTATAGGTCAACAGTATTTACAACGAACTTGGTAGTCACATCACTTCAGTAACAAACTGCGAGACTCTACAGGCGACAAAAAAGCAGAATCTGAATCCTCTGGGTGGATATTATGTGCTTACTAAATTTTAAATACCTTTTATTATCATCTGAACAAATTCACTAAATCACATAAATTATCAGAAATGTGCCTCCTGGGATGACAAAATATGTAGTATTCTTATCCTTTGTTGTTCCATGGTACGCTAGCTCTGGTACCTCTTTATCAACAAAGTTAAGAAAAAGAATTGCATGCATTAAAACAAGGATTTGAGAGGCACAAATATTAGAGAAGGGGGAATCTTCCTGGCATATTTCACGGAAATGACCAAGATGAAAATGTTTTCATGGTACTAGTAACATGCAGATTGCACATAGAACAAGCATAACAGACAAAAAGTTAGTATTAATGGTCAACAAAATAGTTGACTAGCACAAGGATAAAGCTACCTAGATGATCCAGAAAAGGTTACACTGCTCCTTATCAGTTCACTATTCTGCCACGGAGGCACACAGAATAGCTCTTGGCAGCTCTTTCAAGCTCAGAGCAGCCAACTGAGCTTGTAACATCTCCTGTTCTGTGACACGGATTTCTTTCAAAGAAGTTAAGAAATTGAGCTGCCCTTTCTCTTGAGCATAAAAAGTCAAAATTGTCCCTCAGCTTAAAAGGTGTGCCAGTGAACTCTAGATTTCTTTATGACTGTGCTCTGAGAATTTTGTGGGTAAATATATTTCCATGTCAACTTAGAATATTCTTTTAAGATTTTATTTCCTTACTTTGTTCTAATATTATGTAATAAGAACTTGGCAGAGAATATTAAGCAGAGAATTAAGTGGTAAATTAATTAAGGGGGAAAAATTATAATGAATGTTTCCTGACAGGGAATACCTAATAGTTAAAATATCTTCAAAATTACCTGCTTTGCATGCTTGACTTCATCAAAGTCCTTAGGAAATACAATCGCAGGCTAACAAAAGAGAAAACAAAAACCACATTTTAACAGGCAGTCCAGATTGCTCAGATTAGTTTTATTTTTAAGTTCTACATATTTAAACAGAGAAACTAAGCATTTCCATTGCACATGATAAAATAAACCCCCCCCCCAATAAAGAAACAAAACCCTGATATGACAAATTTAATTTGAAGAGCTGAAAGGAAAAAGAATGCTTTGATGTTGTTTTGTACCATGAAAATACAATCCATAATCACAAGCATTTACCAACTACAAATATCAATTTCTGAGAAAGGCCCACCAGGCCTAAACCTAGGTATACTAAGGAGATGATTCCTTTATCTGACATGTAAAAATTAATTTCACAAACAGAACAATGACTGATGGCAACACCATTAGAATCCACAGTGCATTAAAGGAATGTCAGAGTACCAGCTCCAATCTTATTTTCAAATTTATCACTTTTCATGATACCTTTTACAAACCTTGTTTTTAAGCACTCCCTATGGAAACATTTCTTTCTATATTTTGCATCCTTTTTCTTAACTAACTATTTGATGCACAGAATTAGGATGTTTCATATCTGTGTACTTACCAGCCTTAGCTGATCAAGAACAAAGATCCTTTCTGATGCCGTATTCATAGGATGGTAACACATTTCAAAGAATATTATACCTAGGCTGAACAGATCCACTTTCTAAGGAAGAAGAAAATGAAAGCTTGTATGTAGTACCTATGGATTCTCTGAAGATGAAAATAGCAGAGGAAAAAAAATGTTTAGGTTAAATTTCACAGTATATTAAAGCTGCAGAGAAGGCTAGGGTTTTTTCTGTGTCTTTCTGCATATTTATTTTTTATTGCTGTTTTTAAAGCTTTTTTGTAGAAGACACAGTTCATCATTAAGATTTGGTAGACTTTAAAGCCTTCTATCCTAACAGCACTGCTATGATGTAAATGATGGCTGCAAAGAGTTGTGGTCAGCAGCTCAATGTCCAACCGAGGTTCCTCAGGGGTCGGTGCTGTTTAACCTCTCTGCCGGTGATGTGACGGTGAGGCTGAGAGCACCCTCAGCAGGTGTGCTGGTGACACTGAGCTGTGTGGTGAAACTGACACACTGGAGAGAAGGGATGCCATCCAGAGGAATCTTGACAGGCTGGAGAGGTGGGACTGTGTGAACCTCATGAAGTTCATCAAAGCCAAATGCAAGGCCCTGCACATGGGTTGGGGTAACCCCAAGCACAAATACAGGCTGGGCACTGCATCCAGCTCCGGGGCCCCCAACATAAGGAGGACATGGATCTGCTAGGGCAAGTCCATAGAGCAAGTCCAGAGGAGGGCCAGGAAGATAATTATAGGAATGGAGTATGTCTCCAATGAGGAAAGGCTGAGAGAGCTTGAATTGTTCAGCCTGGAGAAGAGAAGGCTCCAGAGAGACCTTAGAGCAGCCTTCCAGTACCTCAAGGGGACTGCAAGAAGGCTGGAGGGAGACTTTTTATCAGTATTGAGTGACATTGAGTGACAGGCCAAGGGATAATGGCTTTAAATTGAATGAGGGTAGGTTTAGATCAGATATAAGGAAGAAATTCTTTACTGCGAGGGTGGAACAGATTGCCCAGAGAAGTGGATTCCCCATCCCTGGAAGTGTTCAACGACAGGTTGGATGGGGCTTGAAGCAACCTGGTCTAGTGGAAGGTGACTCTGCCCACAGCAGGGTGTTGGAACTGGGTAACTTTTGGGGTCCCTTTCAACCTAAACCATTCTTTAATTTCTATGACTTCCACTTTGAAAACACTCATGTGCTTTGAAATTCAGTTTATCTCTGCATATAAACAGGATTCTCTTTGATGGAAAAAATACACCCCCACCACCCATAATCACAGTCCAGAAATCCAAAAGAGCAATATACACTTTATTACCTTAACTGAAGACTCTAAGACTTCTATCCTATTCAGTTATAAAGGTCCTCCATGATTACATGCTTTCAATTTGAAGTTGCTTGCATCTAGTCATGACCAAGCACAGCCAGAAAAATTGACCTGCCCACATCCTTCTACCCTTGGTTTCCTCTTGAAGGAATGTTTAAATCCTGTAATTATCACACTAGTCCCTGTTCCACACTGAATTCACCTTCGTCGAGAAGGAACAACCCAAATCATACCCGGTACATCTTAAGATTCCATGCTACCTTTCCATTAAGTGTATCCAATCATACCTGATTGTATGTAGATTTAGTGCTTCCTTGGACCTCTGGGCTGACATACAGCGCGGTGCCAACCATCCCTGTCAAGTTACCTATGGGGTAAAAGATGAGAGCACTAGTTTCGAGAAAGTGGGAGAGAAAGGCAACATCCATGTCAAGAAAAAACTCACTCATGTTCCCTTTCTTCTCGGTTGGAGTGCAGTCCTTTCTAAGAAAGACTCAGCTGAGAACACTTTGATAAACAGACAGTTCTTACCTTCACATGTCAAGTATCTGGGTCTCTCTGTAGTAGCTAAACCTATCTTTTGCTTTACAGATTTCTAGTAGGTCAGCACATAAATGTTACGACTAAATTTCACTGCCATTACATTTGTCTTTGAATGTACCATGTATTAACATTTCCTCAAAACACCAAATTCAGACTCTAACAGGTGGTGTCAAAAACGAAACCAACCAACCAAGGACCCTGAAGTCTTGAAATTATCCTGTACAGGCAAGAGAACACAAGCACAGATGGAACACAGCATCTCTATACACCTCACCATGAGGAAAGCACTGATCTATGGCAGAAGGCTAGCAGAAGAAGCAAATTACTTCTTAGACAAGAGGCAAAACTGCCAGATCATAACATAACATCATAACATAACATAACATAACATCATAACATAACATCATAACATAACATAACAGAACATCACATCACATAACATAACATCACATAACATCACATAACATAACATCACATAACATAACATAACATCACATCACATAACATCACATAACATCACATAACCCAACTTGGTGGTTGGTGGGTCCCACCCCTGGCCCAATAAAGAGAAGTTTCATTATCAAAGAACGAATGGAAATTCTAACAGTGTATACAAGACCACAGAATATAAATGTTTGCTTAAAATAAACTAGAACAAGTTGCAATGTAAACTAACCTGATGGGTCAGACACAGCAGAACCATCCAAGAGATTTTCCTCTTGTTTAGAGAGCACCTGAAATCAGCAAAACAGTCATACTGTAAATGACACTTGAAATGCTTCTGTTGGCTTTCCTTGTCACTCAGGTTGGCAGTGCATGGTTTAATTCTAGAACCTTAGAAATTTTAAAAAAGCTTATAGCATTTCTCAGTATATAAACATCGTGGCAATTTAACTTATGTTTTATTTTTATTTTCACGTAATTACATCACCAAATTCAAGTGTTTTTTTCATTCATTTCAAGCTGTACTTACTGCATTTGCTGGGTGATCTGTAGCTAAACCAAAATCACCGATTTTCACATGATCATCTGAATCTAAAAAAATGTTCACAGGTTTCAAGTCCCTATGGATCATTCCCTGTTTTAGGAGGAGAGTAAAAAAAAGACCCACAGAATATTAAACAATAAACACAATTCAAAATAAAAGTCTTTATAGTAGACTGGAATATCATATTACATACTTTCATTACAGGAGGAAATCTACTGCATTAAGTCACTGAAGATAAGTCTTGAAGACAGACTATAGTTTGCACCCCAGAAGCTTGAAACAATTTTCAGTGCTACCAGTTACCTAACAGAATGTTTTTAGAAGATGGCCAAATTTTTAAGACAAAT
This sequence comes from Acanthiza pusilla, assembly GCA_036630365.1. Taxonomy (NCBI): domain Eukaryota; kingdom Metazoa; phylum Chordata; class Aves; order Passeriformes; family Acanthizidae; genus Acanthiza; species Acanthiza pusilla. The sequence goes on from JAXCHO010000078.1 coordinate 112,327, forward strand.
GGGTAAAATCTGAAGTGGTTCATTATAAAATTAATGCCCATGATAAAATATTACAAACCCCAAGAACAGATTAATAATGGAAAGGGCAAAGAGAAGAAACTTGCTAATAAATGCCCCAAAATAAATATGAAGAAATCTATAGAGATGGAGGCATAACACAGATATTATGTACAGGTCATAACTATCATATTTATTAACCTTTTCATGGATGTAAGCTAACCCATCCAAAATTTCTCGGAACAGCCTCCAAAGCCGACTGGTATCTTCGTATAACCCCTGGTCAATAGTGTCTCTTAATGTGCTCTTTTCACAATATTCCATCTTCAGTTGTGCATACATAGGGGGCAGAGGGAAAAAAGAACAGTTTTGTCAAGACAAGAGTATCGGTAACTTGTATCTGTACACATACTAATGCCAGGGGTTCAGGTACAAATAGTATCACCAAAACATTCAGCTATTTGGAATTATCCTGAGAGCTGTCTTTTAGCCACAAACATGCATTCACTTCTGAGTCCTATCTCATTTTCTGGGACAATGCTATGAGCTTGCAGAGTAGCACATTCTCTAACAAAAACGTTAACAACAAGGTGAAACCAGCCAAGCCACAATATGTGATAAAGCCAAACCCCAAGGAATCTCTGGCTTTATTTCATTTGGCCCCTCAGCTGCTTTTATTAGGAATATGCACAACACATGCAAACAAGCTTATTAAAATCTAATTCCATCTAGTTGTAACTTCCTTCTAGACAAGCTCTAGCATTAAGTGGGTTATAAAAAATTGGACAACACCACAGAACACCTATTAGCTATGATAGGCTGTTTCTGGGAGAAGTTGACTAACTCCTTACACAGAGGAGGGGTCAGTAGAATAGCCTGAAGTTGCAACCCTGCTGGAGTTTCACTTTGTGCCTACTGTTAGAGCCATACAATGGCTTTACAGATTACTAGTTTCTATTAAAATAAAATGCATACACAATACTGTGCTTTTGAAGAGAATGAGCAAGTTTTCACATCTGTGAAAGACAACTTCCCCTCTGGAATTTAACATGGTAGACTTCAATTCCACAGTGGGAATTAACACTGCAAGCAAACCTAGGAACACCAGCTACAGAATTGGGGACTGGCATGGATATTCTAAATAAATCAGAACATGGCAAAAGAATGCTTTGAAAGCCATGGACTCAAAGGTTGGCTGCTTGGGTTGTTCTATGGTTATGTCAGGAATTGACAATTTTTACTTGTACATGAGCAACAACAGTTATCCCATTATGCAGTATGGCACTACAAAACTTCGCTCTCTCCAGGCACACATACAGAGCCTTGGAAGGCATAACAAACCATGTGCACTGCATAGTGCCTTCCACCAAGCAAGCCTTTAGCAAACCAGTCCATTGCGAAAACAATACTGAACTTACCCATTTGCATTTTTAAAGGTCATTGCTTTTCTCATGAAAACCAGCAACTAGTCTCTGCAGGTTGAAATGAACAGTACCCTTTTATGTAAACACACAAGCACATTTGTACCTGAATGTACAGATAATGCACTGTCTGAACAACTGGTGTCCTGTCTTCTCCACAGCTATTCTTTTCATTGCCTTCTTCATTCTGTACCACAATAAAAGTAACAGAACAGTTAGCTACACAAAGCTGTGTGGACGTTTTTATTATACATTACTATTTTTTAATGGCTGGAACACATTGATGAGAACTCAGCTCATAGAGGTTTGCAAAATAGAAAAATAATAAAATAACCTTTTTGTAGTATCACAGCTTCTAAATAAACTAGAAAAACAGGTGTGACCAACCCTCAAAGTGAAAATTACTAAATTTTGCCATCGTTAGACACTGAAGGAAAAGAATTCCAGAAGATTTTGAAGAAAACTAAATCTCAAGCTGTGTCATATTAAAAAAAAAAAGAGAAAAAGATAGAATTTGAAACGAAAAGATAGAAAGCTTGCTTGATAAATAATGCAACTCCCACCCTCAAACAATTTTAGTATGGTGTGTGTATATATATATATGTATGTATAATGACAAAAGAATGCACTGCCACATTATCAAATTATATACTGAAAACTTTTTCATGCCAATGCACATTATAAGAGAAAGAAGATGAAGCTTTAGTAAGAGCATGTTACAGATCATCAGAATAAGCAATGACATATTCTAGATGCTGTAAAAAAGTGTGCATTAGCTTTCTAGTGATACAGTGCACTGACTGTCCACAGCAAGTGCTGTGACACAATCTTAAAATCAGCTAAAACCTTAAGCATTGACCCCCCCCCTCTTTTAGACTGCGAGAAATATGTATTTTGTCTGCTTTCAAAAAGTGGCTCTGAACAGACATATTGGTTTAAAGCATCTAAAGGCAGAACAGAATTTCAACTTTCAGATGGTGTAAGACCATAAAAGCCATATGGTTAACTGCTAAGTCATGTACACACTGCAATAAACCTGGGTCATGACTAAAAAACCCTCATATTCAGCTCAACAAACACTATAGGAAACAGAATCCAGATTAGCTGCATCAGACTGATTTCTACAGAATGCAGCTCACAATGGCACAACTCTTACAGAACATAAACATATATGGTTCTGTACTTACACCAGAAGTGAAATAAAACTTCCCAACTGACCTGTTTGCTTATCAAAGACTATTTTATTATATTTTCATATTCATTAACTTTATACTTACTGGAGAATGACCTTTACTATTTTCATCCTCATTGTCAAAAATTATTTCGCTTTCAGAATCTGTGGTTGGCCTGTTTAAAAAAACAGAAATTAAAAACCTCAAAAGTTCCACATACCAAGAAATATTTACTAAAGAATCTGGAAATTATTTGGGGGAAAAAAGAAAATCTAAACTTCTGCTGAAGACTTTCTGTATGCCTTAAACAAAAAAGCAAGACAAAATAATACCCAGAAAAGTATCCTGCTTGCAAAGCAACATTTCCTTTGACAGTCTAGTCTCTAGAAATGATGGTACATATTTGCATTGGCAAAATTTTATTTCTATATCCAGTAAGCAAAACTGAGATAAGTTTACTTACTTGCTTAAACAAAAAACCACTAGTGAGAGAAACAAACCATACAGAGAGGAAGGTATGGAAAACATTAAAAAAAACTGAAACAAGAAAAAAAGGGCAAGCTTGATATTTTTCAAGATTTGTAATATTTCTGTTATTGTTTATTAAAAAACTTTACTCTCAATTCTGGAAAAGAAAATCAAGCATTTGGTAAACAGCCATGCATTCTGGCACAAATAATAAGAAACTTCAAGAAGCCTACACGAAAAAATTTTCCAGACTGACAATTTTTAGCTAGAAAATGTCTTCTTCCTGGCTATCTGACTGCTGGCAAATACACTGGTTTTGAACAAGGGGACAGAACAAAAATGTAGTGAACTACTTCTGACAAAAGAAGCACGAATTATAAGACACAAACTTGGAAAAACTACCTCTGCTCCTGTTCCTTACAGTGCCAATACTGAAGCCGACTTACAAAAATGAATGCGAGAACACGCCATCACCATCATCATCGTCATCACTGGACTCCTGATCAGCTCCACTGAATTTGTTGCTGGAGGATCTTTCACATGAAGTACTCCACTCAACTGAACTTGCCAAACATGGAGGAGGAGCATTAGTTTCCACATCATCTGTCTCCTCAGCAGAAAGGATGAAGAGACTAGCTTTGGGGGGCATTCTTCTCTCTTCGGTTGTTTCAGATGTTGACACAGTGGGAATAGGACTCTCATGTTTTTCTATCCAAGCATTGTAATACCTCACAATATTTTCATGGTTCAAGCGGGAAAGTAATGTTACCTCCCCCTTAATCCTCCGAAATTGCTTGCTGGTGGGGTTTATGCGAATACGCTTCACAGCATAATAGCAACCATCAAGCTTATTTCTCACCTGCAAAATTCAAATTCATCTGAAGTCAAACGCTTACAAATGCCTCAAGAAGCAGAGCCAGAAGTAGAATAATTTCACAGAACAGGAATTCTTCTTTTCACCTTTCCTTTCAAAATGACTACAATTCAAATGCAACCCCATACTGACAGGCATCTCCCAAGTCTCTCAGCAACCCCTTGCAAAAAACTTTTCAGACTATTCAATTCCAAAAAAAAAAGTCAACACAGGCACAGCACACTAGGAGACAGTAAATAAAACCATACAAACATAGAATATATTGTTTTGCTTCAGAGAAAACAAACACATCTGCAAAAAGCTTTCCACAGAGGAAACAATTTTTATACCATACCTTGATGACTGCTCCAAAAGCCCCTTTGCCAAGTAATTTTAGCTCTTCAAACTCATTGTAGTATCGTGAAAATTGTCTCTGAGTTTCTGTGAAGAATGAAGCGCTGGAAATCCGACTGCTGGGTACAACCGTCTCCATGCAATCTATACCTGCAGAATCTGTAACGAAGACAAAGTTACCAAAGGCACTAGGGACGGTCAAATAAGGAGCAAGAAGGTGGCAAAACCTAAATAACTTCAAGTGCAACTAATACCTAAAACACAGAAGTGCTCTGCTGTGTAGAGTTAAGTTCTAGTATAAACATAAACAGTTTTGTGTTATTAACATGAATTATGCTGGACAAAGGAATGATTTTAACATGAACATAACAAGGAAAAAAGTCTCATCGGAATACCATCTTCCAAGGGCAAAGTTAAGTCTACAGTTACTCTATGCAGGAGGTGGAGCAACGCATAAGCTGCTTCTACTAAAGCAAAAACAGTAGACAGCCCACCCCAGCTAGACATGGACAGAAAAGTTAAAAGACTACATTAGCTTTTCAGTTAGTTAATGTAACACACTTGTGCAGTCTTGTGAAGCTGTAGCACAGTTCAGTTTTTCTCTTACTGCAGGCAGGTAGTCCACTTATTCAGCAGAACACAGGAGAACCCAATTCCTTACCATCGAGATTTTCTTCAGCTACAGGTATTTTTATTCGTGGCATGTTTATAAAACTATGTTGTAGCAACTGCTGAGGAGTCCATCTTTCTTTATCTTCCAAGCAAACACACCTGTCAGCAAACCACAGAGAGAACTATTTCATGTCTGATATAAATGTTAGTAGAGTTCTTGTAATATTTAAGAAATTATTACCTCCATCATTCAGATAAGAATCAGAAGCAAAGACAGACTAAATGACTTATCCGCAGTGATATACAGTTGGTGGCAGAGCAGAGAAAAAGAGAGCACCAAACCTGCTCTCCCAAATCCCAGATTAGCAGCCTGAACCATGAGAACAATCACATCTTCTCTAAAAACTACAACTAGCAACACAGGAGGACTTAGTTATTCTTTGAAAAAAAACTGTTAAAATCTCAACCAAAAAAAAAAAGAATAAAAAAAGGAAAAAAGAAAAAAAAAAAGAAAAAGGAAAAAAAAGACAATCAAAACGAAAAGATACAGGAATACGATAAACCTACTTTTCCAGAAAGTCTTGAAAGTCAGCAGGTAAATTGGTAGGAACAGCAACTGGGAACTCCTTGGTTACTTGGCCCTGGCTGAGTGAAAGCAGAAGCAAGCCCAGACGCCACACATCTCCTTTTTTTCCAGGTTTGTTGGGAAGACCATCCTCACTAAAACGAACTTTGGTTTGCTCAAAAACATCTGCTTTGCAGATATCAGCTAAGCGCTTGGAAATGCTGTAGTCTGTCACTTTGATGTTTCCTTCAGCATCTACCAGGACACTGGAAGCACAAAGAACCTTGTGCACAACTGAATTGCTGTGCAAGTAGTCAAGAGCTGACAGTATCTGGGTCACATAATGGCGCAGCTGCTCAACTGGAACTGGAGTCTCTTTCTGTAGGTATGTAGAAAGCCTGCAACCACTCATGTGCTCCACTAAAATGTCCACCACAATTGAATCGTCCCGTTCTTTGAGGTTCATACATTTATAATGTACTATGTTTGGGTGACTTAGCTTCGTCAGTGAGCTAAACTCTGTTTCTGCTCCCTGAAGCTGGTAGAGAAACACAACATAGCATGTATTTTGTCATATCTTGGAACAAGCTACTACTAAAATATGTAACATATACTAAATATGTGTAAAATATATGGCATCCTCATACTTTTCTAAAATGGAAGTATTGTACATTGGGAAAGTACAGCTTTGATTTCTAACAGGTAAGATTGATTCCCTCTTTCTTCAGAATTTCAATATTTTATTATTTTATTAATGCAAATTATGCAATTATTTTATTATTTATAAATGCAATTATTTTATTAATACTTGCAAACACACTTCCTTGCTTTTTCATTGTTGCAAAGGAACTCCTGACTACCCCAATACACTCATCTTCTTTCATGCAGATACTCTAAAACATTAGCATTTTCAAGTTCTTTACTGTTTATATTAAATTAACAGCCTAAAGAAAACCACTGAACCTCACCTAATCTTTATTAAGCCAAATGCAAAATGCAGGCATTACCTGTTTCTTAGACTTCTCAATCTTTTCTATTTCATGAGTTGTAAGAAACTTTCCCATCTTTTTTTGCCAGTGCAGAACCCACTCATATATTAGAACAAAGTCTCCACTGTGAATTTCCAAGGCATTATAGACAGATTTACCAAGCTGCTCATCCTTCCCTACATACAAAGAGAGAGAAGAGGAACATGGCTTCTTTCTGTTTCTAAGGATCTGACAAGAGCTCCTGTAAATGCTAAATAAATACCAGTAAGCCTGTTTTCTAAAGTCAGAAACATAAACCTACTTACAACTAGACAAGACACCTATCCATATGGTAAGTATGGAAAGTATCAGGCTTGATGAGACTCAATGCTATGTAACAGTACTCAAATGAAAGCAATCGCACATTGACAAAAAACTGCACGTTTTTAAGAATTTCAAGTTTTAATACATGAACAACCTTCCTATCATGTCCTGTATTTCTGTTCTCACTAAACCCCCTGCTTTTATGCTATTGCTATCAGCAGTAACGGAAGGAGAGTAAGTATGCATTTCCAACCCTGTGCTTATCAGTGGTTTCACATGTTACTGAAAGCTAACATGTGACATGACCTCTGGCTTGATAGTCGTGTATCTGACAACCTAGCTATTTAAATTTAAAGGCAAATATTTTTCAGTATTAATTTAGTTATGTAGAGAATGTAACATGCTGAGAGGGTGCTCCAATTTTTTTATGGCTATTCAGTTATGTAATTGTATCTAGAGAAACAAATTTTTTACTTAAATAGTCTAGAAAAATATGACCTATTTACCACAAAGTAAGTTTTCCTATTACTCTCTCCCACTCTTATTGTGACATTTCACAATCCACAGTTTCTCCATCCTTGCTGCTTATACCTGCTAATATTGTTTAAAGTAACACACAGATCAAACTGTTGAAGAATCCTTTCAGTGCAGGTATCTCGGTGAGCAGCTGCAGTATGAGCTGCAGGCTGGGCACTGGGAGACCTCTGAGATTAATCCAGTGGTCACGCAGATGAGGAAACCTGGCCTAACTGTGAGCATGGGGGGTGTAGCTGTGAAAGGGCCTTGGTCCCAGCTCAGTTGGTGTGAGAATGACTGTGCCAGCATGCCCTGGATGGTTGGACAGGGAAGTTTCATTACCAGAAACCACTCAACAAAAACAAAACGGGCATCCCAAACCCCAGCATTTCATGCTGCAATTGTAATTTTGCTTACCTAGACATTTTCCTTTATGGACAGTAAGTTGTCCAGCACCACTTGTGCTGAAGTTCAAAACTTCGTGATTTCCCAGGGACTCTTCATTATTACTAACAGAAACCTGGCGTTCTCGTCTGCAATGTGAAGAGAACATTTTTCTCCAACTCAAAAAGATAGTATACTTAAAGTCAGGAGTTGAATACAAACCTTAAAAATTGGAAAGTTCCCAAGTTATCGACAGCACATGGCTTAATCAAACCATGACAAATGAAGGTTGGGGGGGAATGGGGCAGGGAAGAGACCAAAATGAACAGGTGAACAACATGGCACACTATTCTCTTGCATCCAAATTTCACTTTGAAATCTAATGTTTGCAACAATATAAATAAATAAATAAATAAATAAATTTTAAAAATCCACATGCAAACTGACATACTTGGAACGCCCAGCTGAATTTGGTCGGTGTTTATTATTCATTCCATGTTCCAAACAGCTCCCATTTAAGCGTGAAGCAACTCTGTGCCCTGCAGTGTCTCTCTTGTGAGAATCTTCTTGATTAGTCAGAGCAGCTATTTCCAAACGTTCCTACAAATCCAGAAAGACACCAAATAAGTACAGAAGTCACTCCTATCCTCAAAATATGCAAGTACTTCATTATTATTCTATGAAGTCACACAGATCACAGAAGAAATACATTTTCATAATAAATGTACACGAGGCCAAAGAAAAAGTGCCAAGATTTCAAAAAGTACATTTCGGCACTGTCCACAGGCAAGAATGTAAAGAAACTGGAAACATTAATATACCAGCTTTTTTTTATGTCTGTTTGAAAATACCCACCTTGGTACATGCAAGATGCTAGTATATTCCAGAAATAAACCCCAGAAATAATCAAGAATCTATTTTAATCCAAATCTGCTAGAAGCCCTGAATAAGAAAATATGTCCAAGAAAATTTCAAATTTTTACAAGTACTGTTACAGTACTGGGAAGAACCTATTGCAATGTTTTTTTCACACCTGCTTAGAAAGAATACCTGTTTGGCAATCTCTTTCTTTTTTCTTTCTTCCCTTTTCTCTTCTTCCCTTCTCTGAATCTCATTAAGAATTTCGCGTTGCTGAAATGAATTTCAGTGTTGTTAGAAATGCAACAGTACATGCAATGAAACTGCTAAAATCTTACCCTGGTTTTTTAAAAAAAAAAGCTATGATGCTGACTTTTCAAAGTATTAAAAGAGGACTTAGAGGTGTAGGATTTGGTTCTCCAGGATTGCCGTCTGAGGTGTAGGTGTGCTTCAGACGGCCAGGAAGGAAACGAGAAACTTCTGGATTTTAGTCTTAGAGCATGGGGTTCATTATGATAAAGCGCGTGGGGGTAAGAGACCTGCCAGGAACTGCAAGACGCAGCTCGAAGCAGGTCAGAGAGGTGAGAGAGAGAGAGAAGTACAGGATACAGGATACGGGAATACCGTGGTCGTAGCTTACAGTACAATAAATCATGTTCGGTGCTGAATATTCTAATTTTCAATAACCAATCTAGGACAAGACACAAATTCTATAGCATTTACATACAGCCTATGAGCATCCTTGTATTAGCATATGGCATTATATTTTAAACCCTTAAAACTGCTTTTTTGGACCTTATTTTAAGTTGGTAGGGTCTGCTCTGCCCTTTGGACCTGCCAGCAAGCAGAGGCTATTGTCTAATCAAGGGGTGGTATTGTTCAATCAGAGAGGGAGATTACCTTCAGTGGCCATGCCATTGTTTTTCCAGTTATTTAGTAACTGAGGTTTGGTATCTCAAAATTTGTCTTCATTTCAATTTCTCTTATAGTTTCTATATTCTCGGCATCTTTTGCCAGGTAATAATTTCTATAAGACTTTCCTATTTCATCCTCCCCAACATAGAGGATGTCACAAGAATAAAAAAATTAGCTCTCCTGAGAACAGCATCAATTGTATGATATAGGAGAATGGAATCGTAAATTACTTCTACTGCCAGAGCCAACAATAAAGCTTCGCACACACAAAAAAGACAGGGACATTAACCCCAACAATCTTTTAAAAAGCAGAGCTATGCTGTCCATACTCCCCACAGAGGGGAGACTTCACACTACTAGCCCCTGCGAGACTTGGATGAATCCCCTCATTTCTAGTGAAGGATGTTGGTGGTCCAAGGTCTCTTTAGGTTAAATTTGTTGATCTCTAGAGATGTCTGTGATCGTGAATGTTCCAGTCACCCTAAGAGTGAAAGAAGGTGTGATTACCTGTCTACCTAGCTAACACTTCCTAGCTTAAGATGGAATGCGCTTAACATGCATATTTGCTTACACTTTTGTATAAGGTCCTCTTGATAAGTGATTTTCATAGGATCAGGAATCAACATTTAGGCTTGTTTCTGGCATAAATATTTCCCAGGGTTAAAACCGCCTCATTAAAATATTACGATCACAGCAGCAGATAGTTCATATAGTACATACTGATCAACTCATACTGGCAGGCCTGAGAAGTTAATAATTCACTAAAACTCACCATTACGCAGAGTTATTTTAAAATCATGATTATGTTACTTTAAGAATATATGGTTATCAATACTTTGATTTCTCTTACCTCCTGCTCCTCTCTTCTCTTAACTTCTTGTGCCCTACGCAATTCCTCCTGAGCCAATCTTTCCTGCTCCTTTTGATGATTTTTTAGCATTTCTTCATGAAAAGACTTGGAAGGTGGTTTATTATACTCACTGAGAAATGACTGTACATAGTCAGCAAGTTCAAATATCATCACCTGAAAGAAAATAAATATGAATGACACACAGAGTCAAATGATAGCCAAATGATACCCACCCCAAAAAGCAACACAGCAGAACAATGACTGCAAATGTTGTTACTTTTCAGGGAGAAATTACCGTATTTCACTATTTTTTGTCAGAATTCCTTATTAATAAACTGTAGCAGGAAAAATCCCTGACCACAGTAGCAAAGATGGCAAAAATTACTGCAAATCAGACAGCCTAAGCTTTCTTATTTTTCTAAAAGAAAAGTAAAATTTAAAAATAATTTCTCAACTTATTTAAGGCAAAGACAGAAAGACTTATGAGCTACAACAGAACAAAACCTTTGCACTTATCCGTCACTGCTATAGATATCTACTGCTAAGCAATAGTTATTATTTCACTGCTAACAGCAAATCCAACCCTTCCTCAGTAAAGCAGTCCCCCAGTTAGAACTGTAAAGTCCCAGAAGGCATTCCACATTCATATAATCACAACTACTAATATAAGAACCGCTCTGAAAACTCAGCTCAGCTGAATTCTGCTACATGGTTTGCCAGGTTGGAATCAATTTTCAGTTACTGTTTACTTGAACTGCATATGTATTGATGACCTATTGACCTGTCAGGGCTTAAGCTTTCAGCAGTTTGGTAGCATCTCCGTATTAATTCAAGCAACCCATAGTGCTAATAGACCATTTTAGCTCTAAAACGAAAGAATAGTACAGGACAAAGATGCAGTCAGCAGCAGCACTGAACGGGATTTGCATGTACAGGTGGGAGATCAGCCAAATTAAATTGTACCATCTGCTTGTAATGGGGTGACATTTAGAAGATTCTAAAACACTGAATTCCCCTGCTTGAAAGCAAGAATGAAGCCAGGAGGCAATTCAAAATAGAAATAATAGCACAATATGCATAAATCTGACATGTCCAACTAAAACATCTTTCCCATATTGTTATTCAGAAGGCAAGGCAATGACGCACGTACACATTCGTATTAAAAAAAAAAGCACCAAAACCCAAGAGAAAACTCAAAAATTAAAGAAACACCAACAATCTGCTGTTCAGTTTGAACACGTGGTTGAGGTATTTTCAAACTTTCCATATGATAAAACACACTTTAATAAGCAATACCTGTCAAGGCAGAGAGAAAAATTATCTCCCTTCTGCTGCGGATAAAGTAATTCAGGATGGCACTGCACATGCCACAACTAACCACATCTACACATAGCTAATTTCCAAAGATACTGAAAAATTTAAGGAAATTCTTGGTTATTGAACAGAATTTTAAAAAAACCAGTATCTGGCTAAAACAGTTATTTTGAAAGTATCTGCAGAAAAACTGGTAATCAAAATACAAGCATAGTATTCAAACGGAAAAAAGGCTTGATGCAGCAGGACTGAACAACAGATAGCCCTTGCTGAACCTGTAAAGTTGACAGGCTTGGGAAACTGAAAGCAAAATATTATCCCATTTCAGCCAATTGTAATTTCCACAGCTGTGTAATTCTCATTTTTAAAAAGGCAAATGGAGCTATTTAAATGTGTTCACCTGCAACATTTCCAAATAGTGACGAGAAACATGCAAAACCCCTACTTCCACGAATAATTCTTTGTTTGCACATGATTCTTCAGTCCTCAACAACAACAGAAAGGTATGGTTAATACCAAACATACCCTGAGGACATGTACAATCCCTTAAAATAGATACAAGGTCTAAGCTTCCCATGTTTCTTCATCCTTCCCTTTTTACCAAGTTCCAGGGAAACTCAAGTATCACTACTCCTAAATACAGAAACAAAAAGGCACAATGGCAGGGAAAGAGTACTATGAAGTGTTGAGGTGGTGTTGGAACGAAGGTCTCTTGCCCTTCAACTCAGCATTAGGTGAACAAGAGCACATGGAAAAACTCCCCAGGTAACCACTGTTTGCTTAAACAGATATGGTCCCTTACAATATTCAAACTGATATGAAAAGTGCAGAAAGCTCTCAATTTTACAGTTAGCATTGCTTTTCATACCGTGAAATAACTCAGAACCCTTAAACCTAATAATATGAACCTTTAAACAGGAATAAAGCTTGCACTATTTATGCATGTACTACATTTTAACAGCATCCATATTCTGAACTTCCATTAATTAGAAACATTCCTAAGAAAGACAATCCCTCTATCCTTAAGAGCAATGCAACTTATACTTCCAATGTGGATATATTCCACTACATTATACCATACATTTTTAGATCTATGTAGGTCCAGAGTTTATTTCTCAAGGAAGTAAAAAGCTCTTACCTCTCCACGGCACTGGTTTGCCAGTTCAGCTAGTCTGGATTTTAGTTCACTTATTTTCTCATTTGACAAGCCTTTCGAATTTTTTAGCTGTATTTCAGGAACTCTGAAGGACAGCAACAAAACATAAAGAAGTCCTCATTAGAAAAACTGAATGTAAAAAGCAACAGATTGTTGATAAAAACAGCATATGAGGGAAAAAGAATGGAGTTCACAGTCACTTGGCAATTAGTCAATGCTCAAATAAGCAGAATATAAATGTTACATATACAAGATAAAGCCAGAAATACCGTTTTATATTCCCTATAATCAAATTTTCTGTTTGCATATTACCGTTTGTTTACACTTAACAGGACAACTACCAAAGAAACCCTGCAGACTCTAATAATTTAGCTCTTAACCAGTGGTTCTGAACAAGCCATTTAAAACATTACTAGGACAACATTTAGATGTTTAAAATTTATTTTTCATCACTGTACAGGTTACACAAATCCCAAGAAACAAATGCAATAAATAAATATCACCTAAATTAAAAAAAAATAAAAATAAACAAGCAAAATGTCTGTAGGTATGCTATTTAAAACTAAAAAAAAAAAAATAAAATTAGAGTGGCTGTTATGTCCTTGTTATAGGGTATAATTGAGCCATCACTTGTACACCACTCATGCCACAGCACAAATTGATGGACTGAAGGGAGTGATGGTTTGGACATAATCAGTGATTTAAAGACTGAACAAAATGGGGAACAGGGCAACACTTCACCCAGAAATCACCCGCCAACACAAAATGCTGGGGTAGGCTGATCAGCTGCAACTCCTTCTACATTCTCTATGAAGAACTCTTTCAAAAGCTAATCCAGCAGAAAACAGAGCAGCAGATACAACTAAGACAACGCTTTTAAGGCTTTATAAAAAATGAGATTGAGTCTGTCTCAGCTGAAAGAGTCAGGAGTTGATAAAGTTTAAAAAGGGCACTAAGATGGTGGAAGGTACGCCTGTGTTTATGTATCTCCAAGCTATAAACTGGGGCTGCAGTCTGGCACTGACAAACTCATCCTTATTATTCTCCATTGCACAAAAGACTAAATCCAATTCAGGTGCACAGGTTTAGAGTTACATGTTACAAAATAGCACAGTATTAATAAATATTGACATGCAGAAAGCAAGACCAAGAGCGATGAACAAAACGACATGCTTTTTCAACTTACATTTTACTATGGAAAGCAGAGAAAAAAGCATATATTTTAACATTCACTTACGTATCAGGGTAAGTATGTGGACACTTGACCCACAGGTCAACTTTGGCATACACTTCATTAGCACCAGTCAACCCCTGAGGACGCAGAACTAAATTAATTTCAGGAGGCTGCCGTACCTAAAATGCAACACAAAACAAAAAATAAGGGTTGTTTGTTTTTGTTTTAATGAAAACACACAACTCTCAATCTACAATATAGTAGAATATAGATCAGACCATCCAAACCATGAAAAAAATACATTACCGTATTGACATTGCTCAATAAGAGTGAACTGGCCCACTGATTATCACAGTTTATGCAGTATGTTTTTATAACTTCTTCAGAGAAGCGTAGCTACCGTTATCAGAAAGATGATTCAGACCGAGCAAAAATGAGGTTCTATAACAAAACTTTTGTATTCTGCTTACTGTAGGATAGCAGTTGAAAAAAATTAAATAAACTTAACATGGGTTATTTATGAAATATCACAAATTAAAGTAATCAATATGAAAATCATATTTTTTTGTGTTTAGATCACCAACACCAGGCATTATTTTATTTTCTGACATGGCAACAGACCATAACAACACATTGCTGAACACCTTACATGGCCAAAGAAATGGACAGTAATTTTTTTGTAGCTGTCAAAATTTTGTGTTTTGCCATAAATCAGAATTTTAGCAAGCGTTGCCTTCCCTATCCCCAACCTGCTCAAATCACCTACTCAAAATGAGAATAAAGTAAAATATGCCCACATAAGCATTTGCTACTTTTTCCTTTTTCATTAGGTTTAAAAACAAACAGCAAACAACAACAAAACCCATACCACAGTAACATGAAAAATAGGTAGGGAAGTAATAGCACATGGAACAACAAATACTGAAACAGATGGTAACTGTGCCCTTTACTTTTCTAGCAAGGAAGAGAACATGTCAAGTCAAGAGGATGTCAGATATGACCTTTAATAGGGAGTGAGGTTTGCAACTCTTCTGAAAACCCAACAAATTACTAAGAGTGCTCTCACCAAACCTCATGAAAAAGGAAAAAAATCGTAAGTTGCTGCAAAAAATTGAAGTTCAAGTCTACAGCACAAAAGAAAGACAGCAGAGGATGTACTGCATAGACATTCAAGACAAAAGAATGCAAAAAGAAACAACAGTAAAAGTGAACTTGTGGAACAGAACAGCGATCATTATCTCCAGCTACAGGAAAACAGCGCTATGGACACAGCTGGAAAAAAAATATCAACTAGATGTGGACAGAAAAGATAAATGGAAGGTAGTAGTGAGTACCAGACCCGAGCATTAACCAGCTGTAATTTAAACACCCCACACCTATAAAATTGAAAGCAAAATTATTAAGTTGTCACGGGAATAGCTGCACTGTGACACAACCGCAGCATATAATAACTATGCAAGTATCATCATGTATACCGGTGAGATGAATTAATTAAGCAGGTATGTAATTATTAGGTTAAGGAATGAATTAAGAGGCAATTTTTTAAAAGCCTGACAATTAAAATGCAATTTATAAGCACAGCATTGATTACAGAGCGAGCGCTTTATCTCCAGGTTCAATCGCAAAGGCGGCTGGTTGCAGAGCTGGGGGAAGGACCACGGGCACTCAGCGGGAGCCCAGACGCGGCAGCCAAGGAAGGCGACGAGCGGCCCCAGCGAGGCAGCGCCAGCCGCGCCCCCGCCCCGCTTCGCTCCGCAACGGGACCCGGCCTGGCTCGCTGCGCCCCCGCTCCCGCTCCGCGCCGGGAGCGGACCCCGCTCGCTACCTTCCAGGCCTGGCTCTGCCGCAGGTCCTGGAAATCCTGCCCGTAGATGGACTCCAGCACCTGGAGCTCGTTCTCCTGCCGCAGCTGGTAGCTCTCGGGCGGCTCCCCGGCGAGCTCGGCCGGCAGCTGCCGCGCTCCGCTGGCCCGGGCCATGTCAGCGGCGGGGGCGCGCGGCCGCCATGGCGCTGCCAGCCCGGAACCGCGGCCGGAGCGCGGCCCGGCACCGCCTCCCGCCCGGAGCAGGAGGAGGGGCCGGGGCCGAGGCCGGGGCCGGGGCTGCCGCGCCCCCTCGGGCCCGGGGCTTCTTGCACAGGAGCATCTCGACCTGGAAGGGACCCTTAGGGATCAGCGAGTCCGACGCCCTGCTCCTCACAGACTCCCTAGAACTAAACTGTGTGACTAAGAGCACTGTGCAAACTCTGGGAGGCTTGGTGCCATGACCTGGGAGCCTGTTCCAGTGACCTCCTCTAGGTGAAGAACCTTTAATAATGTCCAGTCTGAACCCCCTCAAGAGATGCCTCCAGGTATATGTGCAACACAGAGATACGCAGCAAATACGATTAGATACTGTGTAGATTTTTTTTTAATCGACCTTGAGAAAGATTCACAAAAGGGAAAAAATAAACACGAAATTCAGAATAGATTTCATGTAAAACTGGGGCAGGATAGAAGTTCCTGTGAAAACTATCAAAAGATTTCCACCGACAATTGCTTTAGTGACTAACAGCAGGTGGAGGGCGAGCAGCTTTAGTCTTTGGTTGAACTGCAAACACGAAGAGAGGCCAGACCCGCTGAACACTCCTCAGCCCCCGGTGTCCTTGGTAGGACCTGCCAGAGAGAGGCAGCTGAGGCTTCTCAGGGGAGCAGTGATAACCAGAGAAGACAACGTGCTTTCTTTCCGTCACTTCATACGGTAACTACTGAAAAGGACTGCCACAAGATGGAGCCTTTAAAGTTCCATGATTTTCATAAAGAAACCCCAAGTGAATTTTTTTATACATACAGGGTTATCTATTAGGAGAGTAATCACCAGGCAAAGAAAAATGTTACAGTAGTCTGCAGCTGGCTACCATGCACCCAGATAAATGAATGGAGTTCTGGTTCTGGACTTTCACTTTACTCCCTGACCTTTATGATAAAGAGACCACTTATTTAGTCATTTACACTAATAATCTATAGCTCTCAATTTGTCCTTCTGAAATTGAAAGCTTGTTCCATGCACACTTTATGTTTCAGTTGCACTCAAAAAATTAGTATCATTGAATCTACTTAAACCAAATGTTAAATTGTATCACTGTGGTGATGCTGTTCTCTGCTCCTTACCATTCCCAGAATGTGTCTGTAGTGGCAAGGTCTTTCTATCTCATCTGCTTTTTAGTGGGAAATGCATGACCAAAGCTGTTTAGTGTTTATCTAGCTATGACAGATACGTTCTTTTGCTCAGGCAGCTGTGACCTGGGGCACAGTAACTGATCACTGGAGTTTCCTCTGGTGCCGTTGGGTATACTCATCTATTAATTTGTATAAACAGCTTCCCTGTGTTAAAGACTGGAAATAAAAGTGTCTAGGCTACAGATTCATCTTCTCTCCCACACAAAGACCCAGCAAGAATGGCCAATTAAAAGATGCAATGCAGTAAGTAATTAAGAAACATCAGCAAAATTTCCTTTAACAGAAATGATGTGTTTATACTTCCCAAAAATGTGGTGTAGAGCATACAGCCCAGCACATGGGAAACTTCTCCCCTGTTACACTGCATAGCAGTGGGCGAGCCAGGTAACGTTATGCCTTTTAAAGCTGCCCAACTGTTCCCCTTCTTTGTGACTTGGCAAAATTTTAACCAGTTAAGATGAAATGTTCTAGATCAGATGTCTACCTCAAGCTATTTTTTCCTTTTAGTTTCTTCTGTAATGATTCATTGTTTCCAAGAAGAAAGCCAGAGTAAAACAACATAATCATAAAAACATTCTGAGAATTTATTTTAAGAAACCTTGCACTCCCAGCAGGAGTGCGAAAATTTGACGGGTGAGGCGGAAGTTTTCAAAACTGTGGCTTTGCTAGCTAACCTTGTGGAAACCTGCATCAGCTAAACCAAATTACATTACTGGGAGGAGTATTCACATGCTCAGGACAGATTTAGTGGAATACAATGAACATCCACCTGCCCCAAACATGTGCCAGACTGCATCTGGAAAGAAACTTCTCTTCCAAAATTTAAGACAAAATTTAAAACTCTGTCCCACCACACTAAAATTTAATTCTAACAGTTAAAATTTAATGAAGTGAGTTGTGAGAATGTGCTTTCACTTCCCCATATGCAGGTGATGGGAGGTCAGTCTTCCTATGTGAAGTGCAGGAGAGAGAGGAAGGGTCCCGACTGTTAAGAGTTAGAAATCTGGCAGAAAATAAATCCTCTTGCATTCCAGCTGGTCCCCAAAGATCAGAGGGCCTGGGATCAGCTGGGCTTATTCTGATTATAATCAATTTTGCATTATATGTCTGGTCATGTTCAATGGGAACTTTCACAAGCACAGATTCACAAACAGTGCAATTTATTGAAGCAAGAGAAATACAGAGTTGGAATAACTGCACTAGCTGTGATAGAGCTCTAATGATAACATTATGTTAACCTGGGTAGTAGTAGTAGTAATAATAATAATAATAATAATATTCATAGGTGGAAGCTTACAAAGACAGCATCCCCACTTGGAAGGAGGGAGAGGAGAGTAGTCTGTCAACGGTCTCCAAAGTCTTTTAGGGTCTTTCTCCTAGTAGGTCTGCCCTCCTTATACACAGCCCAATCTGATTCCCCTCCTGCTACATTACCTAAAGTATGATCTAAGCAGAGTTGAGTAATGCAGTCATTTATGTGGTAGCATGTACTTCATTAAGCTTATTAGCATATGCAGGTGTGAGCATTTTATTATTTAAATTACTTTTAATCAGGAAAACATTTCTTTTTTGGCCATGGTGTCCTTCAAAGTTCTGGTTATACAACTTCTGTTCTGTTCCATTCAAAAGTCAAACCCAGGCCATCTTACCTCCACAGGACATTTTACTTCAGCTAACTCATCCTTTCTTGAATATGCAGATCTATGCAAAGACAATGTAGAGATACACTGTTTAGGCTGTAGATAGTGTTAGCTGTTGCCTGGCTCCTTGGTCATCATCCATACTGATGGAGGAGCTGAAAAAAGGGATGGCTGTGTGAGGAAAAGCACCTTGCAAGTGGCTGGGAGGTGAAGGGAGCGAGGTCAGACTCTGGTTACAGAGATTGGCCACAAGAATGTTGGGGAACCAAAGGGAGGAAGAAGCCTATTTGGGTGTCTCAGGAAAGGAGAGATGAGGGGAAAGCATGGTGAAAGCTGCTGATTATTGCCTGGGAAAGTGGGGAAAAATGGGACTGGGTGGATAAGGTGAATGAGTTAGGGGTGAGAGGAAAAGGTAGGAGGGTGAGTGAGTCTGAGGCCACAATCAGAGTGAGTCAGAGACATGAATTACTAGAAAAGAGGTTGGAGCAATAAGCTCCCAGAGGAATGAGCGGAAGCTGCAAAGGGCAGGGCCTGAACACACAGAGGTGCAAGCAGAGGCTTGGCTGACAGCCTCCAGGACCTGTGGTGTGATGGGACAGTGGCAGTCCCTTATCCCCGTGGTCAGTAAATGTATTTGAACCCACGGCACAGCACCTAGCTCTGCCGTGGATCACCCAAGTTCACATCGCAGGAGACTGGACATATGTCACTGAACACATCTCAGGGGTGTGGGGTCCCTGAGGAAGCCTTGCTGTAGAGGGGCTGGGCTCACGGATAGTTCCTCTTCCCGGGGCACTTCCAGACTGGCTAGTCTGTGGCTGAAAAACCCTTTTTGGCTTGATTTTTAACTAGCACTCATCCAAAAGTCTTCAAATTAAAGGCAGACGTGTACCCACTATACGGATGCACACCTTATGTACAATCAATACCCAAACTTATTACGTCCACTGAAGAGCTTTTCTGCCAAATGATAAATTAGAAAAATATCTATTTTAACAAGTAACACCCGTATCTAGAATCCAGCACCGTCCTTTGAAATTCTGCCATCAGAATGAGGGACCTGCTTTAAAACACCGGTTTAGAACGCGCCCGCAGTTCCCGAGCGAAATGGCGGCGCCGCCGAGCGCCCCGGACACGTGATGGCGGCGGGGCGGCGGCGGCTCCAGCCGCAGCCCGTCCCGGCCCGGCCCGGGACCGCGGCGGGGTTTAGCCGTGCGGGGCCGCAGCGGCCCGGGATGTGGGAGCACGAAGGAGCAGGGGCGTCGCTGCCAGCCGCGCTTACTGCCGGGCGCGCAGGGATCGTGCGGAGCCGCCGCGGTTCACTGGAGACTCGAGCGCCCCCCGCCTTGCGATTCAAACCCCAATTCATTTTCCCCGAGAAATAGCTGGAGCGCAGGGGAAGCCACTGAGCAGTCAGTCACTGGCCTCTCTGGACGCTGTGTAAGGGAGCGAGCCGTGTCTTACCACGGGCAGAGCGGGCAGGAGCAGAGGAGAGAGCCGGAGCAGATGTGCCACGGGGAAAGTCATGCCTTTCCTCTCTCAGGGCTCTGAGGAAAGCCAGCGCCAACGCTGAGAACGGAGTGGAGGGACAGAGTTCGTGTCCCCTCCACTTCTGCAGGCCGGTTTTGCTGTGCAGTGAGCCCGTGGCCGTGCGAGCGGGGGCGCGACCCTCGGCGGCGCTGGGAAGATGAGCCGGGATGCGGGCTGTGACTCTGGGCACCGTGATTCCCTTTCTCTCGCTTATTGCGGTAAAACACGGTGAGGAGACCTGTGGCGGTGTGAAGCAAAAACTATGGGACAGCTGATCGTACTTGCTGTCATGATTTACAAGGTGGAAACGCGAACAGCCAGCCCTGCTTCTCGGGACACAGGAATGTGGTGAAGATGCCTCCGAGAGGCAGTGACCGGGCTTTGTCCTCAGAAGCTCCTTTTTGCCTGTGGGCTCCATTCATTCACTAAAGGCAAGGGCTAGACAACCTGTGTTACTAGGTGATAGCAAGGAAGGCAGGAACTTCGCTATGTGGTACGACAGAAGCTGGGTGTTGGTGAATGAAAGCGACCATGGCTCGTCCCAGGCTGTCAGGAGAGCCTCGGAGATGAGGAACGCCTCGGCCGGGCCGATGCTGTGGCAGGGCGGGAATGTCAGCGAGGCGGGCGCCGCGGAGAGCGAGCGGCACGGCGAGGAGCAGAGCTACCGCCACTTCACCACCACCGTGCAGGTTGTCATCTTCGTGGGCTCTCTGCTGGGTGAGTGAGAGTTGCTGGAGTTCTTTGTTGATGTGGTTTGTTTTTTTTCATTTTTTTTCTTTTTTTTTTTTTTTTAAATCCTTGCGGTCAGGGACTGCAGACCAAATGGTAACTGGCATCATCGGCTGACTTCATGACTCTTCTTCCTGCGTTTCAGGTCCCCAGGTGTATGATTTGAAGGTCCTTGTGGGTTTTGACGTGTTAAAGCTATTACTATAAAATGGTATTCGTCACGGATGAGAACCTATACGTTAGATGTCTATATTACTTAGTAAGCTTTTCTATCAGAATTTAAACGGGCAAAAATTAAATGGGTTGATTACACACTTATTTTCAGCTGCAATGGGATCTGTCCTCTTTAGCATAAAAAAGGGCGTGGGGTATTTTAAACAAGTTTTGCTGAATTTCTGTTTCATTCTGCAGTCATTTGGTATTTGTGTCCCGCAGATTTTAAATAAATCCTTTGGAACTACTTTATACTATGAATATGTATACCAATGTGCAATCTTGCCTACTTATTTATCCTTACAGTAGGAATCATAGATTAGATATGTGGTAGCAAGCTATTGCTATGTAATTATGAATGTGTGTACATTTGCTTTCGCAATGCTTATTATAGTAAATTGTTTTGTTAGGAATATGTGTGTATTCTTTAGCAAAAAAAAAAAGCAAAATAAAATGTATGGTGAGTCAAGTTAGCACTGTTTGGGAGATAAGTAAGCTGGATTTCAGTAAAATGTCACTAGTATCTCAATCATTCAAAGGTTTCCATGCGTGGCTTGACTAAGAAAAGGTCCAGCTTTCTTAAGGGAGTTCAGCAGGAATTTGCTGATGATCATTGGATGGTCAAGTATTTGTTTTGGATTTTCCTGATCTTGAATGATGCTAAAATAAATTTTTGTGGTCATGGTAAAAAATTCTAATATCTATCTCTTTTGGCAATACTTAGTATCACTTAAAAAATTTCTAAGAAGATGGTAAGCATAGCCATGGAACAGTGTTGAGTCCCAGGCAACAATGCACTTACTGATTATTACTGTCAATCATTGAGTCTTTTGGCATCAATTATTTCTCTGTACAATGGGGGTAATCCTCATGGTTCTTGCTTTTTTTTCTATTTAGCACATAGGTAGTGGGGGGAAAGGACACTATTAACATCATAGGTACTCTGTCTGTATGTTGGATAGTACCTGGCACAAAACAATAGCCAGCAAATAGTGTTCTAAAATAACAAGACTAGATGAGAAAAGTCAGAAGTTTATTTCTTTATTTTTTGGGTTTTGAACCTTAAAGAGAATAAATTTGGGTCATATGTCCAGATTTAGTTTCATGAACATGGGTCCTCCAATTTTATTTGAAGAAGAAAGCAGAGGTTATCATGTAATCATTTCTTCAGCAGCTAGGAGTTTTTAAAAACTAACCAACCTAAAAATACCATAGCCACAATTTTTTGCAAGTCTAATGTAAGTTATGGTTTGGCATTCCTGCAATTTGTTTTCAAGAGATGGACTGTGAAAAAATTTCAAATTGTCACAAACGGTTTATTTGCAGATTGGACGATTGGGAGGCTGATGAAACTTCCAGATCAGCAACTTTTCCAGGCCTATCAAAGAGCTAAACAAGAGAGGAAATAATATACTTTTTTTTAATTATGAAAATGCACTAGTCCAATGACAAATGTTAGCAGGGGGCCTCGTGAATTTACAATGATGGAAACCAATTTTAACTATTTTTTTGGGCAGCCTTCCCTTCTGGTGTCCCTGTGTCCCTGAAATGCTAATTTAAAACATTAAGCATACGCACTATGATAACAGCCGAAAACTTGGGACTCTTTAAAAATGTCTTCCCATACCAACCCAATGAATGTACTACTATTTCTTCTTTGCTGAATGGAAAGAAAGCCACAAAAGAAGCTGAAACCCTGATCTCCAGAAGGTCTCAGGGCTTTGGTGCCTGTGTGCTCAGCTCTCATATATGCCAGAAGTTTTTCATGTGCACATGCTGCACAGTATCTCTGCATTGGCAAAGGATAACAATTGGATATTAGCTCACATTTAATGCTTGCACATACACTGTTCATTATCATTTATACTCTGCCATGGTCCTTAGAGTGTGAGTGGCATCCAGCTCTTTTCTCCATTAGGTGAGTCCCTCAGTTGAGCTGCCGAATAGCAGTTCCAGGTTCCTCTTGACAGAGGGGCAGCCCTTCAGTAGGGGCATAAGACTATCCTTCTCCCTAAAGCATGAGATGGGGGTCATCCCCTCAGATGTAGGATGTGTGGGTTTGAATCCTTTCTGGTTTGGGTGGATGTGCAACTGGTGCATTTCACATCAGTGCATGCCCAAGCCACTTTGCTGTTGATAAAATAGCATTACTCTTTTAAAGGAAGAAATTCTTTTTATTTTCAGCTTGAAAGGGAACAAACCTATATGACTTAGTCTTGATAATGATTACAGGGGCCTGACATTAGGAGGAATCTACAGCATGGGGAGGTCCAGGTCCTGCAAGAGGGAAGAATCATGGTCTGTGTTGTGAATTTAATTTGGGTACCTGCTGCACAGAAGAATGTTGTCATCTATGAGAGAGATGCACGTTATGGTTTTATTTTCTCCCATTTAAGATCCCTATTTGAGACCTGTGGGAAGACTTGGAACACTAGGATAAATTCTTGTGTTAGTTCTCACTGTGTTATCACAAAACAGTGAGTGCAATGTTGAGTGTTTTATTATACCTGCTGAAGACAAGGAAGCCTCAAACAGTTCTTTACGGTTACTTTTAAACACATTGAAAGCACATGCTTAGTTTATTTTTTTTATTGTTTCTTTTAAGCTTGGGATGACATAGGGCTCTTTTTCCAAGTGAGTAAATTCTTAATAGCTTCCTTTTTATCAAAAAAGATTCTTGAGATCAGTTTTGCAGTGAATATAGGAGTACAAGTACAGCAATACTGATCTAGAAGGCATATTTTCCTCTTGCCATTAGAAGGAATCAGTCTGCAGAGATCAATTATTATTTTAGCTTTAAAAAAAGGAAGAGGGTGTCTTACTTCTGAGTTTTGATGGGGAGAGGTCACCGGAGGTGGCTGCAACTGCATTCAGTTGAGTGCAAGCCGTGGGATGAGATCTTGGAAATGAAGACCGTCTCCAAAGAGGTCTTGGAACCAGTATGCACAGTGAGCTTAGCATGAAAGGGAGATAAAAATGATGGATGAAGTGCAGTGGACAATAGCATCTTCTCAGAAGTAAGCCCTCACAGTAAAACAATTCTTCCATATATCTATCTTAAGTTTCCCCTTTTCATGGTTCGTGGTTTCTGTGCTTTTCATATTTCCAAGGTCTGAGAATCAGCATTTGCTCCTGAGTTTATTTGAGTATGTTCACAATTTTCATGTTAGCCATGTAGATAAGACTGAATTTCTTCTTAAAAAAAATTATTGGCAGATGTTTAGGAAAAAAATCCACTCACACAAAAACCGATGCGAATTATAATGAGAAAGAGATGTCCTCAGTGCTAGTGTCTACTCCTCAGATTGAATATGCATCTTACTTTCTGTGCATTTTTTACTAACTGTATCCCAAATAATCCCACATCCAGGAAACTTTCCCAGACCTTTTAGATCAGTGCCTTATTGTGAGGTTTGGAGAATTAGGCTCTATGTTACTTGCTCTATTGTCTTCCTAAATATGTCTTGCACATAAAGAAATTTAACTGGAACGGCTGAGGATGCTCTGATAAAGTTTGAACTCTATTTCAGTGGTTACAGCACTTTTCGGAAAGCTGTGGGGCAGATTGGTTACCTCCTGGTTTCTAGCCATGCTTTGAAGGAAAATGAAGTGCTTTGAAAGAGGTATCTGATGTTGCAGTGCAAAGTGAACCCCTGCTGCCTTCCTCGTGTCCTGCAGGACAGGCTTGCCCCTTTTCATGAGGATTTCACAGTTACTCTCTGCCCCTGAAACTGATTTTCTTCTGTCTTGATATCTGTGCAGAGAGATGTAAAATGGTATTGCTGCAGTAACTAATTTGTAAAGGGATAGGTCCCTTCTGGGGTACAAACCTGAAGTAACTGGCAGCCTAGGCAAATGTATGTTATCATAAGGAATAAATATCTCCATCTCTGAATAGCTACCAGTAAAGTTTGCCACAGGCATCTTCTATAAAGAATGGAGCAGGGAATCTTGCGGTTAAAGATACTGCAGATATGTGATCCAAGGCCAGACTGAGAGAATTTTTGAAGAATGAGGGTCATGTCTATAAGAGCTCCAGCAAAAATTTATAGCACTGTCCACAGAAAGGGTAGAGTCATCTGAGGGGAATAAACAAAAAGGTTTGGGGATGGGAATTATGAGGGTTTTTTCCTACTGGTATCACAGTTAAAAGACATGTTTTAGATGAAATCTTCTAAACCAGGCACTTTGCATAGATTAACTTAGTTGCTGATGAGCTTGAATAGAGTTTGGCAAAGCAAAAAGTGACAGAAAATCAAGTCTAAAAAGAAGCATCAGGTGAATGATATGAGTGGTGGCTGCGTGTAATAATAATTGAATAGTAATAACATCTTACAATATCATAAAATTGTGGTAATAATTTTTTCCTGTGGTTTTCTATGGGTGGTTCTGAGCCTCAGGAGTCATGGACCATGCAGCAGTTAAGCCCAGTTCAGGATGCACCTTGGTAAAGTCTGCCTGGAATAGATGTTATGCTTTTGCTTTTTATGTGTGTTCAGTTGAACTACTAAGCAGTTCTCTTTGGAAGAAAAATTGAGTTTGAGGAGAGGATGAAGAAGAAGGGTTGTGAGAGTGCTGGGGCCCCTGTTGCCATGGAGACCTCTCTTCTCCCTGAGCTTCAACAGAGGCGCCTTGTCTGGCTTTGGCTGAGGGGCTCCTCAGGTAGTACTGCTGCTGCCTTTTAAGAGAGAGGCTTGGGGAAAACAGCCATTTACCTAGTCTGGTAGTGTGAGATGCAATGATTTATATCTGAAATGCATGTGTCTGATTCTGTGGCGATACTGTGTGCTGAAGAGTCCCTCAGACATGGGCTGGGGCAGTTAACCAATGTCTCTAAAGATCATGTGGGTCAAGGATGTTAAACTGATCCCCATTTATCATAGAATATACTGAGTTGGAAGGGTCCCACAAGGATCATTGAGTCCAACTCTTGGTCCCGTACACAACAAACAGCCCCAAGAGTCACACCATGTGCTGAGAGCATTGTCCAAACGCTTCTTGAGCTCTGTCAGACTGGTGCTGTGACCACTCCCCTGGGGAGCCTGTTCAAGTGCCTAGCCACCCTCTGAGTGAAGAACCTTTTCCTGATATCCAGCCTAAACCTTCCATGACACAGCTTCATGCCATTCCCTTGGTTCCGACCACAGAGAAGAGATCAGTGCCTGCCCCTCCACTTCCCCTTATGAGGAGGTTGTAGACTGCTACTATTTAGGGTGAAACTGATTCATAGCAGTCATTTTACTGCCTGTATTCCCCATGTGAACACTTTGATGAGAGCTGTGAACCACAGCTCTTTAGCTAAGTGACTGGATGTCATATTTTGCTTTTCATTGTGAGTTAGAGTTGCTGAAATGCCTGCCAGTGTATATCAATTGACTGTTTTGAACTTCAGAGAAAATCTAGATAAAAGATTTTGTATTGGATGTTATGGGCAGTAAGTTATTATTTCAGGCATGAATGAACCTATGCACTTAGCAAGAATTTTAAATGGCATTAGTTCTGTTAGAGATCTCATTTATTGGCTTGCTACTAGGCAGGCATCATGAGCACTTAAATGAGGGTTTTATTCTGTTCATCTTTAATAATTAATTTCTTACTTGCGTGATGTTGAAAAAAGTAAGTTTGCCACTTAGGAACATTTTTCAATATCTAGGAAATTGTATACCTCTCCACAAAAGGTGCTGGTGAGTATTCACGTGCTTCTGAATTCTGTAAGGTGACAGAGGTGTGCCTGCTGCAGCTCTATGTCCTCAGAACCAGCAATAGCAAGGCTGAGCACACCTTCCCAAGAGTCACACATGCACACAATACATCTATACCTATATTCATGAGCAGCCACACAGACTGACACAGAGAGAGTGCAGCACCCAGGCAGACACAAGGAGTAGCAATGGCCTTGTCCTCTTCCTGTCTCTGGCTGCTCAGGATGAAATCCGGTTAGTATAAAATATATGAGTACACAGATATATAAGACAATATGGATCACTCTGCGTAGCTGCTCCTACACAACCAGTCTACCCGGTAGCTGGCCTGGGATCCTCTTGTCTCCCAGGTGCCTCACAGACATGCACATGTAGATGGCTCTCTCCAGTAGCTGGGTTGGAACTCTGGTCCTCTGCTGGGCAACTTTCAGAGCCCTCTTGTCCCCCTGGTTACCAGGATCACACCTGTGGCTGCACCAGCATTTGCCTTCTGAGCGTCTCCTGCCTGCTGGCTGGAGAACATCTGGCTTGATGTTCAGTCCTGTTCACACACTGACACACCCCCCACAAGTGTTCACTCTCCGGTCTCTCCAGGCATTGCCATCCTGATGAATCAGCCCTGATGTCCCGTGGTCTTCCCCAGTTACTGCACTTGGATTTCTGTTTGCTCACAGGTCTGTGGAGGAGAGAGCCCCTCACCTATGAGAAGAATTGGAAATGGAGTTTAATGAGGTGGGACAGACTGTGCTGTTCAGGTGCAGGGCATGGCCAGACCAGTGTATGAACCAAATGCAAATTTATAGACGGGTTTTAATCTCATTTTCCCACTAGTCTCCTGCACTTTTCCCTAGCCAAGCTAGGGAACCATGGCTGGATACCTGGAACTTGGACTGTAAGATAAGACACCACAGTGGGAACCTGAGATAAGATAAAGGTGGTACTATTGTCCAGGTGTTATCTCTGAC
This sequence comes from Acanthiza pusilla, assembly GCA_036630365.1. Classification (NCBI taxonomy): domain Eukaryota; kingdom Metazoa; phylum Chordata; class Aves; order Passeriformes; family Acanthizidae; genus Acanthiza; species Acanthiza pusilla. The sequence continues at coordinate 140,224 of JAXCHO010000078.1, forward strand.
CTAGGGGGAGGTTAACAAAGCTTGGGGAGAAGAATCTGTCACTGATAATGGACACAAATAATGCTGAATTTATGAGCCACAAGGACAGCCAGCTCAGCAACTGTGCTGAAATCAGCTCATATTGCCTAAAAGGTAATTCTGTCAGGGGCAGATGGCAAAGACTAACTCATGGCCCACCAGCTCAAAAGAAGAGAAAGACTAAGCACGTGGACTGGTTAGCCTTAGAGGTGAGGAAATAATTTAGCTCATGGAATGAGAGAACTGTGTAGTCTATGAGCACTAATTCCTTTGTTTGCTAGGATGTATAAATAGCAAAGTTTTGAATGACCTTGGGACCCCTGCCACTGAGAAGCCCAGAGTGAAGAAGGACCAACAGAATGCCACTGGACCCATGGGTGGTGACTCTCTTGTGCTTGATCTCTCACCCTCCCTTCTCCCCACCCTACCCCACTTCTATTTCTTTCTACTTCACATTCATAGTTAAGTAAAATGAGTATTATTGATTTTGGCATATGGTGTCATTTTCTGGAGAGGGTTTGGGGCAGGGGCTCCTTTCTCTGAGTAGCATTTTGAAGTTCCCACACTTGCTGTTGTGTTTCTCTGCTCTTTCATCTTCATGGAGATGAGCCTGTAAACACATTTCCTAATATAGGCTACAAAACACTTCTTTTTGATATTTGGGTAAGATGAGGCTCTGAGATCATACTGGAGATGTGTGCTAGTGGGAATATCAATGTGAAGTGCTTTGCAGAGAAGAACAAAAGTGGATTTTATATACATCATGTATATATTTAAGTAAAAATTTCCATATTGCCAAAGCAGTGTTTTGTTTTCTTGTTTTTGATCCCTACACCCACCCAGCCCATCACAGAATTTGTAAATTACTCTAAATAGTCTTGGGTGTCCAGTATGGGTGGTCACTGGGGCAATAGCTGAACTGGATGTCCAAAGACTTGGGATTTCTCCATGTTACGTTTCTTACACTTGCTTTCTCAATATTCAACGAGGAAAGAGTTGTCAAAATGTTTTGAGAATGGGTTAGGTACTGCTAGAAAGTTTGCAAATGGCAGAATTACTAGTGAAACAATTATTGTATTGTACCTCCCTTCATCTCACTGCTGATTAAATGCTATCCCTGTAGGAAGTACAGCTTCTTGTTTTCTGAACAGCACTGATACATGTAAGCCTTTTTTATTTTTAGCATCTTTAAATTAGATTTAGCAGCTGGAAGCAGGGAGAAGAACTAGTGCCTTGTAGTCAGCCAGCTTCCATAGAAACATTGCAATGAGGAAAATATCCTGGACTGGAAGGCTGGCAGAAAAAGAAATTGTGTAACCTGTCATGGTAAGGCATTAGTTTAGCCAGACAATGCAAATGGCTATAATGGTAGTAACAAAAGCAGTAGTGAAGCTGAAATGGTGATGGCAGGGAGAACTCTAATTGTCTTATTCTCTGCTCATGGTCTTGCTGTCATTGGCGGTTGCTGGGAGATTGTTGTGGGCTCCTGCCTTTTAAAATGCTTTATTAGTTATGATATTCAACACTGTAATTGACATTCTTTCCCACCATGAATAGTCTGGCTTCCTGGCAAATACAGTTCTTCCTTCTCTTCTGCCACCAGAACCCTTTTCCCCACCTCTCTGGGGAGGTGGGGAAAAAAGCCTGTAATTGTTTGGGAGTCAGTGACTCTATTTTTAGTCTGCCTTCTTGTACCACCTTTGACTCAATTTCTTGTCTGTCAAAACAATTCCATAAATAAACTCATTAATTTCTTCCAGAAGACTGGTAAAATATGAAGTAATCTTGTTTCTTATGTAACCTCTTGCATCTTTCTCCATAAACTTTGTGTCACCTGGCTTGTTTCCAGACTCCAGCAGGCCTTAATTTTGTTGTACCTGTATTTCTGGCACAACTGGATAATTTCTTTGATACTGTAGAACAAACAAAAGAGTCAGTCGTGGGGGGGGGGGGGAGGGCTAAAATACATTTTCTTCTGCTATTCCATGAATTAATTGGAAAAAGTGGGAAGTACTGGGTAGGGTGGTTTTTGTTGTTTCAAGTTAATACCTGTAATTTTTAGGAGTATTTAGAACAAAGAGAGTAGTCTGATTTGCCTTCTCCCTTTGTGGTATTAGGCTATTTATTTCCCATTGCCTTTCCAGAGGAACATTAGCTACAGCCCCTTTGGATTGTGTCAGTCTGAATCAGGGACTTCTCTGCCCTTGAGCAGGAAATCATGTATACTGTGCTCTGGCCAGCAGTGTTGTTTCTTTCTGGAATTTGGCTGGCACATTGAGCTTAACTTGTTAGTTTTTAAAAGTTTTATTAGTTTAGCTTGTCGTTTGCTTTAGTGACTAGGATTTCTGTCCCCCTACTGTCCTGTAGGATGGTGCCTTTGCAAGGTGCTTAGCGGTGAAGTAAGATGTAGTTGCTTGGAGTAGCCTCTGCAAACTCCTACTTCCCCAAAGCACGTGGCCACCAAAGGAAGCTGGCCAGTCCCAAACTCACCAGTCTGGCTTGTCTTGCCCCTGTTCCTGTCTCTCCTGGGCAAAACAGCTCTGCCACCTGCCCTGTTTGATTGCCCTTTGTTTGCTACATGTACTCCCACCACAGGGACATAAGCATTCATTCTATTTTGTTTGGAGCGCACAGATACTCTGTGATGGCTGGGCGCAGCATCCCATTTTTGGGGTTTTCTTGATACATTGTGTCTCCATCTTGCTTAAGTTAAGTCTGGGAAAAGACATATATGTGTACAATAACACTGTGTATATGACTACTAATCATCAGGAAATGATGGTGGGATGTTGCCACATACACTGTTCTCCAACATTTCTGTATTTTTTTTTGAGCCCATATTTTAAAAGATAGAGTCCTCTTTTGCCCACTCCACACAAACATTGATGCATTAATAGAAAATGGGGACATTACAAGGAACACCATGTACGGGTCAGCAGAATTGCTATTATACTTACAGAAAAAGCTGCAGAACTCAATAGTGGATTACAGAATGTTCTTTTACTTCACTTATAAAAATTGTTATCTATTATCCTTATTTTCATCCAGTGCAGTTCTCTAGTGTTCATGTGAGATTTGGCTAAGTATTCTATTAAGTATTCAATGTCTGCAGTTTAATTTGAAAAAAAGAACAAATTACCACCACACTAAAATTTTTGTGGCTGTAACAAGCCTCTCCAATAGGACAGCAAAGACATCCTTTTGTTTTATTTGTTTTTTTAAACAGTCAGTAGAAGAAGACGATCTGGGTAAAGGAGATACTTAAACAGCCATGCAATGGCAAAGGTTGATACTTCATGACGTGGTGGTACCAGCCTCTGGAGATCAATTTTGATTATTTTAGGCATTTAAGAAAGTAAAATCACACTTCAGGTTCCAAAGGAGCTGAAAAACACTGAACTACTCTTTTGATTCTTTTTCTCCAGTAATTTCATAGAGAATAATGTGAACCAGTCAGAGAACAAGTAGCTGTCTCAGAATACCTTATATTTCCGGGGACTAATCCAATGATCAGAGGTGATTGCTTTGTGACTGAAAACACAGATTACATGGTCAAAGACACTTCTGTCTGATAGGGTGTAAGCCAAATAAATATTATGTGGAAATAACTAGGAAGGGCAAATATTTTTGATTTTAGGAAAAAAACAACCCCACAACTTCCCCCTCTCTCCTACACACTTCTGTCATGTTTCAGCCAAGTTATTTTTAAAATCAATTTTTATTTGAAAAATGATTCACTACACTGGAAGAGTCTGAATTAGAAAATCCCTGCTGGCTGTTGAGTGCTTTTAGTTATTCTGATTAATCCAATATTACCACTGTGTGGAACAATTCTGCCATGACTTGGGAAGTCTTTTAAACAATTTGCTGCTGCTTAGGGGCTCCCAAAAGATTGATTATAAACTGAGATCACAGGAGCATGCTTTTTTAACTTGGTTGCAAAGCCTGTAAAGGGCTAGAATAGAGACTGAAATCTGACTGTAGATAGCACAAAATTACCTTGGTTTATGGAGAAGACAGCAGGTAGACCAAAGAGTCTTCTTGCATCACCTTTTTCCTGTAGCCTGTTGGCTGTTTTGTTGCAAAACCAGTGCACTCAGAGATTTTTTTTTTTTTTGAGATTTGGTTTTTTGGGTGTTTTTTTGTTTGTTTTGTTTGTTTGTTTGTTTGTGGTTTTTTGTGTATGGTAACTATTGCACCAACAGCATGTAATAGGAGTGTCAGACACTAGTAGTGTGTTAGTAGTTATTAGGAAGTATTAAATTATAGAACTGTACTGTAGGAATGCTTACCCAAGAAACACACACTAGCAAGTGCCATATAGTTCAGTGAAGCAGTGGGGAACCTTGGTTTGACCTTAAGGACATATGAGAACTTTTGATTTCCTGTATTTAACTTTCATGTTAGGAAAACCAGCCATAGAAATAGCTACCCTAGCTGAAATAGAGAGGGACCACCTCTGGTCAAATTAAAACTCCCAAGCTTTGCACAGGTTAACAGTAGATCTTGCCATATTTTTGATGTTCCCTTTCTTTTAAGGAGGAGGAAGCACATAGTGTTGTTTAATCATTTTAGCTGGCAAATAAAGTGAAATAGGTCTGAGATCCAAACCAGAGACAGGAGGCAGGCACACCTATCTGCTGGACTGTGTGCCCAGCTCAGAGCTTGAGCAGAGCTGGCACAGCCATGGGCAGGGCCTGGGGCTCCCAGGTGAGGCCGCTTGGGACCACTGATGCTCTTGTAGTCAGCCTTTGTGAAATTTGCTTTTGCACGAACTGTAAACAGCATGAGTGCCTATTAATACATGACATGATGTCTGTGTGAAGGTTTGTCTGTAGCCCTACTGAGTGTTAATGGCAGTGCTTAGTGCTTCTCTGAACATCTTTCTGGCAGGTTGAAGATCGCCTGGTTTTTGCCTTTCTTGCCCAATCTGCATCCCCACTCTAAAAGCTAAGCTTTTTCTCTTGGGAAAGGAAAGATTTTGCTGATTTACTCTCAACTATTACCATGAAGGTCTTAGGTAAATAAAGCTGCTGCCCACCTTTTTATACCTTGGGGCTTTTTTTATTTTTAAAAAAGGGTTCACTTCAACAGAATCTGAAAGAAATCCATATGGTAGTTTGCTAAAATAAAAGCATCTTATTGAAGACATTTTGGAACACTGATGGCTATTTCTCCTGCTATATCTATATAATTTTCAAAACATAAAGAGATGATTACAGTTATGCAATCTAAAATTACTGTCACAGTGAAGCCTTCTGTTTGCGTATATTAAACTTACCTTTGTAGTTTACGCAGTGATTCTCATGTGCTTTTCCCCAGTACACGTGGAAGCAAATTGTTTTGAACAATTACTGATGATGTGTTGTCTCCCACTGGAAAATCAGAAAGAGTCAAGGTAACCTCTGACAGTGGATTGTGCTGTTCTTTGAATGCCTCCTCATTAAGCATTACTTATGCTTGCATTGGAATTTCAACACCTGAATGGTTTATTACAATGTCTCTTAGGTAAAGAGAATTTCTGGAATGCCTTTTTCTTGATTAGTTTTTTGAATAAAATACCCTACCCAGATTGAATTAACATGAGAAAAACAACTCATACATATTCATTAGTTTATATTTAAGATTAGTTTATAGTATATTCTTAGTGTAAGCATGCTGATGGTTTGCTTTTGGAACTTCAAGACAGTTTGATAACAAACCTGTGAGTAATTTTGTTACATGACATTGTTCACCATATACACTACTGTTTGTTGGGGTTTTTTTAACAATTCCACTTTTTTCTTTTTCAATTCATTTATCTTATGTTTTTTATGAAATTTTCTTGTTTCCAGTGCTAGTTTTATGTCTAGTAACTTACTCTAATAATAAACAACCCAAACATATTCCAAATCCAAGCAATACAACTGTGGTTTTTTAAATCGTGGATTGATTTTACATTTGTATTTGTGAATGTACTTATGAAATTGTTTTTACAGTCATTGCTGATACAAATGAGTATAATGGTGAAATAAAAGTAATCTAAAGATCCAAATAATCTTCCTCACAAATGAATCAAGAAGGTCTGTTTTGAAGATATGTTTTATCAATGCATACAAATATCTTAAGGGCAGATATCAAGAAGATGGGGCCAGACTCTTCTTAGTGGTGCCCAGTGACAGGACAAGGGGCACAAATTGAAACACAGGAAATTCCATCTGAATCTGTGGTAAAACTCCTTTACTTCGAGGATGACAGAGCACTGGAACAGTCTGCCAAGAGAGAGTGTGGAGTCTCCTTCTCTGGAGATATTAAAAACCTGTCTGGATGTGATCCTCTGCAACCTGCTCTGGGTGAACCTGCCTTACCAGGGGGTTGGACTGGATAATCTCCAGAGGTCTCTTCCAACTCCAACCATTCTGTGAAACAACTAAAATGTCCATATCAAAAATAATGTGTGGTTAAGGAAAAGTAAATCTCTGATCACTTCTGAAAGGTTTCATCTGAAAATTATCGAAACCACTTAGGTAAGGAAGCATTCAGTGTTCCATGTGCAACAGCTTAAATTGACCAAGAACAAAAAAAAAGCAGAACTGGTGTGTACTGCCTCTATCAGATTTAGTATTGTTACTAAGAATTGCTGTCAGTGGTGTCCTTGTTTTATCCATACATGACATTCTTTTAACATTATTTTAATAAAGCATTCTTGTTTCATTGTTTCTGCTGATGCTTTCACACATATTTGCTTCTGTTTGCATTTCATTCAGACTGACCTTGGTATTTCTGTTGCAGGTGTCCAGAGACAAATCCCTAAATGGCTCAGGAAAGGATCCACTACTTTTTCTTGTATTAAGGTCACAAGTTGAAGTATGCCAAAACCCCTGTAGTTAAATAAGAGCTTTGTCTTTGCTATCTTGGAAGACCTTTTGGATTTGTCATAGTGATTTTTGAGAGACTACTAAAATATGCAAACTTTATCTTGCTCTTCATATTCCCCCTGAAGGGTACAAAGTATGTCCATGTTTGTTTTTAAGGTAACAAGACTAATTATATAGTTACTACTGAAAATACTGCATCCAGGCAATGGAGGTACAACCTGAAGGGTTTTCACCTGTAAATGGACACATTAGTCCCTTAATGGAAGAACTGCAATAACTATAGATACTTGACATGTTTTTGTTGCTACTTCTTCTGCTGAAGTCAAGAGAAATTGCTGGATTGTTTTCACTTTCTGCTTGTTTCTGTGTGGCATGGAGAGATAACGAAGCATTTTCACCTGCTGATAGTGGATGACTCAGTACAGGAGAGGAGCAATTACATAAATGTGTCATCCAAGCATTCCCAAGCAGTGTGACATGGTAGTTTGTGTAGGAGAGCGAAAGGGTAGAAGTGAGGGAGAAATCTAAAAATACAAAAGACAAAATGTAAGTAATACATGCCTTGGTTTGTGGCAATAGGTGGGCTGAATGTTTAATAAGCAGAGGTCAATGATACAGCAGCTAACATCTTGGTTATTTGTGGATTTACTGCCTGTGCCACAAGTCATGTGTTTTAGAGATGGCTGCAGAGAACAGCTGTAAAAACTGTGGAAAGCTTTGCTAATGAGCATGTATTTATATATGTGTATAGGAAAATACAGCAAGCTGTAAGTGATTTGATGCACCCACTTGCTCATTTTCCCCTATCAAACAAGTCCCTGTCTGTATGCAGTGTATCCTCTTCGATGGAAGAAGTAGGACATGCACATATGTCTCTTCTCTCTCATTTCTGCTGTAGGCTGCTGTCATTTTCAGGGTTAGCTGTATGCTGTATATGTCTTAGGTTAATTTAATTTTTACATGCATGTGGCTAACACATGGTAGACCTTATCAGTCATAGATATATAGGAAGACAATGAAACCATTTTTTAGTTTCAGAAAATGAAACTAGAAGCTAATTTTAAATTATACTGTTCCAGCTTTTGATCACTTTTTCGTATTGAAATCAGTTTGACTTTAATATGCTAAGAGGCCTAAAAATTCCATATATGAGCAAAGAAATTCTGTTCAGTTGCATCTTCAGCAAAACACAAGTTTAAAATTATATACTTCATGTGGATGATTTATGAGGGAGTTTGTATCATCAGTACATGATAGGTCATGCATTGCTGCACTAGTGCAATGTAACACAGCAAAGGACTGGCAATGTTACAGCAGGTTTCAGGGTACATTGTCTTCTGCTGTGCCCAGCTATTTATGAAACTCAGATATAGAGGTCTAATTATATTTCTAACACTAGAAGAGAAAAAGAGACTTAAAGTAAAAATGACCATGTTCTCTTCCTTTGCCAGTATGGCAGTCATATGGATTATTGGAAGGTTAAAAGAAAAGTTAAAAATTCTTTCCACACATCAGCGGTGTATTTGGGGTGACTGTTAGGCAGTTTTACAGCTTATTGCACTATCAGAACTATTTTGCTGCTAGAGGGTGCCCAGACCTAGAATTTTTTAAAAAAATCATATTCTTAAGGTCAAGAAAAATTTCAGTATTTCTTCAGTATCTGAATCTGGTTCTATTTACTACAATCAACCCTGAGCACTTGCATGTTGCTCTGCATTCTAATCCATCAGTCCTAATGAGCTGAATTTCTGGCTTTTTAAAATTGAAGGTAAGTGTTAAATTATTAAATATTAATTGTTAAATATTAATTTTTTTAGTGTTTCCTGTGAAGGCATTTGAAGATTGAAAAATTGAAGCTCGTTTCACTAAGCCCAGTGTTATTCTGGGTCTAACAGTGCTGTCTTACAGAGAATGGACCTGTGAACTGTTTCATGTTGGAAGGATTTTGAGCAAAGAAAAGGGAATTCAGTTATAAAAAGAGTAAAAGAAAGCAGATTGGAAGTGGACAATACAGAAGTCCAATAGTGCAATTCTGTAACAGATGGCAGACTGTAAAAAAATGAGGCAGAGGAAATCTGGGAAGAGTCTCAATCAACAACTGATTTTGTAAGTGAAATTCTCAATAAAAGAAAATCTAAAATTATACTTAAGGTCTCTATATATTTTAAGAACAAACCAAATCAAACCAAACCAAACTTCTTGCATTCTGTCAGGCCAGAAATGCCACCATCCTCTTAACAGTGAAGTACCTTGCCCAGAGTTATCCCACGGCAACATATCTCTTCTCTTTGACAAGTTGGAATAAATCTCATTTGGCTCCATAAATTCATTTGTCTTCAGAGAAATGTCACACTTTGGTAACTAAATAGAATATTTCTTCAATTTTTTAAATAGTATGTGATTTAGGGTCATACTGTTTTTTTCATTTTATAACTCCTGTTTTTTCAGATGTGTGTCAGAGTCCTCAGCTCTACTTTCTTATTCCTAGCAAGTATTGCTTGAGTCCATTTACAGGGCTGGGAGGAGTGGGGAGAACCATTCATTACAGTCAGCTGTGCAGGGAGGGAAAAAAACTTGTTTCTAAATATAATGTAAATTAATCCCAGTGGACAGGATGTATTAGGCATATGTAATTTCTGTCTGAAGACATCTGTGTTTGAAAAATGAAGAGCAAATATGCCCAGCTGGTGACCTGGTGAACGATTGCATGGCAAAACTATAAAAAACAAAAAATTGTTTCTAGTAAACTGGCACTTGGAGAAAGGAAACCACAGGCAAACTCATGCAGGAATGATGTCAAGTCTTAGTTGTATAAAGCAAAAAGAGTCTGAGAACTATGGGGTAGGTCAGGAAATAATTTCTGCTCTATGAAATAGCTGTTAACTGTGGTGTCTTTCAGCTACAAAATCTCTAATTTCAACTGTAATGGGGGATAAAAACTGATGCTAACAGGTAGGATTTTTTTTTTAATCAATAGTGCTAGATAGCCTCAATTTCCAAACAAAGAGTATGTCTTCCAACTACTAGTAATTACCACAGGCTTTTAAAATTTTCCTCTCTGTTAAGTGTCACTCATTTTAAATTGTGTATATTTCTTATTTTTTTCCCAATAAGCAAGCCAGGAAAAATCAGCTACATGGTAATTTAGTAAATTAAAATTGTCCAGTTGGTTGTATCGATTGCATAGATCTCACATATCCACTACACTACAATATGGCACAGCAACTAATTCCATTTATAAGTTTTGTCTGAATATCTTGAGTGAACAACTAGAAAAAATAATTTTGCATAAGCATGATATGTTTGGACCATGTCTGCATTGCATTCTGGTCTGGTAGCATTTTGTATGGATATAAGGATGACGGCAGGAGGGCATAAGGTTCTGAACAGCACAGGAGGTCATCAGGTTGAGCGTGGAAGGTGGGAAGTTGTTCCTGTCTGCTGTTGATGGTGGAGCAGCTTACAGCCCAGGCCAAATGCTGCAGTTGCTCTAAACTAAAATTTTTTCCTCAGCCTCCCAAGTGCAAAACTGCCAGTCTCCTCCTGGATCTGCCCTTGGTATGTCATGCAGCAATGACAGGGGTCCTGCAGGTTTCTCCTGAAAGAACCATGTTAGGGACTCAGGCTGTCTTTGTAAATGAAGCATCTGTGATGTGAAAAGTCACATCTTTGTGACCTTACATTCTGAATGGCACCAACATACCTGCCTATGGACTGCAGGTGCTTGTGGGAAGCCAGACAAAAAAAAAGCATTTGAAGAGCCATGTCTGCACTTAGTGAGGTTACAACAGAAGAGACCACAGGCTCTCTCCAAACAAAGAGGTACAAAGAGGCAGACAGCAGTGTTATTTAAAAACAAATATTAAAACTTGCTTGTTTCCTGTGTTAAGACTGCTATTTGCCATTAGATTCAGCACAGTGGTCAGGGTTGCTTAAGTAAATCATCCTGTAGCTCAACACAGTCCTCTCATGACACAAAGGCTCAAAATAGCCCTTTTTTGAGTGCTTTATAAAACAAAGGGACAATGGCTATTCCTCTTGTGCCAAGGATGGTGAAGAATAGATTGTCTGTTGAGAAAGATCACTGGCTTCACTTACATTCCAGGCCTTGCAGCATTTCAGTGGCAACATCAGATTTGCTCTCTGAGGGTGATGGGCATGAAGCCTTGTGTAAGGTGGCCAGGGGGTTCACTAGATATGATCCTTTGTTGGCAAGGGAGATTTAGGATCCCATACTTCTGCTAATGATTTCACATCTGTTGATTATGTGGGCATCCAATATTTTTACCTCTTCTATATCTATTCCTTCTGTTTCCTTTCTCTATAGAATTGGTAAAATCCTTGGTTTAAATAATTTGGTTACATTTTTGTATTAAATAAAACAAGCTGGTCCCTTAGGCACTGTGATTCAAAAAGTTACTAACTTTGAAAAGATTTCTATTCCTGTGATGGTTAGAGCAGTATATCTGGACATTCTTTTTCCAGTTTTTCAGTTTCCTAGCTTAGGTTTCAAAGGTTATAGTACATTTTGCTGCCAAATTTTCCTGACAGGGTAACAGTCCATGGTTCTGAACTTGCAAATGCAATATTCTTTCAATGTTTTTCCTTCTGAGGATATTGAAGAGTTTTAGGTTCTTTGAGGAGATTAGTTTTAAAATAAAGGCCAGGAATTCAGACATGTCAAGTGTACTTAAGCAAAATAAGTGGGTTTGGTTATTTTCTTGATTGGCTGGAATGATCCTGATGGCTGTTGAAGGACTGTAGTTTATCGAAAGGGAGAAAATGATTGTTCCTGTCTAGAAATTCTTTCCATTTAGTGGGATAGCAAATGCAAAAGGTGAGGTGGGAAAAAGTGGCAGGGGTTTGAAGAACTGGAAGTTTATCAGTGCAATGCTTTTTTGCGTTCATTCAAATAAGCATATCTGAAAGAAATAAAAGGGGGAATACAAGACCATCAGCATGATGCAGTTACTTTAGAATCTCCCTACAGAAAATAAACGTATCAAATACTAAGGACAACAGTAAAAAAAAGGTGAAAATATATTAATAATTTCACATAATGATTGTGACATTAAAAAATACCATCATATCACGTAAGTGATGGTTGCTGTAAATACAATTTAAAACTTCATTATATATGTTTTCTATCTTTGCTCTGCCTTTAGAGCAAGTCTCAGTAGCTGCTGCCAGTGGCTTATGTAGGAACGTTGTGGCCTTGGATTAATTCTAATTGGTGCTGCAACAAAAGCAAGTAGCTTATCTGTTCTGCAAGGAAATCTTTGTTCACTTTCTGGGACTAAGCTGCTATGAGCTAGTTCCTTCCATAAGATCTTTTCTACCTTCTAACTATACACATTGTTGGGAACAGAAACCATGTAGACAAGTATCACACTTTAACTGAAAGGGCTTCCAATATAATTTAAATCTATACTGAAACACGGTGCAGGGAACTACCCTGTGCTGGGCAAATTCCCGCTTTGTATAGTTCATTTGACCAGATAAATCTCTTACATCATTATACTTCTGAATCAATAGTTATGATAAAAGTAGGAATGTGTGAATGAGAATTCTAAGAATAGCAATGAAAAACATCTTAAAATTAGGGCATTCACCTGTTTTATAAAGCGAAAAAAAGGTTTTGCATACAGCAAACCTTGTTCCAAGGTAGTTCATTTGCAGCAGGCACTTCATTTTGGATATAAAACATTTAGTTGCACATATGCACAAACTGAAATTGAAAAACATATACTAAAATGACAAATTAAATATTTTCCCACTATTTTTAACTGGAGTGCAATTGTTATTTTATCACTGAATTTTGAAGTTGCTACCTAAGATGTTAGAAAAGGTTGGATTTGGATTCAGGAAGTTTACATTTTGTTTTAGTTTTATGGTCTTCTTTCATCTGTAAAGGTTATTCCAGCAGTCTCATGGCTGTACTTTTTCAAACTAAAATAAAAAGAATTATAAAGAATTGGAAGGATTTATCCATGCTTGAGCAGGGTTTGATCCACATGATCTTCAGTGGTCCCTTCCAGCCTCAAGCATTCTGTGATTCTGTGATAAATTTATACATTTATTCAAGCTGTTTAAGTCAAAGTGTATCCTGATATATTCATTATTTCTGGAGATGAATAGGTAAACAGGCATGTCAATATGAGTATTTTACAGCTACCTATTTTGGCTGCCAAAAAGGTTTCCAATTAACTGCTTTTACAGAGTGTGGTTTGTCTTTTAGCAGAGTAAGTTCTGTGGAAACACCTTCCTCAAAATACTTTGAAAAACAATAATAAAGAGAGTTGGAGACTTGTAAATGTAATCACTCTGGTGTTTCAACAAGAGATGTTTCTCCCATTCATCATGTTCACAGAAACTATGACTTTTTCCAGTTGTTTTTAATAAATTATTTTAATGGCTAAAGCCCAGTTTCTAACCTTTTTTGTGGCTTCCTGATTTGTTTTTTCATAAAGAAGGCTGCCAGCTCCTTCCCTGTAACAATTCAGGGAGCGTGGGTGGGGTACACAGAGGCTCTCTACTAGGAAGGACGGCTGGATTCCTGGAACCCTGCCCTGGAGGGAGGTGAGCAAACAGAGCATGGCAGGTTGTGAGGAGAATGGACTTTGTTTTGATTCAGTTGTGTACCGATTAATGTTAACAAAAATGCTAGATGGATGTCATACCCAGCTAATGAATTGAGTTCCATGAATTAATCAACAAAGAGCAGGGGATATTTTTTGTTTGGTTGTTTTTTTTTTTTTTTTGATGACTGCATGGCAAATGCATTTCTTAAGATAACTGCCTCTGGTTTCCATGGGGATCTTACGTCAGCTTGTTAAAGGTATTTTTAAGAATCTTTCACATTATTTGATGTATTGCTAAGAGCTACTACTTCAGGGCTATTTCAGCTGTTGATGTCTGCATCAACACATTGTGTCTGCAGTGAAATTCAAGGAGGGTACAAATTGGAAGAGGAGCAAAAGTAATTTTTGCTGCTCTGAATCAGACTAATGTACTCTGATAACATTTCATGGTCAGAGAATGTTACTGTTTGCAGATACAGTAAACTTGAACCACAATAAAGGCTAGAAGGACTTCTGGGCAGCATGCTGTGGTGAATCGTTGTATTTACTTTCTCAGTGTACTTCTGTGCAACTTAATGTACTGTGTGGCTGCTTAATTGTGATGTTTCTCAATTAAAAAAAAAGTAGGGGATGACAAGAAACAACTGTCTTTTCAATCTCACACCATAGAGTTGGTATATAGGACATGGAGATTTATTGAATGTTGATAGTTATGGTAACAGGATAAAATGAACTCTGACTTTGGCAGGCTTTAAATGTGTTTCTAATGTGAAAAGAACTGCCTCTCATGCAGTGGTTACCTTTAGTATTTCATATTTCTCTTTTTCACTTGGAGAAATGATCAAAGGCACAGACAAGCAGCTGTTCGTTCAGCTTGGAGGAGAGAAGGCAGAGGGGTGACCTCATTGCAGTCTACGCCTTCCTCAAGGGGGACAGCAGAATGGGAGGTGCTGATCTCCTCTGTCTGGTGACCAGCAGTGGGACATGAGGAAATGGAATCAAGCTGCATCAGGGGAAGCTCAGATGGAACATTAGGAAGAGGTTCTTCAGTGAGGGGGTGATTTGTCACTGGAACAGGCTCCCCAGAGCAGTGATCACAGCACCAAGCTTGACAGAGTTCTGGGAATGTCTGGATGATGTTCTTAGTCATAGGGTTTAGTTATAGGCAGTCTTGCATGGAGCAGGGAGTCAGTCTCACTGGGCCCTTCTAACTTCAGCTGTTCTATTCTAAGCTTGGTGTTTATGTCCTGATCAGTCAGTCTGTGCACTGAGAAGGGTGTCAAGTAATGTCAGGTGTCATAAGGGGTTTAATGTAGACACAACTCATTCTCTGAGAAGACCAAAGATATGCTTTTCCTTTTTAAATTAAAAACACTTCATCTTTTTGTGTTAGTGGTGGAACTCGGCAAGCAGTATGGGATATGCTTTGTTACATGTGATTGTTTATAAACGACACTCATGTCCCTGGCAGTATTGACTTATAGGAAATTACAAGATGCTGCATTTTCCAGCTGCTTGTTCACTCCAGCGTTTCCTGGATGCCTCCCAGCTAACCAGTACAAGCCTATTAAGAAGTCTGAATCCAAGGTTGTGTAGCTCTAGACCAGTTATCCAGCAGAAATCCTTCTGAAACTAACCCATGGTAGAAACTGACAGCTTTGCCCATTTTGAGGATGTGCAACAGCTTAGTACAGTTGTAACCCAAGGACAATAATTTTTTCCCAGGTTCATCAGGGAATGACAAATGACTAATAAATGGAGAATGGAAAAGAGCCTCTAGACATTGTGAAAAGATTCAGATCACAGTTGGTATTCAGAACACAATTGCTTGTTGAATTGCCTTGTTGCCTGGAACAGTGTTATCCTCCTCCATGGAAAGGAGTTGCTGGGGAAAAGTAAGGAACAATGAAATGGGAAATGTTTGCAATTTTGTTCCAAAGCTTCTTATATTTAATGCCATGCAAAGTTTCTCATGTAATTTTCCCTCTGCTTTGGTATGCATGAAGGAAAATACCTGATTTGAAGGCATCAGCAGAAAGATGTACTAGTCTATACTAAAGCTGATTTGGTTCATTAGAGCAGCTTATTAATATATAAATTACTTACAGTTGCAAATGAAAAAAGAATGATTCCCTGAGGGATATTCCCTGAATAATTTTCCAGTGTGCCAAGTGGACACTTCTGTCTGTTTATCCTTTTCTGCCTTTCAGGCTCTGACTTTATTTTGTCTGTTTAAAGTTCTTCCTTGTCATTGAACCAACACTTTTTTTTACACTTCATTCTTCCCATTTAGGATCAGTCAGAACCAGAGCTAATTTCATTTTCTTGTGACTCTCTGATGTATAAATGACAATATGACATAATTTGTAGAAGTAATTCAACGGCTGAGAATATGGAGTCTTGAATGAAGCTCCTCTGCAGGACACTGAAGAGTACCTCAGTAGTTCTCTAGAGGCTTCTGAAGTATTAATGAAAACACTTCTGATTTCTTTTAGTTTTCCATTTTTCATTTATATTAATTCTAATGGAGGTGAAACTTGCTTGGGAAGTAAGATTATAAAATCAATGCAATTGAAACTCGATGAAAAAGCTGCATCAATTTAAAACAAATAAAAAGACACAAAAAAGCCTGTTTTCTCACCTCTCCAGGTTATCGTAACAATATATTATTACTGTTAGAAGTACCTTCCAATAGCTGGAGAGTTGGAGATATTTTTGAAAACAAGTGGTTTGATTGACTGAGCATCTCCTAGCAACTTAGAAAGCTTTAAATACAACTGATTGAATACTGCCTGAGGAATACATTGTCAAGCCCAAAGCACCTGCCAAAACCAGGTGATGATTCCTTTCTCTAAGATACATCAGATGGTTGAGATGGAAGTCAATATTTTGTCAGTATCAAAAAGGAATTTGCATAAGACACATAACATTATATATAGAAAACTGAATGCCAAATGACATTCAAGTACTGCAGACCAGAATAGGAGGTCTGTGAGGTAGATTTTAAAGTTAATATTGCATGCTTCTATTCAAACAGATTGCTGTTTTATCAAGAAGCAGAACTAGACTTTTTGCTAGTTCTTGGTACTTGCCACTTGGTATACACATTGGCCATGTGAACATGAATATGATCTTGCTGGCATTTTATGTGGACAGCCATAAGAGAACATAAAAGCTTGGGGTTTTTTATTGATTGGAGGAAAAATCAAGGCAAAGAGGAGGAAAAATCAAGGCAAAGAGTGATAGTTTCAACAGAGAGAACTGCTGGGGGACTGCAGCTGCTTTTTCATATTTCAATCAGCAGCTTAAGATGCTGTTTTCTCTCATTATGTCTACTTGTAGGTAACCCACAAAAACGCTAACAAATCTGCCACACAAATCAATTACACTTCAACTCAAAAGAACTTCTGGTAAGTGCCAACAAAATAGAGTATCAACGTATGGCTGTTGATATGGTCTGCAGTAAGAACAATTTAACTTTGCTTGGAGGTGGGAAGTAAACTCTACTTTGCATGCTGTCCAGCTGCAGAGGATAAATGGAGTTGTCTTGTCAAGTGTTTGCTGGTAGCTATGCTTTGACTGATCTGGTGGTACTGCACAGTACGTCTCTGGGAGAAATAAAATAAAGGAGAAGAACAGTGTCTGTGAAGTGAGGGTTGGAAAGCTGGGACCAGGTTACATGATGTTGAATATGTATGCCCCATTTAGCTGTGCCAGCGGATAAACTCCTCCCTCCATAGATCTGAAGTGCTTGATCCAGACAGGATGAGGAAGTTGGGGTTGTTCAGCCTGGAGAAGAAAAGGCTCCAGGGAGACCTCACTGCAGTCTTCCAATACTTCAAGGGGGCTACAAGAGACCTGGACTTTTACAATGGCATTTAGTGATAGGACAAGGGGAAACGGCTTTGAGCTGAAAGAGGGCAGGTTTAGATTAGATATTAGTAAGAAATTCTTTACTGTGAGAGTTGCGAGGCACTGGAACAGGTTGCCCACAGACATTGTGGGTGCCCCATCCCTGGATGTGTTCGAGGCCAGGTTAAAAGGGACTTTGAGCAACCTGGAGCACTGAAAGGTGTCCTGGCCCATGGACAGTTTGGAATGACATGATATTTGAGGTCCCTTCCAACCCAAACTATTCTATGATTCTGTTATCTTGCTAAAGACAGATTTTTAAAGGAGAGAGAAAGTCCTGTGAGTTTTATGGTATCTTGATATGCATTAGAAAGGGCCCATGCTCTAAGAACAGATCACTTAATTTATCATTTTGTTGTTGCTAGGTGAGATGGAATCACAGGGAAATTTGTGGTAGAGAATTTGTGTCTGTCATATGATATTTCTTTCTGAGATCTGTGTGAAATAAGATGCAATGATAAGGGAAAAATATAGTCATAACTAACCCTGTTTTTTTCTGTACTTCTGTTTCACTGCCATCTATCCACAGTATTTGAAACAAATATATAAGGCTTGAATATCCAAAACAGCAGGTTGCATTCTGTGTATACTTCTGTGAAGTTACATCCATCATGCCTTTTATTCTGTACTGTTTGTCCCATTTGTTTAGTTACATGTTGTTATGTACCTAGAGAATCTCTTGGGTGAGGGGGGAAATGTAGGTTTTTTCTGAATGTGGCTTTGAAGTGGTCAGCGAAATGAAAAGCAAGCTGCTGTGATCCACTTACAAACAGATTAAAACTACATGCTTATATTTATATTTATATTTTAATTGTATTTGTATTTACTTAGTGTATTTCTATCTTTAAAAAGAATTCTACACTCTTTATGAAAATAGGAGCACTTTAGCCAGTTTCTGTATTTGAATACTCAGGATGGACCATTCAATACAGGAATCAACATAAGTATCTAAAAATATGGTTTGGATAGTTTTCTTAGGCATTTGCCTCTGAAATGCCTTCATTCATTACCAGAAGCTGGGAGGAGATAGCTGGGTTTACTTGTTTTCAGCCTTCTGATTTATAAAGCCAGTAGCCATTACAGAATTCCTAGTTTGAGCAGTATGATGATTCAAATCAGTGATACCGGCAAACTCCGAACAATTATTTTTATTTGCAATACTAGGGAACATTCAAATCTGTTAAGATTATTGTTATTGGGGTTTGGAGATAGTTGTTTTGTTTGTCTGTTTCCCTTTTGTTATGCTTCCTGTCTCTACTCACAGGTAACATCATGGTGCTGTGGTCAACTTGCAGAACATCGCTACTTAAATCTGTAACAAACCGATTCATTAAGAATTTGGCCTGCTCGGGGATCTGTGCCAGCCTAGTCTGTGTGCCTTTTGACATTGCTCTTAGTGCCAGTCCACACTGCTGCTGGTGGATCTATACAATGCTCTTCTGCAGAATTGCCAAGTTTCTGCATAAAGTCTTCTGCTCAGTGACCATCCTTAGTTTCCCAGCCATTGCTCTTGACAGGTAATGGGGAAAATGTGCCATGATCCTGGATTTTTCTTTTTTCTTTCTCCCTTTGTCTTGATAAATGTGGTATCACTATCTGTAATGCACACCAGTGTTGCCACTGGAACAGCATACAATTTGCCCTTCTCCAAGAAAGGCAAATTGTATTCAAGAAAACTTGTGATCTACATCACAGAAAGCACAAACACATACCACTTATAATGATAAGGGTGAAAAGTTAGGTCTGCCATGAAAACTCTGTGAGCTTAAAAGTCCACAGCAATAGGCCAGTAGTATGCAAACAATGAATCAATGTCTGAAATTTGAAGTGCATGTCAGAGATGCACTTTAAAAAAAAATGCACACAGAATGTTCAGTGTTCAGCAATGCTTTTGCTCAGGGCCTTGCCAACCACAGCTTGAACAATGCAAAACACCATGGTATTTCCAATAGATGGATATATGTAATTTGTGACCGACAGCTTTTTCCAACTATCCAGAAAAAATCTGTTATAAAGCAACGTTTAAAACTATTCGTCTGGCCTTTGAATGTGGCATGTGCCTCCATCATGTCTTGTGAAATTTTGAGTTGTGTGCAATGTACTGTCTAGTGCAAGTAAATAAATGGTGAAATCTTTAAAATTCATATGCATCAGCCAAAGTGATATACTGAAAGAAATTTTCACCACCAAAAATGATCTTGACATTTACTTATTCAGGCTTTTTCTACAGACAGACCTGCAAAGGCAGACCTTTGCGGGGGGTCATCGTGGGTTCCCCCCCCCCCCCATAAACAGGTAGTCAGTTGGCAGCCCAGTTAGGGATTTGGAGCGTTATGCTCAGATGGCTTCTGAGAGGTTTCTCATAAGCAGTATGCTCATTATAATAATAATAATTTTTTTTTTTTGACAGATACTACTCTGTTTTATACCCTCTGGAAAGAAAAATATCTGATGCGAAATCCCGAGACCTGATTATCTATATCTGGGCCCATGCAATAGTGGCCAGCATTCCAGTGTTTGCTGTGACGAATGTGTCTGATATTTATGCCATGTCTACTTGCTCTGAATCTTGGAGTTACTCTCTTGGCCACCTGATATATGTCATCATCTATAATATCACCACTGTGATTGTACCAGTGGCTGTGGTATTTCTCTTTATGATTCTTATTCGCAGAGCGCTGAGTGCCAGCCAGAAGAAAAAAGTCATCATAGCTGCATTAAGGACCCCTCAGAACACAGTTTCTATCCCATATGCCTCCCAGCGAGAAGCTGAGCTCTATGTCATGCTGCTTTCTATGGTTATGATATTTATTTTCTGCAGTGTCCCCTATGTGACTTTGGTGATTTACCGCACCATCCTCAATATTTCAGATATTTCAGTCTTCTTGCTCCTCACTGCTATTTGGTTGCCCAAGGTCTCTTTGCTGGCCAACCCTTTGTTATTTTTAACTGTTAACAAATCAGTACGAAAGTGCTTAGTGGGGACAATAGTACAGCTGCACCGAAGGTTTAGCAGAAGAAATATTGTCAACTCGGGTGGTATTGCTGATGACAACCTGGAGCCCAGTGTCCATTCAAGAAGCCAGCTTCTGGAAATGTTTCATATCGGGCAACAACAAATCTTCAAGCCAATGGAAGATGAGGAGAATGAGACCAAATCCATTGGCTCTGGTGATTTTCAACAGAAAGAAATTTGTACCACCAATTTAGCGCTAGGACAGACTTTGGTTCACAGGCTTATACCACAGACAATTGCAGACTCTGCAGCTCAGGTGGCCCCAGCTGCACCCACAGAAGCAGACACAGTAAATGACAAGTATTCCATGCAGTTTGGTTTTGGACCCTTTGAGCTGCCTCCACAGTGGCTCTCAGAAAACCGAAACAATAAGAAGCGACTCCTGCCTCCTCTGGGGAATACTCCTGAAGAGCTCATCCAGACAAAACAGCCTAAGTGTAAAGCAGAAAGAAAAGTCAGCAGAAACAATAAAGTCAGTATCTTTCCCAAGGTGGATTCTTAGTAAGAGCAGGAACTTTAAGTGACAGAAGAAGGTCACTTTCTATTATATGTGTGATCCCATGGATCTTTATTCTGTTGAAATTTGTTACAGCCTGATTTTTTTGCCAAATATAGTTTAAATGAACAAACAAACAAAAGAAAAACGTATATACAAGTGTTCCTTATTAATATTAAATACTCATGAAAATAATAGATCAGAAGATGGAAATTCATAGTTTTATTTCTGAAATCCTTACAATGATGCCTGTCTGATTTACTTTCAAAAGTACATATGGCTTTGGGAACTCTCTTTATGGCTGAATTACGGAAATACAGCAGTCAGTTTTCTGGGAAACCTCCTGCTGTATTAAAATGGACTGGGTATCAAAATAGCTTAATAGGAAAGGCTGTAGAGAGCAGAAGACATGCAACATGGGTAAGTCCTCCTCTCCTGCAATTAAACAGAGCAAGATTCTGCACATTTCATTAATGAAGTAAGATGGACTATTAAGTGAATTTGTTTTCTGTTAAGTGCATTTATTTGATTCGTGTTAAAACTTGCTGGATTTTTTTTTCACAAATTAGTTACCAAGCATCTGCCAAACGTCTAAAGTTTTTTAAAACCTAAACCACTGTTTTTTGGCTTAAAATATCCACAAAGCCATGAATACCCAAGTCATCATGTGTGTTAAATCTGAGAAAGACCTCTTTTTATACAGCTACCACATATGTTCTTGTAGTTTTAAGTAAAAACTGGACTGGAGACCATGCAGGACAAATCCTGACTCCAGTAAACGAATATGTATGTGCTAAGAATCCTGTGATAAAGGGCACGTACAAATCTCCCTGAAGTGTAATGTATGTATTGTGTAAGAAACTAAGGGGTAAGCCTTGAAATACACTTAGCTGCTGGTGCACTCTGCTGTTTTCTTATGGGAAAGCTAGCAAATGAAAGAAATGGCTGTGAAATGCTAGTAGCCTTTCTCTGAGTATGACAGTCTCAGTTTTTGAGTCTATCTCACACTCTCACACTCTCTGAGAGACTCAGAGAAAGGGATTCGGAGTGTCTCAGTGACAACTGAGTGAAGAAGCTGGTGACAGACCTCAAAGGCAAAGGTTTAGAAATGCTGTTGCTCTATATGGTCAGAGGTAGAGAGGTTTTCCTTCTGTCCTCACAGATACAGATACCAACAATCCTGCACCACTCGTCTCACAGAGCAGACCACCCAGTGTATGAACACAAGACTTTTAAATCCGGTGCCTAATTCCTGAGTGAGTCACAGTCATGCCATCCTTGGCATCAGCATGGCAGCCTTTCTGTGAGAGTTCAGGCATTGTGCTGCAGCTTGGCTCCCTGCATAATCACAGGCATATTGTCTCATTTATACTGAATGTGAACTTTAATTAAACTGTATCTGTCTGTTAAGTGATCTAAAACTATTGCAGCCTGGCATTTTAATCCTTGTTTAGTTGCAAGTAGTCTTTCATCTGCACTCACTGTTGTCCCTGTGGGTAGTTTCTTAAAAGCACAATCTTGTAACACCTGTTTACCCCTCGTGGTTTTCCTGTACTTCAGCCCTTTGCTGCATGCTGAACCTTTCTGTGGTTACTGTCTGTTTATAAAAGTAGTTTTCTTTAAAGCATACTTTAAAAGGGACAAGGTGAAGGATCTTGACAAGCTCACAGTAGCTTACTAAATCCAACCAGTTAATCTTAAAAGTGAGAAAAAATTCTGCTAAAGCAGATTCTACCTTTTCTTCCTTTGACATGTTTGAAGAAAGTCACCAGCTTCTGATGGTTCCAAGGTGGTGGATTTCTACAAGTCATTAAAAGCAAATGTTTTAATAAAAATGTATTTAAAGAGAAGTGTATAAATCAGTGTGTAAAATATGTTTTTCTCCATTTCCTCTTTGGTTTCAGTGCACTTCATTTCTTCATAGTTCAAGAGCTTCTCAGGTTGGGAGTGAGGAACAGTCTTCAAGGGGTCCAGATGGGTGGTGGGAGCTTGAGCTGCCCTTCTTAGATACAGAGTTGAGAAGACAGACATAGCTTGCCTGAAATCAGACAGAAGAAAGATCCCAGAAAAAATTGTTCCTTCTGTGGCAGAGGTGGAGAAGTACCACAGCATGCAATTTTTAAAGTGTCAATAAAATATTATTTAATGGAGTGTTTGTTTTTCCAAAGTTAGCGAAAGAACAGATGCCACTGAGAAAATCTTGAAAACCTAAAACTCAAAGTAGGAATTGTAGTTTTGTTATGAATTTTTGCTAAGTTTAACATTCATGTCCCACTTACATACAGATACTGCTTAAAATCTCTGTGATTACTGAATGTGGATAAATGTTTACTTAGATCTGTACTCCTTTTAGGAAAGCAAACTTTGTTTTGTCCTTTTCAACTCTCATATTGGATGAAATATCAACGATAAATTTAAGGAGTTAAATTGTATATAATTTTGTGTTATCATATCTGGAAAGCAACGGGTTGGTGATGAGCTTTTACAGTTGAGACAACAATACCTCTTTCTTTCAAAAAGAATACATGTGAAAACTTGATTACATATTTTTTTAGCAGATTGCATCCAAAGACATTGAAACCCTTCACCAAGAAATTAACTATGGTGGTTTTCTATACCTCAAGAATTAGTTGGGAATGTTTTTACTCCTTCTTTCAGCAATTTATCCATATGAATGTCCAAAAGAAGTGGAAAAAATCACAAAAGCACATCTTTTTATAGAAAAAATAATCCGTGTAAAATTGACAAACCAGCCTCTATGCTAGAATTGCCATCAGAAAACAGTAATTCAGGAAACTCTTTACGCAAGATGGAATATTTGACTTGTAGAGTTTCATTTATAAGACAGTAGTAGCTTTGAGACATTATTGCTGTCTCTTGGATTGCTGTTCAAATGATTCGACTGGGCAAAATGTTTTCCAGTGTCCAACATGGAAAAAAATCAGTTCTTGTTTTAACATCACATTAAAGTTAAGCAGAAGTGAGTTTTGGGGTTTTTTTTTGTCTTTTGTAATGATTTTTTTTTTGTAATGATGGTTGTTTTTAACCACCACAGGTGTTAGTAAGATAAATGTTTCTTTCTAGATTATTGAAGACAAAAGTGAAATACAAAGCAAAGCCATGGGAATTTAAGGAGAAAAAGCCTGGGGTAATTTGGTCTGTGCAAATGGATTTAAAGGCTAAATCTTACTACTGGAGAATAAACTTCAAGGAAGGAAAGTTAAAACTCATTATTCTAGCACTTAAGTGAAGAAAATGGCGCTTACATTGAACAAAGGAGGAAATAGTTTAAAAAGGATGAAAAGACCACAAGGACAATGCCAATTTATTGTTCTGAGATATCCTTAAGAAATATTGTTAAATTCAACCACACATCATGTAAAAACAAAAAAAAACCCCAAACCTGAGCCCAATGAAAAACCAAAACAGCCTTTTAGTACTAAATAATGCTATGTTGGGGGAATACTTTAAAAAAATGAATTTTGCTCTTCTCTGTGAGGAAAAAGCGGGCTATTTTTTAAAGGAAGTGTAAGAAATACCACATGAGATCCAGTTGCATTTGTTAATGCAAACCAGGGTTTCTCTAATACCAGTTCTGCATCCTGAGCTTCCCTGTGGCTAAGCACAATGCACTGAGATGGTGATTTACTCCAAAAACTCCTTTGCGCACACTACTTGACTAAACAGTATTATAACTTCTTGGCCCCCATTTCAGTAAAACTAAAGCCTCTACTTTTTGCCTGGGTCAGGATCACATCCTAAGCCACAGAAGAAGGTCCTGAGACACTTGTAGGAGCGAATTGTTTGGGTTGCCTTGCACCTGTCTGTTAGCAAACTCCCAATACACTGCACCCCACAGCACTGAGACATTTCAGCACAACACAGTCCACGTTGAGCTCCTGCTTCCCATACTCAGCTCTTGTCCTGCAGCAGAAGGTGTGGCAACACGGAAGGCAGTTTTGTCAAGGCAGGAGCTTTTCCAATGCAAGTCAAAGGACTAAAACCTGGTTTTAATAAAAAATGGGTGTTTTACCATTGACTCTGGACTTAGCAGTTTATTTTGGGTTGTCTCCCTCAGCTGACAGGTTACTCCGCTGTATCACTATTGCCGATGGAGCACACTGCAGAACTCAAATCATCCTCTCACTGGGGGTTTTTGGGAAAATTTGAACATGGACCGAAATTCTTTGCCCTTGACTGGCACATGTCAGTCAAAAGATACTAATACATAACCACTTGTCCTTTGCAAGAAAAGAGTCTGTTTATTGCCCCAACATTTAGAGGAATTAATATAGTGAATATTAGCTGTGCTTGTCCTAACCTGAGTACTGGACCTGCTACAGTCTGCCTTAGAAATCTTACCTATGGTAAATAAAAGGTACTTCAGGTGAGTACACAGAAGGATATAAAAACCAGACATAGGTAAATAACTAATAAGCATAAAAAAAAATGGATACTCTTCTATCCAACATGTATGAGACAATGAAAGTGTTTTGGCTACCTATTTGTGTATTAAAAGGCTTTTCAGAAGAGGAGCATGAAGATAAGCAGTAGTAATTGGGAAAAAGTTCCCTGTGTTTTTCCCCTTGTTTGTGTTTCTTTTTGATTGGGCTAGGGAGAAAAGGATAAATGAATTCTGTTACTATGTCGATTGTGTTCTGAGTATCAAGACAACTTGTCTAAATGTGATTTCATCATGCTATAATCTATCTTTTAGGATGAAAAGCACATTTTGGAGTGCTTTTCTGTGCACTTCCTCGACACAAGAGTTTTTTCCATTCCAAGCATTTTAAAATCGTCATACTTCAGAGAAGTATCTAGTTTATCTTGGAACAAAACTGACCTGTTCCAGGAAAGGCTAAAAAAAGAAAACACACCCTTGATTCTGCTTTTGTGGTTCAAGCTTCAGTGTAAGTACACCTGCCACCTATAACAATATTTGAAATTATGTAATATTTAATGTTATTAACAAAGTTCCATCCTTATTGGAGAGGAAGACTCTTACGACCTGATTTACACGATTCGAGATGAACTCTGTGAACCTCTTCATTTCACCTTTGGGTCTTCTAAGACACACAGCAGATCACAAGATCAACTAGGGTTTGAGATGTCCCGGTTAAGCCTTTTTTACTCAATCTCAGGTGTGACAGCCTCATTGGAAACCTTCACCAATTCTATGTGGACAAGCAGCAGTAAGAAGCCTTTTGCTGCACCAGTTTCAAAGGAATTTTATGTCCATTTGTAACCAGAGGCAGAGCTGGATGGTCTCTTTTCACAAACTTTTCTGAGGTTGCAGGCAGTCTGTAATTGGCAAGCTGATAACAAGTCAAACTCTGTCAGCTGTTAAGCTAATGAAGAAATGTAGGGAAAAAAAAAAAGGAACGAGCAGTTATAGCGAGCTGCTTGCCACACCTCATTATTCATAGTTAATATAATTCCTAATACAGCAAAACCTGTATTTTAGTTTAACCAGTTCTGAATGATATTGTCCATTCTACTACTTTCTCATTGTCATTACTGGCCTTAGATATTCAACTTGCAGCAATACATACCCCCAGCTAAACAGGATTTATTTTGGCAGAAAAATTTGTCCATCAAAATCTTACTTTGCACGAGATGCACTTTTTTTTTTCTTTTTCTGCAGAAGGAACTGCTTCTTGTGAAATTTTACTGCCAATGAAAACCTTGAAAACCTGGTTTTAACCTACATGGGTATCAAAGGTACAGAAGGAGCCCAGAATTGTCTCTGCCGTTTTTTAAAGTTAACCGGACCATGGGAAATAGTCCTCACATTTTATTTAAATGCAGAAAAGATAAAAAGGGATGGGACTAGGAAGGCAATCACCCTCCCCTTATTAATTAATTCCTTATTAAGTGTGAATACTTAAGTAAAAAATAGTGACCACATTAATAATTTTAACGGGTTTATTTAAAAGTGATTCAGCTATCTGTGTGCAAGCATGACACAATTAATGCAGGAGCCTATACACAACAAAAAACACTACGCATAAAAACACTAATAATTCACAGCACAGAAGCGCTGCTCAGAAGGGGCAGCACAGTAACTTCTCTTTCCTGTTGCTCAAACGGGCCCGGCACTGGAGGGCTCGGAGAAGGAGACGCCTTCCAAGCAGCACTCCCCTCTGCCAGCACGGAGAAGGCAGAGCTCCAGCCAGGCTCCCCGCGGGGAAACGGAGCGCTCGGGCCCGTCCGGAACCCTGGGAAAGCAGCGGGCATGGAGCAGCAATGGAGCGGCAAACGCCCAGCCACCAACGCCCCATCCCGGCCGGGCCGGCCCGCGGCTATCGCGAGATTTCGCTGGCCCGGTCGTCATGGCAACGGCTACGGCGGCGTCCGGTGCTGCTGCCCTCCGGCGGTAAGGACGGCGCTGCTGCGTGCTTTCCTCCCCTGCTGCCCCTCTGCCTGCTTGCCTCTCTGCCTGCCTCCCTTCCTGCCTGCCTCCATCCCTGCTTCCCTCCCTCCCTGCCTGCTCTCCTCCCTCCCTCGTTCCCTGCATTCCTCCCTCGTTCCCTGCTTGCCTCCCTCCCTACCTGCTTTCTTCCCTCCCTCCCTGCCTGCTTTCCTCCCTCCCTCCTTCCCTGCTTTCCTCTCTCCCTCCCTGCTTGCCTCCCTCCCTCCCTCCCTGCTTTCCTCTCTCCCTCCCTGCTTGCCTCCCTCCCTCCCTCCCTGCTTTCCTCCCTCCCTCCCTGCTTTCCTCTCTCCCTCCCTGCTTGCCTCCCTCCTTGCTTGCTTTCCTCCCTGCCTGCCTCCCTGCCTGCCTCCCTGCCTGCCTCCCTGCCTGCCTCCCTGCCTGCCTCCCTGCCTGCCTCCCTGCCTGCTTTCCTGGCTTCCTGCCTTGTACTGAAATAAAGACTTGCATTCACTTGAGCCTTCTGAGAATTGCCAGCACGTGTTACACACTGAGGTGTCTAATTCCTGGGAATTCACACTGTTTTTGCGTGAAAAACGTGCATTTCTGTGGTTTAGTCAAAATTGAACTGAGATTGGGAATGTGATCATTTAGATTTGGGGACTTCCCATTTGAACATAAATAGCATTTGGCTGGCTGTTTTAGTGTGTTCAAGATGTTTGTAAAATGCCCTCATTCTTTTGTTGGCGCTAACTTTGTCAGTCCCATGATTTAACAAAAGAAAAAAGAAAAAGAAGAGCCATGATAATTCCTCTGCTCTGAAATTACTTTTCAGATGTATGCCATTCAAAGTGTCTTTGATAGTAAGCACATTTGAACACTTTGTTTGGCTTGATGATATAAATATATATCTGTACATCTATTAAAAAGCACATACTTGAGTTGCAAGCTGGTCTAAACTGGAAAGACCTCTCAACATGGCGTTGCTAGAAAGCATTTGAAAATTACATGATCCGTATCTGAAATATTGCAGGACTTGTAGTGCTTTATTATGAAACTGTTCATCTGGATTGTGGTTTTTGGTGTTTTTTCCCCAATTTTAGGTAACAGTGGATATTACAAGTGGAAGTGTGGATGAAATGTCAAGGCCTGCATCTAGCTCAAGACCTAATTGTAGCTCTTTAAATACGTCTATGGAGTTATTAACACCAGAACCATGTTTGCAAAAGGTAATTTTTCTCACCTTCAGCAGGTTAAAAGCTCTTTGCATAATTCTTCATAGTGGAATGCTAAAGAAGTAATACTCTGCTTTTTTAGTTTCAAATATAGTTTTGGGTTCTACTAAGGGCTTGTGTGAAAGTGTTGCGGAGGCACGGGTCTATCACACGCAGACCAATGTGATCGGTGAAAGCCGTTTATTACAGATCAGAAGGCTACTTATATACATCTTCTACTTCTCTATATCTAAGCAGTAGATTGGTTACTAGCTACTTGTTTACACATCTAAACGAATCACTTAGAGCGATGGTGAGCTGTCATACAAATGCTGCTTCTGTTGGCTCTGCTAAACTAATGCTGGATTGTGCACATTTCACTGCCCTGCCTATTAAGAACATCCAACATGAAAGTTCATTAATATGGTCTGGTCCTTATGCAGGAATCAAATTATTTTAAATTTATTTTTTCTGAATCTGTGTTGCTTTTATATTTGCCACAAAAAGGATGATTCAGCAGTGCAACCTGGAAAACTTGGTTTTCTTCCTCTTTATATTTAATTGGATTATTAAATGAATTCTCCTTTAAGGAAAAACATTTTAATTCTCTCAGTAATATGTAAATACACAGTGTAGTTGGTTGATGGATAAAAGGTGTATGAATAATTTCACTCTCATCCCATTTATGCTTTTAAATTTCAGTTGGAAAAAAGATAATTTTGCTTATTGAAAGAAAGCCTTTGAGCAATCCTTAGAAGTTAAACTACAAGGCTCTTTCAGGATATGTTTGAATCAGTTTTAAAAAACAGTTTAGAGTATTCCAAGAAATGTCAGTTTCAGGGATTCAGCAAAGTCTGTTGGAAGTAAGTGTTCATTCATCCTCTGAGAAAATTAATACTGGGGATTAACTTAATTTTGGTGATGAGATATGTGGTCAATTTGTTGAGATGTAGGAACTAGGACTTGGGAATTAGACATTTAGATTGATTTACTTAGCTGAGTCCAATTGTGTTGTTCCTCTGCTCACTTGTCTGTAGAATGGGATCATACCTGCATGCTTCCAAGAAGCATTAAAATATTTTTTATAGGTTCACAGTGGGATATTGAGGTTAACAGCTGCGAACTCTGAACCCACGTTCTGACCTAAACTTTATGGGCTATTGAATGAAAATGGCAATCTCTTGATACTGATGAATTAATCGTAAGCTTTCCAGCCCTTCAAGACTATAAAAAAATTCTGTAGTATGAGCAAGAGATTGGGATGCTATGTGTTGCAGAGTTCTCACAGTGTCAGTAAATGGGTGAGGCTGTTGTACACACAGACTCTAAATGGGTAATCTGTACTCTCTTCTGCAGCAGAAATGGCATAAACGTTTGGAATGATTTCCTAGCCTAGCAATCCCAAATCTGACAGTCTGTGGAATGATGAGTTTAGAATCAATGTGACATCTAAGAAACAGAGCTCTTCATCAGACCTGAAAATGGTTCTTTAATTTAAGAAGTACACTGCAGTATTGTACAGAATTGTTGTTGTCCTTTGTGATAGCATGTGAGTATTGTGGTTGTCTTCTTCACCGAAAATATCCCTGTTTTCATGGTGGTAATAATTTGCATTTCATAGGTTGATTCACCTGTCAGTTTGGCTGATGGTTGTCAGAGAAGCAGTTTAGAAGATTGCTGTCCAGCAGAAAACATGGGTGATGACAGTGATAAATCTGATGTCCAGGAAGTAAGAACAGATCAGCAAACCAGAGTGGAGAGTACGACCATCTCTCTTCAGGAGTGTCTGCAGAATCCCAGTGAGTTGTCAGGTGTGGGAATGACTAATACTTTCTGGTGTTGTGACTAGACCAAATATCAAGTTTTTATACTTCAGGTAAAATTCTATTGATGGAGGAAAAAGAGGTTGCAAATAGGTAAAATTCTAGAGAAGAAGATGTCAAAATCCATACCTTCAATTCTCTTCACTGTTTGGAATCCACCTTTGAAAGAAATGTGTTATTACTGCCAATACAGTACAGTAAATGTCTCATGGCATCATAAGCTGGGCTCTGGCTTAAAAGATCAGGAAAAAACATCCATGCGTGTTCCATGGAATCATGTTAGAAAGTGTTTTCATTAAGATATTTTTAGCAAATTTTCAGAGTGATCATGATTGTTTGTTAGAAACATTGTATCCTAATAATGGTCCACCTGTCCAAAAAATTGGAATTTATGGTTATAAGTTACAGTATTCAACAACTGAGCAATGTTAATACTAATAAAATTGTTTAAATGTAAGTATACAGTCTATGACTTTAATGGAATCACTTGCAGAAGTGCTTCATGGCATTCTTCTGCCATTCTGTAAATGGTAATGGATTAATGTTCTGGAGTGTCCAACTATTTAAAAATAGAGATGCAAAGGCCAGTAAGTGAAGCAGATGTTGGGATACCATCTTGAAATTTAGTCAAGATTTCGTGACAGAATCGGGGCTAAAAGAAATCCCTTGATTCCTGCCTCTGTGTTTAACATGACACCTGGTTTACTAGCAGATAGTATTTTTTGTAATGAATCAGCTGCACAGGCTCTGTGGTGATCCCTAATTGACAAAAATGTGTCTGGTTTATTGTGAAAGGCTTTTCCCTGTGTTTTTAGGATGTAGCGCTAATTCAGATTCTGGAGATGAAGGCACTGAAACACAGACGTCAAAATTCTGTAAAACTTCCCGAGGAAAACCAAGTAATGCAAAACCAGGTATTACTTTACAAGCTTTCCCCAGGAAAACTAAGTAATGCAAAATCAGATAGTACATTTCAAGCATATAAAGTGAGCAGTGCAATAAAACCTTTTCCTTTTCTTTTTAATGCTTCTAAGTGAGTTTGGAATGGTAGTGTATTTGTGTGTATATTATATAGTTATAAAAAATACTACAAATTGAACATGTGTATGAATTGTGCTATTCAAGAGATGTTGGATGAATTCTTTATTTTGAGATTGTTTTATTAATGGATATCAATTTTCTTTAATGTTGTAATAGAATTTGAGTTTTGTGTAGATTCATTCAGTCTAATAAGGCGGAATTCAGTGGTGATCCTATCCAGTGCAGCAATGCTGGTCACCAAACATGTTATTAATATCTACAGAACAGAAATTGGATAGAACTCAGCCTAAAGCATCACTCAGTCGTTTTAGGTTTAAATCAATCTGCTGACTTCAGGCCAGTTGAAGTAAGTGCTCTTTACCATCTGTCCTTGGCGTTTCCCTGTAGCTCACTTAGATTTTTATAGCTCTTCCCCTGTTGTGTCACTCATCTTTTTATGGCAAAAAGTAGACCAGTGCCTCACAGTAAATGCTTGTGTAACGCATTTGACCTCAAAAGATTGAAAAATGAAAGAGAGTGTTGCAGGACTCAAAAACTTGGAAGTCTGTTGGGTAGGGACAGTGCTACAAGTGTTCCCTCTGCTCCTAATATGGAAGCCATAAAAGAGGACAGAGTATGAAGATACTATAGGAACGGAAAAATATTTAGGGGGAAAAAAAGAGACAATATAGAAATCTACCTTAATTAAGTAATGGTAGTTTCCATCATGTTTCACAGTTTTTTATTTTTTTATAGAAACATTATTTTAGAACCAGTATCAGAATCTGATTTGGCTAAGACATAACTCAAGACTGAAACTTCTCTAATATTTAAAGGCAGAGATATTACAGAGTCTCTCTTAACCGCAGAATTATTCATTTCAACACGTATTCTACTAATCAGACTGAAGAAATTATTTTTTTATTTTTAAACTTAGTGATTTTTGCTGATACTATGGAGATGTTGTCACTCTTCCATTAGAAATTTGAATCAAATCACTTGCCCAAAATAGGAGGCTCTTCCTCTCCCTCACCTCCATATTCAACTGCTAAAGCACAGAGCTTGATTCAGTGTTCTGTTGCAAAGACTTCTGTATTTTTCCCTGCTACAAACATGTTTAGAAATTAATATATGCTTGAGAATGTTGTACTCTTGTCTATGGTTGTTGCCAAATTACTTGTACTGCTTTTTACTGTTTGCTTGTTTTTGCAAGTTGACATGCTTCAAGCTAATATTAATTTAAAATATATTCTACAGCAGACACTTCTGACTTGAAATGTTCTGAAGACACAGATATAAATGCTCAGATTCAAGCAGCTATAAAGAAAATTAATAAACTCGACACAATACTTGAAAAACAGCGTCTTAAGGAAAAAGTAATTAAAAAGCAAGGCAAAGAAAGGAGGGCAATGCTCTGGGAAGAACTTCAGGTTAGAAGTGTTCTCCTTATTTTGTGACTGATATATCTCAGTGTACTGTCTTACAGAATTATCCTATGTCACTGAAGCCTTGTTATTAAGTAACTCACAATCAGCAATCTTCTAAACTGCCTCTCTGGCTAACTAAAATGAAGAAATGGATCTTAAAAAGTAACCTTGGATAGTTTGTAATATATATTGGTTAGGCAGGCTTTGAAAGAAGGCCATGGTCCTTAAAAATTTGTAAGACCAATTGCCAAATATGCAGTTATCTGGAGGTGGTTTACTAGCACAGTATTATGCTTGAGTTCACCACTTGCAGAGATGATAAGGTGTGTCAAGAAGTTATGTCTGTGAACCCAGGCTGAAAAGAGTTTATTCTGCTCAAGTGTGACCCTTCTTAGGTCCATGTATTTCAGTACTGTCTATTGTTGAAGAAATTAGAGATGCCCTCTGAAGCAGGCATAAGAATGCTACAGCACAAATCCCTTTACCCTATCCCTATCCTGGCCTCTAGCAGTTAAATGCCTTGAAACAAGTTAGTATTTCCTGTGTTTTACATGAATAGAAATGTGAGTTGATTAAAAAAAAAGATTGGTTTGACTGCACTTCATAATGTCTTTGGATTTGGATTTGGAGCCTCATTCACGTTACAGAACTTCTTTGTCTTGTGAAATGGGTCTCCAAATAAGAGACAATGTGTAACAGAGGGTTTAAAGTTTCACCATGCTTTTATCATAACTTCAGAAGATGTTCAGATAGCATCAAGAAGAAAAAAAAAGTGGTAAGGATAATTTTTAATAGGGTCTGAAATTCATTAGACCTGATAAGCAGACAATGTATTTCACTTTAAAGAGTTTACTTCAAGTACATGCATGTATCTATACATATACAGTTTATTTCTTTTCAATAGTCTATCAGAACCACAGGAAGCCACGAGGAGGTAGAAAACACAAACCGGTTTTTAGCCTTGTGCTCATCGTGGCATGATACAGCTGGTAAGTAAAGAAATGCAGAATTGTGGTACATCCTATCTTTTTTCTTGGGGAGAGAACAAGGATTTGAGGTCTGAATGGTTATTGCTGAGCAAAAACCAGCTTGAATGTTGGAAGCACATGCATAATAATGGTAGCAATGTGTAGTTAAAATATTTCAACAAAATTTACTATTGCAATGTAACCTGCTTCTATTTCTATGCTAAAGTTTGGGTTACTAAGGGAAGAAAACAGAATTTGATATGGATGATATGTAGACAGTCTCCAGTAGATGTCAGGATATATTAAAATAATAGTGCACAAGCAAGGCTATGTGACTGCTAACTCCTTTATTTCATATATATGACTGCTCCTTTATTTCAAAAGTAACTCCTGTAGAGACCATGTGCATCATGTGGTTTCTGATGTTCTGTACTGACAAAAATGCATAGTTTAGATTTACAGTTTTCTTCCAGCTTGATCTTTATCTTTTCTGTAACATGCCTTACTTTTCAGGTCTTATTTACTTAGGTGTTTTTTTATTTAAATGAGTGCCTTGATGGCAGCCCTGCTTGACACTGAAATGGAATGCATTTAGTATATTTTTCTTTTCAGAACTTGAATTCGATAGAGCTTTATTAAATAAATAATATAGGAGAGCTCTTATAGCTTTTAATGTAGCTGCGAAATTAAGCACAAGTTCTGGGTACAAAGTCATTGGTAACTTAAGTGTTCCAAGCCTTTGAGGCACGACGAAACCTGACACAGTCACAGCAGAAATGTAAATCAGGAGTTAATTAAACAGCCTTACCCTGTGCTCTGTTTAACAAAATCATTTGTTCGGTTGAGTCCATTACACTTCATTATTACTGGTTACTGTGTGGTTTTTTAATTGTGAAAACCACATGTAGTTCATATGGTTCTTTGCAATGAGTCCTTTTCTGTAAGTGCTAAGTGTATAGACCACAACTTACTGCTCTAACTTACATTTCCAGTTGATACATATGAATACTTAAATTGATTTATTTTTTTTCTTTGAGTAACTGAAACAACTAGGATGCTTGAACATTATGCTTTGAACTAGGATGCTTTCTAGACTATGCCCTTGACCTAAGCCGCTTGGAAGTCTAATAATTCATGCACAGGCAGACACCAGCTGTGAAAACCTGGATGTTTTATTCTCATTCAAAGTTTTAGATGACTTGCCACATGGTGTCTGCAGAGGCACGTGAACTTTAGGGCCTTCGGCTATATCTTTGAGAATGTGATTAATTGCCCTCTGTGGGCAGTAGTTGTTAAAAACTAAAACACAGCCATAAGAAACAGCATACTTATTAATGACTCACACCTTACACACCTTGTTTATTTCTTGAGAAACATGGTGCTTATGTAATTTATCCAAGTGAATTTCTTTACTTTCCAAGTGTGAGGTCTTATAGGTACACATGATGCTAGATCTTCTTTAGATATATTTCAATTTAACTTTACTGGAAAAAATTCCTTGCAGACCCCTCCCATGCTAAAGAAGATGAAATATATACTTCAGTGTTTCACACACATATGAATCTTGAAGATAATGATTGCTATAAAGCTCAAGAAAACCAGGACAAGCTTTATTAATAGTACAGTTTGCATTTTTAGAAATGGCAAAACAACATGTACAATGGGTGGGTAATGAAGACACAGCCTTTGTGACAAGGCCGGTGAAACTGGAAAAAGCAGGGTTACTTACTGGAACGGTGACAGTGCTTACTTTTTTGCAAATGAAAGAATAGCTTTGTGACTTATCTAAAACATTTTACTCAACATGCTAAGAAAATTTTTACTTTTGGGTTTATAAAACCATTTTTCTTTCATTTAAAAAATGAGAGAGGTGTGTAACTGATATATTGTAAAATGTGTCATTGATTCTTCATGGAAATATTTTAAAAACTTGGCTTTGCTATTACTCTAAGGTATTGTAGCTTTTATTAATAGGCTTATATTCAACAAACCATCTAGAAATGACAAGTGCTGAATCTAACTGCAACTGTTCAGCAATTTTTTTGTTTTTAGCAGAAATTGTATGGATTTGTGCCAAACATAAATCTTCAGACAACTCATTTTATATTTTATTATGCTGATTTTGCAAAGTCTGCGTTGCTTTTATGAAATAAGTACTTTCTGGAAAAACTCAAACACTTGCTGATTCTTTTAGAGATCATGTGTTATTATGCACTGTACAGATATTTCAAATGCTGTTAGTGGTGTAGTGTGTCCAACACATCAAAATAAATATAATCGTGCTTGTATGCCTCTGTTCTTTTCTTATTTGAAATTCAGATTTGTGTGGTTGAGTAACTTTTCACATGTGTTGCGATATAAG
This sequence comes from Acanthiza pusilla, assembly GCA_036630365.1. NCBI lineage: Eukaryota > Metazoa > Chordata > Aves > Passeriformes > Acanthizidae > Acanthiza > Acanthiza pusilla. Next base: position 176,288 of record JAXCHO010000078.1, read on the forward strand.
AAAAACAGCTTCAGCTGCCATTGCTATGAGCTGCAATTGTTTATTTCTTTGTCAACTAGCATTCTATGTAAACAGAAGGAATCTATCTTCCTGACTGGGTAAGATGACAAAGACATAATAAAAGTGGCATTCCTCAAGGCTGAAGCATTGATGGCAGCAAAATCTCTGCAGTTTGTAGAATCTGACTGCGTGTTTTAATTTTAAACATGTACCTCAGCTCCTTTACAATTTTATTGCTAGTCTTAGTTCACCAGTATGTGACCTTAACTTTTGGGCTGGAGCTTTTCATTTCTCTGTCTTTCTACCAGCTGTTTTCATTCCTCCCTTAAAATAAGCTAGACCCTCAGTTTCCTTCTTCAAAATTTCTGAGTTGTGCTGGAGTGCCCTCAAGTAGCAACAGCAGGTTTCATTACCAGTATTCAGTACAGAACTGAATTCTGGAGGTTCCAGTACAAGCATGATTGGGAGTTGTTATCACTTGCACTATTTTGAGATGTTCTGCACATTCCTGCTTTGGGAATGTATGAAGTAGAGATCACTTACAGCTTGTGAGCAATATATTGCTTTAAATGACTTTTACTGTTTCTGCTGGAAGCTTTTGATGTGGTGTCTGAATAGCTAAGACTTACAGTTTTGGACTTCTGTGTCACAGCTGTCATAAAGGCAGACCCTGAACAAGAGGAGCTTGTGAAGAATGCATACACTAGTTTTATACTATTACTTAATCAGTCTCATCAAGATTTGTACCAAATCTTTGAAATATATGCCAAATCTACTGAAATGCATATGCAAAATTTGTTGAGCTGCAGTCTCTATTTTAATTACCTATGGCAATCTTCAGTATATTCTTTGTCTCAATGAGCCATGTCTGCCCCTTCTTTTCTTGGAAGTTCTGAGATGTTCTGTATGATAACTCCCTCTCAAAAATGCTATTCTACAGTCAAGGGAAAGATGTAGCTTAAAAGTAACATATATTTTGCTAGTTATGTTGGTGTTTGGTGTGTTCTGCTCTTTTCAGGATGCAACTTGTCATATTTATATTGATTGTTAAATTCCTATATGGTCCAGTTCCTTGACATATTCAAGATGTTGCCTGGTAATGGTAAAGAAAGCTTAGGATACTTTCAGGAAATAGTTGTGCATTTGAGCTGTGAGGGGTTTTCTTGGTCAGGTCCAACATCTCAGTCTTTTAAGGTTTGTGTGTAAAGGATGCATAGAATTTATTTCATATCTTTAGGAGTTTGCTTTAATTCTATTAACTCTGAAAAATAGTTACTTCCATGTAAACCTTCATAGCCTGTCTTCTGTTATCTAACATGTCAAATTCATTTTTTTGTAGGCAAATAGCCCACCCATTTTTCAAATTTCTGCTGTCCAGAGAAGCAAAAACTACCATGCCTGCTTTTGAAATAGTTCTGGAGATTAAGAAGTTGATTGTATTTGCTTAGGCTTGTTATTTAATGTGACAAATATTTGCTGTTCATAAAGGAATTGTTATTTTAAGCATGGTTAAAGTCTCTGAAAAACAGAACACATGCCTGTTTTTTCTGTCAGGGATAGAAACCCATTGTTAGTAGAATATCATGTATCTATTTAATAGATTTACAACTCTATGATGAGTTTTATTTTTTAACAAAATTTGTTTTATAATATCAACTATATCATCTGTTTTTCAGCGGTTTTATTTAGAAAAATGTGCTTGATATGTCTCCAGATAGTTCTGCGGTTTTCAAAAAAATTATTGTCTGGTTCTGTAATGATGAGAAAACTGCAACAATGATAGGGTTTGAAGGAATGCCGTGGCTTTTAAGGCTACCGTGTTTAACATTTTTGAGGTCAGAAATCCAAAAGTATTTTAACCTTTGTAACATTGAGTGATCTCATATAATAAAAAGTTGAAATTAGATTTTGGCAATAGTATGTTTTAAATAGAACAATATTATTTACATAAATAATGTAAACACCATACAAAAAGTTTGTCTGTTGACTTTATATGTTTGCTAACTATTTGAATGGGATTGATGTTATTACAGCTCTTGTTGAATCAGAATAGGAATGGTTATAATGTAGCAACTTTTCTTCCTCAAACATCAGATTTTCCAGATGAATTAGAAACAGAAAAAACAGCAGAAAAAATGCATAGCAAAAATAAAACCAGCCAGCATTTCATTAAAAAGAACGTTGAGGTAAGCATTAAAGCATAAAACCAATAACATTTTTTAAAATGTTAGCTAAAAATTAGTCTGTAAGTACTTTTGAAAACACTTTTTTTAAAAATCAGGAATATTAAAAGCTAATTAGGCATAAATTTAAAAATTACCTTTCTGTTAAAACTGTTATTTATGTCAGGGTACTGTATTAGATAGTTCTCCACTTGAATGCTCCTAGTGGTTAGGTAATACTGCTTCTATGTATTTTCTAAAGAGTACTGTGAGTTGTTCTGTTTGTGCCTGGTCATAGCTTGTTTAAGGGTAATATCCTAGACCTTTTAAAAATGTATGTACTGTTAAGTTGAAGGATGATGTCCTAATGCATCGATAAGGGATAGATATACAGGTTGTTCATGTATAGCTGGCATGAGACTGTTCTTTGTCAGAAAATACATCCCTTGGTTTTCCTGCTTATTTTTTCCTGTGAGGACCTAGTAGCTACAATGATTTTTCATCCAATGAAAAATATTTGTCTCCCCACTTTGTCACAGACTAAGATAAGATTATAAATTTGTTGTATGTAGGCTGTTCTATTTTTCTGTCAGAGTGATAATTTGAATTCTGGAAATAAACAGGATTTGGATATTAATTTCATAGAGTTCAAAATCTTTGTTTTGATGGTGTTCAAGCTAGTCGGGTTCTAAAGCATGTTTTTTTTTTCTTTTTGTAAATACTTCAGCTAGCAAAGGATTCAGGAAACCAATTTGTTATGCTTGAGGGAGAAAGGAAAAGGCTAATTGATCTATTGAAAGATACAGAAGATGGAGCTGAATTGCAAGATCTTGAGGTATGACAAATTTAATCTGTACTATCCTGTTGTATTTGGCTTATTTTTATAGTAAATCTAAATTTGATCTTAGTCCTACCATGAAATAGTACCCCACTGAGATATGAAAGAAAAGATGGACAAATCCTGTTGGATTTTTCTCCAAAAATGAATTCTCATTGGTTTCTTTGTTAATTTTACTAACAGCAGAACCTAAAAGAAAAGTTAGGCACAGGAGGAAGGAGCTGAAGATTTGCGCTTGGAGAAAATTACCTGTTTTCTTCCTATAGAATGTGAACTTTACTTTTCAAATATGTATGGTATCAAACATGCCAGAGATACATAGAACAGTTTTCATAGAACGAACATCTTCAAATAATGTAAACTTGATACAGCTCTTCAAGAAATTTGCATTTTAATAAGTAAAAAGAAATATTGGGAAAATGCTTTATGTAAAGAAATTAGGTGGCCTTTCTAATTTGCTTTTCATTAAAATTTATATTAAGTCTATGAACTTCTTCACTACATTTGTAAGTATATATTGCATAACAGTATCTAAGAAGAAAGCTGTGAACTCTGTCTAGAACAAACAAAATATATCCCAAGTCCAATTTTTGTTTAATTTATATGGCTAAAAAGGATCTGGAGCAAATTATTTTTCAGTAGCTTAAACAACAACTTAGGTGGAACAGAAACAAAAGCAAATGCAATGTTATTATTTTTTGGTTGTCTCTTCCCATATTTTATTTTAATTTATTTTGTAGAAAAATCATGAAGACATCCAAGTGGTGATGCTCTTCATTACTCTTTCTAGAACATGGCTAAGATCCATCTTTGTAACTTACTGTTTCAGGATGTGGGGTAAGGAGATGAGCTCATGATTTTCTTCATCTGAATCCAAACTGGTTATGGAAACCGAACTATCCTACCCATGGTTTCTGCCAGTCAACAGATCTGTAATTTCCCCAGCTTCAGTGTGATTTCTAGGTTGAAACTCATTTGGTCTGTGGTTCAAAACTTCTTTTTGCTCTAGGGAAACCAATAAATAGACACTGTGTTTTGGCATATTCAGAGCTTTATAGAGCAAATATCAGTGAAGGAGTGTATATTAGTCAGGAAGACCTGAAGGACAAATGACTAAGTTTATATAAATGTGCAGTACTTTAATAGTAATTGTTCTTTGACAGTAAGATAATGTGGAAGTACAGATAACATAACCTTTGCTGATTGTTGATTGGTAATGTACAAAGGTTTGAAACTGTCAGCCACATTCAGTGCTTGTGTTCATCACATGAAAAATTTCAGCTTCTGTAAAATTGCACCAGTTTTCCAGTTTTACTGATATTTGTTCCCTCGCTTTGAATAGGATGCTAATACAATTTTTTTGGACATGAACACCGATCTTGCAGATTGAAATTTTTATCTGTGTAAAATACTCATCAATTAGTGATGTTGCGCAGATATGTTTGACTTAGCTGACTTAGTTTAGCATTTAAAAAATGCAATGAAGGGTTCTTTGGCCTAATGTTGATCTGCTGGTTGTGAGAGTTGATTTTTATTGTGCTTTTAATTTGTTGCATATTAGAAGAACAAAGTTAAAGCTCACTGGATCATTATTTAATATTTTGTCTGTACATTTAGGAAAAGATTGAAGGTATTCTATTGGATCTGCTTGCTACAGGTTTGGCATTGCAAACCCATGTAAAGGTGTCAAAATGTTCAGCTGAAACAGTACTTTATCCTGACTTTGAATAGGAAGAAATTAGAGGGAGAGGATTGTAGGGGATTTGGGGTTTTTTCCTCCCCTTGGTGGAAAGGTCGGTATTTGATTAACAGTGCTGTCTCTTCTGTTCCTCTTTCCTCATCAAGGACACATTTCGGTTTGAGGAGTCCGCAATTTGATAAATCTCATCATTTAAAGATCTGAAGGGGTTTTAAACAACCTTCTGTTCATAAACACAGCTTTCTGACCTAGGGATTAGTGGCTTTTTAAATAATTTATTTTACTGATTGCAAAAGTATTCTCTCAAAATGTGTAGTTGCTAAGTTTTGTTTTTCTTTAATTCAGAAATTCACAATTCATTTTTCTTTAATATGTCACAAAATTTAGAGGTATTTATGCAGAATAGCTAATGCAAAGTCCAACTAAGAACGTGTGCCTTTTTTTGCACCAGTTCTCAAGGCAATGGAAAAGTGTAACATTTGTCCACATTTTATATTTGGCATCATGTTGTCATGTATCTATAGAGATTTTACTGTTAATATGAAGTAGATCCTCGCACAAGACATGGGTGTTGCTGTATGTTCCTGATACCATGGACAAGAATGGTATTTTATGGGTTACTCTAGTCTGTACTAGATCACCTCTTTAAAGAAAAAAGCTCCTAACTCTGCTATCAAAGTAGAATAAAAGAAAGTATAATAGTTACTTAAACCTGTCTAGTCTGGTGATGGATTCTTTCTTTCCCATATTTGAATTTTATTCTGGGTGAGGCATTTCCTGTAGCTGCTTCTTAACAAAGATCATGAGGAAATTATCTACTAATGAGTAATCTAGACATCTTAAAACTGACCCAGGTAACTTACCCAGCTGATGGCTGCTTTCATCTTATTTTATTCTGACTTTTTAAAAGCTACTGCAATCACATTGGCTAAAGTAATATTTTGGAGGCTGTCAATCAAGGCAGATCTCGTTATGCTGTATGAATTCCTCTGTATGGTGTAATGTGGATTAGATAACTTCATTTGACTTGTACTACTAAATATGCCAAATACCCAAACAGCACTTCTCACTTCTTCAAAGAATGTTTTATGAGTGTTTAAAATATTTTAGAAGTACATATTCATGCTAATCTAGTTGTCAAAGCTGAAGCTCCAGGGGTATAATTTGTTTCAGATGTTCCACAGAAAGCACTGACTCTGCTGTTATAAAAGTATTGTTCTGAGTTAACACACAGGAAACATTGACAGGACAGAAGCTTATTTTTCAAGCAAAGCTATCTTGAAAATACAAAAGAGAATGTATGAGTCCATTTCACCCTGGAATAAAATGACTACTGAGGTAATTTAAATATTTGGAGTGTGGAATATAGACACTGAGCTGTAGTTAATGAGCTCAGTTACATCTTACTGGACTCCTATAGAGTAATTTCTGTGTTTTTGCACTGTGATCTTCATTCTCTAATCAGGGGCTGGTTAACATGACACAAATGTAGTACCATGCTGGATACTTATGTTTTGCTGGTCACTGTCTCACCTGAACAGATGTTTCCACAAAGCTGGCAAGACATTTGTGAGTGCCTCTTCTGGAGTCAGTTCAGGTCTGGTCAGGCTTGTTAGTTGTGTCTCATCATACGTGTATGAGAAAGAATTAGAACTGATTTTGTGTCACAAAAAGGATGGCTCTCTCTTGACTCTCTCTTTTTTTGTTTTTCTTTTTTCTTATTTTTAAAATTTATTATGAAGATAATTTATGACAGATGTTTGAGGTATGCTTGCTTTTTTTTTTTGCAACTAGTGTGCTTTAGGGTAATGGGGATGAACCATGAATGACCTCATAGCAGTGATATTGTAATTGGAAGCTGATATTTTCTCCTCTTCTTTGGATGCAACTGCTTGAATAGCCAGAGGACTAATCTGGAAGCTGGAAACAAATGGTGGACATGAATTTCTTGCAAAACAGATGTTAGAGTCTTAGGGCAAGGTGGTGGTCCTATTCTGATAGGAAAAAGAAAAGAAACCAGCAATATACTCGTCCTTCCACACATCCTTGCTCATCTAAGGTCCTATCTGGTGTTTCATTGTGGTCAGGACAGAGAAGGAATCTGCCACTCTCATACCTGGTGAATGATGGTTGTGCAGACTTTCTTTCCTGAGTGTGAGGCAGGAGTGCCAAGTGGCTGTGGGGAACCTGCATGTGTCTCTATGGGTATGAGTTCATTTACTTGAGTTAAGTGGCCTAGCTCAGTCATAATATGCAATATATGAATATATACTCCTACTGTATATAGTAGGAGTATATATTCATATGTGTTATTCAGGTGTTAATTGCTATCAAGAGGAAAAAGTCATGTAAATCATGATTGGGAAAAGAACTCTCTACTTTCTGTCTCTCCCAGCATTTCTGTGATAACATATAGGGGCTCTAGAAGGATGGCAGCGTACCCTCTGTTCGAGATTTGGCTCCAGGTGCTTTCTGCTGTAGCATCAACCTCTGCAGTTTCATTCCAAGCCTAGTTTCGGTTAGGCTTTCTCACTTTTTGACTCCTTTAGCAGATAGAAAGTGGTTGTCTGTTTAAGTTGCTGTTTGGTTATATTTAAAAATGATGGATGTATGGCTTTATTTGTTCTGTCCAAAGCTTCTCTCAAGCATGCTAAGTACATGAATATTTGGGAGATTTTAGCCATATACTGAGACGGATGAAAATGTACATTTTATTAATAAGTATGGTTTGTTTGAAAAATAAATACTCTTGATATGTAACTGCCCTTAAAGTCTCTTTCCTTTGGGAATGAGGCTTAAGTACTTTCTGTATCTTTCAACAGGAGAATGTATCTGGCTGGTTAGCCCCAGGAGAAGGGTACACACCTGAACCAATGGAATTTCATCTTCTAAAAGAGATAGACAATAAGCTTCAAGTACTACTATCAGATGGGGGTTTGCCTGCACTTTCCAGCTCTAGCTCAAAATCTCTAAGCCAGATATATCAGGTAGGTTACAGAATAGAGCTCATCTGAAGATATTTTATTTGAAGTGTGTTGAGATCAATAGAGCATATGTATGTGTTTGTATATTTTTCTTTTTTTTAGTATTTTCTACTTGTTCATAAAGTATATGTATTAAGGAATGAAGTGAGAAATTTTGGCTATAGAAAACAATAAAATCATTTGTTGCCATTTTAAGTATAATTCAAGAACTGTCTTGTTTTAACAGGATTCTGCACTTCCAAGATACTTCATGTTTAGAAATTGGTAATTCATACATTTTTAACTGCATGACGGTGGTTTCTTCAGCATGAGAACAAATCACCATGATAGTTTAGCTTTGGGAATTAGAACTAGGTTTCTTCTTATCTCAGGTTTCCAAAAGCGCCTGTTCGATTATGATCTGAAGGATAAAGCAATGACTGATAAGCAATGTTAAAGACTGTAGAAGATAGATTGAAATTGTATGTCCCTTGTTTTTAATGGCCTTTATCTTTTTTCTTTGGCAGCAATACTGAGAACCTTTGAAGATTAAGAATCAAGGTCTCAGCCTTGAGAAATGATTGTCTGAATTTTGTACTTAGAAAACTCCAATTTATCCCATGCCTGTTGCCTCTACTATAATGGGGTTTAAAATAAAAACCCGTACATCTTATTTTGCACTTATTTGCACAAAACTTGTTTACTTCTGTAATGTTTTCATTTTACAGCCAGAACTGGTGTATCAGAGAATATCTGTAAAAATGTTCATTGGCAAAACTGTTTTTAGTTACCAGTGTATTAGAAACATATCTTTGAAAGGCTAAAATACCTGTGGGTTTGGTTTTTTCTATCTTTATAAGGGCACTTTAATGCCATTTTTTTATTGGCTTCTTTCTGAACGTGGGGTTTTGTTTCACCTCTAGTGGTATTTTCTGTAGCTCAGTTCAAGAGGAGTCCCATTTTGATGTTGATCATTTACCAGCTGGGATCTAATGTGTGAAAAAACACCTCCCTCTCGTTTGTAATCACCTAACAAATGCAGTTGTTACCCAGTAACTTCAGGTTCATGGACCTGAGCTTGCCAATGATTGCCAGATCTTGCGTTCAGTGTTACAAGACATCAACTTGAAGTTAATGTGACTTGCCTATGATAATAAACATTCTGTTGGGAAATGTTTGTCCCAGTTATTGTTGCATCTTTTCAGGTACTAGCTCAGAAGTATTTGAATAGAAACTTGCATTTAGGTGTATGCTGATTGAAGAGTAATGTATTATCTTTTTTGAGTAATATTAAACCTAACAACCAAAAGTAGTTAACTCCTTGTTACCTTTCATTAGTGAAAAGCAGTTGCCTTTCAGTTTTGTTTTGCAGCATATAAAAGACTTTCAGACATTGTAGTTCTGTGATTTTAATTTAGAATTAGCTTAGAGTTGCATATTATGAAGCTGCACATTCTTTACTTCCAAGAATTGGCATTAGATACAACTTTCAAAATGCAGACACTTACTCACTGTTGCCTCAGTCGAAGATCTGCTTTTTGCCACTGATGGATACTTTGACAGGATATAGGAACTATTCTTTCACTCTGAAATCTTTAATAATGGGCTTTAATAATCCTGCAGTTCCATAGCTGAGCTGTAACAGGGGAGCAGACATGCTCATCTTTTTGTGCAAGGAGTCCAGCTGGATTAAGAATGCTTTTCCATGACTAATGTTCCCTTTTACATGGAACTGTTTGTCATCAGAACTGCATTTCTCTCTGAAACATTTATTTTCTCTGGTCCAAATTAACAAAATATTAAAAAATGTTTTTGTCTTGCTTAATATTTTTGGGGAGGAATAAATTAAGTTGAATGTAATCCTGAAAGAAACAGGAAAATGATAGGCTGAAGACTCGTGTGACGAGTACAGTTCCCAGCTTGAAAAACTGGAAAACTACCTGAAAACTAAAGCAAATGAAGATGGCATTTAAAGAAACAATAACATCTGTATGCTTAGTTGTCTTAAAAGATAATTAATATTGTGTATTACCATGAGGAATTCTTTCATAACTGATTGGGGTTTTTATCAGAAAAATATTTCCTTTTTCAATTATAGAAGTAGACTATAGTTAACATTTGAAGAGTAAATAAATACTCGAAATTCAGAAGATACACTAATATTTCAATTAATGAACTCCTTGATAGCCTATGCCTGTGCTTCACCAAAACAGATGAATTTCACAGATAGCATGGTTAAAAGCAGGTTAATAAACTGATCAGCCAGTTTTTTGCCTCAAGAAGATTGTATGGTACTAATATACTTCATTAGTTGGGATTTTGTTATTATTTATTTATAAAATTTGGAGAAAAGGATGTGCAACAAATCATTTTAGATATTTCAAATACTGCATATTTCTGTTTGGCATTGTGTTTGTTACAGCTTTGGTTCTTGCTAAGTATTTGTATTTTCCCTTAAGTAAAATATTTAACAGTTTTATTTTATACAGATCTAAAAATATGAAAGACAAAGTTACCTCAAATGGACTCCCACTATGCACATGTGCTATGTGATTGAAACCTAACCTATTGTGAAGTATGTGAAACATTGACAATAATATCTTTTCCTTGATATAATACTTTCTACATTTATTTCATGATATCTTGAGAAAAATGTTAAAAAATTACGAAGTGGGGAAAAGCCTTGACTTTGCTCATACTGTGTGAGTTTCTATCAGTTACAATTCAGGGATGAGAAATGTGAAGCTGTAAGAACTACTTATGAGAAAGCAGCAGCTTAATGCTCCAGAGTGGTCAAATATCAAACAGACTACTATGAATAATTTTGAAAGCAATACAGAATGAAGCAGAAAATATGATTGTCTGTTGTAGAAAAATTTACTGTCATTCTGATACTGCCAACTATTGCTGATTGTAAATATATATTCAAAAATTTTTCCTGTATTAAAATAATTTTATTTTCAGGCAACTAATAGTTATTTAAATGTCAGAACTCCTAGGTTTGTTTGATGTTTAGGAAAAGTTGTTTACGGATACAGTTTTTTGCATATTGTAGTTGAGAAATTTTCTGCTGGATGTTGAACTGTGAAGGTTGTTTTTCATTCTCATTAGACATGCTACTTGGAATTATTTTCCTTGTGTGTCTATTAAAATTTCTTGAGCTGCTTCTGAAAGTAAGAATTAATGGAGTGTTTTTTTATTCTATGGCTGCTCATGTTCCTTTGGGTTGAATTGATTATCAAGATGTGGTTTTTTGCTTAGTTTTTTTTACCTCTGCCAGTATTGGATTTTTGTACAGAATCTTTGGTTTGCAAGAGAACGCTCTGGTTTTCTCAGATTACAACATAATTTTGCAGTTTTGCCAAAACTTGTCATTCTCAATGAACTGATTTACATGTAATACTGAAACCTAAATGTATTTGGGACTGATACAGACTTCAGAATCCAGTCCAAAATTACTGAAGGAATCAGAGAGAGGGTTATTTCTCATTTAACGTGATACCTCATAAACAAAATCTATTGTCATTTCAGCTCAGTTCTTCCTTTTCCTTCTGGCTTAATACTGATCCTGGTATGGTTAATAGGAGCAAGGTTTCAACCAGTCATTCAGTCACCTCTATTCTCAGAGCATTTTTATTGTTGTAGTAGAAATTAAGCATCCTAGTGTTAGCTCTGGAAACTAAGAAATTCCTCTTAAAATGCAGAGTAATAATTATTTTGTTGAAATATGTCTAGCCTGATATTTAGCTACTGTATTTGAAAATGTGCATAATAAAAATGATGCATTTGCAGAATTTGACATTGACACATTATTCTAAGCATTACAGTGTTTTCTTAATAGAAATCAAAAGAACTCTCATCTGTCTATGAAGCAATATGAAGTAATGTGTTTAAATTCTGTCTCTGCATCTTTTCTCAGGAGTCTCTGGCTTATGCAAACAGAGGCCTAGAAGCAGCTCCAGGTGACAAGGTTCTGCGAGACAGTAAGGAAAAACGTAAGCAACGGATTCGTCTGAAAGAAATAGATCATCAGCTGGAATCCCTAGAGAGAACTCTTGTAAGTTTCCTATTTTTGTCATATTCTTCTTCCCTCAGTCTGGAAACTTTGGAGTTTATCATTCCATGTGTCTTAAAATCTAATTTTGTAACTTATGTAAATTTCTGGAGGAATCCCCAAAGAAATATGCAGGCAAAAGCCTCAAATAATTATTCTTAATCTGGGAAATATTTTTGTTCAGTCATAATGCATGCTTACCTTTAATATAGGGTCTTTCAAAGTCAAAAACATTATCCTCCTCTCCTCCTCCCCCGAGGGGCATAGCATAAGCAATAATGTATGATTACATCCTAAAAGGATTTTTTAATGGTTCACGTACTTCAGTGTTCTTTGACGGACCAGGTCTGATGGGAATGTTGTTTACACTAAGTTATTGTGGTAATCTTTCTTTATAAACACTACATTGAAAGAAAAATAGCATTTTTTATGGCTGTGCATTGTAGAAATTTGCTTCTTGTGTGTCGCTGATTTTAGGGTTTTTCACATGGTAAGAAAACATAAATATATTAAGTTCGTTGTGACTGACCAAAAATCCATATAGCCCACCTTTGCATTTTGGAGGTCTTTATTCAGCAGCAGGCTTACTCTCCAACAATAATCAGTTAGGAAAAATACTGTTCCTGTCACCTTTTATCACCCTCAAAAAGGCATCTCCAGTGCAGACCAAAAGCTTTGAGATTCAGGTAGTAGCATAACTGCAGTGCTGTAATCTCAATTACATATAGCACTGTTGCTATAGTTGCAAAAGCTTCAGCCACTCTCTACATAAGCAAGGTTTATTCTGGTAGTGCTGGAGTATATATGGAGTATGGGAACAAAGACTTCAGAGAAGGAGACAGTGATTGTTTTAGAGGCTGTTCACTTGTGTGTATGTGGCTACAGTGAGGCAGCATGTTTGATTTTTATTTATTCACAGCACCAGAACAATAGTAGAACTTCATTTTAATACATGCTCTGTTATTTAAAGAGTTAAAAGAGAGAGGCAAATGAATAGGGGAAATCTGTGAACTTCAGTGTATTGAGTAGGTTAATGGGTAATCAGATAAAATAAGTCTGCATGTTGTGATATTTTTCTACTCATTGGCCTTTATATCACTTTTTGTCACTACTGACCTTGTTCATGAGGCAAGCACAATCTGAGGAAGTGTGTCTGGGAATTGTAAGATAGTCTACAGCAGGTCTGGGAAATGCAGTGGGCTGCTGACTCATTCAAATATTTTGTGTATAAATGGCTCAGTTCCAAATCTTGGTTGGGTTATAGCAGTTTTGTTTGGTATCACATTACATGCAGACTCTTGCAATATACCACACATTTTTCCTTGACTAGACTGTGAGTATTTAAAACTCTAAATTGATAGACTGTAGTGTCAGTTGATAGTGTTCATAAATACAGAATGTCACCTGTACCCATGTGTAGCACTGCTGCCTGCTATGCAGCATCTGGTTAAGGGCTTCTTTAGGGTGCTTCTTTAACTGTGCCTTATCACTTGCTCCTCTGTAGCATAACTGAGATCATGGCATGTGGACGTGAAATATGTGAGTATTAGGTGCTTTTCGAGATACTTTGATTGTCAGTGAAAGTAAAGAAGCGTTCAGGTCTAAATGAAAGTAGGTTTTTCCTTCTAACAGAACAGTAAAATATATAGAAAAGATACACTTGTGGGAACAATCTTTTAAAAAGGCTGCTTTTTTTTTTTTCTTTTTAATGCAACATACATAATTGAATGATTTTTTTCCCCTAAATCAGGTAACTTATGTGCCATTTTAATTGGACATTTTTCTATACCAAAGTTATATTTTGGCAAATCTGGTCTCTGCCAGGACACTGCATGATGAAAATCTAAACTGAATGCTTGGGTTGAGGAAGGGAGTACATAAACAGAATGTTTCCAGAATAATTTAATGACTTCTGGAAATACTGGTTTTTATTCAGTAGGTGGCACTCTTTACTGTATGTCAGAAGAGGAATGCCTAGGCATGGTTCTAGGAGATGTTTTGACTGGTAATAAAGTTGTCATTTCTGCTTTTCAAAATGAAGGTTGTGAGAGATTTGCCTCTCATGGCAAGAGTCCATATGTGCAGCTTTTAACATTGTTATTTTTCTAGCTTTGTTTAAAATTGTCTATTTAAAATCCACGTTTTTAAAGTTCACATTACATTTCAATTTCTCCTTTACTCTTTCCTAAACCACTGTAATTTGCTGTGTAATATTATAAATAAATTCTCTGCTCCAAGCAGAGGAGGTGATTTGTTAGCAGTTAGGAATGTTATTTCTGAATGCATGGTTATACAGGGCTTAATAGTCGTAAAATACAGTATTTTACAAATTTAGTATGTGAGAAAACTTATGTTAAAATGTATTTTAAAAAGTCCCTCAGACAAAATATTTTTTGTTTTTGCTTCCTAGGTGGAAATTATGAATACTTTAACAGAGTAGAATTTAGCTCTGTATCTAAGGGAGTTACTTGCAGTAGGTATAAAAGTAACTCTATTAGCCTTTTTTGATGTGTATGGTAGAAAGCTGTATTTTTTCACTACTGCAAAATGGATTATTCAAATTTATTTGTATAATGGTAATGACCTTCTCTTCAAGGGGCACAAATACATTAATTATATTTCTGGAGGAGACTATTTAATAGGTGCTGGCTTCTGAAAGTATAACATTTATGTATTCCTCCACTACAGTTTACCTCATGTATGCTGTAAGACTTGATTGTCTCAGCTAAATCTGGGGATGAACTCACAAAACAAAGCGGGAAGATAAAATTTTAACCTAATTTGCATTTGATTCAAACCCATAAAATCTGCTAAATATTACTCTGGAATTAATGAAACTAAGGGCTGTGGAATCTGAGTTCCTTCTTTACTTCGAAAAAAATTGTCCCTAGTGAATTAATATACCAAAGAATGTATTGTATGCATTGTTGAAATGCATTGTGAAATTTCAATCCGACTGAAATGTATCTGTACTGTGATTTCTGGGCCCTTGTTGAATTTCTTTTAGGTTTTAGTTTGACCTTAGTTCATTTGTTCTTCATTTGAAACCGTGTCTGAGTCTCTCCACATTCTTTCATCTTTCAGTTTCCTGGAAACCACTGAGCTTATCTTTGTTTTGTGAATTGCATTGTTAACTGCTGCTTCAAAAAAAAAAAAACTCAGCTCAGCTGCCAAATGCATGTTGCTGAGCATTAATGAAAAGAATTTTATATAGAAAGAATAATAAATGTAGTTATTTTTCAATTGTGGCTTTGTCTAGTTGGCCATTTGTGATAATCCAGTGGCACGTTTGATGATGTGTTGAATTTCTTCATGGCAGACAGTAGGTTTAAGTGCACATTAAACGAAGCTATTAAGTAAGATAGCTTCACCTTTGCTGGCTATACGTGTGTTGATTTCTAATGTGTTACACTGGAAACTGTTTAATTCCTGCCAAAAATCTACCCACATGTGTCTCTTTTGGGATTTTGTTTAAATATATAAAATCAAAAATATTTCAAATGCATATTGAATATATATGCATGTAATAGTGTGTATACACACCCATATGTATAAATGCCACTTACCTCTCAGCATGACAGAGATACTGATACCCACTTGAAAAGAAGGTGTCCTCTTACTTCTAGTAAGTGCTTTTTAAATAGAAGCTAAATATAGTTAACCTAGTCTTAAATTTTTGTCTGTACATCTCTAGAAACTATTTTTTTCACAAGTTCATGCAATCTAGTGGCCAAATGCATTGTGTGATTGTTAATTATTAAAGACTTCTTTTATACCACGTAGTATTGGTAAAATACATATTCTGTTATTGGAATAGCTGGAGTTTGCATAAAGGTGAGCAATTGGTGAGAATAATGAAGAACAAAAATAATAAATGAGGCAATGCTATCAAGAGCTTTGATTACCTGCAGGAGCTTACTCCAAAAGGCATAATTCTTATCTTTGTGATGCAAAATAAAGTATATCTGTGGGGAAACCTCACAATAATATTAATTGTTGTTTGGTCCTGGAGAAAGTCTGACATAATTTAGATCATTTACTCTTCATCAGAGTGATGAACTGGTTTGTTGTTATACATAGTTTTATTCTATTTTTTTCCCTGATACTGATTGAATTCAGTGTACCTAATCCTGAGTCTCTATTAGGCACAACTTCCAGAAAAGAAGAATAATTTCTTCCTGACCTCTGCCATAGTTCCTTTCTTCCCTTTAGAAGGGAAGAATAGAGTAAGATAAGGTCCTACCACGTATCTGGAAAGTAATTTGTCAACTAGACAATACTGTAATATGTTGTTGTATCACAGTATCTCCAGAAATTAACAACTAATACTTTTGAACACAAAATTACAGCCCTATTTGTAACTACTCTGTGCATTGGTAGCCCTTGGTTCTTCCGATATGCTTTGCAGTAGCAGCTAAATAACAAATATCTTTGTTTTAATTCATATGGCATCATGTGGTGTGTGGTTTCTGAATAAGTGTGTATTTGTCCATAAAAGTAGAAATTGTTTAATAAAACATTTTCATAACACATATTTCATTGCACCAAATAAAGGGAAGAAGGACAATCTATCTAAATAAAGTTGAGATAGGCCACTTTCTATGCTATTTCTTCAGAAAGTATCTACTAGGTGCTAATGTTTCTTATCAAGCTGTTCTCAAGCTTCAAACAGATCTTGTTTATACAGGTTTTACAAGAATTCATTCTCATTATGTGATTGTACAGTGTTGTTTCAGAATGAAATGTGGTAGCATTTCCACCTAGGAAAATATCAGTGTAAAAATCTTATTTTCTTCATTTAACAGCTACTACACACAAGAAGAGAGCCACAAGAGTAATGGTAGATTGACAAAATGCAAATATGTCACTCATGATTTAAATAAATTTACTATGTATTGATTGTTTTTCACTGTACTGTGGATAAGAATGAAGTGGTTGCTGAAAACATTTATAAAAAAAATTGAAAACTACATGTTGCATTAAGATTCAATATAATTAAGTAATTTTTATATAAATGTTAAATTTTTAAAACTAGATTATATTAAAATATTGATCAGTTAAAGTCTTAATGATGCTTCTAGTTTATATGGAAAATTATCAGGATAATATTTATGTAAATACTTACTAAATTGAGCTGCGTCCATCTGATGGTGATAAGTAATATTGCCAGTTGCATCTTAAGTATTAGTTATGTGTTGATACTGTATATGAGAAATCGTTGCTGGAATTTGATACCTGCAATGGGACCTGTTTTAAACATAATGGCTTTCTAGGTAAGAATGATCAAATTTTCTGTCAATTCAATATACTGATCCTTGTTCTCTCAAAATGTAATTTCCGGTTAAGACAGCTCTGCTGGTTTGCAACTCTGCTATATTATGGTGTTTGCCATCATAAAATAAAGCATCTTCACTATGTACCCATCTCTAAATTCATTTAGTGCTACGTACAGTAATTGTTTGATCTCCCATTTGTGTCTCTAGCATGACTTAAATTTAACTGTAACTGCACTGCTTTCTTAATTTTGTTTATTTATAAATGGCATTCAACACCATCAAACTGTATTATTATTGGTAATGTGCTTTTTCTTAGATAGTGAAAGAACCCACGAAAACTAATTTGCTTCTATGCTCTTGTGTTATTTGTTCAGTATATCTTTGTCACAAGGCTGTCCTCTCTGACCTGAACAAATACAACAGTGTTGTTTTGTTTGCCTGTTACTTTTTTTTACTATGTCATCCGTTTTTCTGCCTCCTGACCTCTCTCATCATGTCCAGCCTGGGTTCCATATATCTACTCATAAGGCTCTTTTTCATTCCTTCTTAACTCCCCTTTCAACCTGTCATCTTTAGTTCATGGCTGAGAAAAATACGTGGCTTCAAAGCAGGATGGTGCCCTTCATCCAATGGTAACATTTTTAAGCTATTGCATATTACTCTGCTCGTGCCTAAAGCCTCTGGTTAAAGACAGTCGAGTGTATTGATCAGCGGAGTTTCAGTGTTTTCCAGGTACTTTGTTATCTGTGTACAAAATACCTGGAGGTACTTTTGTATAGATGTACCTTTCGTATGGATATACTTAACAGGTTTGTTTGGGCTTTGCATTTTTTCTTTCTCTGCCCTGTTTGTACAACATGCAGCATCACATTTCAATGCAATAACTATGGTTTCTAGCTGCAGTAATATTAGAATAAAACTTTACAATCCTCTGGTTAGTAGGTGCTGACAGCATAAAATTTTCATCATTGAAGTGTGCATGTCCCTCTGAGGCAAGGAGAAGGCGTTTACCTGTTGTCACACATTTCTACTGGCAAATGCAGGGCTTCCTCATTCCTTGCTGGCTGCAAGTTAGCACTGCTCTTTAATCTCTGTAGGAAAGAAATGTTATTTTTGTTGGCCTGCTTGCATTCTGTGCTCTAAGAGAAATAGTGAGGAAAAAGCCCCTTTTTCTCTGCAAATATTGCTGGGGAATGCTCTTTCTCCTTTGCCCTAGGATGCCCCATTCAAAATGAGAAATGAAAAATGGCAGGGCTGCTGTGGAGGAAACTTTCTGCAATGTGTACTTAGGTGTAACTTATCCTTTTTGGATGAGTATTAGCATCTTAATCTTTTAATAAGTAGCACGTAAGTACATCTCTCCATGTTATGGTTGATGGCTGTGTGATTTTGAGTCTGTGACAAATGTCAACATAGAAAATTTTGGCTGTAAATTTATCTTATATCTGTGTATGTCTGTGTGTCTGCATGTACAGACTGTGTAATAGAGCATTGGTTTTTTTCTTGAGACACTTTAGCTTTCTAGGCCAGGATGGAAGTGTAATCATACAGCATCTCTAATAGTGAAAGATATAAAGCACATAGATGCACAGGTTGGAGATACTCCTGTACATCAAATTATTTGACAGCCACATTGGGGTCTTAGGCTGAAACCCTCTTAAATGTCCTAGCAAGACGTGACTTTTATAAATATTTGTAATATTGCTGTTGGCATCTTGTTTATTTCAGTTTAAGCTATGTAATTGTTTATGTATTTTTGCCTATGAAAGGCAATAGTGGTAAACAAAAGGTTATTTTCAGTATGATTCCTAAGAATATAAAAATCCTATTGAATTTATACATAAGAGGCATACTGCAATTAATATTTTAAAGCAAAATGATGGCATACTGTGATAAATCTGGTAATCAGAGTTTTATTACAAAGCTTAGTTGAAAGCTTGAAGTATTTCTGATTGACTTTTGGCTTCTAAAAACAGCTTCCTGAGGTGACAACAGCAGTATTTCTAGCATGAATGTTGTAATTTTATTTTCAGAAACAGGGTAATCCTGTTTACAGAGTCAAACAAAGTTGGTTGGATAAAAGCTTTTGAAGTGTTTTCTCATTGATCTAAATAGTCTAATTGTACATAATAATTTTCAGTCATGCTGCACAGCGCAGGTCAATATGAAAAAATACTTGGGAGTCTGGGATGTCCCTTTTCCAGAAAATCTTCCCTTAAACTATTCCTTCTCATTAGGAATCTGAAGAACTAATTGCATATAAACATTTGATGGAAAAATTACCTAGATGCCCAACATTCTGCTACTATTTGTACTGGTTGCCAGTTTGGCAGAGTTGTGCACCTCGTGGCCTGTCTCATGCTTAAGTCTGTTTTTTGATGCTGGACTGAGCATTCCTTTGTCTATGGCCTCTTGTTTGCAACACATGCTCAGAGCATGCCAGTACACCCGAGCAGCCATAGGTACAAAGCATGTTACTAGGCATGATCCAAATTATATATATTTTCTTTCAGAAACACAACCTGTCTTAGAGTACTCCTCCACTTTATTCAGCCTCAACAATTTAATCTCAGTAGTGTTATCTCCCTTTTGCTTCAGTCAAGAGAGTGACCTAACCCTACACAATTCTTCTTCTAAGATTTAGAGGAGGAAGGATATAATCTTTCCGGTGGTGAAATTGAGATATTTATCCCGGAACAAAGTATTCAAGGGCAAACCAACATAAATTAGAAGGATGATATTTCTCTAGCCCGGTGATGGGTGGAATACTGAGCATTGGTTGTATCTCTCATGCAAAATGCATGAATGCATTGTTGTGTGGGGACTAGGAACTTCCTTTTTCTGATGACAGTCTCATCGTTGATCTAGATTAATGGTTTCTAACACCATGAATTTTTTTCTTCCTCCTACTGCTATGTTTCAGGGCTGTGGTTAAAAGAGTTTTTATTCAGACTTGCCTACGTCCTTGCTATTGTGGTCTCCCCTCATAAAAAGGGGAATTAGGCTGAGACTTAGAAATCACTTTCTGGGCATGTACTTTTGTAACTGTGCAGGGCAAGTGTAGTTGTCATCATGCAAACTAATTGTGTCCATGTAAGTAGCATGGCCAAACACTTTGTGATAAATCCTAATCTTTAATGCAGTCCTCCAGTTCTTAAAGAAGCAGGGTTGTAGGATCTTGTCTTTGGGGCTTTTTTCTGTTTGGTTTGGTTTTGGGTTTGATTTCCCCTTACAGCAGGGTGTGGTAACACCAAGGGTGCAGGTTCGATCCCCATATGGCCCATTTAATTGTTGGTCTCGATGATCCTTGTGGGTCCCTTCCAACTCAGAATATCCAGTGTGATTGACCACCTTATTTCTTCATTTTGTCACTGTTCTGCTCACAGATACTGAGAAATGTACATTGGTATGTAATGCTGTATGATAATAACCCCTTTTTGTATGTTTTGTACTACTTATTTATTGAGAAATGCTTCCTATATACTGTGTTACCTTTACTTCCAACTGTTTGAGTGGTACCAAATAAAGAAGCCCATTATAATGAGTTGACATTGGAAGACAGAAGATACTGACTGGACTTTGTTAGAAATGTTTCTTAATATGACTCATTTTTAGTTTTCTATTTTGCCAATTATGTTTACGAGTGAATAGGTTTATTTGAATTCCTTCTGTAGAAGAAGTCTCAGCTTTATAAATTATTCCTTCAAGAGTATTTGCTCTGTATCTTCATAGGCTCTTTGATTTCCCCTCTTCATTATAATTTAAAGAGTAAGCCAATTGTGTAGTTAGTTATTTTTCTCAAATGCAAAACCCAGTCAAAATTAAACACACTTCCATACTAATAATCTCCCTTTGCATTAATTTTCTGACATGCAGGGAACTTCCCATCCCCTTCTGGTGGGATCTGGTTGTTCACATCATACAGCCTTTTCTGCCCAGACTATTAATGGCCTTTGTTTAAAGGTATATATTTTTCTTTTGGTTGCATTTATATTCTCTAGTGCCTCAATGCAAAGTAGTGTAATTATACTGTGGGGGGTGTGTGTATGTGTACGTATTGAACACTAAACAATATTTGTTGCTAAGAAGAGTATTTAACTCTAAATGTTCTGAATGGTTTCACTTTCTGGGATGTTCGTGGAAAAGAAGATTAAAAGTGAATAACTGCTTCTACAAACATGAACATGTGGTTGTAGCAGATCTTTTTTCTTCCTAGCTGCTTTTTTTTCTGTAAATCAAAGCCTTCCTTCAAAGAAATATCAAGGAAGAGTGGTGTCTCTCAGCAGGGAGTCTTCATTCTGCAGGAAACAAACATTTTGTGCCTGTCCTCTGCTATTGGATTAGATGTAATAGAAGCCTATTAAGATTGTGCTGGAAGCTTCTGGTTTGTGAGGAGCAGTCTAAAGAGCCTTTTTCTGTTGAAGCCATGTATATTACTTTGTCAGTGTAATTGCATATAATTATAGCACGTCTTTTCAGTTTTTTGATTTATTAAATATTTAACAGGCATATGTGTATAATTGGGAAAATAATTAGAGTTGTTTATAGTTAGAATCGTCTCTCATATGCAATATCTTGTACTTATTTTTTGTTAAGATAATTGATTGAGGAGATAAAATCCATTACAAGTACCAGCAAGTTTTTTTTTTCTAGTATTTTTGGAGGCAAAGCTAGAAAGAGTAATGAGGTAAGTGACTTCAAAGTGATAGCAATAACTGGCTAAGAATTTTTAGTTTAATAAAGCAGTAAAAGAGCAGTGATCTTTTTGGTATTGTATGCAAAAGAAGGCATTGTAACCTATATTTGTAAGAGAAATTTGAAGTATAGTGTGATGATGGTCCTTCTCAGGAAGGCATGTCTTTAACTTGAACTTATAAAACAATAATAATAAACTTGAATGATGTTAATTCAAGAAATGACAGAAGTAAGTACTATATAGTATGTGGAGAGTATGGACTGATTTGTGGGGAAAGATTAGAAATAGTCACTATTCACACATTAATCATACTCTTTATGACTGACACACTTAGACCCTAGCCTGTAAATAGTGTAGGTATGAAGTGTGGAGATAAATTAGGAGTGCATAATGAATTCATGCCCATAGTCATACAAACAAATGCCTTTCCAGTTCTGAATGGTACAAAAACTGAATTATCAGTGTTTGAAATTACAGTATGAGTAACTTTGATTAGTTCAGTCTCTTTCTCATTATCAAGTGACTTCCAGTCACTAGCTAGTTTTCTATGGTGAAACAGTGTTTCTCCCTTTTTAATTGATCCTCCTGTCAAATACTTTTTGATTGGAAGAGAGTATTTGTGTCATGTGAATACTATCCTATAATACAAGTTTCAGAAATGGCCTTTAACTTTTCTTTGTGTTCATCATTTTTCAGTTATCTGTACTTCTTTATCTGACAGTTTGCTTTTTAAACCTTTATAGTACAATGGTTTTAGTGCTTTTATGAAACTTTGGTACTGTTGCTAGGAGTTTCAGGTGCAATGTGTGAAAGCTAAAAAATGAAAGCATAGTACTGGAAACAGAATTGATAATGTTAGCAGGAAAATCAGCTGCAAATTTAGATTCGTTATGTTAATGACATGTTTTTATTGTCATAAAAATGAATGAAGATAAATTAGGTTAAATTGGTTTTTTTGTTGCATGCTAAAAAAATTGCCTTTTTTTTTCTAAATGCAATTGTTGCTTAACAAGAGGATGATCATAGTAGGAAAAGTAATATCTGTATCTTGCTTGTTTTAATACTAGGGGTTCATAACAGCATTTAGCTACAGAGTAAAGTGAGTGGACAAATCTTTTAATTAACTCTGTCATTATACATCATGCCCTCTTCATTAAATAGATGTAACAGGGAGAAAAGCCAGTTGTTTCTAATAATTTTCTAGTGCTTTTGTGGTTTGTATACTTCAGTGTTCTGAAGGTCGGATAGAACTACCAGACCATAAAATCCAGCCAGCGAGAGATCTGGAGCTAAGAGAGCTCAAGGATTTATTAAGTGATGTGAAACTCTATTGTTTTGTGCATGTGTTACATAATTGCTGTCAGTGCAAGGCTGTTAAAATTCTCTGCTAGTAATAACACGAATACCATTTTATAACTTCAAGAGGAGATAAAAGAAGTTTCTTAGTCAGCACTTCAACAATATCACAGCACATGTCAGTTTTATTATTCTGGGGCCTTCAGTTTTGGCAGATGCTCTCCATTCTGGCTGTGGTGTGGTAATTACCATATAAATTAAGCAGTGAAATAAGCTGAGTACAGCCTTATCCCTGCTGTCTGTAACCAGGTTGCGAGTATCACAGTGTGAAACAGGCATAATTCAGGCTGATTATATTTAGAAGGCCACATTTTGAAATCCTGGACCTTTATCTCAATTTGAGTCAATTTTAAAAGTAAATTGAAGCCATTTAGTTGCTGTGCAAACAGAGGGATCATCCTTTTTTCACAAGGTACTCTCCATAATAACATTCCAGGAATTAGTTCAATCCATCCTGGTTTGATTCATAGCCACTAATGATATTTCAGCATGCATTGTAATGCTTCAAATTATATGTTTCCCTACTTTAATGAGTTGTAACTAGTCCTTAAATGGGGAGCTTTGCACTTTTCTTTTATATATAACAGGCTTTACTTGGATTAAGCTACTATGGAAAATCTAGGAAAGTAAGCTGAAATTAGTGGTTTTATTTTGTTTTCTGCTTTTTTTCCTAATACAATTAATTCTGCTTATTTGGGAAGCCTTGGAAGTTGTTAAATCAAGAGTCCAAATGCAAATTTCCCAGATGATAGTGGTAAACCAGATATTTTTCTCCATGTGATCAGTCACTGCATGTGTCAAAACTGGGCAAAAAAGAAAAAGATGATGTGGGCGACTGATGTTTTATAAAATCAGAAAAATTACATTGGAAAATAAAGGCCTCAAAAGAAAAATAGTCTATTACATATTTCTTTTTCTTTCTGGTGTTGCATTACAGAAGTCAAAGCATTTTAGAGAACTGGATATGTTATGAATGGTGTAGTGGACACAAAAAAACATGGCCAGGGTTTCAGTGGGCAAGTGACAAACTGATGACGTAACTGCAATCTTTTGATTTAAATTCTTCTTTTAAATTCAGTGTCATGGAAAGAACAAGAGCAGAAACTTGTGCCATCAGTGTTAAGCTACAGTCAATTGTCTTTTGCTTTACTAGCAAAAAACCCCCTACCTTTCTGTAGTTAAAATGTGAACCCACAAAACGGCTGCATTAGAGATAACTTCTGATCTTGTAATAAGATGGAAAGTAAAATTTGCTTACTTTTCACCTGTGAGGGATATTGTGTAAGGAGTATCTTTGTATTCAAAAGATATTAAAATTCCTATTTTCTCAATTTACAACTACTTTTGGAATAAAAACTGTTTTCCCTGTTTTGTTTATTTTTTTCAAGTAGAACAGATAGATGTCCTTTTACATTCTTGACATGAAAATGGCAGTGTAAACAGTGAAACAAAACTGAAATAATAGGAATTTTAATCTTTAAATATCAGAATTGTATTTAACTATTGTAGAAATGAACACTAGTGTCAATCAATTCCAGCCCAGCTAGTTTAATTATTCCTACTTAAACTCCTCTTTGGTGTAAGGTATTTCTTTTTTTCTGCTCTGGTGTGTTGTTTGGTTGGGATCCTTTTCCTCTTTCCCCCTGTCCTTCAATAAGCTTTGCTCAACAGTTAATTGGCTTAGTTTTCTAACTGACAATTTAGGTAGTTTCATATGGCACTTCAGTGGCATTTAGAAACAAAGGTGCTACACAAAAATAAGCTTTTATTTGAATAGCTTGATTTTGACTTACTAAGTATTTGTACTGTTAAACACTGGGGTAATCTTTCTATGAGCATATTACATACATTTTGGTATAGTTAAAGAAGGAGAAGGGGCATCTCCAGTCTACCAGATGGAGGGTACATGACATTAAATGACTTTTTCTATTTTGAAAAATCCTATTTTTTTCTCCTTTATGTAAACCTTTTCTGCAGATAGTGTTAGATAAAGCATTTAAATAATTATTTTCTCTATGTGTATCTACTCTGTGCATTGTTATTAATTCCTGCTATATAATTACCTTCATTAGGGCTCTTCTGTTTGCATTTTCTTAAGAGATTAAATTAATTAAGACCTTCCATAATCCCACAGAAACTTTTGAGAAGTCACAGAGTAGTGTGACTGGTCAATAGAGATCTGTCTGGGCGGAATAATTTTAATATTGGATGCTGAAGTTACTACTTGGTTTTGATACTCAGACCTTTCAGTAAATGCTTAGTTTAGCAGCCAAGCTTGGAATGTCTGGTTTGGTAAGACCTTCATGAGAGTATTTTCTGTGCTTGACAGACATAATCTGAGAACACAAGTAAGAGTGGATAAAAACAATAATTGATGCTGACAATATGGGAAGGAAAGACCTTGGTTAATCAGTAGAGATGTGTTACTTAAGTTTGATAAACTGTTGAGCTGGCTTCATAAGCAAATACACACAACAAAACAACTCCAAGCTACTAATTATATTATACTACTTGACTTATTATCTGGATTTTTGCCAGGTAGAAAATGATTAGGCCAAATCTTACTTGTACTTTCAGAGTTGACCTCCCAGTAATCCCACAGAGGAGGAAAAAAACCAAAAATACAAACCCAAAACTAAACAAAAACCCATGGGAAGTAGCATTTTATGGGGAAAAATGTGTTAAAGTGTTGTCAAACTTAATATTGCTTGTGGAAAAATTGAATTCCACTTCCATCCTTCACTCTTAAAGTTTTTCATTCACAACTGCACTTTTTATTCCATTACAAAAAATACCTTCAAATAAAATACTCCTTTGATGTTGGTGTCTAAGACATTGGTAGGACCTATTACAGTAACTCCACATACTGGATTATGTATTTGGAACAGGCTCTTGACTCTTCAGTGTTTCCTTCTCTACTTTCTTTCATGGTTTCTTTTTGTATTCTGTTTATTATTATTTGTAGTGTTTTTCTTTGAGTTTCAGCGTGTGAGTGGACTAACTGTATTAAGCAGGGCAATGTAGATCACAGGTGTTCCTCTTACGTTTAGTTAGTTTTGAATGTGGAGTTTACTTTTATAAATTCCATTGAGCAGGCAAGTAACAGAAAACAAAATGCACTGTGAGGACAGCAGATTTTAATGTGCAATTTTAATCCTGATTTATAGTTTTCTCTCATTTTGTTTCCGGAACACAGCATGCATGCAGCAAACACTTTCTAATTGAATTTGTTCTTATTCTTCTCAATTTAAAACCATTTCTGTAGTTTACTTCACAATTATGTATTTGAAACTATAAACTGCCAGGTGATGTGGAGATTTGCTAACTGCAAATAAATATAAACTTTCAGGAAGATTAAATTAAGTAGTGTTGATGTGCAGTTTCAGTACAGGGTACCGGAATCTCATGCACAAATACAGTATACTTATTTATGTTCTGGTGAAAGCTAGAGAGAACAGTCAAGTTGTGTTAATTCATCTCCATATATCATTAGGCCTTACTAGGTTGCTTTTCGTCCTAAAAGAGAAAAATTATTGCCTGAATAAAAGCTACACTCTTCTAAGTTTGTCCAAATGTGATGTAGACAAAGGGAAACAAGCTAAACAACGGATGGGAATTACTTTTAACTCTTTGATACAACAAAACTGCTAATGTCTTTTACAGAAGTTTTAAAAGAGTGTAAAAGCTAACAAAGTAATATAGTACAAGAACAATATAATGTGTAAGATTGAAAAATCCCATTTTTGAGGGATTTATGGTATAGCAAGCTAAATCTTGAGTTTAGTGATTTTAACAATCTGTCTGGCTTGAGCTAGCTAAACATTCTCTATAGGACAACATTTAAAGTACAGTCTAATTAATACAATTTTGTGAAATGAACGCACCCTGCAATGAGTTTACGTTATCTGCATAACAGCCAGTTGTCAGCCACAGCTGAAAATTGCAAATGGTTTCTGCTCTGAAGAAAAGTATTCAATTTTTAGATACTTGTTATCACAAGAAAATATGATGGGAAAAAAGGTACAGTTGATTTGAAGTTAAATTGTATGAATGTAGTCTGAATCATTTTTGCATAGTTTGGTGCAAAATGCTTGAAGACAATTAACGTATGTGTTTCAACTTGATGGGCTAGTAAGTATTACTTTGGCACCAAGAAATGTAATCTGCAAATAATGAAACAATAATTAAAACAAAAATATGCTCTATTTCTCTTAGTACTGACATAATAATTTTGAAAGCTGGTGTTCTTTCAGCCTTTTTGTTAAGAAAGGGGAACTCTGCCCAAAGCTCTGTGTACTGCCAGATCCTTCACAGAATGCCTGTGTGCAGAAAGCCAAGTGGCTTATGCAGATTGCCATTCTCTGAAGGTTTTAACTGTAGACGCAGTTAGGCAGGTGTCAGGTAAGTTTAGAGAGGGAGATTACTTTTATAAGATAATTTATAAGTCCAGTATTAATTTTTTTCCATCAGTAATTAAGATTTTTTTTTCTCCTGAATAATCTGCTAATTCATATTCTATTAAAATACTGCATCTTTTTCACATAAGATACATATAAGTGCTTAAATCATTGCATAACCAGTCACTTTAGAAGATCCTGATATTATATAAATAAGTGTACAGTGCAAGAAAGGCTACATTCAACTAAATAAAATCCACTTAGTCCTGCATGTGCATTCATGTGCTCTCTGTGAATGCTTGTGCTTGAACATCAGGTTCCCTAAAACATATTTTAAAAAGCCCCTTATGCAGTTTCTTAGTTTGTACTTGAGATGTTTAAGGAGCCTGCAAAAGTCTTAAGACTGTTTAAGGTTCTAAGCTGAAATTAGTCATAATCTATGCTCATGACTGCCTTTAGTAAAATTGAAAAGTCTGTTAGACTGATTTTTACTAATATACTTTCTGAAGAACTAGAAAGTAGAGAGATGTCCTTTCATTTTGAGCAGGATACTGTTAGTCTATATTTTGAGAACAGGATGAGTATTATAGGTTGGATAAAATAAGAACTCTTTCATTCTCAGGCCCATCTAGTTTCAAGGAATGTCATTTATGTGGTAATTTCCTTCAGCATTTATTTCCTGTCCTAAATCTTGAATGAATCAAACGGAATTTATTACCTGTGGCATAGATTTTAAAGTAGTATCATCTTGACTGTCTCTTTGCATGGAAGGAGAATAGCCTGATACTCTGCTGCTTCTTAGGCTTTTGTATAACTTTGTAAATTAGTAATTCAGAATTATTGCTTCTTTTGAACATTTTATTTAGATATGAATATACGTGCACAATAGTCTTTACAGGTAAACTAACCAGTTGTTTAATGAGCTATAATATTTATGGGTTTTGGAACAAAGTTTATCATAAATGTTCAAGTTGGAGAATCGAGAGCCACATTCTTTGTTATGTTTTTCTAATGTGACAGTGAAAGAGCAGAATACATATTTAAGGAAGAATATTCCAAATGGAATTAATTTTCTTTAAAACATTACTCTTCTTCCTCTTTGTAGAAACTTTGTGTTTGAGCACAGTAGCCTTAAGAAAGAATTCTGGAATAGAAAAGTAGGGATAATAGAAACAGTGGTCTTGTATCTTGGACTTCTGTAGTGAGCTGATAGTGTACAAGTTGTTCAAAACATTTGTCTAAACACCACAAATATTTTCATTCAACCTAGAAAGTATTGGATACATAGTTCTGAAATAAATGGAAATAAATTTAAGAGAATAATTGTTTTTTCTTCCATGTATAGTATGGTTTTGACTAAGAAGGTCTTCATAGAATCATTTAGATTAGAAAAGACCTTAATATCAGTAAGTCCAATCCAGCGCTACCAAGTCCACCACTAAACCATGTCCCTGAGTGCATATCTATACATCATTTAAATACCTCCAGGGTGATGACTCAACCACTTCCCTGGGCAGCCTGTTCTAATGCTTGACCACCCTTTCAGTGAAGAAATACACAATCGAAACCTCCTCTGGTGCAACTTGAGACCATTTCCTCTGTCCTGTCACTCATTACATGGGAGAAGAGGCTGACCCCCATCTGCCTGCAATCTCCTTTTGGGTAGTTGTAGAGAGCAATGAGACCCCCCTGAGTCTCCTTTTTTCCAGACTAAGCAGCCCCAGCTCCCTCAGCAGCTTATAGGACTTGTGCTCCAGATCCTTCACCGTCTTCATTGCTCTTCTTTGATGCTGAATAACTTTTGTTAGCTAGTAAAGTTATAAATAAAATAAAACACTGTGATAAGTCAAAAGGCATGTTTAGTGTTTGAACATTAGTAATACATCAGTTGTGCAAAGCAGTAAGAAAAAGGAGTTAGCCATTCAAAATACGATACTTAGGCTGAAACAGCAGTACAATACCGAATGCAATGAATGATGTTTCTTTAGCTCAGTACAGTATCTGTTTTGTATCTTTTAATTTTATTCAGAATTAAAACTTAGCTTACTGGGTTTGTTGGGAAAAGAGAATATTGGTCAAAGAACTGTAAAACCTATTACTATATAGACGATGTTAAAAATAGTTTCCATCTTGAGTTACCATATTTATTTTTTCATTTTGACAGATTCATCAGGGCCATTCATATAAAAACTAAATTAGTAGGAAATGTCCTAGGCTTATCTTCTGTGGAAGCAGAATGTGTGCACATAACAAATGTGTTATTCTTACATTATTGTTTATAACAGCAGGATGATGGTTTGGCTTAGGGTGTCTGAAATGTCAGTAGCTCACCTCTAGCTTTTGGCCTCCTTTGATTATGACTATGCTTTGTTGACATTTACCTGCACAAGTCTTTAATAAAATGGGAAACCTTGCTATAAGTGGGGTTTTGTGAGTGTGACAAGTAGACTATACAGTGAAGACAATTATGTGTTAAGAATTCATATTGGATTTGGAAGTGTCTTACTTCAGAGAAATGCTATTGAGCTCTCTTTAATATCATATGTGAAAGACGTATAATAATATTTCTAGACATAACCATTTCCTCACTTTTGTTTTCAGTTGTTTTCCTTCTCCAGAACCAACGTAAAAGTTCTGTTTAAAATATGTGGTCAGCATTTATGTATTTAGATGCTTTTATGGTGGTGAAATTTCATAGACATTTTAATTATGTACTTGAATTTACCGTGAAAGGGTAAACTAAGTGGTTTTGTCATAATTAGGCGCATGCTTAAAGCTGTTCGAGTACAAAAAGAAGGGTGTAGTTATTTGATATTTTATGATCTTTTCAATCTGTCTTCTCTACTTAAATTCATAGTATAAAGGTCTGGTCCTGCAGGTCCATGCTTGTAATGTGAATTAAAAGAAATATTTATAATTTAATTTTGTCCTGTATTTAGTTAGGAGGTGGCCTGTAATTCTCATTACTGGAAATTATGAAAGAGGCAGAAAAGTAACATAACTTATTATTGTGGCCTATGCCTATGAGATGGTTTTAATAAATAATTCAACAAAATGTCTAGACCATTTCAAAGATTTCTTAACATGGCAAAAATGCATGCATCCAGGATAAAAGTGCGATTTTCTGGTAAGTGGAATACTTTTTTGCATTTTCTTTATGGCAGTAAAAACTATGAACTTTCTCAAGTTACACTAAAAGATGGGCAGAAATACTATCATGGTCCTATCAAGGAAGTTTGACTTTTATGTGGTTTTTAAATTATTGTTAGATGAGCTTTGTACAGATACTTGTGTATTTAGATGTGCATGTTTGCTTAGATGCTGTCTTGCCGAGTTAGGCAGTAGAAACCAGGCTCAATTTTCAAAACACTGTTGTATCAGTAAACTCTGCGTAGTGCACGTACGCGGTGTGCAGAGTCATTTTCTCATGCAAGTTATTCTTTGCATATCCAGTTACTGCTTTTACCATAGTAACGTGGAGATTTGCTTTCACAATAGGAAAGTGCCCATTGTGTGTACATAATAAATTAGATGCATAACTCTAATGATGTGAAAAGAGTTTTTTGCATGACCAGATGAGAATTCCAAGTAGCTATTATGCCTTGAGATGGCTGGCTGTGAAGAGAGCCAGTGAAAACAGGATAGATATTCCTTTTTTCCATTTTGATAGTTGTCTCTTATATTTAATCATTTTGTAGAATTGGTTTTAAAAAGTTTGTTTTGCCTCTTTACTGGGCAGGAAATATCAGCCTTCTACTATGTAAATCATATAATTGCTTAAGCAATGGTTCATATGCATGAATTGTATAAAGGAATAAAACTTTTTGCTATGGTGTATTGTTTGGCTGATGTGGTTTCTACCTACACTGTTTAACTGTACTATTACTGATCTGCTTTAAGACCAGCTATTTTCTACTTTTATGGGAAACAGACGGAATGTCTGGAATTCCACTTACAAAAAGGAATCTGTATCCTGCTGAGTAATAGCAAGACGGTTGTCTTTTTTTCCTTACTGCAGATGGAAAATTCAATACCCAAAGGCATGCAAAATATTGAAGGTGATTTACTGTTAAGATTTAATATTGTTTCTTAAATTACATAGCTATAAGGAGTATATCTGGCTGCAGGATTAATTTCAAGAGAGGTAGCTTAATCTTTTGTTGCAGAAATATATTTCTTAAAGGAAAAAAATAGAAGTAATAGATTTAAATAATTCAATTGTTCGTCTTATTTATATTTTTTATTTCATGTATTTGTTGCTGTTTATAAGCATTCATAATGTGCACGTGTACTTCCTATGACTTTACCAAGTTTCCATACATAGAGTAACTAAAATTGCAACATGTTGAATGCGTTTTGCTTGTGTTGATGACAGCAGAAACTGGACATGCTCAGAAATTTGAAAGATATAGCTTTATCTATTATCAAGAAATTTAAATACACTCTTCTTAAGACTGAAGTATCAGTCACTTCTGAAAACAGCAATGAACCAAAATGTTGCTTCACTTCCATCAATAACTGTAATACAGATAAGCAGTGCATGTATAATCTTTCATGAACTGGGCATGTATCATTATTTTAAGGAGATGATAGTTTGTATTTACCCAGCAAAATCCCTGACATTTCTTTCATTGATAGCATTTTGTAATTATTTCCTAGTTATCAGCCTTCTGAGGAAAATATTTTCATAAGATGAAGATGTTAGAAATAATAAATGTAAAGAACCTTAAGCCATTAGTCCGTTTGAAGCAGATATGCTGTGGTGAAATAGCAGTTATCCTGTTCTTTACTTGCATGGATTTTGAATAATATGAACTTTGTGACTGCATCCCCTGGATTTGAAGATTTTAGCAAATCATTGTTATTTTTATAATGAATTAACTCTTAATCTTCTTCTTCAATAAAATACTTGGGTTGTCAGGTGAAGAGATATGTTTCTGTGTTTGATATGAATAAGTTTCTATGTTAATAACATAAAAAATATTTAATTGAACACTCTTTTTATGTTAACAGATACCCAGTTTTAAATTTGTAGTCCTACATAAAGATATTTGAGCACTTGTTTGTGACAAATAGAGGCAAAAAAAAGGACTGGCAAGTTGTGTTGTTGAGTACTCTTCAGAAGTGCACCGTATAAATGTACAATTCATAAAGGTATTTTTTTTTAATTTAGAAGGAAATCATCAAAAGTAACTTAGAATTTGGATAAGCACAGAAATCTTCAGTCTCATTTTTTCTACAGCCCTCTGGTTCTAAAAATTACAGTGTTAATTTGTTATGGACATCTAGCAATGGGAAAAATTCCATGTCTCTAGAAAATATAATTAACAACTCCTTTTTTTTTTTTGATGTTGGGAGAACTAATTTTTACAAACATCCAGAGCAGAAGTGTGGGAGAACAATACTTAAATTTTTGCCATTTCTATGTGTAAAGTCAAACACTTCATACCTCTGAAGAAGTAGCAATGAGATGTCCACACTGTTTCACAGGAGGAAACACGATTTCTGGGGCTGGAGAATTTTTTTGGATAATGAAAGCACAGAGCTCATGCTGAAGTAATTGGAATTCAGCCTCCTAATTAGTTTTTGTAAATCTCATTATGTAGGTTTAAAACACTTGGTTTCTTGACCTGTTTCTTCATGTAATTGATAATGATGATTCTGTTGGGACTGACTAAGTGGTTTAGACCCCTGTACATAAGTCAGAACATAGGTACTTGCCTGTTTACCAGCTTGCCTACTTTTTCTAGTTTGATTTATCCTCCTTTGACGGCTTTGATAGATTTTGGGATTTGGCTTTTTTTTTCTTTTTTTTTTTTTTTTTTTTCTATTCTCAAGGAAGTAAGTTAATTTTACTACTTTATTTCTGCCTTTAAACAATGAGTATATTACCATGTCCCTAAATCATGCTCAATAAATTAATGTTCTTTAAGTCTAGAAGGAGGAGTACTTTGTAGGTTCCCTTAAATAAAGAACAAGACTTTTGGAGAGAATGCTGTCATACTGGAGGGGAAAAAAGCCCAAACAATGTTCCACATTTTCCCTTGACTAGTTCTCTGTGGCTGAGGACACACGCTTACTGAACATTTTAGAAGTCATTCTAGGTATGAAATGTCTATGAGAATGTTGTGATTGGAAGTCATCCGAGAAACAATGTGCCATAAAGGAAGAAATAATAAATATAGTTATGCTACTGACTCTGCTTATAAAGTACCTTTAAAATGTTAAAAGCATTGTAATACTAGCCAGAGCGAAAGGGGATACAAATACATCTCTATCCACTTGTCATGTTATTTCTTATTCTATGTAGAGCACACCAGTAACAAGAGGCTTAAAGCATTCATTTGGAATAGATGATCCTGTTAAGGGAACATTCAACATTCATACTGTTTTCTGAAAGGTTGGGTTTTTCTGTTTAATTTTAGCATGAGCTTTTTTTTTTTTTTTTTTTTTTTTTTTTTTTAAAGATCAGAGGTGTGGCTGATTCATTGCTCTGGATAGAATTTTACGGCAAATCGACTGTTTGGGTGACGCAGAAAATAGTTTTTGGTCTTTTTCCTTGGTTCTTGTTTCTCAAATTTTAGTTGTGTTATATTTCATAGTATTTCCCACATCAACTTCTGTTTGCCTATTCTGAGATCATATTCTTTTCCTCTTCCTTTCTTTCAGTTTTTTCCCTGCGATAGAGATGGCACCTTTGAGTTGTTATCGAACCATTATGGTCATTGTAACCCACTCATCCCTTAATTTCTTACAAAATCTTTCTGTCATTAATGCTGTCTCGTGCTTTGTGTTTTCTCCTTTAGTTTATGTAGCTTCCTTGCTTGATCCGTGTGTGTTCCTTCTCTTTTGTGTCTCCTGCAAGAAATTTCTTATTTTTAGTCACTGTAGAAACTACTCTTCATAGAGAAGATAGAGAGGGGAGTATAAGAATCTCTTTTAAGATCTTTCTCTCCTTTTGTTGAAGAGAAGAAGGTAGAATGGGAAATTATTTTACTTTCTCTCAGTATCTTCCTAGAAGCACTTTTTCCCCTACTAGGGAAAGTCTGTAAAGTTCTTAAATTCAGGACATTTTTAGTTGCCATAAGTAAGACTGGATTTAAAACCAGGTGGCAGAGATGAATAGACGATGTCTCTTAACAGTGCTTTGTTGTATTCTACATCACAATATCTACCCTGATGAGATTCTTTTCTTCATACTGAAATAAGAATTAAGTATGCACAGTGGATCACTGAATAATGCTTTAAGATATATATAAAAAAAAAAAAAGTAAAGCTGCTGTTTTGGTATCTTTGTCTATTTCTTTGTTGTCTAAATTCCAACTGTTTTTAATCCGTCAACCCCAGTTGTTTCTTGCATTATTGCTCTCAATGCAACACGCATTGTTGTTTCTGCCCAAGTTCCCTTCAATGAGAAAGGGTTGGTCCATTGTCACTTCTAACTTCATATTGTGGGGAAGTGGTGAGAGTGTGAACTACAGAGATATATTTTTGTATTTGAAGTACCACTATGATTATTAATATAGCTGTTTTTTCCCTTGTTCTCTTCAGTCTTTATTGCATGTAATTGGGTACTGCATTTGGTATTTGTCCTGAATGCTCGCCTCTCTAGAATATGTGACTCCAGTGGAGGAAAATTCTTCTACTGTGACATCAATTAATGGTATTGTGTTCTATAGTAGGCATGAATGGCAGAAATCCAGCCAGTCAGGGAAGGCATGTAACTTCAGGTTCTTTTGTTGTAACATTCAGAGTTGGTTTAAGCTGGATACAAAGCTCTGATTAGTGCATAAAATCTCATCACTTTGGAAAATTAAACATACTTTAGCTAGTAACTGAAGATGGGAGGGATGATTTCTTGAGAGTCTTGATTTTACTTAGTCATGGGATTCATAACTTGGATAATGATTTCCATAGAATAGGATGAAAATGGGAAGCATTATTTACATAGATGTTTATAAAGTACAGTACGAAAAGTGTTCTTGGTCAGGTTTGAAGATGATACCAGGTTGGGAGAGGGCAGAGAGGGTGATGCTTCTCTCAAGGCAATACACTTGGGAGCAGGGGTGCTGTCCAGAGAAATTTCAGCAAGCTGGGAAAATGGGCCAACAGAAACATTATGAAATTCAGCAAGGGTAAAAGCAAAGTCCTTCACTTGGGAAAGAGGAACTGTCAACAACAGTTGTGGGGACCTACAGGCTGGGAAGCAGCTCCACTGAAAAATACCTGGGGTTCCTGGTGGATGGGGGTGGGTCTAGCTGCATGGGAGCCAGCATTATGCCTTGGCAGCAAAGAAGGCCGGCAGCATCCTGGACAGTATTTACAGGAGCAGAGACTCCAGTAGATTACTGAATATTTTATTTTTTAATATTATTTATCCTAGTTTCCTATCACGTTTTTGTATCTATAAACAATGAGAGCATTGTATGCTACCGTTTATGTTACTGTCCATTTTACAGATTTTTGCTTCTTCAGCTTTGGGCAAATTTCCTTTCTTTTGAGAGCAAACTTTTATACGTGTGAAATATGTTTCTCCATTTCAGCATGTTCACTGGAAGTTGGGAATACTTCACATGAAATTATTGCCTTTCTCACAGAAATAATTCCTATTAGTTTAAATGTCTATATCTTAAATGAAGGGAAAAAGATATGTTTACATGGTGTTAGTCCATTGTGATGGACATTTTGTCTTTTGAAAAGAAAAAGCTTCGTGTTTGAATGCTTGTCCATCTCTTAATAAGTAGTTGCTGAGGAATGCTGCCAGGCTCTGCCAGTGCTTTTAAAAACATGGATTGTACAGGTATTTAAAATCTGTAGTGGGTATTCTCCAATTATAATCAACTTTTGCTTTATTTAAACTCAAATCAAACTTGCTAGTGACCCAGCTAGTGAGTATCAGCCTGGAGCATTATGAAGCTGAAAACATATGTAGCAAATGGGAGCCAAGTTAGATAGGACTGGCTTTCCTCCCATTACTGCATTTGTATGTTTATCAATGTGTTTTAATATAAAGATTTACCCCTTTCTTTCAGTTTTAAATACTTATAAGCCCTGCTGACCTCTATCTTCCTTAGGCTTAATGCCTGTCACTTTTGAATCACTTTTACTGTCACTTACCACATTTAACAAAAAACCCAAACCAACCAGTAAATGTAACCCTTT
The DNA here is from genome assembly GCA_036630365.1 of Acanthiza pusilla. Lineage (NCBI taxonomy): Eukaryota > Metazoa > Chordata > Aves > Passeriformes > Acanthizidae > Acanthiza > Acanthiza pusilla. Next base: position 212,891 of record JAXCHO010000078.1, read on the forward strand.
ACAGATGTTAGCAGGGTTATAGCACAGTTGTTTTAATAAAGCATAGTAACAGCTTTGTTGCAGGAAATGAGGGAAAATATCTCTTCCAGTGGAAAATATGGGAAGAATTTAAAGAGAAAGAATATTTGGGCATTTTCGGTGGTAAATTAAAAACCTATATCCTTAAAGTGCTGAGGGATCTCTCTAGCAGAGTTATTAAACTCCCCAGTTTTAGATCTTATTCCTGATGAGGCTTGTTGTGTTATAGAACCCCCGTATGTGTCTCTAGGATGGGAGGAAAGTAGGGCTTTCTTATTCAAAAAGCCACCTGAGTTGTGAAATAGAAGTTAATCAGCTCTTGTACAAGTTCTGAGGGGAATCTGATTCTGGTTTTATAGCATGCAAGATTTGTGCCCAGCAAGGCTATGGAGCCGGTCATGTTGAGTGTGATCACACAGTACATACAGGACAACCAAGGGATCAGACCCAGCCAGCAGGGTTTTAGGAAAGGCAGGTTCTGCCTGGTTGACCTGATCTCCTTTTATGCTCAGGTGACACCCTTTATTGGATGAGGGAAAGGCTGTGGATGTAGTCAATCTAACTTCAGTAAAGCCTTTGATACTGTCTCCCTTGGCATTGTCCTGGCAAAACTGGCATCCCATGGCTTGGACATGTTCACTCTTTGCTGGGTCAAGAACTGGCTGGATGGTCTGGCCCAGAGAGTGGTGGTGATGGTGCTGCATCCAGTTGGTGTCCTGTCACCAGTGGTGTCCCCCAGGGATCAGTGTTGGGCTGAGACCTATTTATATCTTTATAAATGATCTGGATGAAGGGATTGATTCATTACTAATAGGAAATTTGCAGATGACACCATGTTAAGTTGAAGTATGGATCTGCTGGAGTGTAGTAGGACTCTGCAGAGGAATCTGGACAGGCTGGACAGATGGACTCAGACCAACAACATGAGATTCAACAAAACCGAGTGCCAGGTCCTGTACTTCAGCCTCAATAACCCATTCCATGCTGCAGGCTTGGGGAAGAGTGGCTGGAAAGCTGCCCACTGGAAAAGAATCTGGGGATGTTGGTCAAGAGCTGCCTGAACATAATCCAGCATGTGCCCAGGTGGCCAAGAAGAGCAATGGCATTCTGGCCTGTATCAAAAACAGTATGGCCAGCAAGACCAGGGAAATGATTCTTCCGCTGTACTCAGCATCGGTGAGGCCACACCTTGAGTTCTGTGTCCAGTTCTGAGCCCTTCAATTTAGGAAGGACCTTGAGGTGCCAGAGTGTGTCCAAGGAAGGGCAGCGAAGAGATGGGATGTTGTAATGGGGCATAGCCTTTTCCATGCCAGGCCAAAGAATCAAAAGAGAAAAGCACACATATAAAAAATTTAGAGGAATCTAGTTATTGAATGAACTATTAAAGTCTGAAGGGAAAACAAGATAAAGTCAAAATTAGCAGATCGCCACAGAAAATCAATAAATGTATGCAGAATTTTGTAAGCAGTTAACAAAGCAATCTAGGATTTGGTGGTGTGACAAAATGTTTAATTACCCAGATATCCTTTGAGAAAGGTATAATAGACTAAGTTTAAGAAGCATTCAGTGGTGACTTGTTTTCCTTTTAGTAATGTCATAGTGTTTTGGTTTTTCTTCTTTTAGAAGGAAAATGAAAGCAACTTGCTGGAAAGTTTCTATAGATGTAGTTTTAAATAGTGAGAAACCAGCTAGGAATGGCTAAGTGAAAGGCAGCTTGATTGATGTGACAGTGAAATGATGGTACTCACAATGTTTAGTAAAGAAAACAAAATAGAAACAGTGGATGTCAAGAAGCAGACTCTGAGAACTAATAGGACTAAACTTCTCAAGGGAATAAGGATTGAAAGGAAAGCTTTTTAAAAAACAGCAAACCTCCCACCCCCCCTAACTTTCAAACTGTTTTGAAACGTGAAAGGTCAGAAGTGAAGATAATCCGGTTGCAAAAGAAGGCTTGGAACTCATTTGTTGATTTCAAACACACTAAGATAGTATATGAAAAGGGAAAATAACCTTCCATTAGTAAGGTAATATGGATAAATAGAAAAATATCAGTTTAGAGAGATTTTCATAAAGGCTAAGGCTCATAGGCACTGAAATAAACAAGATATGTCCAAGAAAGCAGCACTGTATGTTAGAAAATCCTTCCACTAAAAGGACGACCAAACCTGTTTTAAGTCATGCTAAGGACAAAGTTTGTGGTTTTTTTTTTTTTTAATTTTACATCTCTCTTTGCTAAAAAAATTGTATACAAGTGCTAACCTTACTATTTCTAGTATTAGTGAAGTAGCATCTCTATCCATAGCAAAAAAAACCTCCAAAAGCAAGGTAGATTCTCTGCATAGACTGGGTGTTTTCAAATTATTTGTTTGATGGGCCTCATCAGACTTAAATTACTGCAAGAAGAAATCTCAGAGATATTCTTAGTCAAAATTAAAGAGGGTCAAAAGAGTGGTTACTGAGAGACTGGAAAAGGGAAAATTTATTTTTTAAATAAATGCTTTTTTTTAAAAAATAAAGAAAAAATAAAAAGGATGAAACAGCAAACAGATTCGTCAAGAAAAATAGTATCAAGAAAAAGGACTTCATCCTATGCCAGTGCAGCAGAGTCCGTTTAGATAGAAGCAGTAAATTGAAGTTGGGTTCAAATCTATTCACATAAGCAGACTAGAAACATTAATTGTTCATTGTGGAACAGTCAGTGAAATGTGACTGTGAAGGGATTTTTACTTGGCTCAGTTTTATTCTGTAATTTCATCTATGACCTAAAAATTTAAATGAACAGTATACTTACTATTTCTTTGCTAGCATGAAGTTGACAAATGTGTCAGTATCTTAAAAAAATGAATATTGTATAAAAATGGTCCAAAAATAGTTAGGATACTAGCACATCAAGGTACTGTGATAAGAAATAGCAGCACAAATACAAAGGACAATACCTGTTTAGGTGGAAAGTTTCTCAGGTTTACAGCAGATCCTGAACTGCCTGAGTTATGTTGCAAAGATTGTGAACCATCATACTGTGATGTATAAAAAAGATGTATTTCTGCTCTGTGCAGGTTTGTTAGGTCTCAGAATCCCATATTCTGTTATGTAAACCTTAGTAAAAGAGCAGTAGACTGTTTGATGAGAAAGCAGAGGAAAACATCAAACAATGCCTAGATGCCTAAATCACAGACCTAGAAAATAACTACATCAATATGGAAAGACCTGGGGAGAGTAGAAATGAATGAGAGAACTCTTGGGAGGATGTGGCAGCAGTCTTCAAGTATGCACTTCTGCAAAGTGGAATGAAGGAAGTTGTTTCTGTAGTGAAAGGACAAATTGTGCTTCATCTGAAGAACAAAAAAAAATCCTGATTAGGTATTAAGAAAACAATAAATATCTTGGGTTTTAAATTAACCTATATCCACTAGAGGCATGAAAAGAGGTTAGACAAAAGCTGAATTGGAAATGGCATGAGGTTAGTTAAATATTTCTAGAGGGCTTGGAATAGGAGATCTTTCATAGTGTCTTCTATGTGATTTTTCGTGTTTCTTTTCAGAATATCTAATTTTCTATATAGGGAAGAGGAAATGTCACATAATTTCATAGAAGTTAGAGCTAGATGCAGTCACAGACAGTAGTAATAGAGAAACTGCAGTCATCAAAAGAATTGGTTATTGCAAGACCTGGAGTGGATATGTTGAGTAAGACATTATGGGGAGGGTACATGGGTTTCCCTAGATAATCAATGCATCTGTACCTGTGAAATGCTGAATACAAACTATGTTTGTATCTGAAGGCAATCTGGTAAGACTCATCTGTGGAGTGCCTGAAAAACATCCTTGGTTAGTAAAGAAGAGAATTGAAATGAGTCTTCATTCATGAAAAGAAGGTAGATCAACAGGTGCTATGTAGTGTAATTTATTTTTCATTGTATATTAACAGTGTATATAACATTACCAAGTAAATGTTTTCTTTGATGTATTTTATCTTTTATTCAATTTTTAATTATTTTCATTTAAAAGCACTAAGTATGGATTTGATGCTTCAAGCAGTCATGAAGCCTCAATAAAAGTTAAAAAGGCTTTGCATCTCAGGTTAAGCAGTATTAACTGAACCTGAGACCTGGAACTGTTTTCATAGTGTTATTGTATATGTTCACTTATTGTTATAGAGTGAATCACTTAGGAAAAAATGTAACTCTGGTACAGAAGAGTATTTCCCCAATCATTCAATCCAATTTTAAATCCAGTTGTTGGTCCGCTAAGGCACATCTAGTAAATTTCTCATTGTAAAAGAAAACTCATAGACTTAGTAATCAGTGAAGCAAACTTCTCAGTTTTGTACTAATATTTGAAAAAGGCAATCGGAAGAAAAGCAAAAGGGACAATAAAGGAGTTGATTGAGTATTAATTTATAGTTTCATGAATAAAATAGAGAGTTTTTAGCCAAGACTGAGAGGCTTATAATAATCTTTGAGCTTTGAGCTCCATGATTCACTTGAATTTCATGATGGAGTATAGCAAACATCAATTTAGTTTTATTTTGCAGATGTTGTATGTCTAGACTCTCAATACTAGAAGTCTCTGAAGTTTTCCCTAACTTGCCATCTGGGGCTTGTTCTTTGTGGTTGAAGAAAGAAACACTGTGAACTGGAGGAGGCTGTGGCTCTTAAGTCGCTTGCCTGTATGCTGTGGGAACAGACATGATATTTAGCACAAGTCCAGTGCTTGGTGAATCAGCTGCCCTGAAAAAAATCTGGAAAAAAAGTATATTTGAGGGTAGCGATCAGCAAGACTGGCAAAGAGGACTCCTTGTCCCAAGAGGGTGGGGAGATAAAGCAGAAGTATGCAATTTCTATATGGGTTAATAAAAGATTGGGAATATGAGCATTGTATCTCCCTCTGCCATCTCTCAGTTGACATCTGAGCTATAGCCGTGGCAGTGGTGCTAATACTGATCATGGAGCTGTCATTAGAATGGATTCACCACGGATTGCACGTGCTTTCTGGAGATCATGAGTAGATTCCACCAGAGCTGGCCTATGTTGAGTTCTCTGTTGCCACGGTTTTCCTTCTAACAGCTGTTTTCAGTATAGTTTATGTATGGTTTCACAAACAGCAGCCATCACATTGGATGGCAATCCATACACGGCTTTAGATTCAGACATTTATTTTATATATTTGACAAAGAGGAGTTTTGTACTAAACAATTCTTGGTAAATGTTTGACTTGACAACAAATTCCAGTGTAAAACTCAGATGAATTTCATCCATTCTTTCATGTTTGTCTGGTTTCTTTGAATCTTTGTGTTGTTAGAGGTCTTATGAAACCCAGCAACTGGCTGATGATTTTTAGCTTTTTAGAACAGTTTTAGCTATTTTAGAACAGTCAAGCTAATGGTGATTTTAGCAAGCCCAGAAGAAGATGTTTGTGAACAATGTGTTGTTAAACTGTTATGATGATTTACCGAGACTGTTAAAGTTAATTAACTTGGTGATTGAAGATGAAATGTGAGATAGTCTTCCTTGTGCTTATTGATGATGGCACATATTGTTTGAATTTTTTAAGAAGGAACTTTAAAATCTTGTGTTGGTTAAGTGTATTAAATTCCAGGCATTGTGTGAATGTTTTTCAGACACTCCTTTGTAAGTATTTCAGGGTTATTGAAGTTTAGCTAGACTCAGAATGCAATTGGTGGAAACTAGCTCACAAATCATGCTTTGAAGGCATTATTTTCATATCTTTTCCTTCAGAAAAAGAAGAGATGGGTACAAACTAAAATACAAGATGTTCCTTTTAAACATAAAGGGGAAAACCCCCAAACCTGTGAGAGTGATTGAACACTAGAACAGGTGACTAAGAGGTTGTGGAGTCTTCATTCCCAAAGAGAGTTGGAACCTGACTGGACTCAGCCTGATCAACCCACTCTAGTTGATTCTGCTTTTAGCAGAGTATTTGGACTAAGCAATCTCCAGAGGCCCCTTCCAACCTTAATTACTATATGATCCTATGATTCTGTATTTGATAAAATGAGTTCGTATCTTTGAAGAAATCTAAGTATTTGATACCTACTCATACTAGCTTCTTTCAACCAAATGATCTTGCTATTTATTTTTTATTATTTTATTGGATATACTGTATTGGTTTACTGTTTCATACTGAACAAAACCAGACAAACGCACTATTCCTAATGCTTATGAAGAAATGAAGAAATGCATTAAAAGCGTAAATACGAGGTTTTTGGTTACCATGCATATAGATACCCTACTTCACGTTATAACTACGAATTACGTTATAGTAAGTCTTGACTTTTGGCAAGGTTGGGATAAGGTACCTGTCTGAAAATTTAAAGAGTGGAATTTTATTTAGATATACTTATCTTTTTTTTTGGAAAATACCCTAGTAAAGGTGCTAGAGGATATAGATGAACCCTAAAGGTCTTGTGATTTACAGGAAGAAAATCATCTGAAGCAGGGAAATACAAACAAATATTTAATACCGCTTTACAAGAATTTCTCCTATATGTAGATGCCAAGGAGGGTGATGAGCAGGAGAATTCAACTACAGTGGACCACCCTGAAGTGATTTTGAAGCACCTTGCCCCCAAGCAATGCTTTGAACAAGCCAAAATTAAAAAGGAAAATAAGTTTTTTGAATCCTTTTCCCCTTTACCTTTCATAGGCTGTGTGTTCCTTGGTACTATTAAAAGATGCATCACATAATCTCACATCTGAATATTGCCTGTGGCTCTGCTCAAACTCCTTGTAGTTATGTGACAGGAACACTGAAATATGCAGGTGCAATGAGGGTATCAGTATGCCTTGGCTTTACCTTGTGATATTTTCTATCTGATATGTTCATATACTTGAAATGTAATGCTCTTATCAGGTGGTGCTGTAGAATGTCCAAGCTAATCTCCTTCAGAAAACTACCTTTGGCACTCATCTTTAGCAGTGGTTTTAGCATGTTTAGTAATGCTGTAATTTTAATTTCAGCTCAGTACTTTTGTAGTGCCAGACACACTGTGCAATAGGTGCTGTGTAGATAGTTGGCAATTGTAGGATATATGGCAGTCAGGATTAAATAGCGATAAAGGAGTCACTGAACTGCACTAATAAATCAGACATGATTACAGTCTGTGTCAATGCATAAGCAGAGATTAGAAGATGTGTGCTGATGAATAGACCATAGACTTTCTGCTTATGTTATTTTTCTTTGTGTAAGTGAAGAGAAAATGGTAGTATAAGAGTATGGTCCTAAATGACATGAAATATGTAATGAAGGCAGTAATAATTGAGGAGGTTGAATTAAATATTCCTTAGTTTTGTGAGGTATGTTGCCTCTTGTTTTTAGCTCTGTTCATCAATGTTTTCCTCTTTCCAATATTTTATAGTAATCTTACTGTTACATGGTTGTCAATAAAATACTTTGCTTTACTCTTCAAGTAATGTAAAATTTAATCACTTGAGGTGTCCTACTGTGTCTGATTTCAGAAGAAATATAGAATGCATTTTTCTCTTCATTGTTTGACTTCTTTTTGTGCTACCTTTCTCAAATTCCATTTTTTCCCCTGTAATCTCAATTTTTTGACGACTTGTATGAATAAAAACATACACATTTTGCACAGCACTGTGCAAAAAGATTTGTAGGTCTGAGTTCTCATTTTTAGCACATACAATATTGCATGGTTTGCCCATGTTAGTATTCTTTCCTGCTTCATATAATGTGTTTTATTAAAGGAACTCAGAGTTCTCCACTCAAGCTTTTGACTGAACTGTTTTGTCCCTTTAATAGTATTTTTTTTCAAATAGATTAAACTGAGATACAGTAAGTGGCTGAACAGAAAACAATTATATAGAAAAGCCAGGAATAGAAATTGGTTTGTAAACATAATTTACCCTTTTATGTACAGTATCTTTGGTCTTTATTTCCTGCATGATAGAAACTGTATATAGAACTTGTAGTAGCAATTGAAGTTTATCAGGTTAAACCCCTTGTTTAATTTACAGCATCTTCAGAATAGCCACAGGTGTTTTTGAAATTGAGGATCAGGTTAATTTTTGTATTAGGATGAGAGACTGAATAAGATGTATCATTAGTTCCTTGACTGTGCAACTGTTCTTGTCTCAGGATCTGTTGGCACCTTTTGTGCAGTGCTCTGACTTCAGGCGTGTCTTTATACTGCAGCTGTGACCAGATGTAAGCACTAGGAGCGTGGCAAGGCTTTCACTCCCTCCACGTTGTTAGAGCATTCCCCTTTTCACATGGCCAATACAGTACTTGCCCCTCACAGCTGTCCAAAAGCCAAAAGATTCCCTCCTGGTAAAACTCTCAACCAAGTACTGCTCATCTGTTATAAAGAGGCCTCATTTGGAGAGGGAAAGCTGTCCTTTTAGTTCTCACTTCATATTTGCTTTTATTACCAAATATCTACCACTTCTTTTTTTTTTTTTTTCCCAGAGTAGTCTTTTAAATATTTCAGCTTGAACTTTTATGTTGTGTCATGAGAAAAATAAATCTTAAGTTTCTCATTACAGAAATTATTAGAATTCTTTGATGAGTCTTGTTATTATTCCTGAATATTTTTAAAAGATTGATTCTTTTTCCATATGGTTTGCTTCATGAACATATGGGTCTATTTTGTGGTTTTGGAAGATACAGTGATCCAGATTTTTTGCATGTCCTAGAGTCAAATATTGGGATTTTACAAAATTCTTTAATTACGTACTGCAGAGTAGGAATTTGCATTCTACACATTCACTTCACTTACTAATTTATTCTTAATACTTTATTTTGTACTGGTTTCATTTGCAGCCTTTTTCTGTGTCTGTCCTAATATTTTTGTTTTGTGAATAAGCCAGTAAATCATTTAATTAGCTCATTAAACTGCATAGTGGGTATAGGTATATGCATATACCCTTACTCCACTCCACGTATAGAGATATAAATCAAGTGAGAGAGAGAGACTTAAATCACTGATTCCTTTTCATTACTGAGCCTTTTTCTTTTTTCTTTTTCCTAGGAACATCGCAAAAAAGAGGTAGGTACAGTGGATTAGCACATTCTGCCCTCCCACCTTGGGCAAGTCAGTTAAAGCTGTATTGAGTGAATGTATGTTAATTCCTGGGCTTTCTCTGCAGTTCAGGGTGAGGATTATGTGGGTTTAGAATAATATTCAGAGCAGCCAGTTTACTGAGCTGGGAACGGCCTAAGGCTAACTTAGGGGAAAAAACCAAACTCAAAACCTAAATGTCTGTGGACTCACCCTTTCTGGAGTTTGGTTTTTTTAATGTGGGCTCCAGTCAGGTGCCTTTGTCTTCTTAAGATCTAAAACCTAGAGGAACTCTGTAAAGCTAGGCACTTTTAAAACATTTTTGTTTCAAACAAGGAAGAGCTCTTCTATTTACTCAATTTATCTCATGGTTCAAACATTTGCTTGGCAATGGGGGAACTAAATTTAGTTCTTTGTTAGCCTGCTGTTTCAAATTAAAAGTATGGTCTTCTAAGAGAAACCTATCCACCCTCGATCAGCTGTAGAACAGATTCTGTGCAGTACTGCTCATGGCTGTTGATGAAACTGTGCTCTGTCACGTGGAGAAAACCAAGCCAAAGAGAGCATGATGTTGTCATACAGTGGTTAGCACTTCTTAGTAGGGAAACTGAAGTGCCTTAATCCTCTTTCCCAAAGTGACTTGAAGATAAAATACAAAAGTACCCATGTCATGTCCCTTGTCTTGTTATTCTCTCCGCATTCCATTTTACGGCTTTTTACTATGGTGCCTGATGGCCTATAGCTCCCAGTAGCCAGTATTAAACTGGCTCACATGAAGCTACAAATGACTCACCCATGTAAGGGATATTCTTCCAGCAATGCATAAAATAAAACAGAGACTGTGTCAAATGCATCAAGTGCATTTAAATAATTCCTATATGAAGTGGTGCTTAGTACTGTAAGGGGATACATGTGTGAGTAGATTCCATAAGGAAAACAAGTCCATTGTGTCTCCTGCCAGGCAGACCAGTGAGATCCACAACAATTCATTCTTAAAATTCCACACAGAATGAATTTCTGATGTCTCTGGAAAGGATAGAATATCATTGTGTGGCTCAGATCCATTATGTGGCTTTCTTCATTAAAACTCATTCATTTTAGGAATTAAATACAACTCTCAAATTGTGCCAACCAGGCTGGTATACATACATGTAGTCACATTGTAAAGGCTATACTACTACACAGCATCATCCTTCCAGAGTGTAGCTGTATCCAACCCATATTTACATACACTTTTATGTCTGAAACAACAGGTTAGATGTTTATGTATGTTTATGTATGTATGTTTTTATTATTGTCATTAGCTAAAAAAAGCAGATACGTGGAACTTCCATCTCTTCTAGTTTCCTTTCATGGTGTCTTATGCAGTATAATAGTGCTGGAAAGTGCTGCTGCTCTGTGTGTTTTCATCTTTCTATGAGCATATGCTATACTTGGTTTGATATATAAACTGTTTTTCAGTCTGGTCCTTGCTACATTTCATTTGAATAATTTGCCCATCTACCCTGAAGTCTTAAAAAAGTTTGAAATCTTAATAAGCCTAATGGAAATCCATGTTAACCTAAGCAGTGAGTGTCCTTGGTTAAAGCAGTTATGATCTACAAATATCTATAATTCACCCTAAGCTCCTATGTTTTGTTTCAAATGACATGATCAGTTCTTTTCTCAATGTATTTCAAAAGGAACTCTCTATCTGAATTACCCTAGTGAATAAGTAGGTTTCTCCTAATTGCCTGGAAGAAGCACGTAAAACACTTGACTCTGTCATTGCCTAGTGATTCAGTAGCTGTGATTCCACATAACTGAGAGTAGTGTAGTGTCCTCTAAAACCAACAATGTCATCATTAATTCATCAGAAACACAGCTGTGAGCTTTGGTTGTTCTTTTTTACCAAAGCAACTGGGCTAAAACATTCCAATGTGCAGTAAAGAAAGTTCCAAGCAACTGGGGTGCACAATGCTTTGTGTTTCAGCCATCGACCTTGTAATGTGATCACACAGACTTTTTGTAAATTAATCTTTCAGATCTTATGAGTGACATGTGAACTTTGACTTCTTGGGCAAAAAACTGACTCCAGCTTCAGCAGAGTCACCTGTATCCCAAATGCATGATAAATTTACATAACTTTCTTTTGAAAAACATGAACCTTTTGGTGCTTTCATGTCTTTTACTAGGGGAAATATTAGATTTTTTTTTCCCTTTTTGTGCAGTGGTGTACATCATTGAGCATAAATTGAGTTTAAATAAAAGTTTCATTTAAAATCTGTCTTTTAGCTATTCCTATTGCAAGTATACATTTCAAACTGCGAAATATTAACTTTTTTCTGCGTTACATGCAGCTGTATCATTTTACATTTTTGTAATTTGTTTGTTGTTTCTAGAATTGTTTTAATTTCTCTAAAAGCAAATTTCTTAGAATCAATATTTACCCAGCTGTTTTGAATTGCATTTTACATATGAGCACATTCTGCAGAAAGTGGTTGAAAAATTCAAACACTAAAATACTCTCCTATCATCAAGACATTGTTTTGTGAACCATGAGTCTTTTTACTATAAAGTCTTCTAGATGAGTGTGATTGTTTTTTGTTCCTAGAGCAGGAAAGCAGGTATGCTTATGCTTAGTGTATGCTGTTTGGGCTATCTGATTTCCTGTACATCTGTGACTTGGTTTGTGGCACGCTCCTTGGTGATAAGGGAGTGCCATTGGCACTGTTGAGTGCCATTGTTGCTTCTAGTTACAAACATGCAGCCATCTCTTATCTACCAGACATGGATTTACCAGGAAATAAGTAAGTGCAGGGAAGGAGAGGTGTACTACAGTGATGTGTTACATACCTTTTGGTCTATAGCTTAACAGTCAAATCAACTTATTGTCTCTCTAAACTGAGTAAAGGCTTTCTTGCTTTTTATCTGGATGCAGATACCTGTGCTTCTGATTGCATAAGCCAGGATAATAACAATAAGCAGCTGCAACACTTTGAATGCATGCACTTTTTTAGTCGTCCTTGCTACAGAACATGAGGAAAAGAGCAACCAAAGATGCTGAAAGTGGTTTTTGCTTCTAAGGCCTAGGGAATTAAAAGCCATTATAAAGTTAGTGGCAGAAAGTATCTGAGGTTTTCCCTCATTGCCTCAGAAGAAGAATAGGGAGGTTTGCTCTCTTACCTGTTCTTAAAATGTTTATGTTGTTTCTAGTTTGGCCAAGATGTAAAATACATGGGTTTTAGTTATAATAATATATGAAATTTAACATGAAAAAACTTGTGTTTTAATAAACAACCCAAACTGAAGTTTACTTTAACAACTACACTTTCTGAGCAGTGTCCTTTGTAGTTAGACAAAAAAAGGGAATAATATTATAATTTTGTTTTTTTACATGTCTTTGTAAAAACAGCTGCCAAACATCAAGTGGTAACAATAGAGTAGCACTCGTATTATCTTAGTCTCTGCTTTTTTATTGTTATTGTTATTGTGGTAAATGAGAATATTCTGTTCATATATATTTGAATGTTTCAAGCTTTAACTCCGGTTCTTGTACTTACTGAAAGGTTTTGTGCCCCACCCCTGTCCAAAATCAAGAACGGGTGCAGGCAGGCTTGACACTCCAAATAAAATGTTTTGCCTGGGGCAATATTGTTCATCACATTCTTCCTAAAGGCTTTTGGGTTTTCCTTTTGAATGGAAATACATGAGCCAGATGCAGTTACCTCATTTCAAAATACCCTTCCATTTTTCAGTAAAGAAAAAGCTTCGTATTATTATCTTCCTTTTTTAAAAATGTTTTTCAGTGCTCCATAAAATATATGCCCACATTGACAACCACATCTACAACCTGACATTCCCTGTAGAAACCTTGCACTTGCCTTGTGGCTCCACCAAACAGAACTGATAAAGAATTTTCTTTCTCTGGCCTCTGACAAGCAGAGATGGAGATGTGGCACAACTATCCATGCCCTTGCTCATTTATCTATACTTGTGTACAGGATCTTTCCCTTAAAGACAATGAAAGTCTCACAGATTTTAGATGGGGTTTTCCTTTATGAGTGTTAATTATCCATGCCATGAATTGAAAAGGTCAGAAATATTTCAGAAGCAGTAAATGGGAACTTGAACTTTTTTTGTTGTTTTTTTTAGGAAACTTAATAGTCCTGACACTGTGAGGTAGGATTCCATATTTGCAATTCACACAACTACAAATATTTGACTTCTCTTTCTTATTCCCATAAGTTGTGTAATTTTTGGTACTATTAATGCTCTAGATTTTAGCAGTGCTATAATTGCACTAGAATTTTTGTTCTTATTAAAAAAGAGTCAAAGCCTTTCTTTAAAGCTGTAACAATTAAAAGATTAAAACCAGAAAAAAGTTACAGTTTCAACTGCACTAGACCTGATATTTTTGGAGAGGTATGCTGTCTCACAGTGGTTGAATTCTTACATTTGCCAATACATGGCAATACTGTACATGCTGTTTTATTGAGCCTGTGGAATGAAATACAGCAGCAAGATAATGAAATGCCAAACCAGTGTGATACGTTATGGGTCTTGTTATTTAAAGCTAGATGTCTTTGCAATTCTATATTTCAACATATTTCTTCACAAGTGTCTGAAAAGTAGTGTATTTTATAGCTTTTTTTGTGACTTGCCAAGTTTCTTTTGTAATATTGATCTCTATATCTTCCCATTTATTCTCTTTTGGCTGAGTATCATTTTAATTGTGTTATCAGAAAGGCTTCAATTTTAAAGCAAAAAAGTGAGCAAAAGTAAAGTAAGCAAAATTCTAAGTGTTCTGTCTTTAATTTTTAGCTGGGTTGAATTGTAATCCACGGCGCTGGTGTCTCTCTGCTGCCTGTGAGGACCTTGGGGAACTACAATTGACATTAGCACTTGACTGAGGCTCTTGATTTAGGTGGTGTGAATGTGAAACAAAGAGAGAATGTCAAAAACTTTGTAAGAAAACCACATTTGTAGAAGAGATTTTGCTTTACCTTAAATTGGATAACTGAGATTGTACACTACCTATATTACTTCACTAGAGAACCCTGTGGATTTCTATACTTCTGCTATCAGAAGAGAATATTTATGTCTCCAAAATACATACTGCAGGTCAGGTTTGCCATAAACATTAACATGTTATTTAGAAAAAGTCAGTATTTAGAGGCGCCTGCTGCTGTTGATGCACAAGGCTAATTAAGAGCCACTTTAAAAGATATCTCTAAAGAGTATGAAAAAATCGAATCTGAAGCTCTGTCTGTAGTTGCTTTAGAGGAGCTTTTATGGCCTACTGCTCCTTGGGCCACTCCTTTCTGTATTTAGTAAGACTAAACTACACTTAATTGCATAGGTCATCTAGATCATGTGCTTGTGGCTTCTCTGTTTCCATAGAATTATAGAAGGATAGAATGGTTTGAATTGGAAGGGATTTGAACATCATCGAGTTCCAACTGGCCAGAGACACCTTACACTGGACCAGCATGCTCAGAGCCTATCCAACCCAGCCTTGAACACTTCCAGGGATGGGGCATCCATAGCTTCTCTAGGAATCCTACTCCAGTGCCTCACCAGCCTCACAGTAAGGAATTTCTTCCCAATATCCCATCTAAACCTACCCTCTGTCATTTTGAAGCCATTACCCCTTGTCCTATCCCTACATACCCTTGTAAACAGTCCCTCTCCAGCCTTAAAGTATGGCAGGCTGTTATGAGGGGACCCCAGAGCCTTCTCTTCTTCATCCTGAGCAATCCAAACTCAGCCTTTTCTCATCCCTTTACCCCTCAGCTCCATCCCTTTACTCATCTTCATTACCCTCCTCTGGACTCCCTCCAACAGGTCTAGATAAGAAATTTTCCTTTTTATTTTGTACTCTTTCCAACAGGTCTAAAAGAAGTTTTCCTTCTTGTTGGATGAATTGTTAGTGTAATTGCCATTTTTGTGCTTCATGTTTCTTACATCAAGAAGCAAATCTCTGTGCCCTTAGTTTTATTGCTATTTATATTTTCTGTTCCTCCAGTAGATTTGAGACCTGTAAGCGTTATTAAAATTTTTAGATACTTCATTGCAGAGTTTAAAAAAAAATTTAAAAAAAAAAAAAAAGAAGAAGAGGAAGAAATGGGGTTTTGTAACAGAAAACAGCTGCAACCACATCAAGGCATTTTTTTCTACTCTACCGGCTTTGCTCAAAATTGAAGCCACAACTTAATATTCAAGGAAGAGATTTATATGGAATGAAATCTGTTAAATGCTTAATAACAAACAGTTAAAAATACAAAATGGGATGTTTAGGAAACTGGTTTTGAATGCTAAATAGCCTAGATTGCAGAAGTTTTGCTTCATCAGTAGAGGCTAGAAAATGCGAGTCTTTTGGATAATGGATTGTAAATACCAGTTCAGGAATTTGTGTCTTACGTTTTCACACACCATCAGTGTGCTTAGTTAAAACCAGCTCGCTTCCTAATATAAGAACTCCTGAAACTGTATGAAACGAAGTGCTCTAAAAGCAGAGAGCTATCTGTTTGTTAAGAAAGATTTTAGAACAGTTAAGAAAGATTTTAGAAATGTTAAGAAAGATTTTAGAAATGACAAGAAAGATTTTAGAAATGACAGGAAATTTTTACAGTGGCTCATATACAGAAAAATACTTAGGTTTTTTCTATCTACAAGTTCAGTAGATTAGATGAGCTAAATTTTGAACTAATCTGAAGTTAGAAGAGCTGAATTCTTGCAAAACATCTGTTGACAACCTTGGAATAGATGGATTCAAATACAAAGTGATTTAAATCAGAGACTTTTCTAATAGTTTAGTATTTAAATGAAGGGGGATTTACTTAATGATTTATGCAGCTTTTAAAATTCTTAAATTTTGAAATTACACTCTCTAAGAAACACCCAACTCTTACTGTTTAGTGACTAGTAGGATATTCAATTAAATAGTGTCATTACATCAAGTCAGTATGTCTTTGTCCTAGCTAGGAAAATATACTCTACACACATTTAATTACACAATTTAATATATATTTACTTAAAATTGTAGTTCTTATCTTTTGTTCAATTAAAGATACTGAATAAAACTGCTTCCTTTGTTAATTCCTGCTTACTAGAAATTTGTGCCCTGCCGCAAATGATGGAAGCTGGAGTGAAATTGAGTTACAGGACAATGTTGAAACTTAACGAAAGAAAATTTTTATTATGCAATATATACAAAAGTCAAATATGCTATACAGTTAGAACCAGTGTTTGGACCTTAGGGGAAATGGTACAATATTATATAATGCATAAATCTTATATGAGCTCCTAAATGACAGAAAAAGCCATCATGCTAATGGAAATACATATTTTAATGAACTATATTTGATATTTTTACTGTTTAGGTTTGAATTCTATACTGTTTAGGGTCTAAAGATTACAAATACCATGTTTGGTTCAGTTGAAGGAAATGGAGCTTCAAATTAATACTCTTCCTCTGATGCATATTTGCTCAATTGAGAAAAATGGTAATGCAGAGTAATTTTCAGTTACTTGAAAAATACTTACTTTTTATTAAAATGCATTCCTGATAGAAATGTTAGAAACTCCAAACCTGTGTGATATTTTCAAATTCTGTTTCCTAAAGTTACCTTCTTAAAACTTGATGAGGACATACAAATTTAGATTTTAGTGCCCGTAGGTGAGAACTTGGTAATATGTAGAAGATGTTAATCAATCTGTAGATCAAAAGCTACCATGAAATGAAGTTAAAATTAAAAGAAAGGGTAAAAAGTACAACTTGTAGCAATTCAGAAATAAGGCTTTTTGGGTCTTTACAAAGTATAGAATTATTTCCATAGGCTTCCAAGAAGCAAT
Source organism: Acanthiza pusilla (assembly GCA_036630365.1). Lineage (NCBI taxonomy): Eukaryota > Metazoa > Chordata > Aves > Passeriformes > Acanthizidae > Acanthiza > Acanthiza pusilla. Next base: position 229,781 of record JAXCHO010000078.1, read on the forward strand.
TCCCACTTACAGTGATCAAAACCTCTTCATTATATCCTAGTATAGTACTACATAAACTCTGCAGTTGTGAGCAAGGTAGCTTAGTGTCTATAGTGTCAAATGAAAAGTGAATGATTGCAAAAAGATCTTTTAGCTTCCTATCTCCCCCCCCCCCCCCCCCCATTTCTGTACCTCTGGCAGCCACTTGCTTTTTCTTTCTAAAGTTTACAGAATGTGGCATAGCTGATGAAGCACAGGTTTCCTTCATTTGTACATTCAAACCACAAGCAATTGACTTGATATTTTTGAGAAAGATGAAGTTAAACAAGTGTCATGTCTCTTTGCAGTGACTAAAATAGGCATGTTTAGGACAAGTTCTTGGAGACAAAACTAATTATTTTTACCTGTATAACCTATGGCTACCTTTAAAAAACTGCTGCAGTTATCATGTCTCATCTCCAGTTTTCACCTACTTTGCTACTCTAAGATCAAAATTGTATAAATTCATCTCCTTTTGATTTCTGTTAATCTTTCTCTTTGTCAGAGAAAGAGGAGGGAAAAAGCTTTTAGGGTTTTTTATTTTCAATTTCTTAATGAAGTTCATATTCTCTTCTAAAATTCTTAGATTGGTTTTTTAATAGAGATTTTATATTATTCCACGAGGCTGATAATCACTTTGATGTTGAGGTTCTGATGGCTCATAATGTTACAAGTTGAATTTTCTTTTCAGACAGTGATGTTACCAGATGCCCACTAATCGCATCCTCTTTTTGTCTGGTGCATCTGTTTTCTTGCCAAGATACTTCTGTCCTTTCTGCTTTTTGGCTCTTAGCAGCAGCAGCTACCAAAAATTGACTACTAGACCTTCTCATTCTGCCCTTACACAAACAGAACAGTGGAAAAAATAAGAGAAGGGAAAATTTAACTAACAGAAGGGAGGCAGCAGGAGGAAAAAATAAAAGCAGGAGATTTTCTCCAATGGCTTAGGAATCTGTTCATTCTTGAAGATTTATGTCTTTTCTGAAACAGTACAAAAGTCCCTAAGCCCACTAGACATAAGCACAGAACCACCAGATGGTGAACCGTGATTGTAGCACAAGGAGTTCTTAATTTCTGAATCCATTATTCAACTTTCAGTCTCAATTTTTAACACCGTCAAATCCATACACATTACTGGGCTCTCCAAAAACATGCTCACTGAGTTGCGAGGATGTTTCTGGTCTACTCTAATATTTTCTGTCATTACATTCTGAACTAGCCTTTCTGGAATAGCCTTACAGAGGAAGATTAACTTCTTTCTTCTATATTCATTAAGCTTTTTCTCTTAACTTAGTGTTTGTAAAACAAACAAGCAACCACTAGAAGCAGTAAAATGAGATGCTGAACACTTAATTTCTTTGTGAAAGTGCATGTGTGGATCTCTGTACTGGGTTTGGCTGGGATGTTAGTGGTTTTCATAGCAACCTATAGGGTGTTGTGTTTTGGATTTGCGACTAAAACTTGCTGATAACTTGTCTATGTTTTAGCTCCCGCTGAACAGCATTTTCACAGCATCAGGGCCTTCTCTGGTTCTCACTCTGCCTTCCCAGTGAATAGACTGGGGATGTGCAGTAGGCTGGGATACGAGACAGAAGACCCAAACTAACCAAAGAGATATTCCATGCCATTCCATATAGTCTTATGCACAGCAATAAAAAAGGAAAAGAGGGTTCTACAAAGTTAACAATTTTTTTTTTCTCAGAACTGGCTGGGTGATGGAGTAGTTTTGTCAGGAAGAAAGCAGTTACCTTAGAATCGACTGTTGCAGTCTCACACACCAGTAAAAACATCAGCACAATAGAGCATCAAGGTAAATTATTCCAAGCAAATAAAGTATCATGAGAACTATTGGTTGTAGCACTTTCAGACTAAGCAACAAAATTTACATGTTTATAGATGTTCCACCTACATGAGTCCTTAAATAGTCCTGACTTTGTAGCACTTACTCATTTACTGTGTGTCATTTTATGATTATGTGCTATAATTAGAGATAATCCTGACATACTAGCTTTCTCCCCATGGTAAAATCTGATAAGGGTTTTCAGTGTTAGTCTGTTTTTGTTACTGTGTAGATGTGGAAAGAAAGTCTAAAGATTTGAACTTGCAGACTTGTAGTCACAGTAGGGCTGTCCACAGCGAGCTACAAGTTTGCATTCCTGCCACATGCAGTAAGGTTTTCTCTATAGACTCCTGTCATGGAGGAATTCAGCAGGGAACAAGAAATCTTCAGTCAAGAGAAGGGCCACAAGTGTGTGAAAAGCTAACGACACATAAACAGTAAAGGTCATTAGCAGGCTCCTAAACTCCTGGCTAGGAATTAGTTTTTTGGATCATTAACGGTAAAAAAGCCTAGGAAATGAATAGGACTCAGTGTCCTATTAAAAATTAGCCAGAACAATTAAAAGGTTTTCCAGTTTTTAATGGGAACCAGACTCGATACCTCATTTTCCCTTGTCTAGTGGGCTGTTTCTGCATTTCAAATGACATTAATTTTATGTCCTTGTATTTTTAAAGAAGTATTTTGAAGTATTTATTCTGTATAGGAGTTGTAAATTATTTACAGTGAGGGCAGCGAAAGCTTGGGAGATGTAGAATCCAGTGTCTCCCTAAGACTGTCAAGTGTCATGACTGAGCTGTTACAGTTAGTTTTGACTGGATTGCTTCTGGTGTGTGCAAATAGATACTTTGCAAACTCCTAATACAGTTGTATTATGCAATTCCATGAGTTCAAATCCTCATTTGGTTGAAAATGCACAGCCTTTTTTGCTGTGAGATGCCTTTCCCTGTGGTGTTACATGTTTTCCTAAAGTCTGTTTCCTGATTTTAACAGCAGCCTTTCTGCTTTCATTTCAATGTAAATTCCTGGCTGCTGAGTGGATGACTGATGGCTACTTATCTTCTCCTCCACTGTGCATTTTTCCTTAAACCTATAGTCATCTCATGAGTTTGGCAAAAGAAAATAGCAATGCACCTTTAGTATTTTAAAATGTATTTGTAGGAGAGGTTTATTAAATACTTTTATTATCTTTTCATGCATGTTTTATAAAAAATCCAAAGGGAGGAAGAGAAAGAGAAACAAAAAGAAAGAAACAAAGAAATGTTTTACACTGCCTGCTTTGGCTGCAGGCCTGCCACTCTGGAGAAAAACAAGCTCACTAGTTCCCAAACTTTTTAACTCTGTAGTTGTTATACTCATTTCCCTCCCCATATGCCTTAGGCTCTAAATCTTCCCACTTACCCCTCTGGTAATAATCAAGGTAATCTATGAATACAAGCCATATGATTTTTCTGAAAGAAAAAAAATGGATGAAGGAAAATGGACTGTAGATTAATGGGGTGGGTATGGGGGAAATAAAAGGACCAAAGAAAGGCAGATGATCTTCCTCACAATGTTAATTTTGTACTCATCATTCATTTGCTCCATATACATGATTCCTTTCTGCAGTGAGTGAATTGCCCTGTCATTAACATAAAATTAACTCCAAATGATCTTGGCCAAGAGCTTTGAAATACGTTAGTATAGAACCATACGCTCAAAACCATGTGGGAATCCATGTGGGTTTCCAGATGTGAGAATCTTCTGTGTTACAAATATAGTTATGTTTACGTAGCATAGTCTGCTCTGTGGATATACTCTCAATGCAGCTGTGCTTCCAGTAGTGGTCTCTTATGTGATGCTCTTCCTGTGTGAATGCATCTTGTTTCTTATGGTGAGTCCATTCTGACAATCACTACTTGGAAACAAATGCCATCCTGCAAGCTAAAATACTCTTTCAAGAAATTGAAGGACTTCAGCATGGGCTAGTAGATTGGATTAAGAGTGAAAATTTGAAAAATCTTGTGTTTAATTTTTAATTCATCATAGTGTTTTGCTACTAATTGTTTTTCCCTGAGTTATTTTTCATCAGTGAGTACTTTCTGCACTAGGATTTAAGTTTAGAAGCCTAAGTTCGAGAAGTCATAACATATTGCGTGTTATCTATGTAAGTGCTTAAGCTTGTGGCTTGATTTCAGTTATATTATCAAAAATACATTGATTGTTGAATCTCAGTATAATTACCTGATCCTGTGTTCATCTAAATAAAGATCTCTACCCCTAATAATAGTCTGTCAATGCTCTTTTTCTTTCCCTTTTTTTTTTTTTTTGAATATTTAAAAACCCTTAACATCTCAATTTCTTTAATGCAGTTGCCTTCTGCTTTATGTGCAAGAAGGAAACTTGGAATATCTTTGGGAAGGAAATTGATAACTGCAGGAAAAGATGACTGGGTTAAATAAATCTATAGAGCTGAGTTTAAGCGCATCAGTTAGTGCCTGAACTGTACAGTATTCGGTCTGTAGCAGTGATTCTTAGCTATTATCAATGTTTGAATATGTAAGTACAGAATGGTGACTGAAAGTGACCTAAAATGTCATTCTTGTTCACTTTGTAGTGTAGTGTAGTCAGCTTGTAATTTTTAATAGCCACAAATTTTTCAAGGAAGTACTCTTTCCTTCCTGACTGAAAACTGTCCATTGAGGAACATGAGTAATCAGTTTTCAGGCATAATCCATACAACCTGTGGTATTTTGGCTGTAGCCAAGTCATGTCATAGATATCAAACAGGGTCATATCACTCCTTCAGTTGGATCAGAGACTGTCAAGGAAAAAAAAAATCTGCTAAACGTCTGATATTGATCTCTCCTCTGAAATGACAGTAGTTCCATCCTCTAGCACAATGTAAATTCTCGGTAGAAGGCATTACACAATGAATAAAACTTTTGTTTTACATAAATCACTGTAGCCTTAGAGTTCATTAGTGTGTTAGCTGATCCTTTACCCAAGCTGGGTCTTGGGTAAAGCTGAGATTTGATTGTAGAAAGCATTTTTTTCTGTTAAATGTTGCATAGTGTTTCTGACATTTTTTATATATATTATGATATCTTCTATAGCTCCTATTTCATGGGGAAATGTATTATGCATGTCTGAAAACAGTCTTGTACTTATCTTTAAATTGTCAGGGAATACTGCGCTTTGTTTTCAGGAACATTAAGGATTGTAAAAGCAGGAAGTAACTCCCTATTGCTAACATCTTTAAGCAAAATAGGCTTTGCTATTCTTCATCATAACCAGCTAACATCAGTCATTATTTTTAATATCAAATTTTAAGAAATGTCCAATGAAGGAGACCTATGTGATAAAAATGATGGGAGTGTACCACTCTCTGAATAAGAAATGAACAGAAAAGATACATCTGTGGTCTATGCAAGCAGTGACAGCTTGAAAGAAGCACTAAAACTGTCCTACAGAAGAGGGAGCTTTCTTCTGTCACATGCCATGGGTCATGCTTGCTATGGTAGGTAACTGATATGCTTTGTGTCGCACGGTTGAGAGAGACTATGTGGCATTTCTACCATGAGAGGCTGGGAATATTTCAGTCAGTATGTGACAGTTTTTGTGAGCTGGTGCTGTGCAAAACCATTTGTGACTCCAGCTGCATTGCCCCAACAGTCTTTTAGCAATGTGCTATTTTTCTTTGAATAACCAAAATCTTAAAGTGTGTGTGTGTGTCTGTATGTATTCATAACAAACCGAGATATATGAAAAAGTACGTGCTCTGGTAATTAAAACCCAGTCAGAGCTCATGGAAGACTATGCAAAATCAAGGGCCTCTCAGTGCCTTGTGGACATCAGACTTCTTTCCTAACTTCCATCACAGAATCTATCTAGAACCTAGTGAGGATGCTGCATAAATTTTGTAATTATGGAAATACATATTTAAATTCAGTTTGAATTGAAAAACATTGGTATTTGTTAAAGGATTCTGCCAGTGTATCTCTCAAGCTGTTTTATGGTGCTGCTTTCCATTAATTATATTTTGACAGAAGAAATTCTTGCCTTTTTTTTTTCAGACTGAAGAACAAACGAGCCTCTCTGAAGAGCAGCTTAAGACCCTTCTGGAAGAATGTATGCAGCCTCAGAGAACAATAAGTAACGTTACCATGCCAAAGTCTCAGGAATCTCTTTCTTTTGGATTAAGTCCCCCTTGTTACACAAGTCAAGACTCCACTCTTCACTCCACATCTCCTCTTTCCAAAATGTTAGTTGAAGACCATATTGTAGAGATGTTAATGGCTCAGGAAAAGGCTGAACTTGAAGACAAAAGCTTATGTGTTAACGCAGAGAACAAAATCCCTGCCTGCTATATCAGCAAAGCACTGGCTGGTAGTCACTTATCAAAGGATTCACTGGCCCAGACAGAGGAACCTGATGACCTAGAAGGTTTACAGAAGATGGAAGATAAGAGTATTACTGAAGGTTACTTTATGTCAAGAGCACTCAACACAAAAAGATTGAAGAAACCTTCTTTCTTGGGTGAACCATTATATTGCATCAGCATGAACAATGAGCCATCCACAGAGGCTGACATTCTCAGCATACCACTGCAAACCAAAGGAGGTGAGACGCTTAACAACCCTTTAGAATAGGCTTTTGATTATAATGAAGAAACCTAAGCAGGTTCTCACCAAAGGTATGCACCAATACATGCTGATTATTATGGTGGGGCAAGGATGTTTTTTTATAAAACATAAAACTGTGCCAAAAATAATACACAGTAACAGACTGTTTATTAAAATTCTTGCCCTGATATAATTGACTAGGAGTTTTATGAAATATATCATTGATGTTGATTAATTCTGTCAACTGGAAAACAATGTTGAAAACACGTATGGATTATCTTTTTGGTAGTAGAAAGTCATGTTCACTGTTCTGTGGACAGCAAATATTCTCCCAGTAGTTGGTATAAAAATTCACATGAAAATCCAAGTGTTTCATGAAAGTTTTTAATAAGGTAAACTCAGTAGTATAGAAACAAGCATGACCTAGCTATATTAAAGATAATAAACTGCTTTTGGGGAGTTCAAATTTACACACAGAAGATATCAAAATTAATATATACTGCACAATTTCTGTAAATTACTTTTAGTTTGGTAAAAGAAAGAACAGACTTTAGGCAGCAAAAAAAAAATTTTTCTCTCTGCCTGGTATTTTAAAAAGATTGTGGAAGGGTCTCTCATTTTTATGTTCTTTAGTTACATGTAATTATATAGTGATATTGTAATCTAAATTTATATTTAGATTTTCAGCCTAAGACAACTTCTCTTGCTGGGAAGCCAGTTGTTCAAATAAACCAGATTTTAGGCAGGTAAACCTTTCATTTTTTTCATAGAAGTTGTGACAGTATAAAGTTTGTGATTACAGTGCTACAGTCTAATCTTACCAGAAATCAGTACATTTTGCTGTGTCTGTCAAGATTGATCTTTGTTATACTCGTAATCTGTTCTGGATTTAGAGAAACTGTGTTTTTCACATCAGTAATCTAGAAGAGCATCCTAATATCACTCTGCTGTGTTAAAATTTCATAATTATGATCACAACACTTCCTTTGATTGTTTGTACTTAACCTTTCTACAGTGAAGGGAATGTTAATTTTTTTCAAAGCAGTTCCACCTGTCAGAAAGCAGAAAGACGTGTTACTGCTGTTTTTACACAGACAAAGTTGATATCCAGACTTACCTGCCATATTTCCCCTTTATGAAATTTAGGTGCTAGTTTCTACATGAAGAAAATAGAAACAGTACCTGTAGAAAAGGTTGGGTGCTTTTGGTGCTCTTTTTGTGTGGTAGGTTAGTTATCAGCTACCTTCACAAGCCAGCTTTGCTCTTTGTGTAGATGCAGGCTTCAGAAGAGCAGAGCAAGTGAGGAGAGTGCTCTGCTTGGAGGAGAGCAAGGCAGCAGTGGTGATGATGGGGAACACCACAGAGAACCACCTCTGCCAGGGGCAAGCTGATCTCATGCAGGAGTTCCATGATTACATGCTGCACCACCAGGCTTCTTGGGCAAGCAGCAGTGAGAAAGGCTCAGTCACTTGCTGCCTTCACTTGAGTTAAAATTCTCCTTCAGTCTGAGGAGATGTAGTGTGGTCAGAGCCAAGTGTGACTCAGCCCCAACTACCACCTCCCATTATGAGTGTGTTTTAAGATGGGATGTGTTAAATCAAGGAGAACACCATGCACTGTGACCACTGGGTAGTGAAGTGAGCAGCTAACTGTAGATATAGTCACTATGAGGTAATTTTATTGCACAAGAGAGGAAGGAGATTTTTACTATTAAGTGAATTTCCATATGGGACATCCCATTGTAGAAGTCTGTAAGGTGAATGTGTTAACATTTGTCACATAATAATTTAAGTATCTTTGGGTCAAAATCTTATGTATTGGAGTAACATAATGGGGTATTTTGATTATCTGTTTTCAGTAGTGACTGAGTAATGTTCAGTCATGTAGAAGTCAAAGCTGCGTGGTTAATAAATATCTTGGTTTTATGATAATTTTGCTTAGCAATTATTTTTCTGAGGGGGAAAAATGTTCTGAATTTTCAGTCTCTGAAGTTTTTTTTAAATTTTTTTACTAAGAAGCTAATTAATTTGTTTCCCACAAGGGTGACTCAGTTCTGTCTGAAGCAATTAGTCCTGGACATAGGCCAAAGAGTGTGATACCTATCAAATTTGTAAACTTGGTTAACGTATTCTGTAGATAATTTGCTTGTTAGTTCAGACATGATTAGATGTGCTAATTGTATTGAGAAATTTGTTATGGACTCATTTCTAAAGGATATTTAAACATGTATAACATGTATGCATAATCTTCTGTAAGCAGTTTGATTTTCTTGACAGCTTACATGTGGTTTAAATTCTGTGTAGTACTGGTTAAGCAAAGAAAAGGTGTGAAACTGCTTTAGGACAATTTTGGTTTTGCATTCCTTATGGTACTGTAGTCTGTGATATAGACTTACTGTAATACATTAAGATGTATGTATTTTAAGGAAAGCATAATTATTAGCACAATGCATTTATATATATATGAAGGAAACACTCATGTACATTAAAAGATAAGTAATGCCTATTTCTTAAAAGAAGCACTAATCTATATCCAGCTCATATGCATGTAAACATAGATGATGTTTACTGAGGTAAACAGAATCCAGACATACCCACATGCAGATATGAAAAGGCTGTTTTTTCTCCTAGTTGTATGAGCCAATAAATAATTATTTCCATCTCTGTTTTGGAGGGCTATATTAAGAGTTAAGTAGAAGTTGTATCACAAACAGTTGTTACTTTTTCTTCTTGCAAATAATGTTGTGCTTGCAGCAGTTCAGCACCTTTTTCTTTTCTTTTTTTCAGGTCATATGAACGTTGAAATTTGAGGGGAGAGCGACTATGTGCTTCTCTGCACAACTGTTTTTCTGAAAGTGTAGCTAAACCTCCGTCAGTGATATTACACTGATAGGGTATCATATCAAGTAACCTGAAGGGAATAAATTATCATAATTGGAAATATTCCATGAGTTTATTTTCTTCTGAAGAGATAATTATTATTTTCATTATCATATATTGTTGCAATTTGATTTCAAAATAAACTCTTGCATTTCCTTAAATTTCGTGGGGGTGTTCTACCTGATAAAGAAATGTATGCAGATATTGTGTAGCTGTGTGTCTAATAAGATAAGCATGTCTTTGTTTGTGAAAAAAAACCAACCAACCAAACAAACAAAAAACCAAACCCCACCCCCCCAAAAAAAACCCCAAAAAACCCCCGAAAACCCCAACTTGAAAAGTTTAGTATTTACTTATGGGGCTTTATTACAGAGGATGTGAAATACATATAATAATTTCATTTTTCTTCACACACACACGCACGCACGCACACACACACGCACACAGACATGCACACAGACACACACACAGACACACACACACACAATCTAGTTTTTCCATACAGTTAGCTAAAAGCTGTCTGCTGTTATCTCACTGCAGTTTGCTGGATCTTGCAGCCTGTCTGACTCAGAATCCTGACTCAGTGAAGCACCCAAATACTCAGACTTTGCCCCGCGGCTGTCTGTTGGCTGCACCCCTGGTTTGGTGAAAGTTTGCCTTGCACAAGTCCTCTGCTGGATCAGAACATCAGCACTAGTCTGCTCAGGTCTGCCTGATTCATGTCTGGGAAAAGTGTAACCAAACAGCAGTCATATCTTCTAGTTAAGAAATGTAATTAAATGAGGAAGGATCACAGCCCCTGGTGAAGGCTCGGTGTGAGTAGAAGTGGGGGCAATCAGAAGTTTGCCCTAGGAGCTACTGGCTTGTGGAATCTTATAGTAATGGCTGCCTGGGGGGAGGGTAATGCAGCTGGTTTGGGTTTGAGAGAATAGTAACAGTTCATTACAGGTTTTTGATTGTCTAGTCTTTAACTAGTATTTTTTCCTGATTTTTTCCCTGTTTATTCAGCTGACGGTCAGTTTTTCATTTCATGTGCTGCAATGTCAGAATAAGAAGACATTATTAAAAAAATATGTTCTTTTTAAAGAGTTTTTTTGAGTGGAGAGATGCTCCAGCAAAGAAGATTCAATAGATTTATCCCATTGACAAGCTCTCATGTGACTTGACCTAAAAAGACATATTATTTCTCAGATCCTATACATATAGTCATTTAGCATTCACCAAGAAGAGATGCATGGATAGATTATTAACTATACATGGGCTGTTATCTCATAAGGTTTACTTATTTAATATGAATGTGTAAGTTAATGTCCATATTGGCCCACGTTTTAATCTAATTTTCAGAGTTGCCAGTAGGAGTGGATGCACACTCCTGGGGAAGTTGTAATTGTGTGAATGTAACAGGGATCAGAACCTAATCTACTTGCTTTATTTAAAAATCTGAATGGGACATTATATTTGTAACAAGCAATTGCTATTTATTTTTTTTTACTTTCTGATATTTTTACTTGTTCTTCAACAGCAATAACCTGTGGATAGTGTGTGTTCTGCATAGAATTGCTGTAAGTAAATTTCATAGTACTTTTAAATCTCACCTTGGTGTATTTCTTATTTTAAAAATATTAAGCCTGCGTCATAATTTTGGTAGCATAAATATAATTAAAACAATACCGACAAGTGTTTTCAAGAGTACTTTCTGTGCCTGTATGATATTAATTCAGGACTGTCTTCTGGCTGTAATCTTTCCACAGTCCAGTTATTTTTACATGGAACTTGTGTTTTATACAGGCCTCAAAAACAGTGTTCCAAGTGCTCAGGCAGTTTTTTAAGAAATCTAAATTATGTTTAAAGATTATAATATCTAGAGAGCATTAAGAAAAATACTAAATAAATCTTAATTTTCCTGGTTTATTTTGTTATCTTGAATCTTTCTCTCCTATAAAAAGGCTTTTCCTAGCACTCTCAAGGAAGGGTTGCTGTTGCTGACAAAGCCTTACAACATTCGTGAAGCCATGAATGCAACTTTTTATTCACATCTGCTATTTCAGGGAGAAGCAGGTAGGTTTGAATGGCTATTGACTTGAAGTGTATATTCTAACAGGAGGTCTGTAACTTAGCTTTTATTCTTGGGAAGTGCTGAGCACTCTGCACCAGTTGTAGTCATCACAAACCACGGGGACTTAGCACTCACAGCTTGCTATTCCAGAGGTGTGTTTGGTCAGTACTTAAAGCTCAGAGACTGTAAAAAATTAGTGACCTAATATTTATCTGTCTTTGGTTTCTACTGCATTGTATTAAACAACAAGTTGTTTGGGAATATTTTATTACTTGCTTGATGTTACAGGTAAAATATCAATTCAAGCCTTCCTTTCTTTTTTTATTTTCACTTTTAAGTAAAACTGTAGGAAATAAAATTATTTGGAAAAATATGGTACTGGTAAGATGGGACAATAACAGAGATATTATATAAAGTATAGTGACAAGGTCATTTGCTGAAACATCACCAATAGCAGGGTAAAAGGAAAGTTGAGCCCAGGAGGATTCATAGGTTTTTCTTTGTTTTTCCAGTGACTGTGTTGTGACCTGCAATAACCCCTCCGTCAGGGCTCTCCACTTGAATTCCAGCTGCACTGGAATGTGGCAGCTTCTCCTCAGGGAGTGATGCAGCAGTGATGATTAAGATATTTAAATGAATTTTCTTTTGTAGCCTAACTTGGGATTTGGAAACAGGTTTTCTGAAATACATACCTTCATTCAGCATAAGTTGTATTTGGCAAAAGATTCTGGTAACTAGGTTTTTTACTGTCCTTCCTAGCTCTTTCAATCCAAAACATTGAAGGAGCTAAAACATAGCAAAACATAGCCGAGCACAGGAGACTGATTTTTAAAGTTATCCTTCTGACTTTTGGGCTTTGAGATGTTTGAGGAACAAGAAATTTCATGTGTGCATGTAAATTTATACTGTTTGTTCACCTTACCTTTTTTTTTACACAATGATTTTACACAGATGGATGCTTTGTTCCAAAAATTTAACATTGGTGAAAGCAACACAGCCATGAAGAAAAGATTCTTTTGTGCTTGCATCTAATTGCTGAGCAATATATGACCAAACCATTCTGTCTTTGTCACTGAGACCCCTCAGTGACACACATAGGGTGCTGGGATTCATGGTGGCCAGTGCTCAGCTGTTGATACTAATTTTATCCAGTGGGTATGTTTTGATGCTGCATGGTTTACCCTTTTAAATGACAAACCCCATATTGTTTTTTCTGAAAGTGGAAAATCAAGGTTATTCAATTATTTTAATGAACATGACATGTATATATATCTATGTATATATAAATTATATGTATTAATTAATATATAATATAGAAAATATACTATAAATGTGAGTAGAATATTTTAAAGGACTACAGCATTGATTTCAGTATACTGTAATGATATGAGAAGTTCAATACAGCTTTACAGTTATTATGCAGACTTAGAGTGGTTGAGGGATTTTCATTTCAAAGAGAAGCTACAAACTAAATATCCTGATTTTAAAAAAAGTTAAAAAGATTATTGAATCTAGACAACAATAAAATGAGTGAAATTATTCTTATATGTCCAGAATTCAAGTTTAAATTAGAATAATTCTGCCAAGGAGTGAAAAAACTTTCAGTCTCGTCATAAAAAAATGAAAGAGGAAAACTCCCCACAAAAATTCTCAGCCTAATGCCTTTTTCTAAGGCAGACATTGGCTGGTATCTACTTTGTGGATCTGTCGTGCATGCTTTCCTTCTCACTTCCCAAGCAGAACTCCTGCAGAGCCAGTGGGCATGCTGAGCGCAGAGTGAAAACAGGCTGTGCAAAAATTATCTGCTGCATAGATCAGAGAGGAAAGGGCTGCTCAAACATGTCATCAGAGTAACAAGGACTAGTCTAGAAATGTGAAAAAGTATGCCAGTAAATTAATGTGCTGGAAAGGGTGCCTTTTTACCTCCAGGGACGGATAGGTGAGAGGCAGTTGTTTGCAGCTCCATTTCTGTGATTTCAGTAACTACAAGGATTTTTATATTTTATTAAAATCCTCTACTTGCTGGATAAAATTTAAGCAAATAATACTAGAATGCACTTTTAGTTATGCTTCTTCAAAAGGCTTTCTAAGCATAGCTTTGAAAAAGATCCCCTCTCTCTTGCTTTTTACATGCAAAATTTGCTAAAGTTTACACTTCCAAGAGTCTTTCCTCCCCCACTTATGAAAAGAGAGCTTCACCTCTGGGAATCTCACAGTGTGAAGGATAGACACAGAAGACAAGGTGGTTTGGCAGATCCTCAGGAAGCTGACAAGTTAGGAGGGTTTATGAAAATTAGGAAAAATAATAACTGATTTTTTTAAAATCTAATTTTCAACAGATGCACTTATGGAGAAATAATTGCTCCTTTATTTGTAGTGAGATTTAAAGGTCAGAAAAACTGTTTTCCTTTTCAAATAGAATAGAGGCACTTGAACACTACTAATGCCATAACCTACATTTATCCAATTATACGTTTCATTGAGGGACTGGCTGGAATCCAGATACAGTAGTTAGAATAAAAGACTCCCTGTCATTTATGTCTATGTGAAATAGTTCACTGCATGCAATTGAATCTGCAATACCTTATCTGTTATGATTTTAAAAAAAACCAACCCAGTAAACTTAAATATTCTGGAGTTTGTAGTAACTTGTAGAGTGCTAAAGTGCATGAATAATTTTGCTTTACAGGCAGATATTCTGTATTTAGAACTTTTTTCCTCCTTAAAAATCTGCTGTTTTCTTGTGGAAATACTGATCTGTGCCATTGTTTTCTTATTGTTTGCTTTGTGTATTTGGTATGCATAGTTTTGGTGGGAAGGGTATTGCCAGAGGCATTCTACCCTAATTTTACAATAACACTGAAATGGTCTCTCCATATGCATTTTGTGAGCAGAATCATCAAGGGAGAAGGACGGACACAGTCTAAGCTGCCCTCAGTTTAGCCTTGTATGTTTTGCCTAGGCTAGCAGTTCTTGACTTTGAAAGCAGTTGAAAAATGCAAGACAAATGATGTCTGGGCTTCCAGGGATTTGTTTAAATTTGAAAATCCATGTTTCTCTATGATACTTCTCTAATTTTATGGATTTCCTATGGAAGGTTTTATCTTTAAGACTTTTGCTTGCCAAACACTTCTTTAATGAGTTATTTTCCCCTTGTCATAACTCTGCTTAAATATTCATGCAACTTTGTGTACCTGTTTTTCTCTTTTGAAAAGATGAGAAATAAGAACTAGAACTCCTCTTGTGGATACTGTAAGATGCTCACTTCTGCAATCTCAGCAATCCTTTCCAAAATGAATTTATATTGAAAATCTACCAATTACAGTGGACTTCACTGCAAAAATCATGCTAATATCGGTAAAAAATGCACTGTTGTGATTAAGATGCAGATCTTGCTACAGTTATCTCAATCTTTATCTTCCTAGTTTATAAATACTTACAGGTTAAACTACACCTGTTGAATATAGGTTTGATGCAGATGACCCCTTTAAAACTTAAGGTAGTGCATTTGCTTGGACTGTGAGAAGTGCGTATCATGGAAGGAAGATATTGTGTTCTCTACAACAGCATGAAATTAGAAGATTACTTATGCAAAAATAGTTGGCCCATACCAAGCAACAGTAGAAGTGGCATGCAGTGGTTGGTTCACTTACATGTCTGACTGATGTGTCTCTGGGGAGTTAGGAACAGCAAATTTCCTGCAGGCTCCTTTCTGCCCTGGGAAGTGTGGTGATCTTCCATGTTCTTCCTGTTTAGTTTTTCTTTAGTAGTTGCTTCTTTGGGCAAGTAAAGGCCTAACTTATCTGAACTATAGCTCCTTCTTGCGCCCTACTGTATTCACACCCACCAAGCAAAAAGTGGCTGGAATTACTTAAGCTATGGGTTAATGCAAAGTATATGGCTTGCCTTTTTTATTCTAATGAGAAGAAAAGCTACATAAATGCCTGCAATAAATTAGAATGAAAGATTGGCATGGCTCAGACAAGATTATTGGAATGGGCTGCCAAGGCTGTCTTCCCCACAGCAGCAGCAGTTGTTTCAAACTTTGGGTTAGACCTACATATATCCAGATACAGATATGTTCAGACAAGTGGTTGGCTTTAAGGTATCTCCATCTTCCTGCAAGTACAATGAAGAGATTTCTCCAGGTTGGAATTGTCTTTGCTTTTTGTAGTTCTCAGTCTTCCTGGTGTCCTTGAGAGGCCAGAAGAGAGCTAGAGACTAGAACTGCAGGACATGTGGCCCAGATAAGATCAGATGGGTCACACTGACAGTGCACCCCCACTACTCCCTCTCATTCCAAAGAAGCCAAGCAGACAATCCTGTAACTGGTGAGGGCAGAAATTCTGCAGAATTCAGGTGCACCTGTGGTTTCCATGTAGGATAACAGCTCAGGTGCACCCCCTCAGCACAGTTGTAAAGAGTGCAGAGAAAATCTTGTATTTTAAGCCAAATTTGACACAAATAACCCATCAGTGATCCAGAGCTGTATTACAAAACATTAATAAAACCAGAGCACAAAAGTATAAATATAAATGTCCTTGGTGGTTTATTGTTCTTTGTCTGTAAGAAGCTTTATTGTACAACTTACACAACTTTAGAATGGAAAAACGATTAAAAATGTTTACAAAAAAAGCATGTTCTTAGAAAATTATGCTAGCAAAAAACATCGGGAGGAGGGAAGCAAAAAAATCTTCAGTGTGCAAACTTTTTATAAAAATAGAAATACTAACTCTACAGGTAGCATTTCATGATAAATTATTTAAATAGCCTATCTACACAATTATGTGATTAACTATTACAATGGCAATGAGAAAAATAATTTATAAAAATACAAGCAATGGTATACAAGATGACAGGAAAAAATATAATACAACATTAGAAATTGTATTTGACTTTTTTTTCCAAGCCATTTCCTTATTGGGAATACATTTTCTGCAAAGAAATTTCGACTATGTACAGCATTAACTTTTTAGTACTACAGTAGCTTTAAAGTTTGTTAGACATTTGAACTCTGCTTACTCCAAAGGTTTTTCTCAGTCACACAACAATGAGGTAATATTTGTACGTAAAACTTTCACCATGTTCATTTCTTTTCGTTTTTTGAAAAGACAAGGAAATATTATAGGTATAAGGATGCTGCCCCTTCTGTTGGGGAAGACAGTCTTTTAATGTACATCAAGGCCTCTCCCTCTTTTGCAAGGAGCTCCTGCAATTGTCTAGTCTGTGAAGAGTTCCTTCTCTTGTAGCTGCACATCACTACAACACTTAGCATGCAGCGGCCCAAAGAACTGGTTCAATGGTTACTGAGGGCCATCCTTGTGCCTCTCGCTGCAATCTCCTCAGGGCAGCTATTCTGGCTTTGGGTGAGGCCCACTGACCAGTGGGAAAGCATCACAGACATTTCCCAGCACTAACACTAAGATGGTAAATGGCATTCCCTCACCTCTAGTGCTATGGATGGGACAGAAACTGCAACCATCTAAAGGGACTTTAATTTTAGCACTGCAGAACAGTTGCCTGCCAGGCTACCAACTGCCTTGCACAAAGTAAGGAAAAAGCCAACATTGAGCTCAGACTGAGAAAAACAAACATTCCATTGCCCACACCCTCACTTTTCCTTGCGCCTCAAAGCCTTTATGGGAAAATTGCTCTTTGTAACAAATACATCACCACTATCTAAAAAAGATTTTTTTCTCAACTAAACCCTCTCTTGTTTCAGTATAGAACAGAGATAATAAATAATCTGTATTTACAATCCTACAGTCATGAAGACTTGTAACAATGATTAGGTGGATAGTCTTGATGCATTTCTTATTGTTTTAATCAATAATCCCTCAGTCATTATAACACCAAGAATAGGCAAAAATAAATATTTTACAATTTTATCTACAGGCCCCTTTTCCTCCCCTCTAAAGAAGCGAGGGGTTTAAAACATCTATGGCATGTAGAAAAGGAATGTTTTCATAACATTATTTTTGTGCCTCTTTAACCATAAAACGTGAAGCATGTGCTGGTTTCCTGAAGGACAGCACAGTGCAAGTTGAGATGGTGGTGCTTTCTGGCACCATATCTGAAAGAACATTTGAAGGTAAGCAAGACCTGCACCTAATCAGGAAAAAACAGAGTCTAATAATAAATCCCAGTTCTGCCAAAGCTGGTGTGATCCAGTGTACCTGTTTTTATCCTCTTTCCCCCCTCCCATGACAGAAATCTGTTTTAGGATATCTGTTTTATCCTGTGTAGTACGGCAGCTGATCTAGCTCACCACAAATAGAGTAAGGCTATGTTTTTATCTGAAAGGTATGACATAGAAAAAAATAATTTCTCCAGGTTAAATGGATGGAAACCAAAATAACACAGCCCTCTTTAAAAAAATTTCTCTACTCCATAAAGAAAAAAGAAAGACCTAGAGTTCTCCCTCCCACCCAAGCCCCCTTTTTCCCCACACAATGAAAGGTCTTCAGTTTAAGTAGTCCACAGCACATCCAAAGATGTTCTTTTTACAAAATGCTACTCCATGGGACCTCCAGTTAGAGAGGCAGTGACACTGCACTGTGATAAACAGCAAACAAATATCTTTCCTACTGAAAGAAGTGTGCTTGTTCAGTGATGACAATTCTCATTTTCAAGACACATTTGTTTCCTTCCACTTCAGCAGAGGTCAGATACCAAGTATGTTCTCACTTGCATTCTCTCAAAAGCATTCTCTTGAGGCAGGTCATGTGTTTTGAGTCCACATTTATGCAGAAAGAAGAAAGGAAGGAATAATATAATGGTCCCAGGATTTGTAAGGCTAAACGTTTCAAAAGGTGCAATTACCAGCATTTTTAAATAGTCTCTGAATCCAACAACCTTGTGATTATGAATCTGTGAAAAAAAGAAGATATATTTAAATATTTCTGCATACTGTGTATCATTATGTCCAGGTCATTAATGCCTAGAGACATTGGTAAAGAAAATTGAAAGTGGATAGGTACTTCCTTCTGTTAGACTTCAGAATCTAATCTATGTAACAATTACATAACAAAGTCCCCATTTCAGAAGACTAGGAAAGCTGGAACTAGTTGTATGTACCTACCTCCACTGAACTTCAAGACTGAAATACATGGATAACCTTCTACTTTGCTTACTTTTAAGCAAATCAGTGTTTTCCTTGTTAAAGTCAGTATTTTGTATTTCTACCTTAGATTTTGTCAGATTTGTTCATTCACTCTAGTTAGCACTTTAAAGGAGATTCAAGATATATTTCATTTCCAGATCTCAACATGGATTTCTGATACTTTAAAATAACACAATAGAAATATACTTCAATTTTATATATTTAAATTTTTAACTGTGAAGAGTTTGTCAAGAAGGTGTCCTGTTTCTGCCTGCTGAACTTGTTTGAGACTGAACCATGAAAGACTGTAGTTGAACTTTCCCTCTTGAATCTTAACATCTTGAGGTTTCTTGAAACAATTCACTTATATAGGATCTCTTAAATGCAATGTCATCCTTACCTCTGCATTCGTATTTAAGGTCTGAGAAGAACACCATTTCTTGAGAGAAGACAAATAAGCCTAGCCGACCACCAGCATAGGTTTTATCGTAGATTGGTCCTGAGTCTGCCATGATTTTCTTCCCTTCATACATTACAACCCTACAAGGAGACAATAGCTGAGCCATCTTTGACAAGGTCCTGTGAGGTTCATCTTCACAGACATGCACTTTCCCTGTGATACTTGCTTCAGATAAAAGGATGATGCTCACCTGATGTAGCCAGTCTTTGGTCTATGGCTAAGTCGCCATCTGTATGCAGTGAAGTCTTTCCAGCCTATGTGACGAGGATCATGCCACAGAGTTCTCACCTACAAAAGAATATTTTTTATTAACCAAAGGCCAGAGATGACACAGCATTTTTTTTGACACAAAGGTGCCTTACTATTAAAGGCTGCAAGTAAGTCATTAGGCTCTGTAATAGGATCTTTTGAAATCAACTGCATTTAAATTTACTTATTTTAAATATGTATATTGGAAGCTACAGCACAATTCCAGAAATGATTGATTCACTGCTGCTGGAAGCCTGTCTGCAGCAAGCAATCCTGTTAATTGCATACAATATTTTGCACGATTAGGAAAAATGACAAAGTTATTGGTCTTTGCCAAGAAGCCTAAATGATCAGCATGTGCGGGCCCCCTCTAAGTGTCTAACTTGATGGAAGAACAGCCTGCCTTATGCAGAAAAGTATTTTATTACTTTGGAGTACTCATGTTTTTACATTAAGAGTACTTTAGCACGTAGAAAGTGCCACTCTTACCTGGCCAGGAGTGTTTCCTGTGTGCCACAGAGCATTACGAAGGTGTTCTCCTGGACCAGTGGTGGAATTCACAACTTTGATGGAGAGACCTGAATAGCCTTGAGCTTTGGTTGGTGTGGAGTCCCAGTATGACTGAGTGATCTGCTTCCACATGACAACATAGAAACGACTGCTAGATTGGTAACCAAATACAAAGCCAGCATAATCATCATCCCTTTCTGTATTGATAAAGAAGGTACCACTGAAGTCCACAGCATTGAATTCATCAAAACCTATGGGGACATAAAGGATAAAGTTTTAGGTGCTACTTTTTTGCACTTCTTAAACAACTCCTTAATAGTTTCTCAGGTTCTCTTCCTCTCCCCCGCCCAAATTTAAGAAAACAATTAAACAACCCCCCCCAAACAAAAAACTCAAACAATCCCAAACAACAGTGCCTGTTAAATTTTTTCCCTTACCGACTGCAAGGCCAGGGTCACAGTTGACTGTCTGAACCAGTTCTTTACCCTGGTGACGAACAACCCAGTTTGGATCATTTTGGGATGTTCCTTTGGGATCCAGGGGAATCATCTGGAATTTTCGGAAATCAGTCTCACTAATTTCCACATTTTCAGGGCAGATATCATCAATGTCTGGCACACTGTCTTGGTCAAAGTCATCTTTGCAAGCATCTCCACGCCCATCACCTGTAGGATAGAATTAATTTTACCATTATATCACCACCACTGTTTGCCTCTGAGCCCTACAGGTTGGGAGTTGAAGTCTGAATTGCGGATCTCTTCCCAGGTACTTGTCAGACACATGACAGAAGCCACAACAGCTACTGTATAAGTGCCCTTTCATTCCAGCTTGGTAGTTACTTAGGAGTAAGTTGGATAAGTGGTCATTTTTACATTGAATTTTACTCCTGAGAAGCACTATAGAAACATTCTGTTTTTTTCTGGTACAGATATTCTGTTTTCTGTTACTTAGTTTTGTCCAATATAAAATAGGGTGAAAAAAAATAGCATCAAACTATTGGAAGATAGTTTTATAATGTTGTTATGATACTGGCTATCTTACCATCAGAATCAGCTTGATCTGGGTTGGCAACCAATCTGCAGTTATCTTTGTCATCAGGGATACCATCATTGTCATCATCATGGTCACAGGCGTCACCTTTTCCATCCTTGTCATGGTCAGCTTGATTGGCATTGGGCACATAGGGGCAGTTATCAAGGTTATTTTGATGGCCATCTTCATCTATGTCCTGATTGTTGTCACACTGATCACCTATGCGATCAGAATCGGTGTCTTCCTATCAGATGAGAAAAAAAATAACATTTTAAAAAGCCACTTAAAGAAGGCTGAGATAGGAGTCTCTGAAATAGGAGCCTTCATATGTAGAATTAATTGGGGTTTTTGCTTGCTTTATCAAGAGCTAAGATGGATATAGTGAGTGGATTAATACACACTTAAAACTGCCTGTGCTAACTATGATACTTTAGTCTTGTCGTGGTTTTGATTTGAATCTAGAGCATCAGAAAGCAGTGTGATCATCAGCGATCTTGTGCCTTTGCCACGTGCCTGTTCTGTCAGTAGTCTCCCATACTGGATGCAGGGTACTTCATCTCCTGCCCTCCCTGGCAGCAGTGTGGTTTCAAGGGCCAAATAAGGGTTGGGCTACTCTGCACCTCATCAGCAGAGACTGTAACATTAAAACACAGTCTACCAAGTCTTGGTGTTACAGCTTCTATGCCACAGCATCATTTTCTCTATCGTAGAAGCCTCCAATGCTCTTCATACCCTCTGATTCATCAGTAAAGACAAGTGTTCCCATGGTGGTCACAGACTGCATTAACTAACCAGTGTGCTTGCTGATTGCATGTTTTAGCCAGTCATTTGCTTTATCAGCTTCTGAACTAAGAAAAGCAATCTCATCATCCCTGAGGCTGCCTCGTGTTTAGCCAAGTAGCCTTGTTAACACAGGTGGATGACCCTGGTGTAGACACAAGGCATACCACACCGTTGGAATGGCTACTAATTCTGGCACATGAGATCTAATATCTCCAGTTCTAGAACCTGATTAGGATAGTGTCTGGAAAGCCATTAGAGTCTTACATTAAGATTTCAAAGCCTTAAGAGAAAAGATCTTCTTGAAAGGAGCTGCCTGAAAGGAGCTTCAGGCAATTCCCTCCCTCAGGTGGGGAAGTAAAGCAAGTGACAATGACTTTTATATTATCTGTTTAAACCCTTCAAGTAACACTGCTTTTAGGCTACATTGCCACACTACACTACATTCCACTGATTTGTAACAGCTTTTCTAACCCTTCAAACATTCCAGTTATGTCCCTGAAGCTATTAAACTTACAGTCTTTTAACCACCAGGATGGCAAAGGCTTTATCTACTTCTGCCTTCAGTTTTTGAATCAGGAAGTTGTCTGAGAGTATGGATGCCCCTGGATTTTTATGAAGGTGAATTTTCAACGTGTCAGAATGTGACTTTTTCTTAGGGAAAAGCAACTTGCGCTGCCTTTGACTTATTGGTAGAAAAGTTACCTTCTGAAATGCAGTTAACTTCAAGCTTAGGGACAAAGTTTAAAGAATGACTTTGTGTCTACATGAACACAGCACTACAGGCTACAAAGAGGGTAGTTCCACCACCCAGATTTTACACAATGCTCCCAAAGTATATCATATTCTCACTGTGAAGATCACCACAACTGACAAACCTAAGAAATTTAGGAGAGAAGTACACACAGTCGGCTCACAGATCTTCACTAGACCTACTTTTCAGAAAATACCTACCACTGTTCAGACTCTGAGGGCATGTTATTTGATAAAGGCACCATTTAGGAAAGTAGTAAGAATGATTTCTGACAAGTCAAATTTCAGGTGTAACTTGTTCAAATATTTTCTACAACACACAACATACTATATTTTTAATCACACCAATCTTCTACTTACATAATTCAAATCCCTTACCTGGTCAGGGTTGTGTTCCAGTGGACAGTTATCACACTGATCTCCAACACCATCCAAGTCTGTATCCCTCTGGTCTACATTGTAGACGTATTGGCAGTTGTCCCTTTCATTAAGCACACCTGCAAAAGTACATGAATGAAAGTCAGAGTGAATGCTGCAAAGGACTGTATAAAACCACCACACACTTCTTGATACATTTTTTAAAGCATTTTGAGCAGCATTTAAAAGCTTTGAAACATGACTCATCATTAGCTCTGCCACACACCTCTCTTCCTACTGCCTTGTGAGAGTGGAGCTAGAATTGAACTGTGCCAAAATGTCCATATTTCAAAGTGAACTTCCATTTCCCCTAACTGTTCCTTCAGTAGCCGCCACGTACTGAAACCACCACGAGAGAACTTGTATATGTTCAGGGATGAAATTTTGGTAGGAAATCAGAATTACATGGGGCTCATTTGATTCCTGGCTGATTAGAAAACCATCTAAAGGAGTGATTAGAGGCCACCCACCATCTCCATCAATATCTATTGCACATGCATCTCCTTCTCCATTGTTGTCAGTGTCAGTTTGATCAGGGTTGTGATTATAGGGACAGTTGTCACAGCGGTCACCAACATCATCCCTGTCGTAGTCATACTGCTGTGGGTTGTAGATGAACGGACAGTTGTCCTGCAAAAGTGAGAAAAGTCAAGTTTTAAAAAGAGTCAAATTAAAGCTTTAACCAGATTCTGCTTATGCTTGTACTGCTATATGGAAGAAGAAATGAAAGGAGGGGAAACACTTAAAACTCAAATGCTACTATCTCAAAACACCCCACTGCTTTCATGAGTGTATGAATGGCTGAATGGAAAAGGAAAATTCACTTCCAAAGCTCAAACAGCTGCAGAAATTTCGTCTGCATAGTTATGCATATCTAAGGTTTCTAGGAGAGCTGTCAGTGCCAGCAATTTCCTATGGTCCTCTCTTAAGATTAAGGTTAGAAGCTAGACCCCAGCTTTAGGAAGGAGAATGGGAAAGCCACATTCTCAATGGTTGTTCTTTTCTGTTTTCTTACCCGGTCATCAGGAATGCCATCATCATCATCATCACTGTCACAAGCATCACCAATCCCGTCCTTATCATAGTCTTCCTGCCCTGAGTTAGGCAGATTAGGGCAGTTATCCTAGAAAAAAAGAAGTACATAGATGTGTTCACTCCTGGTATGATTACAATATGGGTATGAGCAGGTAAAATCTAATCATTAGGTAAAATCATAAGACCTTAATTCTTTTCATTTAGCTATACCCATTACAGTGATAACTCTTAGAATGCCAAATACTTTTTAAAATAAAGACTGGGCTGCTTTTGAGAATCTTACCCTGCTTTTCTTTCCCTGGAGACAGTTATCTCTCAGAGCAAAGCTGATATAGGTATAGCCTAAATTAGAATCCTCCTTGAGCAACAATCTTCCTTTACAACAATCAGGCTTCATTTTTTTCGAATATCACAAGAATATATAAAGTAATACAGCAACAGCAAGAGCCTCCTAGCAATGCCTTGACAATGGTATTCCTACACCTCCTCTATCCCTAGTAGGTTATTTGCAGAGAGAATAGTTTAATAACTCTAACTAGACAGAAACTTGCTTTATAAACCAAACCTAACAGATTTTGTGTATTTCTTAGATAGGTTATGCAGTTATAATGGCAGATGGTAAAAGAGGATAAACTTACTTTTTTACAGTGGTAAGTGGCATTGGCAACACAAACCAGGTTCTCATTTGGCCATCCATCCAAGTCAGTATCTTCTCCACAGATTATGCCATTGCCAGCATAGCCTGGTTTACATTCACAGCGATACATGGGGTCACTGAAGTGGCCAAGGTAATTGCATTTGGCATTCTTGTTGCAGTCATGTGTTCCATCTGTGCATGGATTACGTGGCTTGCAGACCTAGAAGACCCCATGGAAATTAAACCCACTGAAAACATCTTTTTATCCCTCACTTTTCCCCCAGAGATTCAAATAAATCCTAATCAACCAGAAAAAAAAAGCCTCATACATGACATTCTTCCAGTCCTCAGCTACAGTACCAGTCTTAGCACTTATTATTTTTCTTGTTCAAACCTTATGTATTACCAAATAGAACCAGGCACATTCTGTCTCTGAGGCACATTCTGTTGTATCATTAGTAAATACCTATTTACTCCTAAATTATGTGTAACATCTGAACCCTCCATGGCTGAGGAGTACAATGATATTTAAAACTCATTTTGGTCTCCAAAATAAACTGCTTAATGCTTCTTCTGTTCTGAATCACAGAAGATGGTGTTTTAGTAAATGCTCCGAGTCCTTCTTGCCTAAAATGCATAGGTATTTTCTGTTTTTTAGAAACTTTGTGAGACTTCATAATCCAGAACAATTCCCAAATCGACAATACCTGTTTGTTAGCTATGGCATCCTCAACACTGCGGCCAAATGGCTGTGTTCCAGTGTAACGTGGTGGACAAGGCAGACAGTTGTAGCCAGGTTCAGTATTCTCACACCTGTGCACTCCGTTGAAGACAAAGCAGGCATCAGGAACCTCTCTGCACTTTATGAGTTTGAGATAAAAGAGAACAGCAGTTGGTATTATAAAACAGTGATTCTATTCTCCCTTCCCATTTTCTTACATTCCCTTTCAAGGGGCAAGCTACAGTCTTCTTACCTCATCAATATCTTGGCAGTGAATACCATCACCATGGTAGCCAGCAGGACAGGCCCCACACTTCCAGGAACCATCAGGGGAGCTGGTACACACAGCCCCCGCAAAGCAGGGATTAGACAGACACCCATCTGTCAAACAAGTGAGAAAGTGTTACGATAAAGGATGCTTACCATGCTGCTACAGTACTGTATTTGGCTCATATCCTGGTTTAAAATTCTAGCAACTTGAGGTTTACAGACTTTACATTGGTATTTTCAAGATTACCAGCAACCTTCACATTTTTACAGGAAAATGGATACTCACCAATCGGACAGTCCTGTTTGTTGCAGACCTGAGTCCCTCTAGCTTCACCTACACAACTCTTCCCACCATACTGAGGCTCAGGATTATTGCAGAGACGGCTACGCTTCTGAAGTCCTCCTCCACATGTCACTGTGCAAGCATCCCATGGAGACCATGGTCCCCAGTTGCCATTAACTAAAGAGAGGACAAGTCAGAAGACATGTATAACTTTAAATTCAGTGCTGCAACCAGTTTCTACCTGACTAAGGACTATTACTTTTGCAGTGAGAGCACTTCAGACATTATTCTGACATAAATGACAGAATTAATGGATTCCATGAAAGAGGCATAAAAATAGTTTCAGATGAAACTAAACTAACCTGTGAGGTCTTACGTAGCCTACTTCTAAGTTTAAAGAGAGAAGAAACTAGAAAAAGCTTATTTAGTAACTACTTGGAAAGTTCACCATTTAAGCTGCCAATTACTAGTTACCACCAGGACACACTTACTTGGGCAAGGATCTTTCTGGCAGGCTTTGTTTTCTCTTGCTTCACCCTCACAAGGTTTGCCATTCAGCTGTGGTACTGGAGAGTTGCAGAGACGAATTCTAGTGATGATGCCCGTGCCGCAAGTGACAGAGCACGATGACCATGGGGACCAGTGACTCCAGCCGCCATCCTGTTTAACTACAAGAAAGATTTCTGTTATTCATAGTTTCTGAAGACTTCAGCTGTACAGCACCTAGGACACAGCCAGTACCAGGGCTGTACCAAAGACTCCATGTGTAATGGATAGCCTCCTCACTGTCACAGATTAAGTTCTGCAAGTAGAGAAATTTCACACCTAAACTGCTGTAAAATTTTGTCTTGGGAGCAGTGCCCAAACATGCCTGTCTACTGCATTAACTATCTGCTCCCCTCTATCTGATTAATACAAGTCCTTAAAGCTAGAAGCCAACAATCCATGCCAGTGACAGAGCTACATGGTAATCTTTGCTGTTAACATTCAGCCAATAAAAGCAGCCTATGTTTCATTACCAGCATGAGTAGATGAAGTACTTACATCTCTTATCGCACTCCTGAAGGTGGCAAGTCCGAGTCTGTACAGAGGAGCCTTCGCAGCGGTTATTGAGACTGTCACAAGAACGCCCTCTCTGCTGAATCCCATTACCACAGGTCACAGAACACGAGGTCCATTCAGACCAAGGAGACCATCCATCATCTGCATAGTCGCTAGCTGCAGAGGGATACAGCTCTGAATAAGACTCCAGGTACATGTTTTCCCATATCTTTTCTCCCACCCCTCTCTCTGCAAAAAAGTGCACAACTGTCCTCAAAAGACACGTGCATCTTCCTTTCTTGTATAAGATAAAGGCCATGAACTCAAATGTTTCAGTATGTTGCATATTGTAGAAAATATTTGAACATGCATCGGGTCAGTGACTAGCCCTAAAGAGCATCAGATTAACCTTAGTTCAGTAGCGCAAGGTTACCCTTGGATATCCAGCTCTGGTACACTGCAGAGCAGCATGTGTGTAGTTAGCTGAGGCCAACTGCTATAGAAGGGTGAAAGTATCAAGTACTTACGCCAGCACCGAGGGCAGCACTCCCCATCAGGCACAGTAGCATTGGAACAAGGCATGAGAGGACATGACACCTTCCGGCATATAGTGGCAGAGTTCTATAAAGAATTGTAAGAATTACAGTTAGCAAGTGGAATATAAATGATGTCTGGAGTCTGGGTACATAATAGAGACCTTTTCTGTGGAACTCTTCAGACTCAATTGCATATCTAAAGCAGAGACCCTTGTATTTAGAGCTAATACAACCCAAGGAGTAGTCCCAGGTATTTTCACTCAAACTTAATCTAATTTCCATTCTCACCCATTATTTTCCAGTCAAGAGAAGAAATATTCTGGTTTTACAGAAGTTTATCAAGAGTAGCTAGCAGATGCTGGCTAGAGTAAATTACTATTATGTGATACCCAAAGTATAAGGTCAGATTTCAAAGAAATGAAACAAGAATGAGAAGCCAACTTTCTTCTCAGTTAATATGGATTTAAGCTGATTATATGGTGAAGATAAAATGAGCTTAGTGGACTCTGCTCAAGAGCCATGAAATCTATAACTCATACTTAGAGGTTTTTGATCTGTAAGCCAAACAGGCAGGGTAAAAACACCCCCCTCCAATCTCAATGAGAGCTAAGGGGTAGTCTGTAGTTTTGCTTGTTGAAGGTGGCAGCTGGGTCAGAAGAATGCTCTCATGATTACTATTTTAATCTCCCCAAGCAAATTACTAGATTAAGGCAATTACAGCTAACATTGAATAAAAAGGCTGGTAGGAACGAAGCAAAAGCAGAAGACACAGTATCATTTGCTGACTACAAGACAAAAGATGTAGAAAGCTAAAGAAGCAGACACAGAATTTGAGATGCCTTGTATTGCACATACACAAATACTCAGCTTTTAGTTTCTAAAGCATGGCACGCTAGTTAACCCTCTCTTTGGTAGACTGGCACCCCAAAATGCTTTTGCTAAGGTATACTTAAATGGAACAAGCAAATAATTTAAAGAAACCTTGAAACTGCGTATTTTGGGTATATTTACAACATTCAGCAGAAGTGAAACGCAAAGCATAAGTATCTTGCCAGGTGATCCTGGGATTTAAACAGCTAAACTGAAATCCAAGAGGGATTGCTGTTCCATATAACGTGTAACAGCTAATAGAACAGAGCTGGAAGCATTTTCTAGATAAAGAACATAAGTTTAAGTGCCTTTACAGACTACTAGAATGTCTTTTCCTACTAAGTCAGAAGGAGGTTCAGTGAGGACAGAAGGC
Source organism: Acanthiza pusilla (assembly GCA_036630365.1). Taxonomy (NCBI): domain Eukaryota; kingdom Metazoa; phylum Chordata; class Aves; order Passeriformes; family Acanthizidae; genus Acanthiza; species Acanthiza pusilla. Next base: position 258,244 of record JAXCHO010000078.1, read on the forward strand.
AGACATAGTAAAGCTGATAGTACTATACATTTGTTCTATTAATGCTGACTTTTGCTTTACTGATGGGCTTATGTAAAGAATACAGGCATTGCCCAAATTAAGGAACTAAAAGTGTGTTAATAGCTATATCAGAGTGATGTTTCATATAATTTTCTAAAATACTGCTGTTGAAACAATGTATGGAAGCTACCTTTATACCAGAGATCTAGTAAAAGGAAATAAACTGAATAATCCTATGGCTTCTCTAGAGTGCCCAGTTCAGTGTATGATTCATTCTTTTTAACAACGCCGTCTAGAAATATCTGTTAATTCCAACTTACGAGTTTATATTCAGGTTATTTGTGAACGTGAGGAATCTTACCTGGCAAGTACATTCAGTGCAGCTGTCAATAGTCCACTCATCTTTATTTTTGTGCAAGATTCCATTATGCATGCACGCTCCAGGAGTGATCTGGACTACTTTGGCAATGATTTCATTTTCTTCAGTCTTGGGGGTGAGAAGCAAAAAGAAGATATTTAGAATTTACTACCCTTTTTCACAAAAGTCAAAGTAAAATTGTTGCTGTTTATACAGGCTCTCAAAAGTCAGGTATAATTAATTCACTAAGTACTAGTCAATGAAAGGTGCCATGAATTTAACCAGTACTCACAACTTTGCGAACTCTGTCTTGAAGTGTTGTAACCATGGACCGCAGCCCTTGCAGTTCCACAAACATATTTGTTAGTTCATCACAGGAAAATCCACAGACTGCTTGGATGTCCTTGGTTTTATGACCAATGTAATTAGTGCGGATAGCCGGGCTGGAACCATTGATGGGGTTGTCCAAAGTAATGATTGCACTAGTGGCTAAGAGAAAAAACAGACATAAAGTAAATGCATTTTGTACCACATGCATTTATCATTCCAGGCTAACACCTGCTAAACAGCTGCCACCAGATTCATTAGGGTGCCTGCAGAAATATAATCTTATTTCTTATGCAATGTGGATTTACATGTCAGCATACTTCTGAGTTCTGTTTTAACTTGTCTTTCTAACTAATGAGAAATCTTATTTTTAATAGGTCATTGGATTCAGAAGACTGTAAACTTACAGCTGGAGCAGCCTTTGTTCCGCAGGATAGTTTCCAGAGTTGTTCCAAACACAAACCGCACATTCTGCAGCAGACCCTGTGGACAGAGGAAGAATTACAGCTACTTGCAGCAACTGCAAGGGAAGGAAGTATCACTTGCATGGAGAGACCGAAGGTCATCTAAGATCTTAGAGTAATTTCATGACAGACAGATGGAAAAGTGAAACACATTGCTCTATTCTCCTTAATGAAAACAAGCCCTGCTTCCTAACAGTCTTATCCTTGAGCATAAGGACTTGGCAACTCTCCAGGCAGGAACGAAAAAACCCATGCATTTCTGAACCTCATATAAGAAGCTGAGCAACGAAGTTGTAAGTACCTGTCTGGAAGCTTCAGTGCCTTCTTACTGCTGCAGAAAATTCCATCCCTGCAAATCTAATGCTTCACCCTTCAAACTCCATTATTAAAGTTTAGTAGACCTACAGGTCTTTGTAGCTATTTAGGCTCATTGAGTAGCTAATGCTCCTTCAAAGCAGATGACTGAAAATGGTAGACAAAATCATAAGTGAAAGTCTTACCTGGAAGTTGTCATTAACTCCCCCTTTGGCAATACGAAGCCTGGCACTGCTGGCCAGGTCCCTAGTGAAGATGTTCTGGATGGGAATGTCCAGTTCAGCATTCTCCATTTTCTCACACCCCACATAGAGCTGAGCTCGGTCCTCCTGCACAAACAGGGTGATATTCTTCCAATGTCCTGTAGCTAGCAAGACATCCTCTACTGACACTAACTGCTGCTTGCCATTAACAGAAAGGCTCAGGTCCAGGGAGCCTGCCTTGCCATTTGATACTAGACTGAAGACATGACCAGAGCCATCTTTCTGTTCCACGGAGAGCAGAGTGCCTCTGCTTTTCTTGGCTTGCCGGAGAGTGGCCAGGAGAATGAAGCCCTTCTCAGCATGGATGGCATCTAGTAAGTCTTGGAACTTTGAGTCGGGGACAGCAGGGATGCGACTGGCATCTTCAATGCGGTAAGCAGGGCTGGAGGATTCTGGTCCCTTCACCAGGTACACCCCGGGGGCCCGGCGCCCGGCTCCCTTACGCATGAAGCCAATGAGTTCAAAGAGATCGAAGACGCTGTTATCATCACTCCTGGACTCTGCAGAGAGAGATCAGGACAAGCATCATGAGAAAACAAGAAGACGTTGAGTAGGTGCATATCTCCCAGGACTGCTTAACAGTTTGGCTCCTGGTGCACGTTGTGCAAGGCACAGCGCCTCTCATCAGAGCACAGACAGTAGCCCCGATGGTGCAGCAGTCCCACCAGGAGCTGCTGTGCAGCACTACATGTGCATTCTTGTACAGGAGCCAGTCGGCACAGGAGTGCCAGGTACCCGCTGACTGACACACAAAGGTAGCAGCCATTCTGGCACCTCATTACACTCTAGCAGAAGAGAAATAGACAGCAAAGCCCAGACTGCAATATTCCTATGCTAGGACATGGCAAAGTGAGCTTGCTTAATCAAGTTGAGTGACAGCAGCACAGTAGCAGCTTCCCTATGGGCACCATGACGGCAGCCTACTACTTCATTCCTTCTTCAGCCAGTTCCTACAAAATGTTCCTCCTTTGCTCAGTGCAGAGATAGACAAGCTACACACCCAAGTCTTGGAGACTCTGTATTCCTCTTTCTGGATGCTACACAAATTCCACTTCCAGAGAAAAGTTTCCTGTTCCCAACTAGCTGATGCTCAGGTTAAAACGTTTTTGTTCATTGAAAGCTTTGGACCTCTTTACCACCGAGCACAACTTCATCTGCCTACACAGGTACCAAAGCGTTTTATTTTTGTTCCCCCCTCCCTGCCTACCCCGGGTACCAGCACAGGGCTGGCCTTACCTGCAGTGCGCTTGGTCTCTGAGCCGCCGAGCACGAGGAGAAGGAGGCAGAGCGCAGTAGCTGGCCCCATGGCAAAGGTCTGTCGCTGAACCAGCCTGGGGACACACACGAGGAAGGTCACCGCGCTGCCGTCGCACCCAGGACCGGCGCCAGCGAGGCTCCCGCAGGCAGGGAGGCTGCGCAGCGGGGACGGGCAGGTGTCCCCGGCCGCCCTCGGACGGGACTGCGAGCGCGGCTGGAGCCGCTTCAGCACTTACCTGCGGGAAGAGCGATCCGGGCGGTCAGCGCCGGTCTCCGGGCACCGGCGACCAATATCCGCGGGCGGCCCCGACTGTCCCAGCGCGGGAGGGCGAGCAGCAGCGTGCGGCTGTGGCGGCGCTGCCGGGACACTGCGAGCGCCGATCGCCGCGCGCGCCTTTAAAGGGATGGCTCGCATTCCTGGGCTCACGGCGGGCCAATCGGCGGCGGCGGGGCAGGAAGCGGGAGGCGGGAGCCGGGTGGCTCCGGGGCCAGAGACAACTTTCCGCAGGGGCCGGGGGGCGGGGGCGGGCGCGCCCCGCGGGCCGAGGGAGCTGGCGGACGCGTGTCCAGCCCGGCCGCGCCGCGAGGCGGCGCTGGTCCCCCGGGGCCGCCCGGGTCACATCGCCTTTCCCGGCGGCAGCGGGAGCTGCGGCGAGGGCGTGGGGGCCCCTCGCTCCCCGAGCCGGCCGTGAACCCCGCCTGGCACCCGCTCCCGCCTGTTCCGCCGCCCGCCCGGCGGCCCGGCCCTGCCCTCCGGCCCGGGGCTCCCGGCCGCGCGCTCCGGCCCGGGGTGGGGGGGCTCTGGGGGCGCGTCCCGCCGCAGGCACCTGGCGGAGCCCTGGGGGAGAGGTGCGCCCAGACGCCGCTGCCTCCGGCTGGCCTGAGGCTCTGGTGAAAGCATCCTTCACTTAATTAACCCAATTCACTTAATGAGACCTTCTCTTCCTGCCCACTGGCTCCAATACACAGCACACGGCATACTGGGTTCACAAAAGGGGAATAACGTGAGTTCTCGTTAGCTCTTCCGCCCAGCCTTGGAAGAGCCGGGCCGTGTGGGGGCAGAGGGAAGGGCGGAGGGCAGGCTGGAGGAACGGGGACCTGCTGTCTCCTCCTTTCCGCTCCACCTCTCCTTGTCGCTGGGGAAGGGTGTGTGGGGATGACCCTCAAACAACCTGGCCTTAGGAATGAAATGGCTATCGCTGTTCTGCAGCTGAGAATCTCCCACAGCAGCTTTGTTTAATGAACAAAATGACTAACACTACTTCAGCTAAGAATTTCCCACGTAAGATGAATTCCGAGTAAGAGGAAATCTTCTAAAGGTTAAAAGGCAGGTTCCCTACATCATGGCGTACTCTGAATGACTAAAAGTGACTTGAGTGTGTGAAACAGCTTTGAAGTAATTGAATTCCAAAACTGGTTAATTCCTCTGCATTCTCTGGCCTTTGTATGCTTGGCATGTGCTCCTGTGGAAAGTGGAGTGTCAGTTAATGAAAAGGATCTAGTCAGGCAATTGCTTGTGTGGTGAGGAAAAATTGGAGTGAGCAGTGACTGAGTTGGACTCCAAACTGTGTAAAATGCATCAGACAATCAGACTGGCTAATATATGAGGAGGAATTACTGCTCTATGGATTATCCCAGGAAATGCTCTGGGAAATTCTTGACCCAAAGAGTGAGATAGCTGCAGAATTGTGTATATTAGTGCAAAGCTAAAATTATTGTCTGCTGTCTTAACTTAGAGTATACCATCTGAAGTAGGCCTCTTTACTGCACAATGATTCATAGAAGAAAGACCTCAAGTGTCTCAAGATAAAAAACTGAGAGAGAAGAGAAATGATGGTGATGATGAGAGCCCTGTCAGTAAAAAAAGCCTAAAAGATCAGCAAGAGAGAGCAAGCAAGATGCATAGACTGCTCTGACCTGGACAGGTTTAACTGACAGGTAATTGTAATTCTTAGTGGTCAGCCCACTAAGCTCTTTATATAACAGTGAGTTTCTCTGATGGATTTTCTCATGGAAGCCAAAGGGACTGCTGCTCATGTGAGCTTGTGTCTTGGAGCCTGGAGAGTTATGATCAAGCATTTCTTTATCTGGCAGTAAATCAGGCCAAGATTAGATTTTAAAGGCTGTGAGAGAATCTCACAAGTGTTCTTACATCAAATGAGGAGGTTGGATTTGACAGCCAGGAACCATCACTTCAAAATGAAAAGTAATGTCCAAAATTTATTTTATCCAAAGGTGTGTGGATGAATATGTAGTCCTTTGCCAGAATAGTCATGCTTTATGGGTATTGTGAGTGTTTGTAAATTGTATTGTGTGAGGTTTTAAGTTGGACCTCTCTTTAAATATTAAAGAATGAGTTTAGAACATGAATTCAGCTTCAAGCTGTCCAGTTACGCCAGAAAGACACTACAGTGATTGAGGTCAAAATCTGCTCCATCATTTTAGCATGTCCTACACTTCCAGGTTCAAATTCTTACTATCGTGTATAAACCTAGCTTTGTTGATTTCTGTGGCGCTGATATCAATTTACACCCTTACAGCTGATGCCACAATTCACCACTTACCTCTGTTCTAGTAGGCAAGAGATGACTAACTTGTTGAATCACTTTTAATGGAATTTACCTGTTGTGTTCTGGATGTATCCAAGGATGTGAGCTCTGTTAAAAATGGTACTCAGCTCTTGGGAGTGCATGGATGTTTTATGTGATACTCTGTTGTTCCCTCTTATTTTGAATCCTGGATTCACATCCTTTTCCTTACTTTCTCTTGAGTTCAGGGTCCTTTTATATTTTCATTAAGTGGTCATCACAGAATATATTTACAAATCCAAAACTTCTTAGTATGGCTTACTTTGAGACTGTAAAAAACAAAACTTGTAAAAAAGTAAGACATACAGTAAGTATCTGGAAGAACACTGATGATAGTTTCACTTCTGTGAGTGTAAATGTCATCCCACTCCAGTGTAGTCATTGACTCAGATCTAGTTAGTATGTTAATGATCCCCTCAGAATTCAAATAATTAATTCCTATTGCAGTTCCATTCCTTTAATTGGTGATATATGCGGAATTAATTTGGACTCTTGCAGTTATTATACTCAGAATAATTTTGCTTATTGCATAAAGCCTTGAGTGAAAAGTATGAGTTTTTTATAAATTTCTATTGACTTGAACAAATAGATTAATATTCTATGGGAGGGGCAGGATGAAAATATTGTTAAAAGTATGGTTTCCAAATTGCTGATGTTGGAAACAAAAACTGAGTAAATGTACATCTGGATCTTCGGCTTGTCTGAGCTCTGTCATAGCTTACATTTTATGCTAATTGAGATTATTTTTTTCCCTTCTTGCAGTCAGTATTCTCAGCAGAAAGCTGAAGAGCATAGTGAGTGTGATATCATATAATATATCACAGAGTATTTAGCTTCTGTAAGTATGACAAAGTACAAGAAAGAACAGCTTATTTGTTCACTGTTTGCTGGATAAGGAATTGGTTGGACAGTCACATCCAGAGGTTATTGGTTAACAGCTCCGAGTCCTGATGGACATCAGTCCCTCAGGGGTCTGTACTGGGAGCAGTTCTATTTAATGTCTTTCTCAATTACATGGATGAAGTGATCTGCAAGCTTGCAGATGACACCAAGCTGGGTGGTGGAGTTGATACACTTGAAGGATGGAATACCATTCAGAGGGACTTGAGCAAGCTCATGGAAAAATTCATGGAAATCTCATGAGATTTAACAGGGCGAAGTGCAAGGGGCTGCACCTAGGTCAGGCAGTCCCATGGTATTAACACACGCTGGGGAATGAACAGATCAAGAGCAGCCCTGCTGAGGAGGACTTGGGCGTGCTGGTGGGTGAGAGGCTGGACATGACTCATTCATGAGCACTCCCAGCCCAGGAAGCCAATGGTGTTCTGGGCTGCATCCAAAGCAGTGAGGGCAGCAGGTGAGGGAGGGGATTCTGCCTCTCTGCTGTGCTCTGGTGAGACCCCTCCTGCAGTGCTGTATCAGCTCTGGGGTCTGCAGCACAGGAAGGACATGGCCCTGTTGGAGTGAGTCCAGGGGAGGGCCGTGAAGATGACCAGAGGGATGGAGCACCTCTTCTACAAGGAAAGGCTTAGAGAATTGGGATTGTTCAGCCTGTGGCGTTCCACAACCTGAAGGGAGCCTACAAGAGAGCTGGAGAGGGACTTTTTACAAGGGCATGTAGGGGTGCCTTCAAACTGAAAGAGAGTAGATTTAGATGAGATACTAGGATGAAATTCTTTATTCCGTCTCTGGAAGGCCAGGCTGGATGGGGCTCTGAGCAACTTGGTCTGGTGGAAGGTATACCTGTCCCTGACAGGGAAAGTAAAGCGATATTGGAGCATTTTGCCCACCACACTTTCTCCCCTGACCGTAATTCTATCCCCTGGAAAGTGATGTGAGATGGTATTGAATAATATTAGAGCCTGGCTGTGCCCCCTTCCTGGCTACTGTAAAAAATTAACTCTGTCATGGCTGAAACTAGGATAATGGCTGAAGTCAGATGAGAAGGATCTCAACGTTTATGACTTTCTGTGGCATGTCCTCTGTTGGTGTTTATTGTCCTAACAGTAAGGATGCTTATGGCTGGCTCCCAGGGGAGGTAGGTACCTGTTAGAGGAGTGCAGATTTCAATGTAGGGCATAACCCTTCCCCTCTGGGGTGGAATCCAGGACATTGCTGTTTGGCAAATCTGTGTCATGTTTGTGAAAGAGTCATTCTACATAATTTACAGTAAAAAAAAAGTTGATACTTAGGTTCTTGACAAGAACCTTGCTTATTGGTGCTCTTTCTTTGCAGGCATATTCTCTGTGCTAATCACTGCTGTAATCTGTGTCCATGCACAGATCAGATTGGATATTTTTTTTCTTTGAAGTTTTTCCATCAAAATTAGATCTTCCCCCATACCAAAAAAGTGTGAGAAATTGCAGTCTTATTAACAATAGCTAACTCATTGAGCAGAGCCCTTACCCCTTAAAAAACAGAAATGTTTTAATTTCTTCTAAATTGTAATGGGTGCGCAGCACATTTGTTTACTAAGAGTCAGACTTTGGGTTTGAAAAATTTACTCCAGTTTGATGAGAAGAATATGCTTTAAAGAGATTAACTGTAGTGTCAGAATTTTCTTACAGGGTTGCATGTAGTTGTATACCACTGTAATGCCAGTAGCATTTTTTTCACCAGAAAAAGTGAAGCCATTCAGTAATTTTTAAGCCTTTTTTTTCCCTTAGAAGGAAAAAGCATTTCTTTTTAAGAAATATTTAGAATTTGCAACATGAAGCAAAAAATACCCCCAGCTCTACTCCTGAAGCTAAAACCATTTACTGTACCTCAGAGTTCAAGTTGGTTTCCTTTGTCTGTGAAGGAATAAAGAGGAAAAACCCTAGTATTCTCTATCAAAAGCCTTTTTCATGTACTTCCTTTGTCAGTAGCAGATCAAAAGTAACCTTAGATATAGGCACCTAGTCTCTGCCTCAGTGAAGTGTTACTAGTTAGTGAGTCATTAGGGCATATATTCAAATTCAAGCACATGGTAGAGTTTCCTTGGTTTTCATTAGAATTCTTGTGGACATACTTGTGGACATGCATTTTCAGATGTTTTATTCAGCAGAGGTGACCATAAGTACATGTTTGTACATTTATATACTGGGACCTTTGATCCTATGAAGTGAAAGAAAGCTGTTCATTTGCATCCGTTAGCACTCTGTGTCCCTCTGTGTGTTGTAAACAAGCAGCTGCAGAGCTTATATTCCTTGCAAGATTATCACAGATGAAGTGAAAAAGAGAATTATCTTTATGTTCACCTATCAGAGCATCTCTCGTCTGCATTAACTTCGTATTACACCATTGGGTGGGATTGATTATGCACAAGACAGAACATACACATTTTGCCACAACATGAAACCACACTTGAGCAAAATACCATACAAATCTTTACCCTGTTCTTTTCTTCTTCTAATTAGTCAGAAGCAATCAATTATTCACAGATCCGATAGAATACTAAAAAATGCTATTAATTACTTAGTATTGCATATCTTCCAATCATCAGGAAAAAAGGCAGTGAAAGATCTGTGCAATACCTAGCTGGGTGTTGCTGGCAGTCATGTGGTAGAAAAAATGAATAACTTGTATATTAAAAAAGGACTGTGCTGTCAGTACACAATTTGAAAGATATGTGTTTAAAATAACTAATAGAATTGATGAATAAACAGTAATGTGCTCATGAGAGGGAAGATTAACTTAGTCCTAGGAAGTGATGTGCCTGGAGTTTCTTAAAGGCCAATTGCTTAAAATGGAGTGTCTAGAAGGGACTGAAATATAAAATAAAAAGCCTGGTTTGTAATTTCCAAGGTCCTCTCTGTGTTACCACAAAATGTGTAGCTGTCTGCTTTTTTTTCTACTTGCACTAAAACTGTTAGTAAATCTGTATTACAATCTATCTGTCTTAAGAACTTGATCTAGAATTAACTATATTAGACAAATGCTGAATTTTACCGTCGAGCTGTAAAATAAAGAATACTGTCATTCCCTTATTCTGCACAAGTTTCTGCAGCAGTTTGATGCTGCAGCAGTTGCACAATGTGCACATACAGAGTAACAGTACCCACTTTAGGAAGAACACAGACTGGAAGGGATTCCATTTCATGTTGAAGAAGGAGACTGAATAACAAAATTGCTGTATTTTCAGGCTTTTATTACAAACAATGCCTTGGGGGTAGGGAAATAAGATGTCTTGCCAAGAGATTATTTTGAGCAAATAAAATGATCTATGAAATTTATGACGAAGAATCCTTGACATGCCCCAGCTGAAAATCCCAAGCAGTCTGCTACTTAATGGAACTGCAAGCCACATAATGTATATACATGAGGTGAAAAGTGCATAGAAAATATGGGTGCATTTATTGCAATTTTATATTTTGTCTATCCTTTTCTTTATTCCAGAGGTCATAATAGTTGTGTTGAATCCTACAAAGCCTTTCCTGTTCCTCTAGATTTTAGATACATCGTTTGCCCTGTTGACCTGCTTACACAAATAAGGACTAGTAGCATGAAAAAAATCCTCATGATCAGGTTCTTACACAGCTTTATTAGAAGTTATCCTCATTTTTTCTGGGATAGAGTTAGTTTTCTTCCTGTTAGCTGTACAGTGCTGTGTTTTGGAATTAGGATGAGAATAATGTTAATAACACACTGCTGTTTTAGTTATTGCTAGGTAGTGTTTATACTGAGCCAACGACTTTTCAGCTTCTCACTCCCCTCCACCAGCAAGTAGTCTTGGGGGCACGAGAAGATGGAAAAGGATACAGGAAGGACAGCTGGCACAAACTGGCCAGAGGAATATTCCATACCATGTGACATCATGCTGTACAGTAAAATTGAGGAGTTGGTATGGGAATGGTGGCCCACTGCTTGGGAGCTGGCTGGGCATTGGCTGGTGAGTGGTAAGCAATTACATTGGGCATACTTGTGTATTTTAATTCTTTTAGCAGTAATAACAAATATCAGTCTTGCTATTATTTTCCCTTTCTTTTTCTGTCCTTTTAATCTTTATCTTAACCCACAGATTTTGCTTGTTTTTCTTCTGATTCTCTACCCCACCCCACTGGTGGGGGGAGTGAGCAAGTGGCTGTGTGGTGTTAAGGTGCCTGCTGGGTTAATCCATGACAGAAGTGAAGCCTGCTGTGACTCATGCTTTCTAAATTCGAATCACATATAGCATTATGTTTATATCAGTTACAGTTGTCTCCCAAATTGTGTTTCTTTAATTACTTTAATTGTGGGGAATGGGAGGAAATTTTGGGAAAGTTGTCTTAGCAGTTTTCTTGATAGCGTAGCACTGCCGAGTTGCACAGCAGATGGAGTAGAGTAAGAGGCTCTGGAGAGAGTCATGCAGGAGCTAAAAAGTCTGATGTGTGGCACATACTTCCCTCTCTCCCCTGAAAAAAAACCCTAATATTTTCCACTATCCAGCTACCTCTTCATTCTCTGAAATAAAACCTCTTATAATATCTGAAATAGGACAGTCTGACATCTCCAGTAGCATTAGAGACACCAAATAATTTGATTCTTAGTGAGGAATAATTCTTAACGCCCTTTTGAGGCTCTGGACATGGTCTGCAAAAAAGAATGAAAGCACAAGCAGTGCTCTGCAAAAATTCTGCCTTGGGATGCTTTCACTCAATATTAGGAAATTCTCTAAGAAATTTCTCTGGGATACGTGGGCCTTAAAGTTACAGCCTAGCATATTCTTTTAGTAGCCTTGCTTTGTTAGCAAACACTTCAATCTAACAAACTTAACAGTCCTAGGAACTGAGAATGTAGACATCAAAATTGCTTTGTCTATGATTTGAATGGAGTTAGTAGGTGCAGACTTCTTTTTAGCCGAATTTCATAAGGAGATGAGGCATGTGTGATCACGTTCTGTTTCTGTTTGGATATGTCTGTGTATGGTGCTCTGAGAAACATGGTCTGATGAAAAGTGTCTCTGTCCATGGCAGGGAGGTTGGAACTGGAGTTTAAGGTATAATTCAGTTGTTTGTATGAACCAGACAAGTGGCAGATAACCAGCTGCTTCATCTGTGTTTTTTATTTGCAAGCACTCTTAGCCAGCCCCCCTGTTTGCTTCTCTTTTCTCAGACAAGATGCAAGTGAAGTAAGCACAGAACTGGGGACACAGAGTATATAGTAAGGCTGTCAATATGAGAAGGAACTGGGGCTGTCAAATGGTAGCTCAGAGCAGAGAGCTAGATGACATGAGAAGATATGCAATGTGGCATACAAATACAGAGGAACCCAAAGTACTACTTGTTTTTGTACAAATTCTTTGTTGTAGACAGTATTCTAGAATAATAGCAGCAACATGAGGGAAAATAATAGAAAAGGACTGAGGTCTCAGATGATTTTCTGTCTAATCCAATCTTTTACAGCAAACCAGACTCCAGTACAGCAGACCATTTCCAATTGCCCAACCTGTTTTTGTAAACCTTTTCTTCAATTTAGTTCCACAGCTTCCCCATGCAGCTTGCTTACATCTCTCTTCTTATAGAGTTGCTTTCACAGTTTTCTGTATCGGAAATGGTTCTGATTTCTTCTTGTCCTTCCTTCAGTAGACATAGAATGAGATTGGTTACCGTCCCCTTGCAAGCAATCCTGTATGCATGAAAGCCTCCTATCATGTCTTTCTTCAGTCTTCTAGACTAAGCAAAACCAATTTCTTCAATCTCTCTTCATAGTTCATATTTTATGAACCTCTTCATCTCCGCTTTGGACTTTTTCCAGCTTTTCTTTAGCTTTTTTGAAAAGCATGGTAATGAAAACTCTTATGCAATGCAATTGTCCATCTAAAGCCTTATTAAGACTTAAGAAAAAAATTTACTGTCTTTTATATAGAATATTTCTGGTAGCATGTACTGGCACAACAGTGGTCTCTTTCTTTCCTTGAATTTTAGCTGTGCAACAGTGTCATATTATTACTCTTTATGGTGCCTGCTGTTTAATACAGGCCTCAAGTCCTGTCAATGTTTTTTCTTGTCTTGTCATTTATTTTTGCATTGTATTTAATTTCTTGTTCATATATACAGGTGAAGGTCTTCACTGTGATGAATTTCAACTTAGTTTTTTGTATACAAGCCTGTTTATAAGGTAGAGCAATTTACATCTGAATGTGGTTTTAGCCAGCTTTGCTAAGGTAAATGAAGACCATGAATCTGCACAGAGCAAGCCAGGAAGTCCTGGAAATTACTGTCAGTATTAGAGCATTTATTACAGAAGTACTCAAGAATATTCTTAAAATATCTGTAGAGTTATATTATTCAGTTTCAGGGGTGGAAAATAGAACCATGAAGGAATGTCTTGACAGTAAGATTTCAAAAACTGCCAGTGCAAGATTTGTGTCCCTGCAGAACAGCCTTGGATGTATTGGCCAAATGTAAACGATTTGCTTCCTAAGAATAAGCCTGATTTCCTGCAATGGTGAAGGCATCCAAACTTGAAGGCTGTTTGGAAAATTTTGACCAGAGGGACCTATTGGAAAACATAAAGCCAAGGCATAAACAAGACATAAACTGGAATGTAATTTGAGTGTTTGTATCTAGGAGTACATACTATCTTATGTCTTGGCAACAGGTCTGAAGTAAAATATACAGCCTTGCAACTATGCTTATTAACTCCAGCACAGTGCTAACTGGCAGTGTCTCTGTACCACAGCTGTGCATGTCTAGCTGGCTGGTAATACAAGACTATCTCCACTGTTCGTTTAGACAAACACCGAATCTTTGTTTTCAGTCTTTTCCTCAACAGGTAGAGAAAGCACTGCACTGCCTTACCCTGGCAGCCTTACATTTTTTGCACGTCATATAAATCAAGATTTGAGCTGCAATTTTCTCTCAGGCTCTTTTGACTACCTGTAGTTTCCCAGTGCAGAGTGGTGCTAAATATACTTATTAAAAGTGTGATTCATCAATACAGAAATACTCCTTTAGTTTGCTAACTGCTGCATGCAGTTGTGCACATCCAGTATCTTTGCACAGTTTCTCTGGCATGTACAGGTTTAAATTATACCATTCTTAATCCAAAGTGCCTGTCCTCTCTCTGCACTGTGGATTCCATCTTTCTGCTTTTCTCTTTCATCACTGAATTACCAACTGAGAAACAACTTTCAAACTTTACAAAGTTTCTCTCTGAGAACCTGTGAATTTCAGTATATGTATTCTTCTCTTATGGCCCTTCCTACAAATGTACTCCATATGCTAAAGAGGCCTAAAAAATCAAATGCTGGCTTTGTATCTCTGAACATTTTTTTTTGTCATGCTTAAGGGAGAACAGTATTCAACATACACATGCAAGAAAACTGGAACAGCTAGAACATGTTTCAGAGTATGACCAATAGTCACAAGCCTGGGAAAAAGTACAGCCTCCAATTCACTTGCAGAAACATAAGCAGATAAAGTATGTGTATATTGCATTTAATAATGTATATATACTCAGGGAGAGATAAACAGTATTTCTGCTTTTGGATAAAAACAGACCAAAAAAAGAGAAAGATTAAAATGAGGAAGATGTTTAGGTTCTGGAGTTCATAACTCTGCATGTAACTTTTCAGTTCATCATATGCTTGAAACTGCCCGTATTGCTGAATAAATCACTCTGTGTTGCTTTGTGTTTGAGGTTTTATTTCTGAACCAGTGATACTCCATACAAAACAGCCATTCTATGAACAAGTAGGAAGACATGTTTAATCAGAGCTTTCAGGAGTTAGAAACTAAAAAGGCAGTGGAATGTGGTATGTGGATTGGCATGAAAAAGTAGGCGACTTTTTTTTTTTTTTTTTTTTGTTGGAAGATGTTATTTGAGGTCAGGTAGCCCATGTACGCTGAAGGGCAAAAAAGAAAAAAGAGCATAAATCCAAACCCCATTGCCTATAATGCGTTAAGGAATGGGATGTTTGTGGAGAAATTTTCTGGGCAGCTCAGGTCTTGATTTTGGAAGCAATCATCTAAATATATGAACTTAAACTGGAAACAGGACATTCCACATGGTTTTCTGCACCCCAACATGCCTGACCACAAGGTTGTCAGAGAGGGTTGGCTTTAACAGATTGGAACGTACCAGTAGTCAGAGGTTGCTGTGCAAGTTATGATCATGATTTTGGGACCTAGCCCTGAATGAGCCAGCTGCTGTTGACTGCTTTATGATCTGCGTTTTTCATGCATAGTAGATTGTCAGTCAAAACACTCTCATGCTTCTTTAATGACTTCCTCAATAAGGGGAATAGATCGGTAGCCACATCATGTTTTGATGGAAAGGAAACATGAGTTTTCTTCATTCAGAAAAGACATTCTGTGTCTTAAACTTCTCCATATATAAACAAGATACTAGTATATTAATAGGTTAAAGAGGATTGTATAACTGAGTACATAAAAACAAAATGCAGAAGGTATGTATATAAAGGTTATGGGGGTTTTCATTGGCATATTACTTCTAACCACAAAAGGGAAATTCTGACAGGATTTATAATGCATGCACTGATATATTTATGGAGGGAATGCTGGCTAATATATGGTAATCCAACTGTTTTTAGAGCTTGTTGGCTTGTTTCTTTCTTCTGTAAATGATGCTTTAAGGACACTAGCTTGTAGTTGTTTCATCATGCAAGGATGTTCGCGACACCAAGGGTATTTTCATTTATTTCCTTTTTATAGCTAAAGCAATTTTATAATTGCAAAACTCCTCTTTAATTACCATTGTTATTTCTACAGTGGGAAGCTCACCCTGTTGTGGAATGTTGGTTTTGTTCTTGATTCTTTGCCTTCCCGGCTTGTATAACTCTGCATAAGCAATTATTAAAATGTGAACTTGTCTAGCAGCACAACAACCCCAGAGATTTCCACATAAATATAAATAACTTTAGAGTCAAGTAAAAAGTGAAAAAATTGAACTTGGGAGGGAAAAAGGAAAGGAAGAGAACATTTATAAGTTCGCTTGGTGGGAGTACAAAGGATGAGCAGCCTACATATTTGGGCCTTGCCCTTCACTCGCTTTGGTTGCTGTGTGGCAAGACAAATCAATTTTCCATTCCTCAGATCACCCATCAATAAGGGCCATAGCACAAGTGGTAGGATAGCTGTGAAATACATATAGCATATCAAACATACAATACTGTTATGAATTCAAAGCGATTCAAAAAATTATATCTCTGTCAAACAGTACATTGCTTAGATAGCTTCCACCAGACTTTTATTTATCCATTGCAGTCAGAAGCCAGCAGGAAATAGAGGGTAATGAGTTGTACTAGTTCAGAAGAAAACTGCTTCAAAAATAGTTTAAGGAAATGCACAAGGAAAGTGTAGTGATTTTTTTCTGAAGGATTGGTTTTGCCCTGCTGTTAGAGCTATATATTTGCTCTTTTCATGCCTGCAGTCATGGACTCAATTTATTGAAACTATGAAGAAATACATGTTTTCTCAAGATTTGCAACCAAACAGAATACATTCTGAAGAGTTGCCAAAAGGTTTCACATTCAAAAAGTTCAAATAAGTCTCCACTCATAAGAATGCTTAACCAAAATACTGTAAAGGCCATTTTACTAAGGGGAAAAATGAAAAGTAAAGTTTTATGTAGTGGAGATTCTTCACAGTGGTGAGAGTTGGCACATGCAATGGTATTAGGAAAGGAAAATAAGCATGCACAGTATAAAGTATTTAGAATGATCAGGCTTTTAATTTTGTTTATAATTTCAAAGATTAGCTAATCTTCACACAGAGAGGGAAAGAAAAGCCATAGTTTTTTATTAAATTATTTTGGGAGAAACAGCTCCTTTAAACTTTCTTCCTTTCTGTGCCTGAGTACAAATAAATGCCTAGCTGTATAGGTAGTCAGGAACAGTTCAAGTACAGCATGTACTTGTAGGGTGTGCATGCTAAAAATGCTCTTTATGAACTGTCTATAGGCACAGTATTAATTTAATGAATACTGTCAGCTAGAGTGTTAAGTGCAGAATGCTTACTGAAACATTTGGAATCTGCGCTGCTGAGAATGTGACCTTAAAATGTTGCCTTTAAACTTTTATATAACCTCATCTTGACCTGGCTGCATTTCAGCTGAAGTTTTCAACAGTCAGTAACTTACACTGTTTCATGTGAGCAGCAGGGAAGATTTCAGACTGAGGGACAGCAAGTTGAGAAATTAATTATCTAAGAAAGGGAGGAGGAAAAGGATGGAATGAGGAAAACATGAGAACAGAATTGCTGTGAAACTTGGTGACGATGACAATAAGATTATTCTTATTGTTTGGTTTTACCCTGTGCCCCATAAAACTTTAATCCAGTCATGTGGGGAAAGGAAAGTAGATTACTGTACAAATTATTCATACAAAAGAACATACACTAGAACACACTTTTTTAGCAAAAGAGTTTGGGATCAGCACTCAGGATGTGCAGAACGGGAACAAATATTTGGTTTTTAAAAGAAAGAGATACTAAATAATCCTCTTGAGATGGGAGGAGAATCACTGTTAGTATGAGTGTGTCATACCATATGAAGAGTAGTGGTTACTTGTGTGTTGCAATGGCCAGAAAAACGAACAGTTGCTGTGTTGCTGGAGAACAATACTGGTAATTTTTCCTCTGATGGTGGTCTTTTTTTTTTTCCCCCTGTCTGGTTTAGAGTATGATACTGTCTCTGATAATTTGTTTGAGGGGTAAGTGTATCTGCAAAGATCAAGACCCTGCACTCATATGAAATCATTAACAGGTTTTTCTACAAAAACCGTCAACCAACCCAGATTTTCATTTTGGCACAAATTCAATCATTAATTGGGTTTTGTTGCTGTTAGTAAATTGAGCAAGATAGTATTATGCTTTTTGAGGCAGGGTTATTGTTCCAAATAAAAGTCTGTTTTGAAGTTCTATTTGAGTCAGAAGTTGGTAATCATTCAAAGGAGATGGGAGCACATAAAACGAAGAAAGATTATAAGAGTAAAAATCTCTAAAATGCTTGAAGCATCTTAGTTTGACAAGGGGTTTGTCTAAGAGAAACTTTCTCTAATTTTTTCATCTGTGCCTTTTCATAAAAGAAGACTTCAAACATTGGTTGATCTTGATTTTTTTGGTAGCATTTTGCTGTAGCATTGATTGTCTAATATGATTTACAGCTTTAATCCAATGACTTTCAACAGCATAGAGAAATTGAAGGTCATAACATTTTCTGGAGATGAAAATTTTGGCCCTGAAGTTCTTCTAGGTAGTTTTGGCAAATGTTCTCTGTGGTCTAGAGTGCCACACTTATCTGTATGTTATTAGTATGTCCTGGATAATAAGGGGAGGCCTTCTCTGTGTCATTTACAATGTCATTGGCCTTGGTTAGCTAGAAATACACACTGATACTTATAATAATTTCAAATAATATGATTTATCACTCAATATGACAAGATAATTTTTTTTTCTTCAGCATGTAGTTTTTTATAACCTTGTGATGGGATAATCATGGGAAAAATGCCATCCTTTAGTTAAGTCATCATATTGCCACTAGAAAATTTCCTTGCAATAAAAGCCCTTCCTAACTGCTGCTCACTTAGAAATTTCTAAATGTGTTAACACCAAATGCTTCTTGTAAATATCTTCTGTATGCGAATTAAGACTTGATCTCTTTCCTAGACTAGAATTTAGAGGAGAGATCCATGTGACAGTCTGAACCATCTGAGCATTTATGCTTTAAGTGACAGTTACATGTGGCTTTTCACACTGGTTTTTATCACTATTAAAGAAGGTGATATATTCTGATGATAGACTCAGAAGAAAAACAACCTCAACTGGATACTTAGGCAGGGAAGACTGATGCAGGATCTTACTCTGGTTAAAAAGTTTAAATAATTAGGGTTACAAAACGCCCTGTAAAAAGTAACAGTTTTCTTGGTGAAATGCCAAAGATGCCATGGCTGAGATTTCCAGGAAAAGGTGAAATTCAGTCCTATAGCATTTTTTTTCTGTTTTCAGTGTATACATAATTTGTAGTGACATTTCTGGAGCCATAAAGTTTCTGTATTGCAGAATTCTTCAAGATGTGTGTGTTCTCAAACACACATGTATGCACAACTGCCTACCCACCCTCCAGAAGAATCAACACAGCATGTCGCGTCAGTTTGGCAGGATTACATTCATTAGATGTTCATTTTTGCTCCTGACCTCTACCCCCCCCCCCCCTTTAATTTTCATTGTGAAGAAACAGCTTTAATAGTGGGATTATTTCTGGATTAGTTGAGCTCTTTAGCATATTGTCTATGGCCTTGTTTACCTTGCAAGAATCATTGAGCCTAATCTGAGTCCCATAACAATGTCACAGAGGACAATGGCCTGGAATGAGCAGCAGGCACAAAAATGCAGGACTATTAGCCTGGCATAGGGAATGGCAATGGTCAAAAGCTTCTGGCAGGTTATGTGAGCTGGCAAGAGATTGAGAACTGTTGCCAAAAGCCCTGCAGAGCCCTATTTCTGAAAAATATCAGAATGGCCTGCCTGAGGAAACTACTGTATCCATCTATCCTGTGCTAGATACTGGTAGTAATCTCAAAGTGTAGTCCAAGTGATTTTGAAATGCAGAAGAAAGTGGCTTTCCAAGATGCACTGTCCAATTGTTGAACCTGGATGATGGGAGATATGGTCTTCAGCACAAATGCGATCAATGTAAAACTCTTAGGAAAATCCCCTCCTGATCTGCCAGATCCCAGCTCCTGGGCCTGGAGGATCTCACTAAAAATTTATATCATGGACAGTTTTCAATGTGGAGACCTCAGTATGGAGGGACGTTTATTTTCTAAGTTTTGATAGCAACTGCAGAAATATATATGTTTACTTGGCACATTTATCCCATTTCTTTTCCGGGCTGCTGTTTAAATTTTTAGGCTGAATCATTGCCTGTACTCATAGTGTGGAGTACTCTTTCCTTTTGTCTTTTTTTTTCTTTGCTGGGAAATGTGCAAAAGGCCTTCTGCTTTGTCAGGATCTTGCATCTTTCCTTCTTTCTGTCTTTGAATACTTACTCTGGGTGTTGTGATTTGTCAGCTAATTTAAAGTTAGATTCTAATGTTTAAACTGACAATCAACTTCCCCTTCAAAATAGCCACTTGCAGTCATGAGTAAGACTCTCGTACCAGCCCATTGTTTTGTATATTGGGAAGCGAAAATACCGATTTCTAGCATGGCAGATGGCAATTGTTAGTTATGCACTGAATTTTCTTTTGCTCTTTTCCTTTCAAAAGTCAAACAAACCAAACTTATTTCAGTTTCTCCCAATGTGGATTTTTTCAGAGAGGCTATTTGGATTTGCCTTTGACCACAGTACTCTTGGCAGGCTTATAATAGACCTATAAACTCCCCAGTTGTGAGCAGCTGTTGGATGAAAGCATTAGTTTAAAGAATAGTTTCTGGGTATTCATAGGAAATTCTGAAAGTCATCTAACCCAGTAGATTTTCACACAGTGGGTTTTGCATCACTGTCACATTTCCCCCCATGATTTCCCCATTTAGTGCATTTGAGTATGAATCTTATTAACATATCTTTGTTTAGAATTGTCTTCAAGGCAAGAATGTGGAAGAATTGCAATTCCAGAATGTTTTAAATCCAAATTACATTAGCAAAATCTGGAAAACAAGGGAGAAAATCAACAGTGGGGAAGAAAGAAAGACTGTTAACAAGATGAGGAAGAGGGCTGGACTCTCACAGAGCTTTTGCTAAGCCCTTCCAGTCCCAGCCTGCTCCTCTGGGCTTCTTCAACATGACTCTTTGCTGATGTGCAGGTGTGGAGGAAGGATGAGGAGTATTTAAAGTGCAGAATGGAATTCATCTGCATTCAAAGCCACTCCCAGCCACTAGAAATCTCCCACTCATTTTTATGAGTTTTTGATCAGGATCCGGCCCTACTGCAGGCTCCTGAGTGAACCTCCACTTCCAAACAGAATAGGTGGCTTTGTTTTAGGCTAGTGTAAATCACTCTTCCATTTTTTGCAGCATGCACAGCAGAACTGTTTGTTCTTGAAATGAGCCTAAACACTAAATGCCAGATTCAGATTTGGCCTTCCCTAAAGTTCAGTCATGTTTCTCTCTGATGGATGCACCAAATCCTTTCCTTTTTGCTGTAACCAGTATCTCTCCCTCTCTGTCTCTGGAAAAGTGGTGCTATTGACTAGCACTGCCATTGTGCCTATCACAGAGAAAACTACCAAATTTAAAAGGCAGGTTTTAAAAAACCTTAATTTTTCCCAAGGAAGTGAAAACCACACTTTACCCCTTCCTTCCCTGGCCAAAAAAATCTATTTATGAACTGCTGTCTCAAATTGATTTCAATCCTGTGTGAGGGACATTATGAGGCAGGACTTTGGGGCGTTTTCAGTTTGCAGGCTAGTTGTTTACTGAATTTTACAGTGTTTGCCTCTTCTTTGAGAACAAGCTAAAGCTAGGAATGTGAGTGTGCTGGAAATTTATTGCGTCTGGCAGCTGCAAAACAATGATTCTCAGCCAGTGTGTTTATGAAAAAGGGAGGAGAAGAAAAAGTTACCAAGTGTATAGTAATAAATAGCATGGTTCCAGTGTCTTTTGTCAAGGAACTGCTACAGTATATGGCATCCATGAACAAACCTTACACTGGTATTAAACTGTTGCACAAGGTTTGACAGACCTGCCTCTTCTTGCACTTTTCTGACCTTACCTGTAGCTGGCTTGATTCATGTCTTGTTCATCTATGATTTCACACTACCAACTAGGTCACGTATTTTATTTCAGTGAATCTGCTAATTTTGCTTCTTGGCAAAGTAACAGAAAATTTGCCTCAGAATTTGTGAAGAGCTGGAAGAGA
This sequence comes from Acanthiza pusilla, assembly GCA_036630365.1. Taxonomy (NCBI): domain Eukaryota; kingdom Metazoa; phylum Chordata; class Aves; order Passeriformes; family Acanthizidae; genus Acanthiza; species Acanthiza pusilla. The sequence continues at coordinate 279,597 of JAXCHO010000078.1, forward strand.
TAAAGTTTTTGTGTGACAGGATCAGGGCACATTGTCCCTTTGAGCCAAGTCTATCAGTGGCAGAAAGATAATCTAGCCCCCCTGAACCAACACATTTCCTGTGCCAATTTGGGTGCAGGTAGCAAAGTCAAAGCAAGAGCTTGAACTTCCAAACAAAACCAAAGAAAAATTTCTACAGACACCATCTTGTAAACCTGCAGTGAGCCCCTGACATCTTTAAGGCATTTTGGTCAGACTCCAAAGGGAACCAGTGCTTCTCACGTCAGGCATTTCTCTCTCTCCTTCCTTATCAACTCATCAGACTTCCCTGATCTTTCAAAAAGTCAGACTCGCACATTCTTTGAAAGTGGGGCTGGCAGAAAGCATTTGCACAGTATGATTGCCTGGTTCCATCCAGGACAGGGTTAATTTTTGCTGTAACCAGGAGAGGCATGGCCAGGACCCAGAGGTAATTCTGTACCACCTCACATCATTGCTGGGAAACTCTTATGGGAAGAAGGGGGTTCTTCCAGTCAAGTAAGCATGGCAGTTCTGAGCTGGAAGGACAGTCAGGGTGGCATGGCCGCACTCGGGTCGGGCTCCACAGTGAGCATTTTGCGTGTGAATCACTCTACCACTTTTGTACAATTTTGTTATTAATATTGTTGCTGTTATGGTTTGTTTTCTTATCCCACTGCTGTTTCCAGAAGGTTATTATCTCAACCTGTGATCTTTACCTTTTGTGCCTCTAACTCTCCTCTCCATCCTGCCATGGGCAGAAGGGGAGGGGGAGTGAGCAGCAGCATGGTTTAGAGAGGCTCAGTGGGATCGCTAATTTGGGGAGTACCATTTCTAAACCATGACAATGGTCCATTGGTAATTTATTTGCTGCAATGGTATAGGGACAAGAAATGTTGCAATTGAAAATATAATGTGATAAAATTTACTTTTTAGTTTTCTTTCATTTATACAATATAGCCGGATATATACAGGACAAATCCCTTGCAAATCATAAGTACCTCAGTGTCTACACCAAACACCGGCTCAAGGTTTAAATAAACAAGCACACTGTTCTGAAATGTTGCTTATCATGTTTTTCTTTCTTTTGCAGTTTTGTGGTAACTTTCAGGTTAGGTTACTCACTCAGGATATTTTTTGTTTCCCAATCTATGGTATGTGTCTCCTTAGTTTTAAACAAATGCTAAAGCTGTTAACGATCACTCAGACACCAGTGCAAAAGTTCAAGTCCTGCAATGTTAATTTCTTTTTCTCTGTCTATTGTCACTTTAAGTGGATGGAGGAAGTCTATAGATTGTTACTGCTGTTTCTCAGTGAAACTTTAAAAGCCTAAATGCATTCAGATGTGTTGAGTGAGGCTCAGAAGAAATGGTGTCCTGAAAGTTTTTTAGATGGAAGCTATTTTAAAGTTAATTGGCTCCTTCGCTTGTTAAGGTTAAGTGTGTATACATTGACGTATATGAAAAGGGATTGTTGCATGCAGAACTGAAATGATCATATGCTTCAGCTGAAGCAGAAAGGCTTATTGGGAAATGATAAACTTGTTGCAAAATCTCTGCAATTATAAGAAGGAGAAAAAATTATTAAGACTATAAAAGGTTAATTAATGTTATTACATTCTGGTATATAAAATTTAACTTATATTTTTGATACCCTGGAGGCAAGAATGTTTTTCTTCCTGCATCATACAAAAGGGCACCTAGAATGCATTAATGCAAATCTTTAGAATGGATTAATACAAGTCTTCAATATGTATTCATGAATCCTTGCTCCTCAAAGAATTAATAAACCTATTTCTGGGTTACATTCTCTCTGTATGACAGCAACATTTGACTTTCACGGCACAAGGTCATCCTTCAACATCACCATAACGCTAAGATCATCAATTTTCTCAGTTTTAGGATACTGCATTATATATTTATAAAAAATCAGGCAATAAATTCCCTAAAGCTCAACAGGTGTCCCTGAATTCTGGTACTCCCTTGAGCAGGGACAAGGCTTTGGAAAACCAAATGAACAAAACAAAACTGAGCTGTCTTAAAACACGAATTTTTCAACAAGTCTGATGACTAAAAGAACTTTCCTTAAACCCCAAAGATCCTTCTGCCTGCCTCAGATTCCCAGTAACTTAAAGTAGGAAATAATTTAATATTTGTTACCTGCAAGAAACATTACTGATTTACTTAAATGTTGCAGAACCAAATGCAAATGAAGGGACATGTAAAAATATTTTCTATTAAAATCCACACTAAATGGATTGTTGTGCCTGCTTCCCAGCATGACACAAAGCCTTATTTACTTCTGTTTTTACTTTAAAATTTCCTAATGCTCTAAAACGTGGAAATTCAGGTCCATTTTTTGTTTTATGTCTGGGACTGAAAATGCATAGGCATCACATCACCTTTTAATGCAGCATGGTTTAAAACAAATGTTCTAAAAATAATTTGACTTTGCCCTCTGAAAATCAGTAATAACCTCCCAGATGAGTGATTCACTTAATAACTTTGGAAACCACAGGTATGAAACTAAAATGGAGGAGGAATCCAGTGGGTGCTGCCCTATCCTTCGATGCTGCCTTAAAACAATGCTTTTTGTAAGGCTAACACATGTTTTTCCCTTGGTGTTGAAAGAATTTTACTTCTGATTTTAAACAAAAGCATGATCTCAATTATTTGGCAAGTCCTTATAGATGTTGTTCTGCACTTAAGAAGAAGAGAGTAAGAATTCTGGTGTTTTTTTGGTTTTTTTCCTCACAGTTTACCATGACTAACTCATGCACACAATCCCTGCATGAAATACTAAGGCCAGTAGAATGCATTATTTAATACAACTGTTTAACGGAAAATGTCTTTACTGTGCAGTGAAAGACAGTGCTACAGTGCTACCGTCTTCCATACCATCTCTCTGCCTCTCCCAGCTTAATGAATCAATTCCTGAATGATCAAATATACCCTATAGAAAAGCCTGAGCCATCTTAGAAGAAATGTAAGTTGATAAAGTCAAAAGTTATTTTGTCTTAATTGGTTGATATACTCAAAATTACTTTTAGAAAATCAAAATATTTAGATTTTCCTCACTACTCAGGTCACATATAATTTCTAAAAGTGATCAAGAATAATTCCGAACAAATGAAGAATGACCAAAATCAGCCTGATAAATGATATTGGAAAACTTTTCCCCTCTGAAGGACAGAAAAAACCTAATGCAAGAAAATGATCCTTTTTGCCTGCTTAGAATGCCATCATCTGCAGAGCATGTCAGTAACCTGTTAAGCAGCTGACCTTGTCCCATGGTACAGTATAGAGCTTGGAACTGCCGTCCAAGGCTCTGCTCGTTGCTCCTCAGCTGGCTTTGTGCTCAATCTCTTGGTGCTTTGCACTGCATCCTTGGCCAATTCAGCAGCAATATTACACATGCTCATGAGGGAACCTCTGTGCAGCCTTTCTTTCTGGGAAGGATAAGCTGCCCCATATGGGACGTTGCATGTGGGAGGAGTACACAAAAGAATAGGATGATTCAGAGTCCTTAGAGGAGCAAAATGTAGCAGCAGACTGATTATTGGAGCTCTGTCTGGGCAACTTGGGTTTGATTCCTGATGTGGCAGTGCAAAATCGTAGCCAGCACGTTGATGATCTTCCCATCAGACTTAAATTTTACTTCCAGCCTTTACAGTGCTAAAAGGCTCTGAGGCTGTTTTTGTTGGAGGCCAGAAGATAAGAACAAACAAGCCAAATCCAAATTTTTGTGCAATCCAATTACCAGAGTAGCTGCTTGTTTTTATGTTAAAATATTTGGGTTAGTGGTGTCTCTTTTTTGGAAGATCTTTTTCAAAAAATAAAAAGAATATACATTTTTAATTTTAAAAAAAGTGCTAATAGGGCATGTAAATCTTTCCATGTAATGCTTTGACATTTGCAGTTCAGTCTCAGCCCTATGTCAGCTTAGAGTTTCAAGACAAGAATATCTATATTATCATGAAAAAGGAGGTAAAGTTACAGATTTCCTTGAGTACATTCAAAGTCAAGAGGCTCATTTAAAGTTTAGACAGGAATGTCAGGAAAACCCAGCTCTCATCTGTCCCAGTAAATTCCTCCTTGCCCTCGAGTCAACCCAATCTTTTGTAAGGCCTCATATTTCTGGAAATGCTATCAATGAACAATGTCTGCTTGCACCAGTGGCCATTTGCTGTAAAGACCTTCTGTTTGTTGCTTCCCCATATACATCCCATGTCTAATGCAGGAGGATGACTGGAGGTATCCCGGCACCTTTCATACAGTGTATTAACACCAGAAAGCAACATGATTCCAGCCGAGATGTAGGACATTTAGGTCAACTTATAACTGCAGTAACCATTTTGGGTGTTAAATTTTTTTATCAATGCACAGAAAATGTAAGTGCCAATATATTTTTCTATACTTGTCACCATTTGCTCCATTAAATCAGGCTATAGCATCAGGAGAGTCAATATTTTCCTCATTATTTTAATCAGAAGATGTTCATGTAAGCCAACAAACCAAAACACTCTTTTCCTTGCAGTGTATCTAGGTTACTGCAGTTTTCACTGAGACACCCATGAGTCAGTTGAGAGTAAAACATACACCACCAATACTGCAACTTTGCATATGGATTTAATTTTTAATATTTCTGAGTTGGTAACTTAAGGCAGGACCTGCCTTTTGTGTTCCTTGAAGTATTAATTGAAGGACTAAACCAGCATGCTGTGACTCTCAAATTTTTAAACATTAAGGTAGTTTAAAATTTAGTATTAGCTTATGCTGGATCTTCTTAGTTTTATCTTCATATTCTGTGAATGTTGCTCATGGTGATGCTAGATATTTTAAGGGGTCCAATGAGATCCAGTGGTCTGGCTCTATACTAATTAAATACTTCCACCCACAAACTAAAAACTGTGAAAAAGCTATACAAATAATTTAGAAAATAAAAGTGACCACATAGACAATGGTAGAAAGGACATTGGTTTTAGCATGTGATTAAATACTTGATGAAGGAAAATTCTACCGCATTTGTTCTCATTGATTTATTTTGCCTGTTAAGCCAAAGACTTGGAGTCCAGCAGTTTTGATGTTTGCGGTATCACAGACATTAGCATTACTAATTCCTTGATGCCATGGGAATGTACCTACCTGTCAGAGGCAGAATTTTACCTGATGGTATGAGAGTATTCAGGGTACATTCTGGTCTTCCTCAGAAATCCTGACCCAGCTCTTTTTCTTGTCCTAAGGTTAGCAATTGATGCCAGAAGGGAAAACTTCTGGAGAAAAAGAAAACTTTTAAGTCAGGTGTCTTCTAAAATATTGGATTTCACCCAAGAAGGAGCCTTCAGACCCCTCAGTAACATCAGCACAATCACAACATTAGCAGTGAGAATTCCAGTTTGTGAACCAGATGTAGCAATGTGAAGAAGGAAAAACTTAGGGCAGGAGTGTGTTGGGTGTGTCAATGAGTTCATTAGTCAACTCAATGGATAGCTAAGGAGTTTTACAGGGAAGTCTCTTGCTTGTGCCTTCTGCCCCAGAGATTTACTTGCAAGGCATACAGTCAGCTTTATATGTTCTTAGACATATTAGGAACTTAGAGAGACATTAAGATAATGAATTAGAACTCACTGCATTGTTGTGTTTTTCTGGCAAGTCTCTTTTTCAACAATCTAAGCGATTTCCATCTACAGCAGAATTTAATCCAGACCAGAACAGAGGATCTCAGTCTGCTCATTCTGTGGGAGGGCGCAGATTGGGATGTGGTTCCAGTCTCTCTGGCTTAAGCCCATTTCTTTTCTCTGTTGTGGTTTTATGAGTTGATATAGCAAATATGTGACATTTGCTCTCCTTTTTCCTTCTCTTGGAGTTTTTAGGGGCATAAGAGTTCCTGCTGTGGTGTAAGGCAGAAAACAACAGAAGAAGAAGAAGTCTGAATAATAATGGGTATTCTGTGCAGAAATCTCTGTGCCTGGAGAAGGGCAATTATTTGGAGCCTCCTAAAGGTTAAGGATATGTTGGATGTACAGACATTTGTGGCTCATGAAAAAGCCCCTTTTGAGGAAGAGCAGAGACACAAACATCATTTTCCCTAGTGAATGTTAACAAACTATGAAGTCCCTTTCTTTTTCTTAGGAGTTTCTGAAAGGATATCATTACTAGGAGAAAGATGCAGTCTTACTGAAGATTCTCGGTACAGTAATATGAAAGATCAGAATTCACAGAAGTTCTTTCTGGTAGTTGTTTGGAAACATGATAAAACCATCTAAAAAGGAAGTTTAAAGATTCTTTATTGGGCATGTGATCCCAGTGTTTCTTGTCAGATGGAGATCTGACTTTGATATTATGGGTTTAGTGCTTAAAGACCACTGATGCCATCCCTCCTTCTGGGACAGCAGAGAGGAAATAGTTTGGATTGTGGAGAAACGCTTCAAATGCAAGAAAATTGCAGGTGATCTACTGGTGTGTTAGGAAATTTTCAGTATTGCATTTTAAGGTTGTTTTAGAAAACTGAAAATTAGGAAACTAATCTAATCTAATCTAATCTAATCTAGTTGCCTGAACATTTTTTCTATAGAATAGAGAGAAATGGACACTTCCAATAAAGTATCTCATCTCTGAAAGTATGGCACCTAAAATAGCTGGAGGAATTAATTTTCTGGATAGTTCTGTGACTTTTCAGTGGTAATGGAGGTAACATGGGAAACTAATGTGGGCTAGACACCTATATTTTAGATGATCTGAATCCCTCCCTGTATTTCTTCCTATTGCAATGCTGGGGAAGGTATTAAGTTAATCCAAGTTAGTCAAGAGTGGTAATCAACAGTTTGTGCAACAGTCTCTCACACTGTATATTCCACTTAAAAAGTCAGAAGGGTAATAAAACAGTGCCAAAGTATGCAAAACACACCTGTCTGAGCAACAGGAACTTTATCTGACCACTAAAAATTCCTCAGAGATGTGCAGCCCTTGAAAGTGTAATGATTAAAAGCCTTGTAATTTAAGACTAACTAACAGGTTTAGATATCTTGATTTCTAAGCCTACCTACAATGCTTTTGTATTGTGCTTTAGATGTTTTGAGGTTTTTTGGTTAAATTTGTAGTATTGTCACTGGTGTCCCCTTGGTGGGCTCTGTCATAAGTCACAACTTTAGGCCCTACCCACAATGCTGTCTCAATAAACAGGACATTGATGTAGAGCTCAGGCCTTTGTGCTAGGCCTTTGTGCAGCTTTGGACTGTAAGGAACAAAAAAGATAGCTACTGAAGAGACTGATTTTCTTGATTTTTTTGGTGTTTCTTGGTAATAAATAACAGCTAAGAATTCATGCCTTCCTTTCTCCCCAAAGAATTTGAGATATAAACAGATTCATTTTTTTCCCCTTCTTTTATTTTTTCCCCTTTTTTTGTTTTTCAGAATGCTTTTCTCTGTTGTTCTATTTCCTTCATGAGATGTCAGAAGCAATTAAAAAGAAGAGAGATTGGAACGGTTCCTTTTTGGCCAGAGCCAACTTCACTCATGCTACAGTGACCTGGCTCTAATTGATACTTCCTTTGCTGCCAAATATTCTAGATAGCCCTCTAAATTCAGCAAAGGAGTGCTGTGATGTGTGTATAGGACTCTTATATGTTTCTGGTTTCATATTTTACACCATGTTTAAGCAAAGGAAACGATTTTTCCCCCTCATATTGATTGCGTCTATTTTTAGGGCAGGGTTTGAAAGGCAGTGGATAAGTATGCACTGATAATTTTGCACTTAGATTTCTGTGTGTACAGAATGCTGGCCACACATCCTGCTGCCATTGGCATATAGGAATTGAATACTCTCTGCTCTGTTTAGGAAGGTAAAGATTCCTGCTGGCAAAGGCATGAATTTGAGATAGAAATTAACATTTCTCAGTTAAAACTAGGGGTAATCGTGGTGAATGCTTTAAAGACCCTTTGCAAGCACTGCAGACGGTATCATACATACAGAGCTTGTTGTATCCAGATTAAAAGTCAGTATTAAAAGTGAGAGGTAAATATGTCCTGATTTAAAAGGAATAGATTATTCTAAGTGCAATTAGATAGTTCACCAGTCTCAAGGGAAAGTTTCCAGATACAAAATGTCCAGCTGGGAAAGGTAGGAAGTGACAGTGATGCATTGTCATGCTATCATTTTTTCCCCTAGAAAATATTTTGCATTTCCTCCTATTAAGTTGATAGGAGGCCAGTAGCTTGGCCTTCACCTAAGAGAATGCTTTTGTACACCAGTTGTGTGTGTATGGAGAAAATACTGATATGAGAGACTCATCAGACTGGATCTAATAAAATTTTCCTCTATTAATATATTCAGCATGCTCTAGCTGACTTCAGCAGAGGCCCTAACAACAGCAGATGTGGCCTGCTCTTTAGAATGTCTTTTAGTTCAACTTGTTTCTATCCAGAAGCCTAAATGCTGGATCAATTAGTTGGAAATTATCTAAAGAGCTCTTGTGTTTCAGGTACCATACAGAACTTCCTGTTTATCACTCAACAATTTACTATAGACTAGTCAAAAGGAAGATAAGCTTGCACTAGTTTTGTGCACTTCCCCTCAAATAATTTCCTAATGTTTTTCCTGCAAAGACTAGGACTTGGTAAATACTACACATGGCATGTTCTGTAGCTGGGTCTGAGCTGCCTCCTCAGCAGTACATCTCTGTACATGTCTCAACTGTTACATCTTGGCTATGTGGTAGGTGGGCAGAATTTCAAGGCAGAAAGAATTACATGCTGATATCTGGGGAAAGACAGTAATGCTCTGCTTGCTGTCACTGGAGATTTCTCAGTCTGACATACCTATTTCAGAGGTAGGTATTTCTCTTTAGAGAATTTCTAGTAGGAATGCAAAACAAGCCTACAGTTATTCCTGTTTTGTTTTAATATTTATGCAGGTGTTTCTGATGCAGATGTAATTTCTCATTTTACAATTTATTATTTCACTTGCCTTTGAATAAGAATGCCAGCGCATTGCCACTGTGAGCAGTGAGGTGCTTTGTTTCATTTTAACTAGTACAACATGCTAGCTTTGCTAACCTCCACTGGAAATCTTTTAGATTTCTAGAGCAATATTTTGCCATACCTACCAGACAGACACATCTATGTCTCCTTTAGGAGCTGGACTTTAGAAAAAGCAGAACTTTTCTCCTTCTGTAGTGGCATGGATGGTACAGCCAGCTATTTCTCCCTACACTAAATTCTTACATTTAGTACTGAAACTAAGTGCCTCTTTATGCCCATTTGCCCTTTGAAATAAGGCTTATGATACAGATTTACATGATGGAAAAGTGAGGGTAGTATAAATAAAAAGTACTTGAATAACATTGCAGGGGAGAAAATAACCAAAGTTGTTTCTGAAGCAAATGTGAATAGGGTATACTTTTTCAGTAACTGATAAAGAAAAGGCATTTTAGTCCTTTCTGTAATGGAAAACATAATTGTTAGTCCTGAATTTGGTCAGAGCTAGTAATTATTTTTGTATTTAAAAGATTATTAAATGAAATTTTATGAAACTACAAATCCTGATTTTGATTAAATGGGAGCCATTTTTTTTCAATTTAGTTTGTACTTTTTAGCTTTCACAGTAGAAAATATTTCCTTAATTATTCACATAATTTTGAGGAAAATTATCTTTTCCAGACAGATTTTTTGAGGGCTCCAAAGGGATCAAAATATGACCAGAATGTGCATTAAAGTGTTTCGATGCCGGAATGGTGCTTCACAGTAACTATGCTATTGCCAATTAACAAAAAGATATTTGTTGAAAGTGACTCGTGTGTGGTGTTTCCAAGCCATTAGATTTGAGGATTTATTATAACATTAAGGATATATTTACATATGTTACTTAATCTGCAGGAGGGGATTAACACAGTAGCATTAGTATGTAACAAAGTAAGAGTAGCATCTGAATTAACTCAAAAAAGAGATCAGGATTTTCTTGTCCAACCTTTCACTTGGAAGAGAATAGCCAAAGGATAGGAACACTGTAAAATAATATTTACATGTCAAAAGTACTCTTGCCATCTGTTCTTTATTGATGAGGATAATATTTATTGCCATCTGGTTTTCCTAATTAATTTTTCTGATATTGCTTATCTGGGGTTGCCATAGGACACAAACAGCTGGATTAAATTCCATCATGTTACATCACTCTGACTCATTTATTTTTTCTTATCTATGAAAATTTCTGGTTGTAAATAACATCTCACTCTTTCCCTTTCTGAAGTTCTTTGCTGTCTTGCAGAATTCATGTGGTCTCTTTCAGTCTTTCTTTCTTCCCCTCCTCTTTTCTGTTCCCACTTCTTATTTTTCTGTCTCTCTCAGATTCTCTTTCTCTTTTTCTCTTTTTCTCCCTGTTTCTTAGCTCAACAAATGCTAAGTAGCTTTATAGATATGTTTTAGTCTCATCTATGGGATCTAAATATATGTTTAATATTGCCTGAAAATAAATAATAATAATAGTTATAGTAATAGTAACAATAATAATAATAATAGTAATGCATTATGAGAGGTTTGTTAAAGTTAATTTAATCTTCCCAAACAAGATTTCAGTGTGCTTAATTCAGAAACTTTAACCTGATGCCATTGGGACAGGGCTTTGTGACTGATTCCTTGGAGCTGTGTAGCTGCTTTACCATATGAGGTGTGGAACATTTTATAGTCATGAGGACACCTAATATATTGGCTGTCTTCCAGCTTTTGTAGAGTGTCTGAAGCCCACTAGTTCTGTATAAGATTGTAGTATCTAAATGCAAAAGAAATAATTGCAGAAATACGGCTTATCAATTTACACAAAACTTCCTTGGAAACTGTGGTAGTTTTTTTTGCAAACTGGATATTTTAGGAGTATAAATTCAGATGCAGCTGGAAGCCTTTCAAAAATGTAGATTCAAATCTGCCTCAGATTTTGGGTAAAACCACAGTGTGGCCATTTTGTGCATATTTATTTGAAAAATGCTATTTTTTCATTGCCAATGGCAAAAGCTGAAAAGAGATTCCTTATTTGTTGCATAAGAAGGGACTTCTGATGATGAAAATGGTCATTGTTCCACTTCAGAATCTTAGGGTTGCACAGACAGTTTGCTTTCAAAGTTTTTACTCAAATTTTTTGTATTTTTAGTCTTTTCAAGCAGCATGCAGCATATTGCTGCAAACATAATATGTACTTTTCTAACAATTCAGGACTAATTTCTTAACAAAACATTGAGCAAAGAGACATTCCTTTAGGTCAGCTGCTGTAAAACAAAGGGGAACAATTTTAATTCAGGGTAGAAATCGTAGATTTTCTCTCATCTGCACCTGAAGAGGTGCAGCTCTTTTGCGGTCTCTAAAATCCATTTGAAGCTCATCTAACCGTCCCTGTACCTCTCCCAAAGATGTCTCTGGATGTGTCCCATATAGGCATAAGTGCACCTCTTGCAAAAAACTAGGTCCAGTAGCTCTGCAGGGTGTTCCTCTACAGGCTGGGATGCGATCTGTGTGTTACCACAGCATCATTAGGGCAGTGAGTTAAATATGTGAACACAGAGGAAGAGCAGGGTGCAGGACCAGCTGTGGTGCTGTCTGTGGAGTTCAAAGCTGAGGCACACAGGATGTGGACTAATTCTGGGCAAAGGCAGCCTGACTCTGTACAGTTTCTAGGGAAGACATGAAGGAACAGACTGGGGTGGCAAACAGATCTAGGAAAATACACGTTGTTATTATGCCCATGAGAAGAAATGACAGTATGTATGTCATTGGAAAGGGATCAAAAACCTTATGGGGTGACAGAATTGTTGCTGCATCCTAGGTGCAAGCCAGGAAGGATTTCTCTTGGGAACAAATATGTATGTTTGCAGGAGCTGGTATCTACGGTAGCAGTCTTCTGCATATATGGAAACCTGATATTACAGTTGAAAACTAAATTTTGTCATCAGCTGTGGAATAGGAAAGGAAAACAAGAGGATTTGTGAAAATTCACAAATGTGAGTGTGCACATCAATGTGCTGCTTCTTAAGCATTGAAGTGTCTTCAGAAACAGCCAGCAATTCTAAAAATAAAATCACTGGCCTAGGAAATACTCTCTGCATGGGTTGTGACAGTATTTAGTAAACTTGCAAAGTCTGTTGAAAATATGGGTCCATATGGTTGCCATGGATGGAAAATGGGAAGGAGTGTTACAAACGCATATCAATGGTGGTTCTAAGCAGCTTGGTTGAGCATCCTGTTTATACTGGCCTGATTTTTACTCCTTGGGATAATGATGCTAGAGAACATCTCATGAGGAAGGAACTTGAATCACACTGTCAGGTTTCTCAGCAGTGAAAACTTCCTCTTTGTCATACTCTTGCTGGTTGCTTACTATCCTGTTCATTCATTAATCCCACATAACTTGCAAGATGATAAAGTAGCTCCCTTTAGAATGGTGCTTTCATATTGGCCATTTTGTTCTGCTTGGCTCTGTGACAAGTGGTGTCACATGAGAAAAATCTGGAACTGGAAAATATACATGAAATTAACAATAGTATTTCATTAGTGAAACAACTGGATAGAGATTAGGTTGGTAAATTATATAAACTGAGCTACAATCTGTGGTATACAGTTTTCTCTTGTGTACATAAACTACAGCATACGAGACCTTTTCTGTTTTGCTGCTTCACTCAGATGTTAATGATACATATCCCATTGAGTATAGACATTTATGCACTTGAGAACCTGAGAGCCATGCTGATTTATTTTCTTGAGTTTTTTTTTTAATGTGTATGTGAGTGTGTTGAGGTTTGGGATTTCTTTAGAGTGGTTTTGTGCTAATTGAAAGAGCAGATATTTCTTCTTACTAAAATCTATTAACTTCTGAGACTAGAAGAAAACATTTACTGGCAGTTGTTCATTCTTTCAAAAAACTTATCTTTCCTCAAAAGATACCTACACATAAACAGTGAAAGGAGCAGTGACTTACCAAACCAGGTGCACGTATAGATTTTTTATCTTTATGGTATATTCTAAGGGGTACTGAATTATGTGTTCATCACTTGTGGATGCACTATTCTAAAAGTTTTTCTCTTCTTCCTCATGGGGAATAGAGATAAGCTGAATTCTTGTGCTTTTCTAATCTTTGTTTGGGTACTGGATGCTGTAGGGCTCCAGCCAATCCTCTTAGGGGGTGGAAAACTGTAGACCAATAACTGTTAGACTATTAATGCATATATAAAGGAAGTATTGTAAATAAATTTTGCCTTATTCTCCATCTTGCGTGTGCTGACTGCCTGATTACTATGAGCTACCAGCGACAATTGGTGACGCCGACGTGCCACTTGCTGTCTTTCCAAGGTAGGCAGAAGCCCTCCCTACCCGCCTGCTAGCCCCTCCCACCCTCCCGCGGTCGCGGGGACATTATGGAGGACGCAGCTGTGGACTCTGGGGCACCATCACCGTCCCAGCATGATGCCTGGGCTCCCGTCAAAGCTAGGGTTTCTGATTGCTCGAAGATCTCTTGCTATGGTTTAAATGAAAAGGATACCCCGGAATTTTACAGGAAGTTCCAGACTTTGAAATGTGGGTACGTCTTGTGGATGAGCTGTGGTTTGAAGTATCGTTTGGGAACTTTAAGACCATATGCTTGTGTTATACTTGGAGAAAAATCCTCAATTTATTGAGAGCAGAAGGGTTGGATTTTGTCAGAAAAGATCTCCGTTCATATCTCGAATCGTGGGCTCTGCCCCATGATCACTGGCCCAGCCAGCCCCGCCTTTCCCCTGATACATGCGGTAGCTCTGAGCAGAGATATATATCCCCTCTGGATTACAAGCCACGCACTTACCCAACACCGGATGAGGTCCTTGCCAAGCACATGGAGCAAAAACGGTGGGCTGCCGCCGCTGAGGAGACAGCAGCAGCCGGAGCTGCCCCTGTACCACCCCCCATACTGCCTAGAGTGGGGATTGGGAGGCCCCACTCTGTGCGGCTCAGCTTTGTGTCGGTGACGGATGATGACACCGCAATGGCAGCGCATGGAGGGGGAGCAGCCAATCCCACCTCACTTCAGCCTGCACCAGAGTCCCCCCTCACCGGGACGGCTGATGTCAGTGGCATACCTGGATTGACAGGTGAGCAGGCATATCAGCCTGCAGAGGGGGTGGCCCCCTCACCCCCACTGGCTTCTCCGCCGGAGGTCTTTACCCCCTCCGCGGCAGTGCCGGGGGCGGCCCCCCTGCCCCCACTGGCTTCAGCGGCGGGTGCCTTCTCCCCTGCGACGACAGAAGTGGCAGGGCTGGGTCCGAGGGTTATCTGTTCTCCCGAGCCCCTGAATTCCATTTCTCAGCAACTCAGAGCTATCTCTGAGACGCTCTTGGCACTGCTAGATGTCTCTAGACAGACAGCTACCGCTCTGCAGCTGTCTGAAGCCAGGAATGCATCTCTGAGAGCCGGAGAGCCGACTGTGCTGTACTCTCCTGCGAACATGGACGTTTTAACCATAGTAACTACGGAAGTGGCAGCACCTCTTCAGCCGCTTCATTCTGCTGAGTCAGAGGAAATGGAAGTCACGCCCCTGTCCTCCTCGGCTTCCAGCCTGGCTTCTCTGCACGCCCTATCTCCCAGCCCACCGCCTGTAATTGCGGAAATTCCATCTTCTGTAATAGGGACAGCAGATGATGCCCGGATGGAGGATTCTGAGAACAAGGTAGATAGCTCCTCGGTACACGGGCGAAAGGGAGAAGTGGTGAAGAGGAGAAAAAAAGTGTCTGTTACAGACCTGCCTCTGGATAAGCCAGGAGTATTCCATCACATTAAGAGCCCAAAACCTGAGAAGATACTGGGACTGTGTCAAGTTAGGAGCTCTGCAGGCGGGGTTATTGGAATCTATCGGAAAGGATGGGGATGCCTCAACCCCTACCAGAGGCAATGGAGACTCAGGTGACAGATGCAGTGCCTTCAGAAGATGGGCCAGTGGCTCAGGGTGATACTAACGCCCTGCAGGGGGATGTTCAAGCCTTTCCAGTATTCAAAGCAGCCCCAAACTCAGGCCAAGTGGATAACCATCAAGTTATAGCTTGGAAAGTGGTCCAGGATTTACAAACTAAGGCAGCACAGTATGGGCTTGGGTCTCCTGAAGTTATGCAAGTTCTTAGGGTACTGAATACTGATCTGTTGGCACCCTTTGACATTAGGCACTTGAGCCAAGTTCTGCTTCAACCTGTTCAATTTATAGTTTTTGAAAGTAATTGGAGAAAATTGGCTCAAAAGGCCGCAGGTGAAAACATGCGTTTGCCTCTTGGTAACCCTACGTGTGGAGCTGGATTGGATGTTCTGATGGGAGTTAAACCCCACGACAATCCTGACCTGCAAGCTAGATGGGATCCCCAACTGTTGGAACAGGCCCAAAAATTAGGTATAGCTGCTCTTCTTAAAACAATCAACATGGCAGAGCCAAAAGAGCAATATTCTAAGATATACCAGGGGCCATCTGGGCCTTTCGTGTCCTTCGTTGAAAAGCTAGCAGTGGCGTTGGAAAAACAAGTGGAGGATGATACCTTGAGATAGGTACTGTGCAAAGAGTTGGCAAAAGACAATGCCAACGAAGACTGTAGAAAAATTATAGGTACACTGCAAGATGATCTGTCCATTGCACAGGTGGTGGAGGCTTGCTCCCAGGTGGCACCGCGGAGCTCAAAGAAGCCTGCTTTGGCTGCATTTCTGTCACCTGCTCAGGCAAACCCTGACAGTGGGCAGAAGCAGTCCAAGGTTGGGAACAAATGAAGACGAGCTAAATCACAGAAAAAGGGAAATGCAGGGACTGCGATTCCCCAGTGCAAGAGGTGTGGTAGACCAGGGCATTGTGCAGAATATTGCAGGTCTAAATACCACGTAGACGGCCGGCCTCTGTCGGGAAATGTAAAGGGAGGTGCAAAAGAGGGGAATTGCCCTCCGTCACGTATGTTCCCCCAAAACAGGGTACCAACACTGGCTTATCCAGTCAGTGTAGAAATGGCACCCCAGGGCCAGCCCAGGCCAACATAGCCAGCGCTGGTTCATGCAGCCAATGTGGAGACGGTGCCCAAGGGCCAGCCCGGGTCGATGTCTACACAGCCAGGACAGTCGTCCTAAACTCTAGTAACATTCACAGAGTCCCCTTGGATGCGCACGAACCCCTAAGCCAAGGGTATGGTGCTCTTCTGGTGGAAAGACCTGAGGTCACCCACCAAGGGATCTTTGTTCATCCAGAAGTTATAAATGTGGATTTTACAGGCCAGATTCATGCTATGGTTTCCACGCCAAGTCCCCCTGTCACAATCCCTGAAAAAACCTCCATTGCTCACTTGGTGCCTTTTGAGTCTTCTGTTCCCAGAGCAGAGCAGCAAGTATGTGGAAGCAGCAGCACTGGATTTCCAGAACTTCCGCAGATCTGCTGGGCTGCAGACATCTCTAATCAGAGGCCACAGCTGACGTGCACTCTGATCCTGCTAAAAGCCCACCCACGTCGAATTCGGCTTCAAGGTTTGATTGATACAGGTGCCAATGTAACAATTCTTTCCTCCTCTTCATGGCCTTCTACTTGGCCTCTAGCCCTTGTGGGATCAGCCGTTGTGGGGCTAGGAGGAACCACACAGAGCCAACTGAGCAAACGGCCTGTGTTGGTGAAAGACCTGGAGGGTCACACAGCTCTAATCCAGCCCTATGTTACTTCAGCCCCAATTAACCTTCGGGCAAGGGACGTGTTGGCGTGGGGAGTCCGGATTGGAACAAATTTTTGATAGGGGTCACTGTGAGCAAGGGCGCACCATATCGTACACTATCCTTGCGATGGCTGATTGAAACACCCATATGGGAACCACAGTGGCCCTTGCCCAAAGAAAAATTAGTTGCCCTTTGTCAGCTGGTTCAGGAACAATTGCAACAGGGACACACTGAGCCTTCTACTAGTCCCTGGAATACCCCCGTGTTCGTAATTAAGAAAAAATCGGGGAACTGGTGATTGTTGCAAGTTCTTCGGAAAGTTAGTGCAGTGATGGAGACTATGGGCGCGTTACAGCCTGGTAGGCCCTCACCCACAATGATCCCCGCAAAGTGGGAGATCCTGATCATTGATTTGAAGGATTGTTTTTTTACAATTCCTTTGCACCCCAACAACAGACCAAAATTTGCCTTTACGGTGCCTGCAATTAATAATGCTGAGCGTGTAAAGAGATTACAATGGAAAGTGTTACCTCAGGGTATGAAAAACAGCCTGACAATCTGTCAATGGTATGTTGCTCAGGCTTTGTCTGGAGTCCGTGAGCAGTTTCCTGAGGCACTCTGCTACCATTATATGGATGATATCCTGGTGGCAGCATCTAGCCAGGATGAGTTGCAGAGGTTACAGCCTCGGCTGCTTGCTGCCCTGCATTCCTATGGGTTGCAAGTGGCCCCAGGCAAGGTTCAACAGCAGCCTCCTTGGAAATATTTGGGAGTCAAAATTTTGGATCAAACTGTACAACACCAAGGGGTGCAATTTTCAGACACTATCGAAACTCTGAATGATGCCCAGAAATTGCTTGGCACCATTAATTGGTTACGTCCTTATTTAGGACTGACTGCCATGCAACTTTCCCCACTCTTTAATATTTTAAAGGGGGACCCTTGTTGAACTAGGAGCACGTCGGAGGGAGACAATGCACTCTCCGATGAGGTCGGCAAAGCTCTCGTTTATTGATTATACAATCATGCTTTTATAGACAACATAATTAACTCATGCATATTGCAAAGCTGTAGCTCATCATTGGTTAACTCTGATTGACGATTTTGCAGTCCTTTCTGGCATCCTGTTGCTCTCCTCCCTGATCTCTGGCATCCTGTAGTCCTCCTCCCTGGTTTCTTCCCTGTTCTTGATGTTTCCTTTTTGTTCCGCTGGATATTTCACAATGCCTCTTCAGCATTGTACAAGCTCTCCAAGGACAATCCGCCCTTCAGTCCTCTCTCACATACCCATCTCTGAATATATGGATCCACAGACCCTGATCTGAATTCACCTCGAAAATTGACCCCGGAGGCGTGACAAGTGCTGAATGAGGTGCAACAAGCTGTTTCTGCTCGTCAGGTTTATCGAGTAGATCCCTCTGTTGATATCACTGTTTTTATTACTGCTCCAGACCTCCATCCCACAGGTATCATCGGCCAATGAAACAAACAATGGGCCGACCCTCTGCATGTTCTGGAATGGGTCTTTCTGCCCTGTCAGCCAAAAAAGACAGCACCCACGTTGCTCGAATTGATTGCGTGTTTGATAATCAAATGCCGTCACCGATGTCTGCAGTTGATGGCTGCAGATCCTGCGACCATTATTGTCCCAATCACAAGGGACAACTTTGAATGGAGCCTTGCTAACAGCGCTCCTTTGCAAAGTGCATTGCAAAACTTTTCAGGGCAGATTGCTTATCACCTGCCCAGTCACAAATTATTACAATTGGCAAATTCAACCAGCCTTGCCTTGCGACCAAAGAACAATCAGGAGCCAGTGCATGGACCCACCGTCTTTACGGATGGTTCCGGAAAAACAGGAAAAGCCATTGTTACCTGGAGGGAGGGATCTGAATGGCAGGTGCTGAAAAGCCATGAGTCAGGCTCTGCCCAACTGGTTGAACTAAGGGCAGTCGCCTTGGCCTTTCAGCGGTTCTCTCAGGTGCCTTTGAATTTGGTCACAGATTCTGCTTATGTAGCAGATATAACCAAACATCTAGATTGTTCACTTCTAAAGGAAGTCAATAATGTGGCTCTGTTTTCATTATTACAAGCTTTGTGGAATGCAATTCAAGCTCGAATGCACCCATATTACATTTTGCACATTCGAAGTCAACAAATTGGCAGGTTTTATAACAGAAGGCAATGCCAGGGTTGATATGCTAGCCAATCCTGCACGGATGGCGCCTCAGCCTGACAAAATTGCACAAGCCAAAGCTTCCCATGATTTCTTCCACCAGAGTGCACATACTCTGCAGAAGCAGATCCAATTGGCACCAACTGAGGCTCGTGACATTGTCAGCGCTTGTGCTGATTGCCACGGGCTCGCTGCACCTCTGCCACCAGGGGTAAACCCCGGAGGCCTAAAGGCCTTTCAGCTTTGGCAGACGGATGTGACACACATCCCTGAATTTGGCCGATTTAAGTATGTGCACGTGTCTATTGACACCTTCTCCTCAGCCACGTGGGCATCTGCTCATACTGGAGAAAAGGGTCGTGATGTCATTGCCCATTGGAAATTGGCCTTTTTGGTCCTGGGTGTGCCATCTGCGGTGAAAACTGACAATGGCCCTGCCTGTGCGTCACAGAAGATGTGGCAGTTCTTGCACCTATGGGGTGTGGACCATAAATTTGGTACTCCACATTCCCCAACTGGTCAAGCGATCGTGGAATATGCGCATGGTACTCTGAAGCGCGTTCTGGAAAAACAAAAAGGGGGAATGCATGGGGAATCACCACAGAGCTGACTGGAAAAAGCTTTGTATACAATTAATCATCTCACAGTGCCACCAAACTCGAATAATCCTGTCATTTTGAACCATTTTCTCTCATTGCAGTCATCAGGTGAGTTGCGCTTGCCCCGGGCGAAGGTTTGGATTCGAAACCTACTTACTAACACCTGGGAAGGCCCACATGAGCTTATTACTTGGGCCCATGGGTATGCTTGCATTTCCACAGATACTGGAGTGCAGTGGCTGCCTGTGAGATGCGTTCGTCCTGGTCTGCGACTTCAGAAGCAGAACCGGCAACCTCAAAACGATGACCAAGATATTGACCGTCAGGCAGATGGTCCTTCTACAAGCAGAGACTGAATTTTAACTTTCCTTATTATGGAGTCAGAAAATAAAAACTTTCAATAGAATTAGGTTTTGATAGATGTATCATTTATGGCATTGCTTGAAAGTCTCTCTGTCCACCTTCAATCAGCAGCTGGTTTGGGCCCTGTCGGTGGCTGGCGACCACTGACAGACCCGTTATCGGTATTTAATTCGGGATCTTCTTGGTAGCTGGCCACTGCCAAGCAGATCCTTCATGCTGAGCTTATTCTCCCTTCTTAGGGAACTAACAGGGAACTACAAGCAATACCTTTTGTCTTCTTTTTTTTTTAAACAAAAAGGGGGAATTGTGGACGCACTATTTTAAAAGTTTTTCTCTTCTTTCTCAAGGGGAATAGAGATAAGCTGAATTCTTGTGCTTTTCTAATCTTTGTTTGGGTACTGGATGCTGTAGGGCTCCAGCCAATCCTCTTAGGGGGTGGAAAACTGTTGACCAATAACTGTTAGACTATTAATGCATATATAAAGGAAGTATTGTAAATAAATTTTGCCTTATTCTCCATCTTGCGTGTGCTGACTGCCTGATTACTACGAGCTACCAGCAACAATCACTGTGGTTACAGTGATGAGGGGAAGGTTTTTTATTGGTTAGGGTTACTTTTGGCTGTTTCTGGGAGTCATCTAAGTAAACAGAAAGGGCTATTAATATATGTTCACTTAACAAGTTTACTGTGTAAGGCCATGGCAAGGATTCAGTAATTTCTTAGGACAGATGAACTTTGTAAGCACTGTAAGCCAAGCAATGGCTACTCAATATATTATTCAATGAAAAATGTTCTTTGTATTTTGCTGACATCCATGCCCACCAACTAGTTTTACTTCTTAACCCTGTCAGTGGTTGTTCTTTCTTGTATTGATTTTTTTGAGCTTTTTATGTGTTTGTACTGATCCTGATATTTCTGGTGCTGCTTAGTGAACACCTCTATGACAAATAAAAAATATTAGAAAGAAAAAAAGAGAGAAAGGAAGGACTTATTTGCCTGGAGTATCATTACAGTAGCAGACCTGGATGGAGGCTGTTCTCCTGCCAGCCTCTTGAGAAGCCTGGGAAAAGGCTGCTGTGAGAATTCCACGCTGGGGGCAGAGCTGGGATACTGAGGGGAGCACTCTGCTATCACCACAATGTCTCATGCTTGACATGAGAATAAACATAAGAATTTTACTCAAGAGCTTCAGAGACCTGTCATTAGCATGCATTTGTATGTACTGAGGAGTACTTGTCTGCATGAGGTATAGAAACAGGCACCATAGCATTTATTCCGTTTGGCAGCCAACATAATGTTTCCACAAGGAAACATAATGTCTTATTTCTTTGATTTCAAAGAGAGAAACATTCTGGAGGATTCTAAGCCCTACATTGTGCTACATGTAAGCTCTGCATTCAGTTTTAAATGCTAGTTGTCTTTACAGCCTGAGTACAGCCCTTGAAGACATTCTTCTCTAAGCATCAGTTGCACTGGAAGAGCAGACAGCAGAAATGGAGGGAATTACTACTGAAATAGACTAGTATTATATTCCTTTTAAGCCTTACTTCATGAGAAAATTTTTCTCACAAATTAAGTTTGAGGAAAATCAAGAATGAAGCCTGTTTTAAAAAGCTTTCTAACATATCTTAGTAAAATAAGCACAAAAGCAAGTGTTGTCTTAATATTTGTTTCTTTTTTTTTTTTACTTATAAAGGTACAATTTGCGATTCTGTATCATGTCACAAAACAAAGACAAATTCAGATGTGGAGTTATATCCTGAATGTTCCTCTTATTAAAATTTGAGCAGACTGAATTACAAGGGATTTTCCTTAATGACAGGCTAAGGACATGCTCAACTCATTGTGTTGAAACTTTTCTGGAGTATTTCTGTGAACTAATTCTGTACTATCATGAAAGTATGTAGGATGAGGAAAAGAAATGTACAGGAGTCAATTGTGTGCAAAAATAGCAGTAGAGCTGTTGCAAGTAAGATTTCTTCTCTAGTCTTGGTGTATTGTAACTACATGTGATGTGCCAGATTTATTGCTGCTGGAACTGAATTGTAGTATTCTGTCAGATCATTTTAGTGTCAAGTCACATTGAATTTTACTATCAAATCCTAAAGTTCGTGACGATTTTTGAAAGAAAGGTACTGTATCTTCTACATACAAACTAGTTGTAGTATTTTATTTCAGAAGTTTTTGTTAGGATCTTAAAGGTTAAAAGCTCACCTTGATGCCATGTTCTATTTCTATGATGACACCAGCAACAGCAGCAACATTACTTTCTGATGGATGAGCTGGATCAGATGAAATAGAATCTCACATTAGAAGTGACACACCTTCCCGCTCTCATTCCCCCCCAAGACACCACCCCCCCCAAAAAAAAAGTCTTGCTGCTTGCATCCTAGGCTTGCAAAAGCATAAGCAACTTTTGTTTTCCTTCGTTTTAATCCTCTCTCTGTTTTTGGTTTTTTGGGGTTTTTTTAGTGGAAATATTAGAAGTGCTGAGCTAGCATGAAAACATTGCTTTTAAGATTATTTCTAATTTGGCTTTGCAAGGTTCCTATTTCGAGAAATTGTATTATTATCACTCTGGATTTGTTAATCTCTGCTTGAAATTCCCAGCCATGAACCAAATACAAACATATTACAATGTACTTCAGGCATTAAGAAATAGAAGAAGATTAAAATGACCCTAGCCTTGGGGAGCAGAAATCACTTTTGGAGTTCCAAGCTGCACTATGACTATCTGTCTGTTTGCTGCAGTTCAGACATTCCCCTTTCAGCAGTGTATCTGCAATGTGTGACTATGATTATAACTGTTGCTCCCGCTTGCCCTGTGTCTGCTTGTTTTGGCAGTTTTGATGGCAGAGAGCGCCAAGCCCCTTTCATGTGGTTTGTGTCACATGTGCTGCTGTGCAAGACACGCGCAGCTCTTTGGGAGCATTTGCGCTTGCTGCTTTGCCTGCTCTTGTATGCTTCCTCTGCAGATGGCTTTCCTGGCTCACATGGACCATTTGTTTGTTCAGTTTCTTTTATTGTGTGTACACCCACCCCATGCAGTTCCAATGAAATATGTGTTGTTTATTTCCTCTGCTGTCCGGCTCTGAAGGTTTAGATCTAAGGAGGCAATCACTGACACTAAGTCCAACAACAGTTGTTAACACAACATGTCTCCTCCTGGGATGCTTAATCTTTTCCCTCTTGGAAATGTGGAAGTCTCCACTTGTCCTTTTATTAACCCTATAGTGACTAATTTTAGCTCTTACCACTAGGCACCCACTGTGGATGAGATATCCTCCTAAGGCAGGCCTAAGATAGGTGGTCATATTTGTCTCAGATGATTTTTGTTTCTGTCCCTATTGACATGGAGGAAGACTAGATGAGAAACGTGGGCTAATTGGCTCACTTTGAGATAGCAATATCTGTGTGAGATACATCCCCCTTCAGGGACCCAGTCTGTGGTGGTATACATGAATGCTGTGTGCTTTCAAACTGATCTCTGGGATTTTTTTCAGCAGCTAATCCTCTTATCAGCACTTTCCATACTGCTTTACTCGTGAGGACGGAGTGGAGAGCCGGCGAGAGCGGAGGGGCATATGAGTATGAAAGATAAGGACTAAGAGCCTCCTTTCAAGTGGGTCAGTTCCAGACTCACAAGAGTTACTTATTCACTACATGAAACAGTAACAGACTAGCTTAGGTAAGAAGGGCAGGGAAAAAAGTAAGTGCGAAGGAACTGGTAAGAAAGTAGGGCAAAAACCCAGAACCTGATAAACAGAAAACCCCTGGAACTGTAGGAGGACAAACTTCTGATGCGGAATGTTGCAAATGCAGGTGGAAGATTTAGCAAATCCTTATAGTCTGAACTAGAAGTGCAAGCTGAGAAAGATGAGGCTTTCCGTAATGTTAACGGCTCCATTGATATACTTCTTGGAAAAGCTGAATGTGTGCCATATGCTTTATTTATACCAAGAGCTATACATTCCACCATCAAGACTGATGTCTTCATTAAAAACTCTGCTGGTTTTGTTCAAGAGTAAAACTGTCAGAACCCACATAACAATGGTAAATTTAAAACATTTCTTCTGATTCATCAGATTTCTCCACAAATTTTTGGAATTTATACCACTTATATATTTAAAGATGTGCATGAGGTAAAGGAACCAGCTACATCTGTCAGAAATAAGGCTTTCTCACACTGGAAGAAAAAATTGCTTTTTGGCAGAGCTGTTAAAATAATCCAGTTTTTTACATCCACATCCCAAAATAGTGTTGAATAGATAAAAAAAATCATTTGCAGCAGCAAGATTTTAATTTTAGTTGTTGTCCAGCAGTAAGAAGGTATGATAGGTGTAGACTTCTTCATGTTAACCTTAGGATTTGCAAACTGATCCTGCATGTGAACCATGTGTGATAGTCCCTGTGATGCCAGTGGTAGCTCTGCTCATGGACAACCTGCACAATCTGATCCTGTGGTGGATGAGATTTTAAACCAGCAAGGTCATTACCTGAAGAAAAGCTGGCATTGCTCTAACTCTGGCCATATGCAACTGTTGCAGCATAGGGTAAAGAGCAAAAGGCAATAAATGTGAATATGTGAGACCTGGGAAAAATGACAGGCTTGAAAAGGTGTTTTCTATAATTGCTCCTTTACCAGACAGGTATTACATGTATTACGTGTATTACATGTAGCAGACTTCTACTGCTTCATTTCTAGTTTGGTCTCTATCCATGTCTTAGGAGTTTCCTGTATGAAGTTGTTGGAAAAAAGTCCTCCATAGTGTGGATTGTTATGCAGCATTCTGTTGTAGTCACTGGAAGTCAAGCCTGTAAAATGCAAGACAGCATGTAATCTGGCTTTTAACAATGTTATTTCTTTCTCTGAAAATTGATTAAAAATAAAATGAAAAATAGTGTTCTCTGCCATTGGCATCAGCTCTACAGGGCATCAAAGCAACGGACTGTTTGTAATCTCTAGACATTTCCTGCCTGCAAAGGTCATCTTGGAGTGATTGGGGGAAACTGAAAAAGACTTATCTGAAGGCTAAATAAGGTGAAGGTAGCTGTGGCTAAAGTTCAAGTTTATGTACGCAGAATGAAAAAGAGAAGTGAAAAGCGTGCTGACTTATTTTCTAAAGCTTTGGACTGGATCATGTAAAAGATAATGAAAATTAAAATAAAGGGAGTAGAATAATAGACTTAATAGAAATAGCCGTTAATGATTGTCCCCATCAACTTTACTTTTATCTTATTTATTTTATTCTGACCCAGATGGTTGTATCTGTGGTATTGCTATTATTTTCTAGCTTGAGAAGTTTTTGAGGCTGTGACCTTCTCTTTTTTTCCATCTGGAAAAATTGCAATTGTCTTACCACTATGGAACATAAAATTCATAAAAGCAGTGGAAATAAGGAAGTTCAATTTTATGCAGTTGTATGTGTTCTATTTTATGTTTTTAACATAATCCACAAGAACAAAATAATCTGAGACTCTCCTGCATTCCTTACAGCATTCCAGAGACTAGTGACAGCACATTGTGGTTACTTGACCTTGGCTGGATGCCAGATGCCCACCAAAGCCATTTTATCTCTACCCTCCTCAATGGGACAGGGGAGAGGAAATAAAATGAAAGCCTCATGATTTGAGATAAGGGCAGGAGAGATCAGTCACTGATTACCACTGTGGGCAAAACAGACATGACTTGGAGAAATTAACTGAATTTATTACCAATCAAAATCAGAGCAGGCTAATGAGAAGTAAAACAAATCTTAAAAACACTTCCTCCCACCCCTCCCTCCTTCCTGGGTGTAATTTCATTCCCAGTTCTCTACCTTTTCCCACCCAGTGGTGCAGGGAGACAGGGAATGGGGGAGACATGTCAGTTCACATGTTGTTTCTGCCACAGCTTCCTCAGGAAAAGGAGTCCTTGCCCTTCTTCAGTGTGGGGTCCCTCCCATGAGAGACAGTCCTCTATGAACTTCTTCAACATGAGTCCTTCCCCTGGGCTGCAGTTCTTCCCACACTCCTTCAGCATAGGTCTCTCTCAATATTAATTGACTGATGCGGCACTTTTATAATGGCATTATAAAGAAAAAAAACCATAGCTGTCTAATCTAAGCAGTTATGCCAGTGTGAATGATGTTCTTCCTGGAGTGTAACATATAGCCCTTCCTTACATGTATGCTTGTGCTCCCTGAGACACCTGTGTTGGCAAAAAAAGAAAGCATCAAGGACATAAGGGACAAATCTTGGCAGACATTCTTAGATTGTCTCCTACAGCTTCCTACCCCGTTTCCATTTGCTGAGAGAAAAAAAAAAGGCAAATATCTGGGGTAGGATGAAGGAAGGTGTTTGGGAATATGCTTCAGGAGAAAGTACAAATGGTAGGAAAGCTCTGATTTTACTTCTGTTGATAAAAAGCAAGACCAAACCCTTTATCTGAGCTGTATAAATATGAAGAAAAAACATGGTAGTAAGCAAAAAGAGTGAATGTGCAGGTCTATTGACATTGATAGGATTGTCTAGTATTTCTTCAAAGTTAAATTTAGACAAGAACAGCAGTGGGGATTTTTCTTTCTGTGTGGTTCAATGAAATAGCAAGGGAAGGATCAAAGATGCCACTGTCATCCAGGATTCTCATTTGGTGTCACTTTTGACTGGCATGCAGCTGTTAGGAAAGAGAAGGCTGTGAAAAAGCAGTGAACAGGGGAATGGGGAAAGAAATAAGTAGAAAGACTCAAAAAGGAGAGGAGAGAGTTAAAATGTAGTTGAAAAAGGAAAAAAAGAAAGATCTAATGGAAGAAACCCAACTAAAAAGATGGAGCCCCAGCAACACTGGTCTGCCAAAGCGCTCGTGTTTTCTAAAGCTATTTTCATCAGCATGTTGATGAAAATCAGCATCAGAACTAGCTTCTTGTCTTAGTAGTCCTAACAGTGTTTTGAATTGTTTCTGGGGACTTAGAGGCTTTCTACAAAGTTCAGTGGAGCCATCTGTGGGATGGACACTAGCTGAAGACCCCTCCCACATTCTCAAATGTCTGGTCACTAGGATTTAATTCTGAGAGGTCATTATAACATGAAAGTGTGCATCAGAGTCCCCTGGTTCCTCACAGGCAGCTTAATGAAATATTATGTGCATGGGCAGAACTTCAGACAGAAACAGGGCAGATATGTAGGCGGTCTTTATTTCTGTATGCCCTTGCATAAACTTTAAGTTTTGTTATTGCAAAATCATAGAATAGAATAACAGAATCACAGAATACTCTGAGCTGGAAAGGACCCACAAGGATCATTGAGTCCAGCTCCTGGCCCTGCACAGGACACCCCAAGAGTCACACCATGTGCCTGAGAGCATTGGCCAAATGCTTCTTGAACTCTCTCAGGCTGGTGCTGTGACCACTCCCATGGGGAGCCACTCTCTGCATGAAAACCTTGCTCTAAAATCCAGCCTAAACCTTCCCTGACACATCTTCCTGCCATTTCCTCAGGATTGTGTATAACATGGTGACAAAGCCCATTTCACTGTAGTGCACATAGTAACAGCATGCCAACAGAGAAAACAGACAATTTAGGTGACAAAGCCCTACCTTAAGTTTTAAACATACACAGTACCCAAGAGTAGGAGTGCTGTCCTAAAAGTCAGTATTTCCTGTTTCTGACTAAATTTTTATGGCTGGCTGTTCCACAGGTGCTGTGTGTACAGTGAGAAGCAAGGGCAGGGCTAAGTGGGGCGCCTTGCGCATCCTTAACAGGCTCCTGTGGTTACTGGGGGCCGGGGGGTGTGGCTGTGTTTTGAGGGATGAGTTACTTCCTTCTCCAGCAGGGAGGACATCCAGTGCTCAGGAGAGCCTCTCTCTGGGTATGGTGCAGTTGGACCTTGTTTCCAGGGGAAAGAGGAAGCTTAGCCACACTTGGAAATCTCCAAGAATATCCGTGTCTTCCGAGGCTCTGTCGCACAGCGTAAGCTCAGTGGAAAAGCTGCAGTGAAGCTTTCACTGAGCCACTGCAGTAGCTTTGCTTATCCCTTGTCTTCCCTGGTTGTGAAAAAGTTAAAATTGTTATGTGACTGTCATGGAAGGAAGGAGGTAGACTTTTGTGTAAAAGCAAGTTGCAGTCAGCCCAAATAGTTGAACAGATGAGGAAAGTCATGGGACTTTTATGTCTGGTACTGTGCTGGAGTGGGGCTACATGTCTCATGACTATGGTAATAACAGAGCGGCTGTCTGACCTGTTGCTGCTTGTAGGTTCAAGCTCTGCCACATACCCTGCTAGGGCTCAGCAGAGCTGAAAAAAAACTGCTGTCTGCTTTTCAGGTAGGTGTATGGGGCAAGATGTCCCTGTCCTGCTTTGAACTTGGACAGGAAGAGCACACTTGAAGAAAAAGAGAATATTCTTGTAATAAACTTTGAAGCCTAATGTTGTCTGAGAGCAGACCTCTGTGCATGTTTGGCTCTGAATCCACAGATGTATAGCACAGTGTTAGGAGTGGCTACTTGGAATATGAAGAATGTGTGTGGCTCCCTGTAGGACCAAAATGTATCTTAGTTACTGATGGATTTTTGTCTGGGAGTCTTTACCATGAATCTTTTATCGACTTGGCTTCACAGAAAGTAAGCCCACAGAGTGAGACCCAGTTGAGCTGTATTTCCAAGATGCTCTTGTATGATTTGTGGTCCTAGATATTGTACTTCAGTGACAGAGCAGAGAGCAGAATGGCTGCTGTACAGCAGGGGGATTGCTGCCCCTGGAGAGAGATAGTGGTTCACTTTTACTCTAAATGTGTTTGTGTATCTTCCTTCCCTGACAGGCTACTGTTTGGTCCTCCCAAAGCCATCTGTTGAGCAGGCTGAACAAGGATGGCTCCATCAGCCTTTCGTCACAGGTCAATTGCTCCACCCGCCAACCCTCTTGGTGCCTCTCTGTTGAGCTTCATGAACTTTATGAGAGAGATCTTTGTGAGAGAGAGTGCTTGGAAGCCTTGCTAAAGTTGAGGAAACTGCTTTCTCTTACCCAAAAATTCAGTCATTTTGTCATAGAAGACAATCAGGTGGGTCAGTCATTGTTCACCATTAGACAATTCATGCCTTTGCCTGTTCAGAGATAGAAGTAGTCACTGCCTGCATGAAACACCTACTTCAAGTACCTGAAAGGAGTGTGTGTCAGTTTTATGAGAGAAAAGAAGCTGCTTTTTATGTATTTTAAACTGCTCAGTCACTTCAGTGTTACAATTATCCTATGATTGGTTCATAAAGTTATAAATATAATGTAGGGAGTTGTTTCAGGCTTACTGCAGATTCAGGGCAGACAATAATGAATTGGTAGTAGTAGAATGCCGTTAAAAAAGCCTTAAAGAAAATTAGGATTTCTGGGCACAAGTGGAGTCAGGTACTAGGTAACATTTTGCCAGAGTGCTTCTGATAACAATGGTTTTATAGCTTGCTTTTCTGTGTTTGTTTGTTGGTTTTCTTTTTTCTTTTTTTTTTTTTCTTGTAGTGGAAATAGCTCCTCTTTAACATGTAAAAGATAGTTTTTGTATTTTCAGGGAAATGGTATGTAAGGGCGTGCAAGAAAAAGAGAGGCTTCTTTCTACTATTGCGTAACCTGAGAAGC
The DNA here is from genome assembly GCA_036630365.1 of Acanthiza pusilla. Lineage (NCBI taxonomy): Eukaryota > Metazoa > Chordata > Aves > Passeriformes > Acanthizidae > Acanthiza > Acanthiza pusilla. The sequence goes on from JAXCHO010000078.1 coordinate 309,000, forward strand.
TTTGTAGTTAGATACCCTGTTTCTGTTCATAATCAGACTGGAATGTGATGTGCTAACCAGAAAGTAATCATCTTCTACCCAAAGAGTTTTCCGGGAGTTTGAACTGTGCCAGTTTGCTTCCTCCAGGGTTCTCATCATTCAGGTACCTGTGTGTTAGTGAAGGAAATAGACACTTCAGAGTTATTTTGGAGGTCCTCATTCCACTGCAACCTTTGAAAGTGTGATTCACTAAATATAAGAGAGAATGTAGTAAGAATCACTGAATGGCATCCAGACAAGGTGGCTCTTCACAGAAAATGCACAAACAGAAGTTAATGTCTTTCAGGCCTCATAAAGCATGCCATAGGAATGTTAAATAGCAGAAAGGTTTGGGTTGTATCTGCTAAGTAACCTCTCACATACCGAAGCCAGCCCTACAGTGTTGTTTTTTTTTTTTTCTTTAACTAGTACTTTATTGAAATTGTCCTTTGCATTCAGTTTTATTACTGCCAGCTTATGTCTTCTTTCCAAACATCAGATTCTGGCTGCTTTAGTTTATCTGTGCAATGTTGCAGCAACTTTGATTTCATGTATTCAACCACATGCTGCCATCTCAAATGGTCCATTCAATATCCAGCCTGAAGGAATTTATGGAGAAACAGGCATAATAACCACTGGTATGACTTTTAAAAATCCTTTCTGGTAATGCTCTTTCTCTCATGTTTTCTGGAAGTTGCATGGCTTCTCTAGATCATGTGTGACCTTTTTCTCCCCCTCCTAGTTCTTTCTTTCCTGCTTAGAAACATGTAGGAAAAGGCACCCTCTCATGTGCTTTTCTTTTAGTGGACTTATTTACATCTCTCTCCTTGGATACAGAGAAAGAAGAAAGACAAAGCAACAGTAAGGACGAATCCCATATTTCTGGGGTTGTAAGAACAAATCTGATTAAACTCCCTAGTGAGCTCCAACTGTGGAGGAGAAACTGCAAAAATCCAATAGCTGCAGTGTCAGGAAGCCTTTCAGTGTCAATTCCAGTTTGTCGAGGTGGAATTATCTGTAGTGCAAATTGCCTTCATTTTTGTTAGCACCCCTTTAAGTCAAAATACAGGTTTAGGTAGAGCTCCACAGTATAACCTGCCAGTCTTCAGTGGCTGAGTGTTATTTACAGATAGATATGTGGGTAATCTTTTAGAAATAATATAGTTTTAATCAAAATTGGAAGTCCAAGGAGGGATTTCTTTAAAAAACGAACTCTGAAAACTTTCCATAATATGATTGATATTTTAATTATTTTAATAGTGTCTAACTGGAAAAAAAAATTAAAGGGAAGGCTTTGATCTTGGATTATGTTATGGAAACAGCAAAAGAGAAGTTGAAAATGTTTTAAATTATTGACTTTTTGTCATTGGCTTTCCTGTGGCCTGCTTAAAAACTGCCTCTATGAAATCAGCCACAGAAATAAATCCTAGATTGGAAGAAAAAGAAGGTCTTGGCTTTGGTTTGCTGCTAATTGCATCTGAAGGTAGTAGTGAGAGTTCAAATAATGTGGAAACTCTGCTGTTGGAATAGTGCACTCATTAGTACTGAACAAAACTCTAACATTTACCTTGAATACACAGCATTTGCAAATGATGATATAATGTTGTTCATAATGTTATGAACAACAATCATACTGTTGTTCAGATGGACTTAGAGATGAGCAAAAGAATGTAATCAAGTACTAATTTTAAATAATTACATGTTTTTTTACTCCACAGCTTATTTGTTACCTTTTTCTTCTGAGTTCATTTGTACTCATGTTTCTTCACATTATGGTATTCATATGTGTTTAAACTGGAGAGCAAAATTTTATATTATTTAATTACAGAAGCTTCAGTAGACACAATTTATACCTTATTAATTGCTTCTCCTTGATCTCCTACACTTGTAATAGGTTTTAAAAACAAATAAACTAACACTATCCTTATAAATAGTGAGGCCAGAACTCTGTGAAATGGTGGTGGGTGTATTATTAGGTTAAATCTGCAACAGCTGTTTTCTCTCTATGTGAAGTTACGGGGTAAGCTGAACTAGCCTTCACCCTGAGATTCTTTCATCTCGAAATGCAACCAGGAAGAGAGGCCTTTGGGACAGAAAGAATTGTGACAATAAGTAGTAACTATTTATTATTACTTGATAATAATTATTACTTAACAAACAATAATCACATGTAAAGCAAAAATGTATATGTTTTGATACTTGGAGTTTCTTTACTTTTCCTTCATTGCATCTGACAAACAACTGAGATTGTCTCTCTCAGACAGAGAGGTTGGGTTATTGCATTGACTAGTGCCTTCCTCACAAGCAGGAAAAAAAACAAAGCTGTATTTTCTTGCTTATGTCACCTGTTCATGATCAGAGGGACTGTCTTCCTCTAATCTGCTTAATGAAGCTGTTGTAAACCTTCATTCATGTTCACAGTTCATTCTCAGCACTTGGGAGGCTGCAGTACTTTGTTCTTTTTAGAATAACAAAGATGTGATGAAAGTTTACCTGTTCTTTTGTTTTATCTTACTAATGTGAAATAATCAGTAGAAGTCACAGCAATGATTAGAAAATCAGATTATAGAACAGTGATTTAACAAGGTACACAGTTCAAAGGGCTGGATGGTGAAAGATTGTTTTCTTGACCTATTAGATCAAAAATCACAGTATCCTGCACTATGATTTAGATAGAACCAGCCGTCTGGACATAGTAGTCTGGAAACAAAAACAGATAATTAGGAGACAAAAGGAGAATTGGTAAGAATCCAGTATGGAGAGGAAAAAATGGGTATTGATTTGAGAAACTTATGGTGTGAACAACCAGTGATGAAATAATTTTTGTGTGTGTTCTGTTGTCTAGTTCACTTGTGGGATTTGTCATACCTTGTTTCTCACCTGTGAATGTCTCTTTTAAGAGGATCAAATTTCCAGTATGGTTTTAATTAGCACAACAAAATTCCAGTGCAGTCACATAGTTTTGAAGTCTGTAATTTCTCGGTACTGTTCAGTCCTGCTGTATTGAACAACTGAGATATTATACTGTAATAAAGTGATGTATGGGTTACTTATTTAATTTCTTTGTCTTTTGAAGTAGATACCAGTTGCATAGTAGATCAATGTCCAGCATGGGTTGACTGTTTCTACATTGCATAGAAAGAGCAAACCCCTGCAATATATTATTAACATATACTTCTTAGTATTTGTAAAAGCAGAATATGATGAAATACTGCATTTATGATGATAATGAGCTGAGTGAAAATTATATACTCTATTATAGACTTTCTTTGTTACAAATTTCAAACTCCTGATTTTATTTTTGAGAGTTTTTATAACTTGTTCCTTCTGAAATAATTTGATCCTCCTGATAGAAATATCCTAAACTACCTGGCATCATAATTTTAAGTATAACATAATCAAGAAGAGTCATTCAGAGGCACATACTCTGGGACAGCATAGTGAAAACTGTAGTTAAGACATTAAAATAAAAGCTCTTAAAACCCAAAGCTAACAATGACAAAAATAGGAAAAAAAAAAGAAAATTCTTTCTCCTGGCCCAAATCCATGGTAATATTTGCCCAGAGTACACAGTGAAGTGTTAGCCTTTGTAGGTAAAATTTGGTGATGTCTTGAGCACTGGAATGCATTAGAGTAGTAGTGTGTGGTGACATTCCTTGGCTGTTCACATCTGAGAGTGAGCAGCAGCCTGGGACCCTGGATGAGTTAAGGGGAAAGCATGTACGGTAACGTGCTGCACGTCACAGGAAGTTACAGCTCAGCTTTCTACATATAAGGCCATAGTTCCGGTGGAAGCAGAGTGTCTGCAGAAAAACATCAGAAGAAAAAATAACCTATCATTGAGTGTTTGAGCATTCCCAGATTACATGTGTACATTTTCCAACAAACAATTGGCCTACATGTTTCCCTGAAATATGGAGATTCTTTGGTTGTGTAGTCATGCGTTGGCTGATAGAAGACTTCCTGTGAAATCTGTAAATCATCAGTAATGAGAAAACTAAAATAAAACCTAAAAAGATTATTTAAGCTAGTGTTCTCCCAAACAGCATATCTCTCTCGAGCATTAATGCATTTATATACAATATTACAGCTGTTGTACTGGATCAGAAATTGTTAGTGGCTGAGGAGCTGGCAAGAAAAAAAGCACAACTGTAATGGTTCGATGACTGCTTGTAAGTAGCAACTGCACTTGCTTTTCCTTCACTTTTGTGTTGCTTTCCAAATGAACTAGTTAAACCCACTCTTACTACAATCTGGCCATCTTAAAGGTTTTTTCCCTAAAGCTGAGCTACTAAACTAGCTCTCAGTCTGTTCTCAGTTGAAAGTAATTGCTGCTCTTCACGTCAGGAAGAGCAGCAGAAGGAAGAATCAGAAGAAGGAGATGACCAAGCAGTTGTTGAACTCTTACCCCAGAGGAAAAAGCTGTCTGCTTAGAGATGATAAATGTAAGAAGATGTCATGGGGAAACCTTAGTTGTGGCTTGCTATGCTGTCTCTAGAGAGGATTTCAGTCTGCGGTGCTGATATTCTAGGACCTTTAATTAACAATCAATTAAGTAAGAGATTACTCATTTAAAACAGAAGAAATTATTAGTTGTGGAGTCCTTTGGATTTAAGTGTTTTAGCTGGAGCCAAATGAATGTACTAGCAGTGGAAATAGACTGCGGTAAGTTCTTGGCCACCACATTTGTCATCCCAAATGTCACAGGAATAACTGTGTTGACAGATGAGCCACAGCAATCTTGCTTGTTGGTTTGAAAAATTAAAACCCGAGTGCCTCCTGTAAACTGGTCTTTCCATAATAGGTTCAGTGCGAGAGAAAGATCCAGTTCTGCATCTTGGATGAAATGGTGAGACTTTGTACAGGAAAGAGTGGAGCGTGTGCTCCTGTTCTGATCCACTGCTTGCTTTGGCCATGAGGCTGGAGCTCTGTTTGACAGTGTTCATGTACTAAGAAAGCCTTTCTGTGATTACTTGGATGTCATTCTGTGGGTCTGATTCAGAAAAGCACTCTTGATTAACACAATACTTCAGCTAGTACCCTATCCTGTTTGAATCAGTTTGGGTGTTATTGCATATATAGTAGTAAATTAGGTCTTTCTGCTTGCAGCTTTCTTTGGTAGGGTATGTGCTTTACTTAATTGATAGACAGGAAAACATGACGTAGTGAATTTCAGGGTCTGGATTATTACAGCTGTGATTTTAAAGAAACAAAAATCAAAACCTCAAGAAATCCTGTACCCAAGGCTAAAGTAACTTGCAGACAACATGAACTCAAGAAACCTTTGCTTAATAAATAAATTAATAAAATGATAAGACAGTGAATAGTCCCAAACATGTTTCCCTTGGTTCTGCTTATCAGGACTGACTAATGTTAGTCATTAGTGAACAGGAAGAACTTTCCCCATGCGGGGCTTAAGCTGTTGAATACGTTGACTCATATGTTTAGAATGCATCATGCTGTGACTTATCCATGTTATATATAGATGTATATTCAGGATTCCTCATGCATGACTAAGCATCGATGAACCTCTTGTAACTGAAGGTTGTAGCTATGAAAGGAAATATCCCCATTATTACAGCATCACAGGGAATCACAGAATCAACTATCAGTCTATTGTCTGCAGGACCTGGGCTTCACCTGTGAGTGAACATATCATAAAAATTTGGGTATAAATAACAAAGCTATTTTTGGTAACTTTGGGGTTTTTTATACATCTAAAGAGCCCTTTTCACATTAATGTTCTCAGAACATTTCCTTTCCTTCCACTGCCTCCTTGCTCCAGGATGACTTAGTGCTAACTCACATAGTGAGTAGACTGCAGTTACCGTTTTTGTTCTAGTGATATTAACTGCTAGCAGCGTACACAAGATTCCAGGATCATCATCTTCCTGCATGTGAAAAGCATTTGTGAGACTTTTTGAAGTTGCTAGTCTGGTTTTTGCACTCCAGAAAGACCTTGTGTGGTAATATGGGTGTTAAGAATGGCTGAGCTGCTCCGCAGCGTGGTATGTCTATAGGTCTTCTACTTTATGCTGTAACAGCTGTTGTGTTCAGTTCCCTGCTCTGAAGTACCTCACATGCTGGCTTGCAGCACAGCTTGGTTATTGGTAACTTCTCCTTCCATTAACTGTACCAACCTTCTTTGGCTTGACATCATGGCAGGCGGTTGTAATGACAGCTGAGACAACTGTTGCTTTTGAATGGCTATTCTTGGTTTTGCATATCTAATTTTAGTCTGTTGATTAGTTGTCTATAAGATTTATTGAAAAAAACTTCTGAAAGTGTAGATAGATGCAAAAATTCTTGAAGCATTTTTAGTATACAGAAAAGTCTTTTTTCAGCACATAGGAAATTAGCCTTTTAGACCAGGGAGGGGATGGCTAAAACCAGTCATTCTTTCGTCTGTGACCTGTAGAAACTGAGGATGTGATAAATAGGTCAAGCTCTTTTCAGTATCCAACTCCTCCTTTTTTCTTGCCCAATAAAAGAGTAAAATAGCTGTTTCCCAGAACCGAAATGTTCTTTAATCCTGTTGTGTGAATGACATTATGACTTCATTGCCTTGTTTAAAAAAAAATCATTCAGTGAGCAACTCATTAAAGAAGGTAATTAGAAGAACGGTGCCTTAGCACACTTGCTGGAGAACTTGCAGTGCTTCCCTGCTTGTGGTTCATCGTGGCAGGAGGAATCTGGCGTGCAGATGGTGTGGTGCAGAGCTTTGTCAGACAGCGAGAAGTCCAAGGGAGTCTAGGAAGAATGACAAAGAGCAGATGATGAGCAGACCAAACATCTTAAAGATGTCTCACACATGCTCTCACCACATGAGAGTGTGTCAAATGTTCTCTCCTGTGCCTTTACAAAAAATTGGTGGAATGGATTATTTGGTGAGACTTTACGGGAAAAGTTTACTCTACAAAGGAAGTAGTTTCCAGAACTTCAGTCCTAACTCTCTTTCTCCATTCTTTTTCTCTTCTATGAGTTTAATTTTTCCTGTGTCAGTTTAATTCTTCTGTGTTAAGCGCTTTGACTAAAGGTGATGTGAATACTATTCTTGCGAAAGAGTCCAGTCTTTTGAAAAGTAATAAAAGTCATATTTGCTGCGGTGGCAACAGGCCCAGGCTGTATTTAGTTGAAGTTTTTCTCATTTTGCAATATGAAGGAGAAGTTTTGATTTTGCCAGGATTGTTACTAAAACCACATTGATATTGAAGATATATGTTGCCCACTAAGTGGGCTTAAAAAATTGATAAAAATGTTGGACTCATAGGAAACCGCTGTGTTTCTTTTTTTTAATAGGCCCTTGAATTTTATGAAATTGGTGTTTGAAATGCATAAAACAGGAAGAAGGAAGATTTAGGTATCTGAGAAAAGCAGAAAGACGTCTTTTTTGTTGTACTACATTTTATATTTAGAAGAAATGACAATTTATCTGTTTGCCTTTAACCTCCCATCAGTCTGATGACCTAAATGCATATTTAAGAGAAGATTTTAACTTGATCAAGAGAGTTTGTTCCTCCAAATTCCATGGTAGCAAATGTCTAATAGTAGTCTGGACAAAATTTCACTCTCTTTCCCATTTTGGAAAGATAACCCAACTATCTGGCATATGCTTGATATATATTTGGGCAACACTGTTTTGTGTTGCTGGTGCAGTGTGGTAACAGCCAAAAATGTATATGTTATTTTTTGTGAAGCTTAGTTATGTTATACTGGAAAATCAGTCAGTTCATGCAATAAACTGTTTTCTAGTAAAATGTTCTTCATGCTTTCTGTTGCATTGCATCTCAGAGATGGGAGGAGTCCAAGGTCACCTTCAATTCTGGCCACAAGACTTTGTCCACGATGCCCTCATCTTCCCTCCCCTTCCCCACCCTGCTCCAATAACCTTCCAGCTTCTGGTTTGATAAGATTAATTTCTTTCCTATCTATTAGTCTTACTGCTTTATTGTATTCCTAGTGTTCCCCTTGTGGTGTCTCCATGCTCTACAGCAATGATTAAATATATATCTAGCAATTATTTAATATATATTTTTTATAAGAAACCTCCATAACATGTGGGAAGAAAACCATTTAATTCCTCTCCTTTTCATAAATTTTGTGTTTCCTGTAACTTTTGATTTTCCTTCAGGAAAGTAATATTAAAATCATGTTAAAATGTTACATTAGCAGAATTGTTACAGAACTGGATTCCTCTGAATGTTGTCGCGTCATATAGATGATATGAAGAACAAATACCACTGTAAATCTGTGGAAGGAGCTCTCCTCTTCCAGACTAAATGTGGGTGTTTATTTTTTATTTGATTTTATGTACTTGCAGTATCATCACAAAGCACAGCTGAAGTAATAAGGCAGTCATTGACACAATTGGCATGATCTTTTCTAAATATTTAGACATTTCAGGCCGAAAAGAACAAGCCTACTGCATCATGTTTAAATCTTTCTGTTTTCCTGCTTTTATTCTCCCTTTTTGGGTAAATATGAGATCTCCCTGATTACATTTAAGATCTGAGTCTTTTGACAAAATTCTATTAGTTGGACAGATTATTTAAAAGGTGCTTCTTTTAGTAATGGAATCGCATTCATTCCTTGAAAGGAGTTAAACTTCTTAGAATCAGTATCTTTCAAATGTGATAATCTTACTATCCCATAAAAACAAGCACTTTGTCAAAATTTTTAATATTAATTAATACAAACTTTGAGTAGTGTTTGTACAAAAGATACATGGAGTCTTGTAGGTAAACAGGGCACTACTGCTGTCAAATGAATGGATTGCAGTCTAAGAACATCTTCTATTTTAAATAGCTTAAGAACTGTGTTTGTCAATCAAGACAGCCAGATGGAGAATATAAACTGTCATTATTTCATTGCCTTTAGTGATTCTCTACCAGCTTACCCACAATGTCCTTCAGCTATTTCTGTCTATAATGTCACTCACTAGCAAAACAAGTAAGGACATTACTTGTAAATTTTCGTACAGAAGATATGAAAGGAAACAGGTCAGTGTAGATAATAATTTATGTTGCATTTAATCAGTTGTCAGAGCATTTATCAAATAAATCGATGGCTTCTGTTTACTGAATACTTAGTATGCAGTAAGTTTTTGGAGTAGCCAAGCGCTACAAAAATGTTCCTCAAGTAATCAATCTAAGAGGAACTCCAGCACTGTCAAGTAAGAGCAGCAGCCAGCTCCCGTGGATATAAAGCCAAGTATGTCAGTAGCTGTTTGGCTTTCCTTGGTGTTACAGATCTAAGATTGCTGTCCAACAATCCCTATCAGGTACATTGCTATTTTTATTCCTATTTTGCATGTTGTACATGGCAGAGCAGTTGTCTGATTCACTCCAGGCTGTATTTTAAAATAAGCCTGACTATGCTCATTTCCTGTTCGAGCGGTCCCATTGTGCCCGTGTTTGAAGGATCAAATGTTCAACATCTGTAAGGTGGATACGATTTTGACAAACCCAACAAAACCTTCAGAACTGGATACTATGCAAGTAGTTTTCCAGAAATGTAAATCGGTACATGCTAACTGAGGCCTTAGGTGGTGTTTCTCCTTCATTTAGGCTGATAACTTTGCCTTTATATTCCAGTTCCCAATATGCCTCTAACATTAAATGGAAAGTATTACAGTAATGGAATTGAGAAGCCCCTCTCCCTTGTCTTTTCCTTGCAAAATTGCAACCATACTGCAGACATAGTACCTAGCTGCTTAATCTATTTTGCAGCATCTGGCCACTTGCTCTGTTTTACAGAACTTCAGGGAAACAAAAAGCCCTCACAGGTAATCTGAAGTAAAGAAAGAAGAAGATTTTTTTTAATAATAGAGTTTGCTTTATGCTTTCTTTCTAGAAGCTGTCCATTTAATCTTCCTATCAAGTTACTATCTTTATATTTGTGGTTTCTTGTTTGCATCCTGCTCTGCAAAAGGAATGTAATCTGTTTATATGCTTCTTACTTTTAGAGATATGAATCTCAACCATCAACTACTTTCTTTTTTTTCCTTTTTATTTTCTTCCTTTTTTTGGCAGTGAGATTTGACTTGAAATGCAAGTAAATTTTATGCTTATTTCATATCAAGACCTCTACAAACCAAAACTTCTCTCTGTGTGGGTGGATGGGAGGAAATGCACTGAAGGAAGTTGCAGTCCAGTGTAGGAGTTAGACAACTGGGCTAGATGACCATGTACCATTTCTCCTGTTTTTTTCAGAGAACTTTGAATGCTCCATCTAAGCTGAACCTTTGGCCGTTCTCTCTTTCTGCTACCATTTGTTGCTTAATTGTTTCTGAGGACAAATATCTTGCTGATTAATGTTTTTATTCAGAAGAGATCTGGGAAGGGAGGTTCTGAAGTGAAGCTAATGGGTGATTAAAAAATCAGTCTCCTGTTCTGCTTATCTAATATAGCTTTCAATATAGCTAATATAGCTTTTATATAGCTATTTCAATATATCTAATATAGCTTAAAATATTTGAATAATTAAGAATGCTTATTATTTTTAGATGTTTGTTTAAACATAATTACTTTAGAATTTGCTTCTATAACATAGGTATCTGTGTTGTGTGTAGAGGTTCAAGGTTTAATCATACACAGTAAACTGAAAATGGGTAATAATGTAGCTTGGTGTCGTAAGAATGTGCAAATTCAGGAAATTTCAGGTTGGAAAGGATCTCAGGTTGTCTCTAGTGCAATCTCTTGCTCAAAGCAGGGTTGACTATGAGGTAGCTAAGAGCCCAGAGCTTTAGCCAAGCTTTCATCTTGAAAACACCTGAGGCTGAAGAGGACACAAACTATCTGGGCAATCTGCTCCACTGCCTGATTGGTGTCATGGTAAAGATGATCTTCCTTGTATCCAGTTAGGGCCTCTCTTACTTCAAATGATGTTTCTTGTCTCTTGTCCTTCCTCCATGTGCCGCTATGAAGAGGCAGGTTTTGTCTTCCTAATACCTGTCTCCCCTGTTTGGTCTCCCCCAAAGCTGCCTCTTGTGCAGGCTGAGCAAGCCTCATTCCCTCACAGGCCTTTCCTCACAGTCAAGTGCTCCAGCCCCCAGCTCTCTTAGTGGCTCTCTGCTGAACTTGCTGCCATTGCATGTCTTTCCTGTATTGAAAGCTCAAAAGTTATTATCATAAGGAGAACAGAAAATAAGACTACCCTTTATAAGTTCCTTGCTTATGTTAGAATTTTGCTTACTACTTCTCTACTGATGCAGAATATAAATTTTTTGTTCTGTGTTTTTTAAAGTTTTTTTTTTTTAATATATCTGTTTAGGTTCTTTCTTCTTCAATGCTTGGTTTTGACTAACAAACTGACTAATGGCAAAGCTTTTAAAATTTGAGATGCTGTGCATTCTTTTCCCCTCTATAGCGGAAGTACTGAGAGGAGGGCTGAGCATGAGATCCGTTATTACCCAATACTTGGTTTACAGATGCCAAAGTTCTGTAGCAATGTCCATGACAACAAATAAACAGCTATACTCATTTCAGTGTTCTTCCACTGCCAGAAATAGTTTTAGGGCACTCCATAAAGATTTCACTTCTTTCTCTCAATCTGTAGGATTGACACAGCTGATCTGTCCTTTGCTTGTAACTTTTTAACAGTAAGGGCATTTTACTGATGTTGTGGATGTCTTGGATTCTTAAGTGGCCACCATTAATGGGAAAATCTTAATGGGAACTGAGTAATGGCTCAGCTTTGTTAACCTGTGAATAAGCCCGTCCTGAGTCGTTATGTGGATTATGCAGAAAATGGCATATATTAAGGCCTAACTGTAAAACAGGGACCAGTTTTCTGATCCTGCTTGGAGCACGACGCAGTCATTCAACCCTGGCTCTGTGCACTGGTGCTCTAGGGAAGATTCCTCTAAAGCCTGAAGTCAGCTTCCTTGGGATATGTGACACTAAGGTTGTCCATACCTCACACTTCCCCACACCAATCTTTTTCTACTTTCCATCGTGTCGTGTCTACATCCAGGTCCATCTCATTTATGTTTTGCTGCATTTGCTAAGCTGTATTTCATTTTGCCAAAGTAAACATTTCTACACTAGATAGAACTGTGATACTTCAATGACAGAAAAACTGTTAAAACCTTGGCCAGCTGTGGCATCCCAGTTGTCTGGAATCTGGTTATCTCTAGGAGTATTCCATTCTCAGAACAACTGTGGAGTTGTTCTGAGAATAGCTGGAGTTCACAAGTTAGCAGTGACATTTTCCTCTACTCAGAATTTTCATGATTTTGGCAGTGTTACGTGATGTCACATGGACCTTACCAGAAGCCTGTAGAACACAGAGCATAAACTCTGGTCTCATTAAAAGAGGAGCTTTGTCAGTACTCGTGTGGCTGACCTGCCTGACACTGGGTGAATCCTTGTTCCTATAAGTTATCCTCCATGCTGCAAGAGCTTTGTTTGATGAGTAAATGAGCTTGGTTAACTGCTGTTAGAAGGCTTAAATTTACTGTAACAGTAAACTTTTCTCCTTTGCTGAGAAAAGTTGAGGTGTCTAAAACGTAAAAAATTTAAGAGCAAAAGAAGCATAATATATTCATACAAAAGTATACATACAAAATCTTTCAGGCTCAGGTTTCTTAAGAGACGTTGCCTAGAAGAAATTGTTTCCTCAGATTAAATGTAAGCTAATAACTGAGTGTTTTGCTGCTGCTGTGGCCTTGCTTGACTTCACTTGATATGCTATATTTTAGTTGGGTTCTTTTGTGATATAAAAGGGTATGCATATTTCAGTAATGCTGTCATTTAGAAACTTCATGCCTTTATAAGCTGTTCCCTACTTTTGGCTTACGGTTGAGTGGAGGGTGGGTGACACACCAAAACTTGATGATCTACCCAGGACATTCTGTTCTTCCAACAAAAACTGCAGAACCCCTTTCACTGAGATCAGTTTGAACCATTTCAAGAAGCTATCAACATAGATTAAATAGTAGTGTGGATATTCTCTTCTGAACTATCTGCACGTGTGAAACTTTGAACTTGCAGATTTTAAACAAACGTTGCACACAGCAGAAGATATGGAAAGGCTTTTGACTTGGAATCCCCAGATGTTCAACGTATCTTTGTACACGAATACAATCTTTAAGATTCTGGAAGTGTTCTTTATAGTGTGCTCCCTTTATATTTTTGGTAGTGAGGAGATGCTGACCAAGTTAACCAAGTTGCTGAAATAACCTGAATTCAGCCTGAAATGGTTAACCTGATATTATCTGTCCAGTCTTCAAGTACCACAGTCTACAATACTAAGTACCAACATTTCATCTGGCATTCTTGACAAACTTCATGGGTAAGAACATAGATTGTAGACTCCTTTTCCTTAGAAAATGTCTTTTTCAGCTTGCACTGGCAAGGACTAAGTCCAATAGGAGGTCAGCAATAGCTTGCCGTACTAATAGCATAAGCAATAGCTTAAGGAGGCCTACTTTTCTACTGCCTGCAAAATATGTTTTTCTGAAAAAAAAGGGCTTCTTTACATACATTTCTTATTTTTAACTGTGTGTTAACATGCTTCTTTAGGAGGTTTAGTAACGCTTGTGACTTAATTGTGCTTGAATGTTTCAGCATGAATGTCACCCTTTAGAGACAAATTGGAGAAGAACTTCCTGGCTGCTCTCCAGCATAAAACCAAAACCATTTCTGAGAAGCACTTGTTACTATCAGCTAGACTGACTGGAGTGCTTTCACCCTCAGCTACTGAGGGCAAAATACAGGAAATTTGGTCCAGATACTGCAGAGGAAAAAAGGAGCACATGCCCAAGAAGTGAAACAAAGTGAAGTTTTCTTGAGGATCTAAGCCCCGTGTGCTGAAAAAATGAGACTCACTGTTTGTTCCTTGAACTAATAGCAGCAGTAGGTTCCCATGACTTGTGTAAAGCCATCTGAGTCTTCAGTTCTCCTTTCTGAGGACCTGTTGTTGATCATCTCAGTAAATAGATAAAAACAGCACTAACAAAGAACTGAAAAAGGAAGATACAAATAGTAAAAGGAGACATAAGTACAAATTAACAGAGGTCTTGTGATTCCTTGCAAAATATGTACATTGTATGCATTTATAAATTTAATTAAGACTTTCCTTTTATGTTTCTGATATCAGCAATACTGTAGATGACTTTTAATGTGGATTTGACAAATTGTAGCCAATTTGTTTGGCTACAAAATACATAGCATCGCACTGTAAAAGAGGAAAAAAATAAAGGCATTTTCAGAGAGCTGTAAACAGAAGGTTAAAAAGAGCTGATTAAAGACATCTGTCTCTTTCTTGTGACAGGGTGAGCTAACCCTAAGCATGCAACAGTCAAAGTAAGAGAATAATTTTTACCCATCTACCTGTGTCAGTCATGAAATGGGGTAAGGAATAAGATATTTCACAAAGATAGTGAAATACAAGAAAATCCCTTCCTTAAATGTTTAGGTTTTCTAGGCCATAATCTTGCAAGCATGATTCTCCAAGGCTACTGATGTGGTAGAATTTACTCATAATTTTCATCTTTGCAGATATGGATAGGCAAAATCGACTCAATAGGGACTTCTGTTGTTCATATGTCTTGGGAAGAACTTGAAACCAAATCTAGATGTAGGTCCTATGAGATCTAAAGACTGACTGAAGCTATAAATTACAGTTCTTCAGTAAATATTGCAGAATCTCATGCTCAGGTGCTTATGAATGGGAAATATTTAACAGAAGTGGTTTACACATGATTCTGTTTTTTCCCCAAAAATTGAGTGTATCTTTGACTCAATCAGACATATCCAAGACAGGAATAAATGCCTTCTGGCATTGTACAAGGATTTTTCAGGAATTAATTTTCTAAAGGATACATTGTGCTTGTTTTTTTATCCCACAAATGGAAACCTTTCTTCTTAGGAGAACAACCTTTTTATTTCCTTCGTGAATTATGGTTTTGGAAACATCCATGTCACCTTGGTATTCAGCATTTTCTGTAAAAGATTCTTCTCTGCAGTTGAGAAAGTGAACTAAATATCTTCCTAGTGTGAAGACTGGTATTGGAAATAAGGGGTGGCCTGATGAACAGGGCACTCGTTAACTGTCTTGTTTGTGTGCTGTTTATTCAGAATGCTTCACTGAGACTGGTATGGATTCTGTTGATGAAAAAAAGGTGTCACAAAACATGTTAAAATTAATACTATTTTACAAACTTTCCATTCTAGGTCCCAAATCTGTGCATAAATCATGGTGCAAGAATGATAAATTGTTTCTGAAGAGTATCAATTTAGGCACTCGCCCATTTTTTCTCTTTGCTGAAATTTAATTTTTTTTAAAATCCCCTGTGAATCTTCATAGCAATGAAAGAATTTCTTATGGACTATGTGTCTAATGTAATTCCCCAAACTCTCTGACAGACGTTGTGTCTATTCAGCTGCACAGCTTAAGGTAAGGTGACCCAGCCTGTGTTACCTTTCCACTAAGCTCTTTGATCTGACTCTCCACACATACAAACTGATGCAGGTTAAAATAACCTTGGGGAGTAGGGGAGTATGGGAGAGGTTGATTTTCACCCAGAAAACCCATAGGTGCAGTAATCTAAATGCCCATACTCATGCCAAGAAGGTGATTACAGTGTGGAGCAGAGTTTAGCCAGACTGCTAAAACCAGCTGCAGCAAGTTGTAGGAGGATGATCTTCCATCTTGTGGAGACCTGTTGCCTAATGTTCCTATGCCTTCTCCCATCCTGACATCAGTTACTGGACTGATTTCCTGTTTCCTAACAGGAGTTTAATTCAACTAGACTTCTTCTCCAAGCGGCCTTTAGCTTTGGGAACTCCTGGGGCCCCTGGTGTGACTCTCAGGTTAGAAGAACGGGTAGTGCTTTGAGATAGCCAAAGGTTCCAGTAAAAGGAAGTCTACCCCATGTGTTGAAACTCAGGCCATGGACCCTTGGAACCACCAGGACATCCGGGAGAAAAGCTATTCAGACTCTAAAGTGATGAGCCAGATAGAGGAATATGTCGATATTGTAGATCACTGACAACAGTGGAAAAAATCCCTGCAAAACAAAGGAATGTGCGCAAAGCTGAATGTACATCAAAAAATTATCATGTTAAATTATGTCTGACAGCAGGGAACAAATGAAAAAAATTCTCCAGAGATGATGAAATTTAGAGTTAGTGGTGTAAACTGCAATAACTCCACTGACTTCACTCCACATTATACTAGCCAGATTACCAAACAACTGTGTTAAAAAATGTTAATAGTGTAATTAAAATCAAAGCACATTGCCAAGAGAAAAACATAACAGCTTTTTTTGTTGTCTTCTCTCTCTTCCTCTAGAATGTCGGGATCTGAACTCCAATGAAAAATTGAGCACTGTATTTAATTTTAGCACTGTCTTTGGATAAGTTTTGATTAAAACCATGAATTAAATGTGTACAGCACTGCAGGGGCCCCGAGATCAATAGAAGGCATGGGCTGCAGCTTCAGAGATCATGTTCTGAGGAGCTCTTCACTCTGTTTTCAGAGATGGCCATTTCCACCCACATCAGCCCTTTGTTGTAAATACTGGCATACATCTCAGTGCTCTCAGTGGTCTGCAGCTCTCAGAGTTGGACCTATCTCAAAAGCATTGCTTCAAGTACAAACAGATCTCACAGTGTATTAAGTGTTCTTAGACGTGGCTGTGTTCTCAACCTTTCAGTGACTTGCAAGGATGTTATATCCAAATCAGGAATGGCGCCTGCATAGTCCTTGAGAAAGGACACGGCAAAAGATCCTGATAATGGTTTTTAGAGGGATTTTATTGAAATGTTTTCATAACTTCTTTGTAAAATTAACCCAAGTAGAATAAAATTTAAAGCAGTCTTTCTTTACCACTATTAAAAACCTCTCTTCCTCTGTGTTTCTGGAATGGGTGCAATAGCATTGAGGTAGCTCAGGTGGTATTGTTTTCTCAGCAATATTTTTTATACACAAGAGTGCTTTCCCAATGTTCACAGGCATGGAGAACTAAAAACTAAAGAGCCCTTGTTTGATTATCAGTACATGCAACAGACTGTAACCTGACTTTTTCTTATTACACAAAGAAATTTACTTTAAATAATTCAAACAATAGTAATAAAAAGGGCATGAAGTATTTCCTGAACCAGCCAGTGAAGCTAGCATAGAAAAATTCCAGATAGCCAAAGAGCAGTTAGCAGCTAATTATACTACAGCTAAAATAGTATTGAGACTCCCTGCTCTTTTTGTAAGTTTATGCCTGATTGAGTATTAGAGTATACTATGAAAAGCATAGTGTGTGCACATTAAACCACTGTGATCAGATGAAAAGACAAAGGACAAAATGGTGTTGATTGACATTTCATGAATGGGATAGCCCCAAGCCCTGATTCAAACACACGTACCTTCAAAAATGGTAGTCTTGCTCAGTTTTGAGGGTTTTCAAGTATGATTTATACAGTTGCAAGCTAAGCAGCCATATACATGTTGCTCCTTTGTGCCCCAATGCACCCAGTGCATGACCAGGCCTGCATTTCTGGCTGCACTTCGGGGTAAAAGAATCACCAATAAATCAAGACAAGCAGCATTTCCTAATTATCTTTTCCAGGTGACAAACTGAACTGTCTGTGCATACTGCAGATTTCCTGTATACTCAGAAAATACCTCAGAAACTGAAAGTAGACTAGAGTCACAAAAATGCTTTCTCTCCACACCAAAAATATTTTTGTTACCTGTTACTATAACACTATCTGCTCTAATCTTCTTGGCTAGCTACTCTTGATACTATATTTATAAACAGTTTTTTCTAATTTCTCCATCAAGGAGGGGTGCTAACAGTAATAGAATAATAAGTGTATTTTTATATACAATTCAGACTGATCCAAAGGTCACTCCAAGTGAGCCTGAGCAGTCTTATGCTTTGGGAGTTTGCATTGTTCATGCGAATTCAACATGAATCAATGTAAGTGCATTCACGCTACTGGTAAATATAATTAAGCTTTTGGATGGAAAAATTGAAAATGTTTTACAGCAGTAGGAATTGAAAATGACAATGCAGACAGGGGTTTTCTTTTTTGTAGTCAAGAAGTCATAACATTTATGTCAGTAACATTTGAATTAAGTATTACCATTTTCTTAATCAAGACTTTTTTGAGCGACATTTTTCTCTGAGTATGAGGGCTAAAAAATTCCAGACACCACCTAGGGTGATTAGTAGCAAGGAAAAAAGTCAGTTGGGTGTCACTGAACCAGTAGATGGCTTAGAGTATTTGATTTTGGTTATTGGGCTCACCAGCTGTAAAAATGATTGAAAAGAGCTATAATACAGTTCTTGGTTTATTTTCTTCTTTCTATGAAACCATTGAAAGCAAAATATAAATTCAAATGATTGCTCAGACACCGAAAAAGGAGTTAGACTTTTTCCTGGAAACAGGCATCTCCTGATGTGGCTGTTACAGGTGACTTCTCCCTCTGCACTCCTAAAGGCTGTCTCAAAGATCCCTTTATAAAGGAGACCACAAGCAACACTGTGAAACATTCCTGCTCTCCAGCTCTCCTGCTTTGCAGTCTCTGTAAACAAACATTAGCTTAGATCAGAGAGTGTGGATACAAGATAACCCCTTCTGCAAACAGTGTTGGAGTTCTACTGCTAACACAGCAGGCATGCTGTCCCTCTCCCTGGACCCTTTGCTGGGGCGAAGGGAGTCTCCTCATAACTCAGTAGTCAAAGGATTCTTTGATGCGTTTGAACCTCTGTGCTGAGATCCCTGCTCAGTGACATGGGAGCATTTAGGAGCTCCAGCTTTGTGAGGCTGAAGTGTCAGGTCAGGCTGAGGCATGATTTGCAAAGTTTGCCAAGACTGTGTCTGATCTCAGAGTGCCTGTGGAAAAACCAAAATAGTGCATCTGATGTACTGACGTGCACATAACACTGGAATGGTGAGTGTCTTTGATTGCATAAAGGGGTACTTTGCAGACTCCTGTGCCTGTGACTCAGAGCAGATACTTTCCAAATGTCCGGGGCTTATTCTGCTGGGGAAAAAAAAAAAGGAAAAAAGAAGCATGCATTTTCCTTTTATAAGTCCAAAGGAACATTTCACAATAAAAAATACTTTTAATTTTTTTTTAAACCAACTCACAATGGTATTTTTAATGTGTCTCTGAGCTCCTGATTAAGAGCCTAATCCAACTTTTTCAGAAAAGAGGGGTCTTTGAGTGTTTTGAAAATAAATATCTCTATAGAACTATTTCTAGCTCAGAAAATGCAAAATTTTTGAATGGGGTATATTCTTAAGAGGACCCTTATGATTTATTTATTTATGTATATCCTTATGTTTTACTTCACAATAGTTCTTGTTGCTTGTCTGTTCTACAAGAATTCTTTAGGTGTTGATTCTTTTCTGTTTACTGTTTTAATTCTTAACTAGGATTTTAAATTATGAGGGGATTATGAAAAACCTAGTCTGTAAGTAGGCATCTAAAATTTGGTACTTTTATCCATGTATAAGTTACTTATATTAAACAAGAATGACCTCAATTTGCCTGTAATGCCAGCATTGCAGAAAACAACTGAAATTATGGGGAGAAAGGGAGATTTAACCCAATTAAAAGAAAAATCTGTTTGTCTAAGTAGATAGCTAGGAAACAGTTATTTGTGGGTGAGTCTTTTTAAAATCAGTTTAAAGAGAGGAAAATCTGGAGTGACACAAGAAGATCTTTAAGTTGTTGTTAGTGGTATCATCTTAGTCCTCTACCTCTGAGTTAGTCCAGTCAGAAGACCGAGACTTCATCACAATTTTCTGTTTACTATACTCTAAGTTCATCAGAGCTTGGTAACTCCAGAGCCCAGAGCTTCCATCATCTAATTAATACTGGTGATATTGAAGTAGAAACTGAACAAGCTGTTCTCTTAAATTGAATGCAAGTAGTTTGATGTCTGTGAAATAGTTAAATCAAAGATTATTTTCCCCTCACATAACAACCTATTATTTCTCTCGGAGAGTACTCTGGTAGAGCTCTCATTTTGTTTAATGAAAATATCCTAAGTCTATTTTCATTAAACAATAAGGTTTTGACAAAGCCAGAAAGATGTATTTTCATAAGAAGGGTCCATGAATTTGCAGAGTTGAAAATAGAGCATGCTGTACCTAAGCCCCTGTGCGGCTGGATGTGAGTCTTCCTGGACTTAGAATTCCTAAACCTGTGTAAATACAGTTCTTGCAGTACATTGCTTTGGAATATATTCCATGACCATATTATCTTCATTAGCTTGTACCTGGCCAGGACTGCAGGATACCTGTTGAGGTGGCTGCAAGTTTTTCAAAGCTGCCACTCCGAGCAGCATTGAAAATGTCAAGGCTCTGCTCAGAGCCTTCATGCTGCAAAAGCTGGCAGTCCTGTGAAAGTGAAACCATACTTAGTAGGTGGTATTAAGTGTGTTTATTTCTCAGAGCCAAAAATCTTCTTAACCCTCAAATCATATCAAATCTGAGATTAAATCAATGCAATCTCCTCACATAAACACTTTGAAACACACCAGGCTGCAGCAATCTAGTAGATCTGCAAACTACTGAAACTAAGCTATATGGTTCTGATTTTTTTATTTAGAAAATTGCACAAAGCTTTTGTTTTTCCTTTTACTTGGCAAATCTTCCTGGTGAGCTGAGCTCATTTGCTTCAGTGTGCAGTAGGTGAGAGAATGCTTAAACATCTTGGGAATTCCTACATAAATCTGCTTTATCTTCATATCCTCCATCTAAATTCCAGCTAAAAGGCAAATGCAAGAAGTTATACACAAGGGCAATTTCAGGATATGTCCCCAACAGCTGTGGTTATTTCTGCAAAGGCTTTTAGTTATAGACAATATTGTCTAGACAAAATAAAAAATAGTTTGCTTTTTCTTTTAATAAAAATAAACTCTAGAAATTTAAAAAACATTATGAGATCTGACCAAAACTAACAAAAGCTAAGTAATTCTGAGATAAGTTTGATTGAATCACAGCAACATTGCTCAGTTCATGCTGATCAGAAGTACACAAGTGTATCATTAGACAGAACTGACTTTGACGTTAAAATTAAAGCTTTGCTTTTCACTTAAGGTCTCCTTTTAATTTTTCAGAACTTTTGGTATTTTGGGGTAAAGGTGTTGTGAGTGGGAAGTAGTTCACATGCAATCACCAGAAAGAATAAGAATTAGCTTCAGTGACTCTAAAAGGTAATGAGGTTGTATATATCCCTTATGAAGTATTTCAAATGTTTTCACTAGCCAATTCCTACATCATTTAATATCCTATAATTATACGATTCTTAAATTCAATAATATGCCATTAAATGCTTACAACATTGTGTTGCATTCTGTTAAATTCTACTGAAATTTTCAATGGGACCCATGCAGTTCATGAAGAAGAAAAAAGGGGATAATATCTTAATTATGGGGGGAACAAATTGAAGTGCTCTAGATGACATTATATCTTTATATCTAAAAAAATTTTAGTGTGTATGGGTGGTGACTTCATTACTTTCTGTTTAAAACTAACACATTCAATGTGGATAATTTGCTTCCAGTATTAGCTAAACCTAGTTTTTGTCATTTTTCCTTAGCTGGGTATATTCTCCAAACAATTTATAGAGCTGACCCACAAAAACTTACATAGACTGTGGTGTGGGAATTCTCTTAAGAGTGAAATATTAAGAAAGAATTACTATATCCAGCATTCATATAATTGAATCACAACCTTGGTTTCAATGTAAGCTGTTTTTTTGTCCAAGGGTGCTCTCACTGCCGCGTGGACTGTGGTTATGACCCGGAGATTTCTTTGAGCATTAGCTTTGTCTTATGCAAGCACTCATGAGCATGATGCTGCATCCAGCAGGGATAAGCTGGCCATTTGGAAACAAAGGGCATTAGCTGCTCAGGGTTTACATTTGCTTTGAAACAGTTTGCCAGCACTAACACCATCCTGCAGCATACCTCAAGTGTTCTGCAGCATGGCTTCTCTGACCTAGCTTAGGTTAGTAGTCGAGTTGAGTAATGTTTCTAGGGAAGAAATACATGCAACTTGCCTGATTAATTTTTATCTAGGTTTCCCCTTTACCCAGCTGCCATTCAAGAGGATCTAATAGTTCTTTAAACTCGGACTGGCTGACCTGGTTTGGGATGTAAATTAGAGTTTAGGTACTAATTTCACAGAGCATAATAATTTTCAGTGAAAAAACTGATTGGGACATGTAGGTGTCCATAGTGACCTGTTTGCCTCCCTGCTGCTCTTTTCTCTGAATAATCATTAAATATCCAAGTTTGGAATGGACCTTTGGGGATCATCTAGTCTAAAGCCCTCTGCTCAGATCAAGATCAACTAGTGAAAGTTGTTCACGGTTGTGTCCATTTTCATCTCGATATTTTCAAGGACAGAGATTTCAGCTTGTGGCCATTGCTCTAAGTGCTTTCACTGCGGCTTTGTCACCTTTACTAGCACCATTGAGTATTTGCATGCACAGTGATAGGATTCCCTCCTAGGTCTGCTCTTTTCCAGACCGAACAGACTGAGCACTCTCAACCACTCCTTGTATGACGAGAGTCTATACGAGAGATTCTTTAAGTTCCTAGTGATATTTGTGGTCCTTTGTGGTACTTGCTTCATGTCTCTCTTGCACTGGATTCAGGACACCTGATGTGGTCTCACCGGTGCTGGTTAGAGGGGAAAGATCACTTCCCTCAGACTGCTGGAGGTGCTGTTCCTACTGCAGCCCCAGAGGCTGTTTGCATTCTTTGCTGCTAGGATGCATTGATGGCTTATATCCAAAGAATGTTGAACATGAGAAAGGTTGAAACCTCTATTAAACAAATAATTGCAAATTTTAAAGCCACTTGTTTTGCTGAAGAACAAAGGGATATTCCCAGTTTTACCAGTATTGTGGAGTTCAAGTGCGTTAATGTGTGTTCTCTTTGCGGCATAACTATTCATGCCTTAGTTTGGCAACTTCAGTGGTTATCTATCTCACAGTCCAGCACTGGAGTCATCAGGATATCTTCTACACTAATGTGTATAAAAGGAGGAGCACTCCAGGTGCTCCATGTTGCACTTGCTTGCAAAAAAACCAACTAGAGAAAGGCAAAGACTGCTCTTTATCTGTCACTATAAGGCACTTCTCCTTTGTTCTTTTCGGAGATGAGGCCATGGAAGTAAGCATGGTCCTGTGCATGCAAGGTTCACAACCATTTAGCAGTTAGTCTTGTAGAGCCAGATTTTAATATTATTTGCACACCAGACTAAGTTTTCAATACCTAACTAGTGTTAAACAACCATAGGGTTTTCTTTTTTTGTTTTGTTTTTCCTCCATGTACCTCAGTTTTCCATCTGTAAAATTCAGGCAACTCTGTGTCCTTACTAAAGGGGAGCAAATCTGAAAGTATGAAAAGCAACTTTAAACAACATAAAGAATCTTTTCTGTTTCCACTTTTTGGACTCCATCTTGTTTTGAAACAAAAACTTTGTCAAATACTGCTTCACTCTAGTGCCAGGATTTAATCTTATTACTTAAAACCTCTGTTGGATTTTAAAGACTTTTGTAATTAAAACTGTTCAAAGTTTTCCCTCAGGACAAACTGAATAGGATCTTCAGAGTTTAATCCAGTATTTTTTATTGATATTCCTTAAATCTGTTGAGGGTGCTTTGCTCTTAAGTGCGTGTTTGTTTTCATACACAAATACCACAGAAGGGCTTATCTTTAATTGTCTTTTTATTAGTATGTGTATTTCACAGTTTTTAATATTTAATACACCTAATTAATTTACAGAATGGTAACTCTTTAACCTATATTAACTAGTCACTCTGTGTGATAAAGACAGGACTTTATTAGGAAGGAATTAAATTTTCATTTGGGAATAACTCCTCTGCTCTGAAAAGTCAGGCCCTTTGGGCCTTCTCTCAGGTTAGGTGAAGTTCACACTTAATTGCGCCCTGAAACTGGGAGTCTAAGTGCTTATCCTGTAGCAATTAAAGAGAAGTCAACCTGTCCCATAGGCTGTGGTCTATATTAAATATTTACCTTTCTCATTTTGATTTTTTCAAATTTGTGTGTGTGTGTTTGGTTTGAAGTACTTTGCTTCACCTTAGGCTATTTTGCCCAGGGAATTTGTTGTTGCAAAATTCCTGACATTGAGCTATCATTCTGTTCAATATTCCAAACCTGAGTAGGTTTTTGGCAATTGGAACAAAAAGACTAATACAGTCATTCATTTTTTTTAAAATGTACCTATTCCTGTTAGTATACAAATAGCAATCCTACAAGATATTTGCTCCTCCATCACTACTTGTTTTACTGAAGATTATTCCATACCTGCAAGGCAAAATCCATTTTTTTAGTTTCTCATGGTCTTTAACCTTTTGCTTTTTCTCATGATACTGTGTTGTAGAGCTCTTTAAGCATCCAGGTATTGTTAAAAGCTGTCCTTTCTTTGTGTCACAGTTGGCAGTTTTACATTTATAGGTGTAATCAAACTAGTAGACATTAATTTTATAATTATGATATTTCATTTCTATGAGATATCAAATCTTATCATTTTATAACTGACATGTTAAAAAAGTGTGATAGACAATCTATTTTATTCTCCATCTGGATAAGTATTGTGGTAGACTATATTTTATTCTCCATCTAAGTAAGTATATTTGCTGTATAACTTTTTCTACATATGCCTAAATTAGATGACAGTGATGCTTTCAACAGGACTGAGCCTAGAACTACAGGGTATTAAGCAAGGACATGTGAACTCATTAAACAATTCAGTGGAGAAAACCTCACTAGTAGTTGTCACATCCTCTGTAAGTTCCGACTGTGGCAAAGGCTTATAATTTAAAGGGTTTTTTCCTAAAGGGCTGTAAATCCTCAATGAAAAATAGCCCCAGTGAAACCAAGGACATTTTTTTTCATTTCAAGTCATAGGGCCATAGAATATTTTGGGTTGGAAGGGACCTGAAAGACCATCTTGTTCTAATCCCCCTGCCATGGGTAGGGACACCTTCCACTAGAGCAGGTTGCTCAGAGCTCCATCCATCCTGGCCTTGAACACTTCCAGGGATGGGACATCCACAGCTTCCCTGGACAATTGGTTCCTGTGCCTCGTCACCTTCCCACCTACACACCTACCCATGTTTTGCATTTCACTTTTTCCAGATTTTTATGGTTTATTGCATGTTTTTGTCAGGAGAGTGTTTAGGCAACTTCTCGCTTCTGTATTTCAGCCTCAAAAAGCAAAGGGCAAAAGGAAAAGAGGAAACATCCTGGAATTGCTGATGGCTTTTGTGGTGAGATGGTGTTTGCATTCCTAGAATTTCCAAAATCCCCTTAAAGAAGTCTAAATCTTCAGCAAAGCCTTCCCTCAGAATTGCACCAAAATAGAATTTTGCAAAAAATGTGAAGGGATCACTATATGCCTTTGAAAATACTTGAAAATACTATATACCTTGAAAATACTGAGCTATCGATGAATGAATCTGATAGAGGACATGCGAGAAAGAGGAAACTGATTTCTGCTGAGACTTTTAATGTAAAACTAATTTCTTTTTTTTTTTCTACTTCAATAAACACCTGCAGGGATGACCAGGCATATTTTGTGCATGCAGAAAAAAAAATCAGGAAAAGATACTTTAATTTTCCTATGAAATTTAGTCTTTTCCTTAGAAACCCTTTAATTTTTCCTTTTGTCAAATGTTATAAAGAAACAAATCTGAACAAGCTTGACTTGCCTTTAAGATTACATGTAATACATGCATAGAATATATTTGGTCTTAATTTATCAGCAATCTCTTTGGGTTTTTATTGCTTTCTTTTACTAAGTTTCAAGAAAAAAATCTTGAAAATGCTCTCATTCAAAGCTGTGCATGTGGTCTGCTTTGTAGAATATATAAAAACACCAGAGCAAACTTACATACAGACATCTGTCTTTTCAGCTTGTTCTGTTTCTTCTTCCTTTCCTCTTCAGATCAATCCAAATGAATTGCACTTGTAAGAGTTTTTCACATTCTACATGTCACGTATCATTTTCCAAAAAACCATAAAGCAATTAAGTCCCTGACGACAGGTTTCACTTACAAAAAATAAATTTGCTTCTGAAGGCAGCTGTGTGGGATTGCAGCATCTTAAGTGTATTTACTTGGTTTGTAAATTTGTTGTTCTGGGCACTTACAGGTGTCATCAAAGATATATATTAATTTGCAGTGATA
Organism: Acanthiza pusilla; assembly: GCA_036630365.1. Lineage (NCBI taxonomy): Eukaryota > Metazoa > Chordata > Aves > Passeriformes > Acanthizidae > Acanthiza > Acanthiza pusilla. Next base: position 335,199 of record JAXCHO010000078.1, read on the forward strand.
TAAAAGAAAATATTTCACTTCTACCGGTTCCCAAATCTGCTTTGGAAAGAAGTTTAAAAAACTTTACCTTAGAAGTGAATATACTGACTTTGCTATGATCCCAAAGCCTTCAAAAATAAAACAGGGCTTGATCCAAGCTGATGTTTAACAAAATATAAGGAAATATGCCTAGAAATATCAAGAGCCAAGAAACATTAGCATCATCTTTTTTTTGTGCAGTAACTAAATTTGGTTCCAATCCCTTCCCCACTCAGAGTATTGAAAAGTGAGTGGCAGTGGTCAATTAATTAATGTGTGACCTAACCCAAAAGACATGAAAAATACCACTAGTGACTTCCTGGAAGAAGACAGCTACAGAAGCTGTAGGCACCAAAGGCAAAGTTCTGAGTCCTATACTTGGGTCGCAACAGTCCCATGCAATGCCACAGGTTGGGGGCAGAATGCCTGGAAAGCTACCCGATGGAAGAGGACCTGGGGGTGCTGGTAAACAGCAGCTGAACATGAGCCAGGGTGTGTCCAGGTGGCCAAGAAGGCCAAGGGCATCCTGGCCTGTATCAGAACAGTGTGGCCAGCAGGAGCAGGGCACTGACTGTCCCTCTGTACTCAGCACTTGTGCAGCCACACCTTGAGGACTGTGTTCTGTTCTGGGCACCTCACTACATGAGAGACACTGAGGTGCTGGAGTGTGTCCAGAGAAGGGCAATGGAGAAGGGTTGGGAGCAAAAGCCTGATGAGGAGTGGCTGAGGGAGCTGGGTTAGTTTTGCCTGGAGAAAAGAAGGTTCAGGGGAGACCTTACCAACAGGTATCTGAAAGGAGGCTGTAGTGAGGTGGGGATATGGCACCTGAGGACAAGGTTTAATGACGAACAGGGTGGTGGTGCTAGGCTGATGGTTGGACTTGACGCTCTTAAAGGTCTTTTCCGACCTTAACAATTCCATGACTACGATTCTATGAAATCAAATTAAAGAGAGTTGCATGAATCAAATTGAAGTGGCGTAACACAGAAGTGTTAGCAAGTCTGCATAGTTGGTCTACAATCTCCGACATAGTTTCTGCAGAGCAGGAAAAGAGTATTCCACAAGCCACACTTGTATTTCCTCAGTTCTGAACAGACTCAAGAGCCAGGCAACCCCTGGGGATACAAGAGCCTGAGCACCACTTTGCTTCACTACTACAATGTTCATATTGTATTATTTACTTCTTTCTTGCTGTGTGCCACACAATGCCTGTTTCTCTCTGCCACCAAGTGAGAAAACCTAGATAATCAGAGAAGCAAGATAATGATGGTCTGGCTCTCCCCAGCAGTATCATGTTTTATTGAGCACAGCAATTGTATTAAAAAGAGACTGGAAAAGTTGACAGAGCTCAGTTTTTTGCAAGTAAGCAAACTTGTGTATTCCAAAAGATGGAAAGATCCATCTACTGTGCTATAGCAGGTGCTGGTTAACATAGCAGAGCAATCTTAAAAATAAGGGGATTTCAGTTTTTACTTTTGTTTTAAGTAAAATCTAATCTTCCTTCTATCAAGATACCATCACATTTCCTGAGTCCTGTTTTGAGTCTGAGATTAAATCAAATTTAAACTATGAGAAATAAAAAATGCTCTCTTTTCCTTCCAAGTTCTACACATTTTCCATGTGAAAACAAAAGCAGACATGGTCTGTCATAAAAGAATTACATTAAAAAAATTCTGATACTTTCAAATTTTGCATGGGATTCCTTTTCTCATGTTTGGTATTAAACAACAAAGCAAAGCCCTTTTTCAGCAACTGTTTTGTTCACACAAAACACCATTGCAGTTATTTAACTGAAGAAGCTATCTGAATATCTTAAAAGAGAGCAAAGTGCGCCAGTTGTCTCACTTTATTGACTATCTTTCTGGTTGAAAAGCTCAAGAATTTTTCTGAAACAGTTGAGGATTCGCTTATACTTTTAAGTGAAAAACAAATGACACTTGTCTAGTGCTGTCCTGATGTAATTGTGGTTGGATTTTTTCTTTAGCAATCTGGTTGCACTTAGTATTGTAACCCTTACTTCCAAATGTACGTTTATGGAACTAATCTATCTCCAATAAGATCATTAACTGAAGCCCCACCAAGAATCATGCAGGCTGGAACTTACAGTGTTTTTTAAACTAGAGCCATCTTGTATATTAGTCATTTCAAAACCCGCAGCTTTTCATTGTGCAAGTCAGAAAAACATGTTGAAAAAACATTCCTCAAATCAACTTTATTGAGAATTCAAATTTTTTGTTAGCCAAAAAGTTCGACAGTTTTCTAGATACGCCGATAATATTACAGGAATTTAACATCTGTCTGCTGGCTATGGCAATCAACATTTGAGATGTAAGTTTTGAAATTGGACAGCCTGCAGAGGCAGCTCCATATTGCTGCATATTAACCAAATCCACAGGTGTGCTAGGTACAGGAAAATTCAAAAAGCCATATCACAAACTGCACTTAGCACATGGCTTTGACCACTTTGCTTGTCTTCTGCCAACAAATCCATTTTCTCTCAGACTGCTTCTGACATTCCACTCCTCTAAGAAATTCTAAACAACCATTGTTTTTCAAACATCAGCATGCCACAAAAATGCTTTCTACTTTCCCCAAATACAAAATATCTTTCGGAAAATAACCCTGGCCTGATGCTGACACTGAGCAATATTTAGTCTTGCAGACCTAGAGAGCCCTGATGCCATTTTGTGACAGCAGAAACAGCAGGTTTAGACTATGAAAAAACTCAAGCCATTGGATGTAAAATACTTTTTAATAGAAAACATTTTTATTTTTAACTCATTTATCAACCAGTATTTTGGTTTACTTCCCTCTCTCAAACACAGTCTAAAAATGGAGATTGTGTGGCCTTTTTGAAAGTGTAAATGTTCTAGTGTCTTTTCAAAGATGAAACCGGAGAATTTTCCAGATGTCCTTGATTTTACTTATATTCTCTCTATTTAGGTACAGTGAAGGCATACTTATTCTGACTTATTCTTTTTGTTGCTCTGAAATGAGTTACTGGTTTCAACAAAGCCACTTTGGTAGACCACATTTTGAAAAAAAAAAAAAAAAATCTAATTGTTTGGCAAAGCATTGTATAATATTAACATCCTTTAAAATCTCCAGAAGCCTTTCTTCAAATCCATACTCAGAGTCCTTTAGACTGCTACTAGATTACTAGAGTAATACAAAGGAATTCAAGTGTAAATGGCAGTGTAGGCCCTGGTTTTCCAATCTAAGAAGAAAACAGAGTTTACAGTTCAGTTCCATTAGAAAATTATGACAACAATATAACCCCTATTTTTATAAATGGGATAAAAGAAGACCCAGGGAACTACAGGCTGGTCAGCCTCACCTTGGTGCCCAGCAAGATCATGCAGCAAATCCTCCTGGAAATTATGTAAAGGCACGTGGCCAATAAGGAGGTGATTGATGACAGCCAACACAGCTTCACTAAGGGAATATCACGCCTGATAAATTTGGTGGCCTTCTAAGATGGCATTACAGCATTGATGGATAAGGGATGAGTGACTGATGTCATCTGCCTGCACTTGTGCAAAGTATTCCTCCCTCCCTGGATGTCTTGCAGGTGTGTGCCTCAACTCCATCTGTAGGTCATTACAGTCCTTGTAGGACTATCCCTATGACAAGAGTTCATATCCCACTTTTGTTACAAGCACTATAGCACTATGTATTTAACTCCAACGTAGTTGGGTTGAATGTCCCATTTTAGAGCCGAAGATGTTAAACAAATGCACAATAAACAAAAAATACAGATCAACTAAAAAACAATGTTATATATTATATCAACATTGTAGGGCACTGCATATAGATATATAGAATACTACGTATCCTGTTCTGGCTGAATAGTTTCCATAGGACATTGTTAAACAAAAATGTTTCATTGTAGGAGTGATGTTTATACCAGGTGCAATAATTTCTTTAATAGATGTTACATTTTCATCTACTGAAAATACTGAAACATTTACTCTGTGTTTTCAAGGCCAATGATCTTACAATACTAAGAAATTTTAGGTACAGGAAATCATACTTGATTTACTGATACCTCTAAACATAGTCATCTGTTATTCTCTTGTTACCACATTAGAGTACAATCCTTGCTTCACATTTATAATGTGCATAAAACCCTATTCCATTTATCATTCTTGACGCACATCTGCTTGCACTCCCTTAGAGTGAGATGTTTTCAGCTCAAAATAGCTCTGGGTTACAAATATTTTTATTCATCAGTAATAGTTAATATTTTTAATTGGGAAATAAATCCTTGTCTTCAAGATCACTCTTTTGTAACTCACTGCAAATAATTATAATGTGCTAAAACCGCAGATTCTTTGAATGTCCAGCACAAGTTCCTGTGGTTAAAGATTACTTATTTTCTAGCAAACAGTGGTCACTTGGTTCCTACAAGTGTTATAAACACTTTGTTAGTATTTGCTTAGATGCATAACCATTTCAGCTTTGTGCATTTTTTTAACACTTGCATTTGGTCTGTTTATAATCTTTTTTTTCCTGGAAAATCAAAAGGTAATATAAGTCACTATTCATGAGCCTTTGAAAGATTAATGTTTCAGCTTTGTAGTGTTCATTATGGACTGGCATAGTCACTCATCCATCTAAGTCTAAACATACACATATTTGCAGGGTGTCTGATGAACAGGAGCAGTATGATACTTATGAAAGTTAGGTAATACCAGAATTATACTTTAGTCTCCTTATGAGTGGGCCTATGCACACTATTGTTGGTCACAGGGAAACGCAGCTTTCTTCAGAAGCTTTCTGTCTCATTCACAGAAAACCTATGTGATCTCCATTTAACAAGAGGATTTTTTTATTTTTCTCTTACTTTGTAGTTGAATGGATGGCCCCATGTTATTTTAGTGTATGCTATTGAAATTCTCTTCTGTATACTGAGAGGTGTGCATTTCTCCTTACATTCATAGTGTATTTCTCCTTATGTTCACAACTGTAGTCCTGGAATGTTTTCACAATATCTCAGTAAGAGGGGAGGAGGGTATTATCAGATAAACAAAACTGAAATGTGAAAGCATTAAGATTAGAAGCTTCCACTCATTCTGGGCTCAGTGTTTGAGAACATGTGCTTTTAATTTTCCTACAGATGAATCCAGTGCTCATCTGACAGGGATGGGTGAAAGTAGGCTCTTTGCAAAATAGAGTGTAAATACAGAAATTTTATATTCCACCATCTTGATACCAATATTGTTTGCAAGCTTTTTTGCTGGTAAGTGTGTTCAGAAATCTGAGAAAAAGTGGTATTCAGAGGCCAGGGTTCCGGTCCACGTCTTTTGCAAGAGCATCCTTCAAAACATATTTGCTTTTCTGTCCAGGATTTGCTAGCTTCAGCTGTGCTGCTCATCTCCTTCTGGCTGTCTTGGTTGTAGTCTTGTCTCTCCCCTACTACAACACCTTGTCCAGTCCCATTCCTTTCATTTAGTGAGACAGTTTCTGCTTTCCAGTTTTTTGATTTCAGTCTCATTTTCATCATTCTCTTGTCGTAGATTTCTCAGGCAAATCCAAGTCTCTTTTCTGGGCCTAGCTCTTGCCTAGTCACTACTCCCTGATCTGGTTTTGTCATATACTGCCTCCCTCTGAAACACCCAGCTCAGTTTAGTCTCACTTTAAAATTCTGCCCTGGGTTTCTCACCCAGTTTTAATGTCGATCTCTCTTCCTGGTTTGCATTCAGATGCCATTCAGTGACTATCCACCTCTGCAGTGTCACATCCTGCAGGGTAGAAGGTGTCCAGAGCACTGAGAGGAGAGTGCTGTGCTGGGGATGTGTCTGCTCAGCTATGCATTCCCACTCAGGAAATAGGAACTATGCATTTTTATTTTGGCTTGGGAGAAGTCTAATTCTGTTCAAAGTCATCAAAAAAGAATCTCCTAAAAGAAAACTTGGTAAGTGAGAGAGTTTCAGTACCCTGGCTCTGTCTTTCTGTGACCTCTCAGGCAACATGGCTCAACCATGCTTCTCCTGGGTCTGGTAGAGCAGGGGAGGGCAAGAAACACCTCCTGCCTCTCATAGCTGACAGACATGTAGTGGAGGAACTGCTGCAAAGGAGAAGCTGGAGTGGGAAGCCATTCCTGCACACAGGTCTTGATTCCCTGGCTGGTCTCCCCTGTAGCAGCCTTTGCTGGGTGCAGCCTGCGAGGAATGCTCTCTGAGGGCTTGTGCAGGGGATACAGGCCTGTGAGGAGTATGGCCACGTCAGTGACCTGACTTTTCCTGTCATGGTAGAGACATCTACCTCAGCTTGTGCTGCTCTCTGCATGCCAAGCCAGCCACTCAGCCACAACCCTTGCCTCTTCTTTGTCTTGTAAGTCTGGAATGGAGGAATCATGTCAGCTGACCAGAGAGACGTCTAGTTTGGGCAGGAGAGGCCAGAGCACCTCACGCTCACCCCATTCTCTGTGACCCTGGTCTGGGCTCCTTCCCATCCTCTCTCGTCTCTGCTCAAGCCTGTGCTGCTCCTCTGCTCATTAGCCCCTTGAGCTGGTGGCAAAACCAGAGCACTGGTGCTGTCAGACAGCCTTTCTGGAGGTCTAGTTAAGTGGTGTCAGATTTTGATTTAAATAAAATGGAAATGCCGCTTCATTTACACTGGCAATTTTCAAACCATGGGGGCTTCTGAATCTGTTACAATACAGAGAAGAAAATGTATAAGTCCTAAGAGAAAGCAGAAGTCAGGTAACTCCTGCAGGGAAGGGGGGGACTGTTCCCTGACTGGGAACACAGAAAAATCAATAAACTGCTATTTTTATTTCTCACAGTTTGAGGATGAAAGATACCAGAACTTCAAAAATTACCAGTGTGCAAGCACTTTATGAGGTCTCTCAAAAGAGAAGGAAGTTTCAAGTGTCTGCTTTTATCAATCATGCAACTTTGAGATGTTACCAAGTGTTTCTGTCACTTCCAGGCCTCTCAGTCATGTGTGCATGCTTGTCTTTCTGAGTGACACCGGTCAAGGGCAGATTGCCATGCAACAGTTTTAAATTTAGTGGTTCCCAAAACACAATTGTGTTGATGAGGTAACCAGCATAATGATGTGCTTTGTCATTTTATAGAGTAATTTTTAAAAGATTAAAAACTTTTAAAATTTGGAAGACACAGTAAGGCATGAATGTTTGGCAAGAATTTCATAGATCCATCAGCTAGGCAACGAGACAAATTGATTCTGTTTCCAAGGGCTTTTTGTTTTGTTTTGTTCTGGTTTTTATGTTCATTAAGTGCTGCTCAAATATGCCAGATTAGCAACTTTTTAGAAACTGAAGTTCTTTATTATTGAGCATATATAGAACCATTCAACACCCAACAATATAGTTCAATTTTTCTTTATTGAACTGTATTGCAGTTTAAGAAACTGCCCTCGGTTTGACAAGCTTGAGACATTGACCTGTGGGGCATTAAATGAGTAAATAAACTATTGCTAAGGTTACCAAACACTGTACTTGAGTAAACAGATGCTTCCAAGAGCTATAACTCACATACACTTTAAAAGAAGCAGCATTGCTCAAATCATGTGAGTACTTGATAATCTCAGATTCCTGTTTCAAGTTAAGTGCTGTGGTGGACAACTTTCTGAATTGCATATTTTTTGCCTATTAATGCTTTATTAAGAAATTAAGGTCTGGAAAACTGATCTGTTTGAGATCAAAATATTGCCCAATACTTACATAGAGAAACAACATAAATCACAAAATACATTATTTTCTCAAAGGAGGCCTTGGCATATACAGACATCCAGCTTCTTTTGGAATGAATCACACATAGAAGCTGAACTGCTCACTTCTATAATGACTCATTTTAATACAGTTCTTTCTTAGACCCTGCTTAAGAAACAAACAAATTCATCAGCACAAATATGCCCCATCCTCACAGTTTATTTCAGTCACTGCTGGTTCTTATCATGTCATATTTTGTGTGATGGGGGGGACCCAGTGCCCGATAATGGACATGAAGCCATGTGCAGTGTGAATGGAATGGAACCTTGTCTCCTTTAAATTCATGCACCAGAGTGCAAAACATTTCTTATTGTGTGAAAACGTCAAGGAAATGTTGACTTGGCTTGGTAAAAGGAGCATCAACTCCCTTGTGGAAATGAACACAAATTGTTTTGACTATTTCGATTGAAAGGCACTTTGGTATCTGAAACAATCTACATTGTGTGGTCAGATGTAATACAATTTCCATTCCTCTTAATTGTCAGGAAAAATGGGGGAAGATAATATCATTAGGCCACTGACAAAACCTCAGACTCATAATACTTTCTGATGCTGAACTTGATAGCTCATAGATTGTACCTATTTGGATATTACTATAAACCAAAAAAATGAGAGACTAAGTTAAATATCCAGTCACCTTTTAAATGCTTTCTAAACCAGCTTGGTGCCTGTGAATATGCTGGGTTTTCCTATTCAGTGTAAGCAGGTTGAGTGGGGGAATCTGGTTATAAATAACTATTTACATTTGCCATCTTTTTCATTCTCTGATAATTTCTTTTTTGCATGTTTATTTAACCATATGTAGACAACATCTGGAGAGGCCATCACTTTTGCAGTATTCCACCTCTAAGGCAATTTTTTGTATTAGATGGCTGTCAGAAACTAGTAGAATTACCAGTACTTTCATGTATTTTAGAAAAGCCATGAAAAAGAGTATGTTTTTTAAGCCAAATAAGACTCAATATTGTTTGTATTTTGCAGATATCTTTCACTGAAAGTATTCCATACCATCTCTGTATGTAGAGCCTTACGTGATGTTGCAAACTGCACTGTTGTGGAATGCATGAATTATATTTAGGAGTAATTTAGTGTAATTTTATGCTTATTAATCTGTATCTTATGTAACATTATCACATTTTCTCCTTTTTGTTCTCATTGTAAGCTACCAGTTACTTATGCTTTCAGTGCTTCCCTGTTGAAAAGAATGATTTACTCTCAATCCATCTTTTCTGCTGTATGAGATGACTGACCATAGGAGAGGTTGGAGGAAGAACTGCTGAAAGAACTGGGAGGGGACAGGGACTCTGGGGTCACTGACTTCTGTGCCAAAGGATTACAGCACAATTTTCTACTTCAAATAAGATGCCTTCAACAGCAGTTTTGTATCATTCTTACTCTATGACTGTATTTTATCCCTTTTGTTGTGCAATATGTAAATTTCCAGATAGTGACAATACCTGCCAGAAATAATGTCTGGTTACAGGGCCTTAAAACTTGGGTAAATGGTATAATGAAATGCTAGAAAGAATGTCCAGCAAGACTTGCTAATATATTTGCGTAGTCAGATGAAAATCTGTTAAGTCTAAATTTTGGTCATTCTGCTTCTAGGCTGCAAGGAGGACACTATAACGCGCAAGAGGGGAGGGGAGGAACACAGACATAAGAACTAACTTATTAATTAACTGAGTGATATACTCAGAGTGGCTTTTTATGTAGGATTGAAGCTGGATCCTCATATATTTTTTGCCAGCTCACTGACTTAATTTAGTAACACTTGGCACAGCTAAGAACTATCTTAAATCTAAAAGCAGTTGTGAGCTTGTGGGAGTTATCAAAGATCAAATAACTCAGGGAATGAAGTCCATTCTCTTTCTCCGAGATGATACTTTGCCATATTATGATGATATTTTCAGGGTAATACAAAGAGCTGGCCAAATAAATCTCCCCATAAAGGTACTGATTGTGTATGTTGACATTATCAGCATATTAAAATAAGGATGAAAAATTGAAAGGAAAATGCTGTCAAAGCATATGTGCCCGACTGTCCCGACACCCTCCTTTATCTCTGGTGTGCTGACACATATTCCAAAGTTTCATTCTACCTGATGTGTCATTTACTGAATCACTGTGCTCTCACTGTGTGAAGAAATTGTGAAGAGGATGTTTGTTTTTCTGACTGGGGAGAGAAATACGTGATTTCTCTGAGTTTCCTTTGTTAATTTGTCATTCCTTGCTCAAGTTGGCTAGGCTTAACATAGCTGAAGGTGACCTGATTTTGATCCTGACAAATTCCGTTGACTGTGATAGAAGGAAGTGCTGCAGAAAATATATAGCTGAGTGGCAGGATGTAATGAATCTGGCCACTCAAGCTGGGTATGCGTGATGCCTCATCTTAGAGATAGCACGGTTGCAGCCTGTAGCTTGTTTAGTGATATTTTTCTGCAAGTTTCCAAACTCTTTCGTTAAGCACAGTAGAAGTTGCGCAAGCTATGCAGGAGTGCTGAGAGTCCATGACTATTTTGCAGTACAATTCCATGGCCTAACCATATCTTTAAAGTCTTAATTTCAGAGAGTTACTGCTAAGACTTTTAATCAGGTATCTGAACATTGTATATTTGAAAAATTATGTCTGATGTACTGACAAATCAGATTGTCTGATTGTAAGCACCATAGGTGCTATGTAATTCCTGATCCAGAGTCACCCTGCTGTGAAAAGCAACTGACAGCAAGTGATTGAATAGAACAATGTGAAAAAGTTTTCTAACACGTGTACTTGCTGAAGGCTGTTTTATTTACATCATTTTTTCCTTCCAAACATTCAAATAAGTTACCTGCAACACTGATTTTCTCAAATGTCATGAGCTTTAGACATGTTCCCATTCTTAAAAATGATATTAAAAAGTGTATTATTGGACTCATCTTTTCCACTGCCGTTTTGTTTTGAGTATGCTCAGTAAACAGTTTACGTCCCTAAAAGCAGTCAAATTCATTCCGGACGGTGAGAATTACTGTAACTTTGTAGTTTATGCATCATGTTCTGTAAGAAAGCCAAATTTTTACATGAAAAATGTAAACATTTTTAAAAAATTCTCCCATGCTACTCCGCTGCCTCATCTAACTACGGTTTGTGAGAAACCGTCAATGTACATTTTACTTCCAAGAAAAAAACTCTTGAAATTCCCAGAAAAATCTTGAAAAACTGTGAATGGCATTCTCCTTTTACAGAGAAAAAAAAATGATGCACTGCTTTGGTGCAACACTTTTAGTTGCTTAACTCTGCAGCACCTTGGAGCATGAGCTGAACTGCCTTGTTCACAGCTATCAATTCCCTGAGGTGGTGGAAAGGTAAGTGTTGTGACAGTGGTGGCAAACCCCTTTGTGGATCAGTTCCATGGTAAATAATTCCATTGATGATGTAGAACATTGTACAGAGAATCTTTTTCAACCTTCTGGCATATGATCTAATTCCGTCAGCAGATAAATGTTTGTTCTTGCCTCTTGAGGTAGCTTTTCTTTCTTCATGCTGTAAAATGCTTTGCTTTTAAAATTAGCACCTAGGTGTAATGTGAAATGCCCATTGGATTTTTGAACTGGGCCATCCTGTTCCTTTATAACATATATTTCAGGTTTTTACTGTGCTCAGGAGAATTTTTGTTTCACTCTAGTGAAAAAAAAACCAAAACCAATCAACCCAAAACAAAAACAAACAAACAAACAAACAAACAAACAAACAAAAACAAAACAAAACAAAACAAAAAAAGTGCGGTTTAAAAAATGTGATACTTAGGTCCCTCTACCAGATTTTCAGTCAAATCAGTGGTTAAGAAAACAGTTCCTTTCAAGCTTTTGGTGTAAGTTTGTAGCTTTTCAATGAAACCTTCCATTTTTAAAGGATTTTTAAAATGTACATTATAGGGAGTGAGGAGGACTTGCAAACTTAGTTGTAGAAGCGGTATATGTCCTTCATGTCATTTAAAATTCCATCCAAATAGGGACCAGAGTCTATTCAAGAGAGCACTGCCTTTCAGTCTGATAAGAATACATATAAGTGCTTTCATTAAAACAGAGTGGTTCAAGTCCATGCTAAAAATAAAGCATGTCTGTTCATGGTTTACTGTATCAAGAGTGGTTTGCAGTGAGATAACCTCAGTACAATTTTATCGCTGCTATGTAAGTGTTCAGTAGTAGGCAGAAGAGCCCAAAATTGTTATTAATTGCATTCCCAGGCAGATGCAAACATATCTTCTCACCTGGAGGTAATTTCAGCTGTTTTTTAAATAGATTGAATTCATTAAAAATATCTCTTCTGTAGCTTTCTGCTGATAAATTGTTGATCCTTTTTATATTTAAAATCAGTGTACATGCTTCCAGTTATTTCTTGCTACACAAATGCCAGAGCTTACTACTATTAATAATTTATCCCAGATTGTGATTGGTCTTTTTAAAACAAGTTAATATTTTTTAGTTTTACAGCATTTTATTTGTACACTATACTCTTGTATTATCCATGTTATGTTCCTGTGAATTTCTGTGAAAAGAGAATTTAGCTTTACAATGCTATTGCAAAACAGATTGCTTTACATAATTGTCACGAAATCAAAGGGGTTAAGCGTGTCAGAAGAAAATCTAATATGTAACTCAGCATCTGAAATTATGCTAGAGGGAAATAATTTGTGCGTCTCACCAAATTAAATCAGATAAAGTGGGGCTGGGTAAATAGTATGGTTACAAGTAATATTAACTTTGGGAAGGTTTTTCTTTTTGTTTGCTTTATATCTGCATATATTTTGGCTATTTTCTGGGAAATTGCTCAAATAATTGCAGGTAGAATAACTTTAATTTCCCTAAAGTGCTGAAGTCATGCATCTATCTATCTATCTATCTATCTATCTATCTATCTATCTATCTATCTATCTATCTTTTTTAAATAATAAATTCAGTTTATTATTAAGCTGAAAAAGGTACTTCAAACTTGAACTAACCATACAGATTAGCGTCCATGTTGAATCCATTACTCCAGATTATAGAGAGCTGTTAAATTATTTTTGATTGAAGTTAGGGAAGAAAAAACAAAGTCTTATTTTTATTATTTAAATCATTAAAAAATGGGTAAATAGTATCTCTATAGTGCCTTTACACAGGCTTTTCCTGTAAATCCATATTGCATATCTCAGTTTTGATTTCATCTTGAGCCCGCCAGGCTGAATGGAAGATCAAAAGTAACATTAGCAATGTAGCTCATCTCAGAGCAGAGATGCAAGTGTGATGGATAAAATGCCAAAAGGATAGAAACAAAATAAAACAAAGAAGAAGAGAGGGAGTCAGCTCCAGCTCTCTATGGTGTAGTGTAAACCATTATTACTGACCTTGAATCCATGCATGCCTTTGTGCATACAACTGGAAAACACTGGGAGATGATGATAAGCTGCTGCCATAGTTCAGAAAACTGCAGATAAACTATTCTTTTCAAAAAATAATTTCTTTTGTTAAAGTAATTGAAAATAGTTTAGGTGTTTGTTGCTTGCTTTTTAAGGTACTTCTCAGGATAAAGAAAAAAAATTATTATAGGGTTAACACAATATTTTAAAAAATTGTTTCAAAATCATAGTCAGAGGGACCAAAGACAGAATTTTCCTGAATCTTTTTTTATCCTAATATTCTTAATTCTTGTCTTATCACACCAAAGGTTAGCTCATTTATTAGTTATCCTAAAACTGTGTTATTGTGGTGACAAGTAGTACTTCCATACAACATTAGTCAAAACCTTTCTATACTTTCATTCTTCTGGTTCATTTAGTAGCAAGTAATCTTTCAGTCACAATTAAAAATGAAACAAAACAAACTTTAAAAACAAAAAAACAAAAACAACAAAAAAAAAAACTGGCACTAGTCTTCCATATGCATAAAAAATAGTAGGAGGGAGTCAAATGCCTGATCCCAGCTCGGGACCTCTAGCAAAGGTACCAAATGCAGAACTTTTGGATTTCTGGATAAAAAGTGAAATGAGTGGCGACACAGTTTCTAGACCTCATCAGCTTGTGGGAGTCAGCTACTAGAAAAGTAGCTAGCTAATAAATAGAATTAGCTAATAATTAGCTAATAATTAGAATTAGGGTTAGAATTCTGGTCTCTGCAGGTGTCACAAAGCCACAGTGGTGGTACCAGACCCCCTCCAACTGCTTAGAAAGGTGACTTTGTGAAGTTCTCAGTAGCATACAAAGCCTTTAATTTCGAAAGAAAAATGCACTACCCTTGTAATGGCATCATCTTACTAAGGTCCAGAAATCTGAAGCCTCACAGGAGTTGTTCTTCCGGTATTGGATCATTTACAGAGACCTCCCATCCCTGCCTTTCGATGCTGCAGCTCTCTGTCTGGAGGATATTCCTAGAAGACCTTAGAGCTCCCAGGGTGAAGTGGAGAATAATATGGTCTTTTACAAGAGAGAACACCTCTCTGACTCCCTTCCCCTGTTGAGTAAATATACATTTTGCTGAAATATTTGTTAAAAATTTAGACACTTTGAAAGCAAATAATCCAATACCTTCTTTTTTTTTCCCTTCGAGATGTAATTGCATCAAAACAGCTCTATTTCTTGTCTTGGATTCTTGGCTCTTCTTTCCAAATTTTGAGAAATCCTTACATAGCTGCAGTGTTGGAGATGACCTCAAAGCCACTAATTAATATTCCAGAATGTTAATGGCATAGCGTGAAGAGGAAAATGTGTTACTAAGGAATGGCAGCAATCACTCAGTAACTGAAGTTGTGCCACAGCTCTGTTATAAATTTTAATTTTGACACTATATCACCATCTCCACCCTCCACCCACAATATTCTGCTGAAAAAGAAGTTTTGGAATTAATGAAATTTAGCACAATCCATCTCATCCTAGAGAAGATTGTTAAAATAGGAAAATAGTTTTAAACTTAGGAGGATGAAGGGATATGAAGTCTCATTGTTTGTAGGATTGGCAGGATTTGAGTAGTGTGTACAAAAATTTAGTTGCCTTTTGTTTGCCTGTCCTCTCCACCCAGTGGTAACTGACTGCAAGTGTGGGAAATACAGCAAATAGAGTAGATCAATTAATACTTGAACCTGAGTGTATTGACCTGTGCAGTTATTCAGCTAAAAGGTGAATGCTCTGTGGAAACTCAGCATGCCCGGTACAGACTGAATCCTCAGCAAGGATCTGTTGTGTTATTGCAATCCTTTCTTCACTGTCAGACAACTGATTTTTTTCAGAGGTTAGACTGGCCTTATGCAATTGTAGTTTTGCAGATACCAGAATCTCTCAGACGGTAGTAATTGAATCATCCTGAAGCATCCAAAATTTCAGCCAAAACAGGTAATATTTGCCGCAATTTGGAAGAATTACAGAAGTGTGAAATGCTGAAGAATATCTGTTTCAGGAATTAATTAAAATTTTGACAATCCTAAAAGGACATAAAGAAGTTTATCTTAGTAATTTCATCCATTAAATGATTACCACAGTAGAGTAGTCTAATTTTTACTTGTGCTAATAGATAATAGCTTTTTCTTATTGTCTGTATATATCACTAGGTCCTGAAGATCTCAATTGAGATTCTAAACACATTGTACTTGACATAGCTGTGATGCAAAATAATCATGGGCCCAAAATCTGATATGG
Source organism: Acanthiza pusilla (assembly GCA_036630365.1). Classification (NCBI taxonomy): domain Eukaryota; kingdom Metazoa; phylum Chordata; class Aves; order Passeriformes; family Acanthizidae; genus Acanthiza; species Acanthiza pusilla. The sequence goes on from JAXCHO010000078.1 coordinate 350,604, forward strand.
GTGATCTATCATTTTTCTCACTCTACAAGTTGAAAAGATTGAAGACCCATAAAAATGACATCCTTATATGTCTGCTAAATTTCAAAAGTGATCCTCTTTCTCCTTAGGCCCCTTACACTACTTTAACCTCAGGCCTGTTCTTCTTCCCATGACTACTTTCAGTCTTTTCTTTAAGATATTATCAATGCAAGATTCACCAAATGCCAGGAATTTACAGATATTCCCCAATGTCATCAGAAAGAAAGCAATCTTCCAATAACTTTGTATACCACGTGTCACTTTGTTTTTAAAATTCCCTGGGAAATTTGGTCAACAATCAGATTAAAATAAACATTTAAGCATTTTGAAAATGTCGTTGCTTTTTTGTTTTTTTCAAAATTCTTGTCGTGTTCTTGGCTTACAATATCATTGACATGACTTGGTCATGTTTTGTTAAATTGACCTTGCCGAGGAGAAGTACAATTTTGGGATAAGGCTGTGAGGCAACAAGAGGTTGTTTTTGAGTGTACAAAGATCATCATTTGTCCTTATAAACAGTGCTAGATTTGAACTGATCTTTCTCTAAATCCAGCTGCCGGGTCATGGAAAAGAATTGCTTTCCTGGCATAAAAACCAGGAAGAATGCAAAAGAGAGGGTGAGAGTGAGTGTGTTTGGTGAGTAGAATGGAGATTGCTTGAGCGGTCATGTAGTGCAAGAATTACAAGTCAGACAGGAATTGGAAGGCCATGAGAAAATGATGTAGCTGTAGCTTGCCCCAGCACGGTGTGATACAAGGGACAGGACAAGCATCTGTCAAGGACCTGTAGAGCTGTGCTGTTTGATGAGGAAAGGCAAAAGTGTGTTTGTGTCTTCGTTCATTTCCCTTTGACCTTCATTTTTTTGAGTCCATTTTTAGAAAGCTTAGTCATTGTGTGGCATTAGCTATATATTTCCTGGGATTTCTGGGACATTCTGGGTGTTGCAACCTTACATGTTTCTTAGGAAAATGTTTTATTTATGAGGCATCTCTGTGTAGTCAGGTCAGTGTTCTGTTTTGGACAAAAGCTTCTCTCTTGTCAACAAGAAACTCTTCCTGTATTACTATGTCATTTTCTCTTCTTGACTGTAGATTTTCTTAATGATGATGGTAACTTACGTATTGTAGAAGAAATAGATTATATTTCACTAGACAGGGTTTTGGAGAAAGACAAGATAAATGCATCAATCAAGATAAAAACAGTTAAAAATTACTTAGTTTATTTTACTGTAACTGTATGTATGTGTTATGCATTTTAAATCCTCATGATTTGTTGTTGGAGAAAACCTGATATCAGAAAGCTGCAAGACAGGAATATTTGCCATAGTCTTTTACAGAGAAGTTTTATCTCCAAATAATTGCTAGGAAAGAGTTGGTTTCAGACATACAAAACTATTAAAAATGTTCTCTATTTATTTGTAAGTTATAAATAACATCTATATGAAATGTAAATATGATATTTCCAGGAATTTCCATGGTAAAAAAATATACTTGAAAAAGGATGTTATTTAGTTAATGGTAAAAATTGTTACTTATGAGCAAAATAATCAGAACAGTCCTTTCCAGCACTATCTGCAACACACTTACCATATGCAAGTTATCTGTTCATAGCACCAATGTATTGCACCAGTAACTGAGTGTTTAGTTTTCAAAACTGAATGTCTACTATGTCTTATGATGTAATGGTAAATTATACACAAATATACTGTGAACAGAAGCAGAATATTTTAGTGAACCTTGTCTCCGATACAAGTTTTCATTCAGGGAAGACAAAATTATAGACTAATTTAGTTTGACAGGGTGACATGAAAAGTTGAGGAATGAAGTTATACTGGATTTATAACCTAATAAATTACTTTCAATGAATTTGAAGTGAAGGAAAAGAAAGAGGAGTCTTGATAAGGTGGCAACTTAACCATTAGTTAAATGGCTGTGATTGAAAAGGCTGGAATACTGACCTCTGAAACAGAGCCATCGGTGCAGTGTTCGCTACACAGACAGCAAAAAATCCTAGTTTGAGTGAACTGGAAATGCCAAGTAATTATTACCATACAGATATATCTCAAGTACTTAACATGGAAGATGCTAACAACATTTTTACTGCCATTTATAGAAACTGTATTTTAGACAGTTAAAATTTTCCTTACAGTTCCAATTACAGAAATGTTTTAAGTCCTGTTTCAAATCTTCTTGACAGCATATTTTTAATGGTTTATGTTTCCTTTGCCAAGGTGACTTTAGATGTATAGGGCTCCCACTGACTACCAAAAGTTTTGTCTGGCATAAGAAGATAAAAATAAGGTCCATGATTAAACTTTAAATGTAAAAGCATTTCTGGTATTAAAACAGTTGTCAGAGACATTCAGAGCTGCTGAGTTTTAAGGAGAAGATATGTTGCTAAAGTCAAACCCTAAATAAAATGGATTTTTTTTATAAAGGAAAATTTTCTGCCAATGACTCTTATTCTCCCTATTTGCTCTTACCGAATTCAAACTAGGGCAGTTCTGACTGCCTGGCGATTTAATTCATTTAAATGACAACTTGAATTTTAATACTGAACATGTATCTACCCTGAAAGTTTGATGCAGCTGTTCCTCAGGAGTCACCAGAAATATACCAAAGCATGTGTATAGCTGCAGAGGCATAAAATGAATATTATTCAAAAGGAGTTGATATTGTGTCTGCATTAAACTTCTGGAAGACTGCTTCAAAATAGTCTCAGTGAGAGTTTTGTTTTCTTCCTCATCTCAGGCCTACATAAATAATTGTATGCATTTCAGCACAAAAAGCAGGGAAGGTAATTAAGGAAATATTACGCAAGATGTGGAGGATTGCTCATGCTGATATTTTTTCATTGCAGTTTGTTTGCATTAAGGTGCCAAGAATTTTTAATATACTTTAAGAGGAACTGTGTGCCTGCTTACTGTCTACAGAATCAGTAGCTACACAATCAGACTTGTATGGTTTGTTTATTATAATCCAACTGCTAAAGTTCGTAGTTGAAATTAGTACAAGAAGTGAAATGGTGTGTTGCTTTTCACAGTTTTATGCCACATTTCACAGAAACTTTTCAGCTGTGTTGCTTACAGATTTTATTGAGGTATAGATTCAAGAACAGATAGGTGTCTGTTTATTTGCATAAAAGGTGTTAGTCACTTTCTGGAGCCAAAATTTCAGGGATGGACATTCTTTGGCCTCAATGACTTTAACTTTTCTATCAATGTAAAAAAGCTATTTGTGTGAATGATGTTTTTATTTTGCTATGCTGTTTTTTAAAAAAAGATACTCACTGCAGCATAAAACAAACCAGGCCATGCTTGTCAGTACCAAACTGCTAAACATAACTGACTCTTGTTTTGAAGAATAAATAAAGGTCCCAATAAAGGTTAAAATTGGATGAGAAAATAAGAGAAGCTCAGCAAGAAAACAGATTAGTTTTTTAGGCCAAAAAAGTTAAAATTGCTAAATATTAGCGTCTTCTCTTGAAGAAAAAGTGAGATATAGATGCATGAATCCATGAGTTAGACAAGTTCAGGTACTGTAGCCCTGCCTGATTGACACACGTTTCTGGCAATACACCACCTTCTTTATCCTCCTGTTGCAAGTGATGTAGAAACCCTGAAAGAAACATCTCATGATCCTCCATTTCTTATACATCTTTATTATGGGGATATGTTGAGTCTAATACTTCTTGACTTGCAAATATGGAATGTGTTTCTCTGTGCTTCTGTGTTAATGATGGTTACTTTGGTGCTCACCTTCCATGAGACAGACATGGACATAGGACATTCATACAATTGTGAGGGAATTTGGTCTTTTTGCTCAGGTGGACACCCTGAGCAAAATTAACATGAGTAATTTATACTTAATTTATTGTCCATTAACAGAAATTTATGATCAGTGTTTTGTGTATTAAGAAGAAAAGAACATAAACAATTAAATAAAGAAACAGTATTCTCGTCTTTTCCCAAGTTCAACTCCAAGCAACACCTATCCTCCCCCTTCCTTGTCTCAGCTCCTCTCATTTTTGTTAAGGGCTACACTTGGTCCATACAAATTCCTCCAGTGAGGTGAGGAGTGGTGCAGGAGGCTGGTGCTGTGTGTGCAGATTTTGGTCTGCAGCTCTGAGCCTCTTACTGGTCTTCAGCTGCTGTTCTCTTCATTAGTTCCCCTGCCCTTGCATAGGTTACCTGTGCACAACACCCCTCAGGGCTATCTGTGGCTAAGGGTGGGTTGCCCACACACTGCAGGTCCTAGGGGCAGCCTTGTCCTGGCCAGGCATGGAGCAGTTGGGAACCTGCTGCCCAAGACACAGCACACACCCCCTCCATCCCCACTGTGTGCTGCTCAAGGGGCATAAAATGGTCTTTGGGTGTAGTTAGGGGATGGCTCCTCATCCGTGTTGGAGACTTGTCTGCAAGAGAAGTGACCCAAGTTCTGCTTCCTATCCTGACTAAAATCTAATTATTTTGTTTTACAGATTAGAAGAGCTTTACCTAAGGAAGCAGAAAGACACACAGGCTGAGTGATTCCTGAAAGAATGCCTGAAAGGTAGGAGTCTTTGATCCAAACATGGGTCTGAGACTGAATTCAGACATGGACTCATACTCGAAGCCCTGTATACAAGCATGAGTGATTTGATCCCTAATCTTCTATATCCCATGTAAATGCTTTCTCATCCAGCAGTCACCACCATGACTGTGTGTCTGCAAGGAGCCTAATCCTGTCCTTCATTATGCCTTTAGTTCAACTGTGGAATTTAGGTGCCAGGTGGTCTAACCACTGTTTTTCTAGAGATCTCAGGTAGGTGTAATGTCCCTTGCCCAGGCCAGAATATTCCAGGAATGACAGTGACACAACACTATAATCATGCAGGTAAATTTCAAGCCAAGGAGGAATGTGGTAGTGTTTTAAAGCACTGAGCACAAGGTAGATATCTGTGTGCTCAGTTGGTCCTAAAGGCTTAAAATCCTGTTATAAGCACCAAAGAGCAGGAGTTTATAAATAGGATTAATTTAATAATTTAATAAGAAATAGTAAAAGAAACTACAAAAGGCTGTGGAAGAATAGGATCCTTTTGAGAAGACCTGATGATAGACAAACTGTTTGTGATTCCAGATATTTCTTGATTAGAATAACTTTATTATATCCTTTTTTTGCCTGGTAAGGTGTTCTATCAAACATGATAGATTAAAATAAGTTGCTGAAGGTTTAAATAATTTCATCACCTGTAGAAATATCTGGCATATATTTTTGTGTGTGGGTGGACATGTTCATAGAAGCTGCCTTGCATTTCTTAATGCTTCTGGCTTATAAATGTAACATAAAAGAACAATAAAATATCAATGTGATTGTCCAGAGGACTGAAATAGTTGCAGTTCAGTTTGCTGGGACCACACACAAGAAGCAGGGACAGCTTCTATCTGTTGAGTTTTCAGGGACAGTGTAAATTTTCAGTTATCGCTTATATTTTACAGTAAAGTGTGGACCTATATTGTGTTTGTCAGAACAGTTTTTCTCTTATTTTAACATACTGGGGAAAGAATCCTTTCTTTTTCCCTCATAGAATATTCCAGTTCTGACTAAGCTGCAGTTAAAAAATATTAGTCGTTATTTTCAAATCACAATTCAGAAAAGGAGTGCTGTGTTGTGGATACTTGCTATTCTTATGGCAGATATACACTCACGGTCATTGTATCCGTTGCTCAGTGCTTATAAGCTTGCTTTGGTGACTGCACTTGCAAGTGCTGAATGCTGCTACTGGTAGATGTAGGCATGAAACTACTTATTTAATTCCACAGAACTACTTGTGTCCTTAGGGTTAAGCATGATTCAATATTTTGCTGGACTGGGGTCAGAAAGTTCAGTGCTTTTTCAGCTCGGCTTATTGGGCACTGACCATGCAGTTTTAAAATCTTAATTTAAAGCTTAGCTGAACAAGGCCAGATTTCTATCATGTAATGCAATCTGCTCTTTTCGGTTTCCACTGTAATGTTAACTTGTGTGTAGACAGAAGTGCAACAGGAGCACTTGCATAGGAAATAAAGGGCTTCCCAAGTCATAAGGTAATGTTTTGACAATACTTTTAACTAACAGATTTAGCTTAATTTTTATGAGTCCTAACTGTATATCGTGTATAGACAAACTTGTCTGATGCCCAGCATGACTCATGTTTGGTTGTTAATACAATCCTGGAGATAAGGTATTTGACTAGAGCATGCCTTCTTGCATGCTGAAACTAAGATCGTTATATAATACCAGGAGCAGCAAACAACTTTTTCAAAGTCTCATGGAAACCATTCAGAAGTGGGAACTGAATGCCAATTTCATTATCACCTATAAGAAGCCAAACAATAAGGCATTGTAGGCTCACAGTCTGAGCGCAGAACTGCAGGTTTAAGTGCATCAGCCAGTAGGCAAACTCCCCCAGGCTAAACGCTGCCAGATAGAATATATCTGTTAATGGAGCCCTTAGGTGTATTTTAAACGTTTTAAAACTTCTGTGTATGGGACGAACAAGGGAGGATGCAACGCACCGGGTAGTTCATAGTAAGAGTGGGTTCACAGCAATCTTGTATTCACTGGCCTCAGGATATTTTACCATGTAAGCAGCCCTTTTAATGTGCATTTTACGGATCTGAAAATGACGAAGTTGGGGGCTGTGCTCAGTGGAACAATAACACTTTAAACTAAGGAAGGAAAATTCTAGGGAGGTAGAGAAGAAGTGATGAAAATGTTTTTCATTTAGTGTTTTTATGGGGAAAAAGTATTCTGATGATTCTAGTGCTGAATAAGTACTGATGTCGTCATTTACCAAGTTACCAATTTTATTTCACAGTATAAAGGTACTGACAAGAATTTATTTCTACAAATCTCTTAGTCATTTATAAGAAAGTTCTCTTTATTCCTCATCAATTGATTGAACAACTGTGGAAAAAAATCAGAGAGCAGGGTCAGTGAACTGGCAACTTCCCTTTGCCTAGTTAGATCCAAAAATAAAATGGCAATGCAAAGAAGCTGGATTTAAGAGACAGAATACCCAAGATGGATCTGACTATATAGCAGTCATCCTCTGAGAGAGGAACTTTTTGGAAAAGGTCTACAATATCCTAAAAAAAAATTATAGGAGAAATGGTCTCCTGATTAATGATAAGGGCTACAACTGTAATAATTCTAATTATAGTCTAATTATTGCATTCTAATATTAGAACTTTTCTACTTGAGAATATAGAATTAGAAAGTTTTGTATGTCATGGCACTGTCTAAATATGCAGAACTTCTGTCAAAGATAATGCAGGAGAAAATGTGTTGAAGTAGTACTTCCTTTTGCTCTGTATGCCTTCTGGTAAAACTGAACAAGGATACAGACAGCTGTTATTAAAACTGAAACAGTGATTTGATGGAGTCAGAATTTCAATGTTTGCAATCTCTCTTATGCTGGTGGAATATTTCCTTCAAATATTTTCTGAAGAGGGCAGAGTTAGAGCACCACTGAATAATACTTGCTGTACACTTCAGGAAGTTCTGCCAAGAAGAAGCTCCATCTCTCATCCTGGCAGAGGTGACAATAAAGATTTTTCATCTTGAATTTATTTCCAGGCAGCAGTTAGTGTTTACCCTCCAAACACAGCAGATTGCATTCATTAAAAATCATGTTCAAAAATGTTGATGAGGAGAAGGATCTCTCTCTTCAGCTGCTGCTGAACTTTTACAGATGTGCTGATATTCACATGCGTCCCTCACACATTGCAAGGCCAGCAGTTACATGTAATAAATATCAGATTGTCCTTCAATGGTGTCATCTTTTATACCCCTTAAAAGGAATAGTTCTCTAGTTTGAATCTAATTGTGCTGAATCATGCTACTCTTCACAAGTGGGATATTGTAGTCCCATCTTTACAGGCAAGAAAATCCTGAAGAATTTATAGTTTGTGGCAGGTATTGCACAGCTTTATGGGATAAAACCACAGAATTTGATACCCTGAGTTCTATTTCTGTGTGCTGATGCATCTGTCCCTCACAAGAACCTCCACAAAGCAGAAGAGTATGAAAAACTGTATGTGGGATCATTCATTCATTTCTAGGGTATTGCAGTGAAGATTCTGCCATACCAAATATAGGACTCATCAGTCTTTAAAATAACATCATGTAAAGGAGTTTCCAATACATTTTTGTTTCTCATGGTTTTATTTTCATGGGTTCTCCAGGGAATATTTCTTTAAAACTCCCAGGATGACGGAGGAGTCTGGGGACAAGTTATTACAAGAGCCTTCTTTTCCTTAGTTCAAGTTCATATGTGACAAAGTTTGAAAATATTTTTTTGTATTGCAACACTTAGACATTATGGAACTTAGTAAGGCCTAAAGGGGACAGGGAAACACAACTAGCATCCATTTCTCAAGAACAGCAGAATCTCATCTGTCATTTTGAGAAACAGGAATTTAGATCCAGCTTGGGACTTATATCTAACTGTAGCTGTAAAAACTTTCTCAAATGGTTATCTGCTATTTCTGTGGATCCATAAATCCCCATTGCTGTGTATATATAAAACAAATGATTTAATGATTATTAAAAATGTCAATAATAACAATAAAACAATAAAGTTTATAATCCAGTCTGGCAAATTGAAACCCCTACAAGATGTTATTCAAGAGGCCTGAGATAATTTATCCATTACGTTAGAAATAGAACACAAAATTCTTATGCTTCATGCACAGTCTCAATATTAACAGAGTACATAGACATCGTGAACACTAGGATTCATACAATACAGTAGGGAGGGCCAAGAAGTCCAAATTTTCAGTAGGGCTATAGTAAATTATTTTGTAAGATGTCCACACCTCAAATTACTTCTAGTGTCATCTACTTGAGGGCTCTTCTTAATGCAGCCAGAATAACCCTTCAGATTTTTTTTCCCCAAAGACCTCTTATAATGTGAAATGGGACTGAGCTATTTTCCTTAGATGCGTTCCAGACTTTTTTCAGTTTTGAGGAACAAATGCTAGTATTAAGTCCTCCTCACATCTTTTTTGCTACTTTTCCCCCCAGATTTCACAGACTTGTGGTTCTCACTTTGGACTTTCAGCTTAGATGTTCCAGTCTGCGAACTACGGAGACCAGAAAATTTAACTGCTAGAGCATGAACACATTTTTATTCTGTCACCCTGACTTAAAGCTAAGAAATGTTTCTAAAACTGAGCTTTTCTTCTTGAGAAAGATTAAAATGTTATAATGTGAAAGTAGGTGAACTCCTGTTTATTTCCAGGGTACTAATTATGTATTTCAAGAAAAACTAGCAAGTTAGAAAGTGGATTAATCTCTTCACAAGTGATGTCCTTACATAGGATTCTCCTCTGAAAATGTTGTTCACGTGCCTGACCTTTGAAGTCGCCTTATGATAGACCTCTGGCTGAAACGCTGGTTGTGAAATCAAGCTAGGATTTGGTTTATTTTTCTTCTGTTAGTCATGAATGGGTTAGGAATGAACTATCATATTTTGCAATGACGCATTTAATATGTTGTTCTCCAGCTTTTTCACAGAGTTCTGTCTCTATGTGTTTACAAATACACATGCTCACAAGAATTAATAAACCTACAGAGCATGGATTTTTCACAGTGAGAAGTCAGTAGTGTCCCTGTGGGAGATTGCTCATGTTTGTCTTCTGTTGTCAATATTTTTGTTTAGCCACAAAACAAAATTAACTGATAAAGCTTTGTTACAATTAACAGTTTTGGCATAGATTCTCAGACTGATTTTCAGGACATCCAGATGAAAAGAAATTTTGGTGTTTGGTAAAGTTTATTCCCTGCACTTTTTTCCAGAAGGTCAATATAAGTCACAGTTTGCTATGCAAACCAGAATGTTGAAAAGAAGAAACATATAAAGCATTCCTGCTTGGCTAGTCTCTATAGAGCTGACTATCTCCCTAGGTTATGAACATTCTCCTGCCATTTGTGTTGTCTTTGAGTGCAGGTATTACTGGTGTGATAATTTTGAATTTTTATAAGTGGTGCCATGTGTTTCTCAACGTCTGTTGTCAAAACCCAACCCTATATAGGAATGCCTTCTTATTCCATTCCTCCTGCCAAATTTTTCTTGGGAGAGAAATTCTAAGTGCGCTGTTGCTTTACACTTTTAGACTTGAATGCATCTTTTTACAGCAGATATATCTCCTTTTGTTTACTGTAGTAGCTATTATTTTATCACAGATCTGTAGATTGGCAGCAGTTTCTGTCAGAAGTTCACATCATTTATTTTCATCACTTTGTGTGTCCCTGTCTTACTGAAGTTATGTACTAGTCCAAGCCAGAATTCATTATGCTGAGCACACATGGCATTATTATGATTATATCTTAGTATTACTGGAAAGATGCATCAAATAATGTGTGATGTGTTGTTTTGAGTTCTTTTCTGTCATAAATTCTGTAACTAATGTGGCAATTGAAGTGAGGCAAGATTATTTGCAAATTGTGCACAGAAGGTAGTAAAAATTGCTCTTTTTTTGTACTTTCCATATTCCAGAAACTTGAAATTCATTTTAGTTAATTTTCATCTGTCTCAGATAGCAATGACAAACCTTAAGAGAAATTGAGAATACAGCAAAACTTACCTGATTTTTCAAATGGTGAACTTTTCTCTTATCATGGACTTGTCTTATATATTTTTTGCTTCCCATTTCTTGATGTAAATGACACAGATGAAAAATATATTGAGTTGAATTCCTTTCTAAGCTCAACTTTTGAGTCCAGTCTGGGAGGCAGGATGATGACAGGCTGTTGAGGACTGTGAATCACTTTGATTGCAATCCTATTTTTAGTGAACAATTTTGGAATCTTCAAAACTGTAAAATGTTCTCAGTTTTGAGCAGGCATCACAACTTTGATTGTCCTTTCACCAGTAATGTTTTTTCCAGACAGAAGTATGTAGAAAACAGCATGTGGTAGGCTTGATGTAGGTATGTAGATTGAATAGGTGGAAGTTCGTCATCATAATTGTTTTCTAAATAATGTCTAAATGTATAGTTATGGGTGTACATTTTAGGTTTCTGATCCAGGAGTGCAGACCTACCCTATTTTACAACTTTGTGCTGAGGCCAGATCCATATGTCCACCAGTCCTCCCCTCTGTGCTTACAGTAAATTCCTGTGGAAATGAAATTCTATGCATGGTCTGGGAAGGAATTGAGGCTGTATTTCAGCATATCCCTGTTCTGCATAATGGGAGAACAGTATTCTAGGGATGCAGAAAGAACTGAATCTCAAATATTTCTGAAATTTTCCATGGGCAAAAGTAAACTTGGGAACAGGGAAAGTGAATAGGAGTAAAGTGGAAGCAGGGGGGAAAAGGGCAGATGCGATTTTGTAGGAAAGAAGGAAAGGTGAGCGTGCTGGGCAGTGGGACTGGCATAGTGAGGTGAGGAAAGGTGGACTGTGTGATTTCCTGGTTTTATGGATACTCTTCAACAGGTGGACAGTAAACTTGGACAAAAGTGACAGAATGTGCACCTTGAGTAGTGTGGTAACACCAGCAAAGCCAAGGGGCTCTTATTTTCCTGGTGCTTCTCCTGTTTAAAGGAATTTGGGAGTCTTCCTCCTGAAGTACCAGGCCTTGCCTCTTCTCTGTTCTGCTGAAAGCAGCAGCTTTTTTCAAGGCTTGCCTCAGGGTTTTGAGGTTTTTATTTAGTACTGACAGTTATGGAATAAACTGGACTAAGGTTTAATTCTCTTCATTGCCATCACTTGATTTGTGCAGTAAAATCTAGGCTTTAAATGGGTTCTGGTTTTCATAAGAGCTTGTCAGCCAAAATCTGATGATGCTTTTATCTTGATAAGAATTATGACCTAGCAAGTAGGAATGTGATTTTGGTCTGGGATTTTCTTTCCATGTAAATTCAATGTGTTTTCCTGGAATATACTCCACTTACTCTGTGATCTCTTTTAGAGATGTTAGATGCAGTGCCATGTCAAAATTTGCTGCATATGGGAGAACCTCAACTTTAATTCAGTGTTATTCTAGTCCTGGTGGCCTTAAGAGAGGAAAGAATACTAGTAGGTTAATAAAAGTTATGAACTTAAATTTTTTTCCCCAAAGCTTTAGTCCCAGAGCTATGCAATTTGAGCTAGCAATTGTATATATTACGTCTTTTCTGCAGCTGATACTGACATTGCAAGTGATGATACCAAGCACTGACATAAGATTTCTTGTGATAACAATTGTAACGAATAGGATCTACCTGTTGACTAATTACTTTCATATCATAAAAGTAACACACAACATGATGGTTGCTCAGTTATGGAAAATTACATTTCATCATCCTATTTATCTCATTGATTTAGAACAATGATCGGTGGAAATGCCTTATAATATTCCTATATGCTATAAAATTCTTGTCTGTGATTGTATCAACCAAGAAAAAACTACTTAAAGGTCATCTCCTGGATGGGGAAAGTTACAACTCATACCCCCCCCCCCCCCACCCCGATATCTGAATTAGCAAATATTTTTTGACGGAGAACAGAAATATATTTGAATTATTCTTGGTGACATATTATTAATCATTTCCCATCTTTGCATAAATTTTTCCAAGTTTGCACAAAGATTCTTTGGCAGATAACAAAATGTTTTGTGGTAGTGAGTGATAGCACTTTTTACTGCACAATATTTAAGAAGTTCTGACACTTAAGAGAGATTCCAGGAAATATTAATCTAGTTGGATGTGTAAAACCAAACATACAGCAGCTGTAGCTGCTGTTTTTCTCAAAAAATGAGGCAGTGAGTTTACCAGGGCTAAAAGGAGACTAAATTAATGTATTAGACATGCTGTAAAGATCAATCTGTAAGGGATGATGGAGGAGGAACAGGAATTGGGAAAGCTACTGCACCTTTGTCATCAACAAAGAATTTCCTTTGTAGTGTTTTCTATCCTCCTTTAAAAGATGAGAAAGCATGCAGATGGAGTGTGAGAGGTTTTTAAGAAAGCTGTATTCAGTTAGATTGTCTCAGCTTTTCCAAAAGAACTTGTCTCAAAATAATTTATGATTGGAGTCATCTGACTGGCAAACATACAGGACTTGTGGATGTAGAAATGCCCTCTGTGGGACAAGTAAAACATCCACCACCTTAAAAAAAGTAATATACATTTATTTATAAATGAAGGAAACTTTGAATTTGTTGTGAGTTAAATTCTGCAGTTCACGGAGGTAAATTTCCCATTGAGATCTGCTCAAATCAGAATTTGCAGAATTTGGCCCAGTCACACAATTGGCACAGGGTGTATCTGTATCAAGTTTGTGTAGCAGGGTTTTGGTAGCAGGAGGCAGAGAGGACATGTGACTAAACAGACTGCAACCCCCATTCCCTGTCCCCCTGCACCACTAGCGGGGAGGAAGGTAGAGAAATCATGAGTGAATTTGAACCCAGGAAGATGGGAGGGGTGGGAGAAAGTGTTTTAAGATTTATTTTATTTCTCTTTACCCTACTTTTATTCGATTGGCAATAAATAAAATTAATTTCCAAGTGTTGGGCTTCTTTTGCCTGTGGCAGTAATTGGTAAGTGATTTCTCCCTGTCTTTATCTCAACCCACGAGCTTTTCATTACGTTTTTTCTTCCCCTCTTCAGCTGAGGAGGGGGAGTAATAGAGTGACTTTGGGCACCTGGCACCCAGCTATGGTCAAAGCCCCCACAGTATCTTGCCATTTGATAGGTATCCCTTCGTTATCCTCAGCTGTCCTGGACAGACATGTAAGCTGTGCACACAGAGTTTAAAAAGGAGAAAATCCTGCTTGCCTGTTTTCCTGTGGTGGAACCAGTGAATGAGTTAGAAAGGCTGGAGTAGCATGATTGAGAAGGGCAAAATAAGTTCTGAGGTGTGGTTATCATATAAATACAGACTCATTGGGAGGGGCTAAAGGAAATGTTGCATGCTTGTTAACATGAATCAATGGAGCATGTGTTCATGCAACAATGAGATGTGTCTGCCCCTACAACATTGTACACACGATCCCAGCGACTCCTGTGTAGGAACAACCATCAGTTAGATGAAATTCATTTACCATCGTAAATTAGGCATATTCACATCCACTCATTTCAAAGCCAATTAGTGGCGTTAGTGGGGTAATTTGTTCAAATATGTTCAAATTAATTATGACAGCAAGTATTAATGAATGAAAAGGCCCATTGCAATCCAAGGGCTAAGGTAAAATTGTCAGAATTTCCTCAGGGAATTTCTGAGTTCTGAGGTCTGTTGTCTCACTAATGATACCATATTAAAACATTGGGTGGTACTGGCCTCCAAAAAATGAATTCTTCATGTTCTTTTTCCCTCACAGGAATGTTTGAATGACCCATTTAGTGCTGGTAGACTGAAAGTGGGGAGTCAAATGACTGCTGGAAGCACAGATGTTCTTGAAATATGTGAACGTGCATTTACAATAAGAACTGCAAAAAAATGTTTAGACACTGATGTTCCACCAGCTTTGTGTTAGTGCTTGAATATCTTTGAGGATCTAGCCCTTAATTACTGTAGTGATAAACAGAGGTAAACAGAAACATATTAGACAAGACAACCTGAGTTTTAAAGAGTTTGAATATTTACAGTTATTATCAACTTAGACAGTAACTGCATTTTTGGTGCTGGAAAGTGGAGACTGATTACTGCAGGCAATAAAAATATATTGACATCTTCTAAACATATTTCTGATCTTGCCTAGTGTAAAAATACCCCCAGCTTCCCTAGGGAAAAGACCTGTTCTACACATTTGTACAGGAACAGTCTTCACTGTAGCGGAGCAGCAAAAAGAAATACCCTCTTCATAAGCAAAAGCAATTAGATCATCCATGGCTATTTCTAGTCAACTCTTGTAACATCTAGGACAGAGTATTTTGTGACCTCTCTGCTTAGCTCTTCTAGTGATGCATTACCTTCCTGGTAAAAATGTTTCTACTATCCAGTTTGAACCTCCTGAGTCTTAATTTTGGCCTATTTCCCCAAGATGTACCAACTGCAATTCGGCAAAATGTCTTCTCCCTTCAAGTAATCATAACTTGTATTTAGGTTGATGCAATTAAGGCATCACCTCTCTGCCTCTCCTGTGCATTTGTCACTAGTTCTTTGCTGGTTTTAGCAGCAGGACATCTGTGGCATCACCCAGCTTGTTCCTTCTACCATTCATGTTGTGCAATTGCAATGAATGTCCTCCAGCCAATGCTGTTGCTCTCACAGTAAATGGCCATATGGGTGGAATCATCTACAAAGATGACAGTGATTGGGAGAGTTCTGCTAGCTGTTTGTAGAAAGCTTCATGCATTCCCTCTTGATCGAGTAACTTATAACAGACCCTTGGATTCCATGTTCCTTCTTCCTCTTGATTTTGGCTAAGAGGCTTCCATCAGACACATCTTAATTTTCTTACCACAGCTCCTTGGCACAAGAGCATGACTCCAGTTCCTCTTGTTTGTTGCCTCTCCTCCTCAGTCATTGCCTATCCAGGATTGTCCCAGTTTGTGCTCCACATTCTGCTCATATGGAAACCCCACAACTCACCTGGATTTGCACTACTTCCTTGTTGCCCTGGCTCTGTGCATCAGTGTACAAATCCCTTTAGAAAGCCTCCTCCTTTATAGCAGTGTGACCAAAGATGTTATATCTTTGCTGGTGACACAAGCTGTGTAGCTGTGCATTCAATGGCAGCTTAATGCCTCTGCTGTTTCCTGGGCTCTCGTCTTCTGCCAGAAAGACTAAAGATAACACTGTGTGAACCCTTATACCCTCTCACCTTTGTCTCCAAATTCCAATCGTCATCTTTAACCTGCTCAGGATTGTTCTGGTTGCTATTGCTATCTGAGGGTATGATTGTCAAGGAAATTAGTCTGCGGGTTTGAAACTAGAAGTAGATTCAAGTCTAAAAGGGTCCTAATAAAACTGTGTAAAGAAGTGAACATCTGGAAGAAAAAGAAATTCTGAACAGAGTGAATTCCATCCATTTTGCAACCTAAAAAAAGACAGCTGCAAATGCAGGTGACTGCATCTTATACTGCGGAGCTGGAAGACAAATCAGATCCACAAATATTTAATCCACATTTGCAAACAGAGAAGCTAGGAAACACATTCCAGGGAAACCTATCTACTGTCACAGACACTGTGATTTCAGGGAGGTACAGAGAAACTGATTTAAAAGTAGCCTGTTGGTGACAATTCAGTCCTAAACAAATAATGTTAATTTAGCAGCATTTAAAAAGAGTTTTGTGTTTTCGTTTTCTTCCACTATATCCTCTATATTCTCTAATCATCAAACTCTGATATGTTTTGTGCTGAAGGGATAGAAAAAAATAACAGAAAATAATTAGGATGTTAAAGTGACAGAGTGTGAACACTTATATAGGGCTTTGCAAGAAAAAGTGCCTCACAAAACATGTTAAAAAACTCATTCCCACACAACTGTAAAAAAGGCAGAGAACATTAAAACAAGGCTCCCTCTAAACAGTTGTCATGAGTGAATGCTATGATGTAGATGTGATTTCAGAGTAGAGAATACTTTGGCATTCAAGGTGGAGTTATGCAATATAAAACGTGAATACATCTCCTTTATACACATATTGAGATAGGTATGTGTCTGTTTACATGTCCACATCAATGCACATTCCCCATCTACTTAGCTCAGAAATGGTTAATTAATGGCATAGTTACCTCTCCAGCTGGAATAGGCTTGCCAATCAGAACAGAGATATGATATTATGCCTAGGGCAAAATGGGGCTTGTGAGTGGGATGTGGCTTTTTCACAGATTTGATCAGCCTATGCCTCAGAAGTGCTGCTAAAGGCAATGTGAGATATACAGGAGGAGAGTGGCTCAGAGGAGAGTAAAAAAATCTGCTGCTAGTGAAGTTATGATCTCTGAATTGACAGTCAGAAGGTGGCTTCTCCCTGGTAAAAGAGAAGATGGTCTTGACCCAATAGAGCTAGAAAGACATGGGTGTAGAAATACAGCCGTTTGAGCTTGGATATTCTGATAGATACTTATAGAAATATATTTCACTTTAGATTGGTACAGCTTCTACAACTTCAAGATGATACAAGGTACTTCATTCTTCCCTTTTGAATAATCTCATAGTGCTTAATGATGTACCTCATGGGCTCCATCGGGCTGCAGGTGCCAATAATGCCAATGGTAGGGTTGCTTCTTTAGGAAAGAACTGATGATAATCTAAATGGAAATTATCACACACTGAAATAGTTTATTATTCCAAAGCAGAGAAGTAATAAGAAAACATATCCCTGAAAAAATTACTTGAGAAATCACCTTTAGAAAACATGAAAAAGTGATACATAAAGGTCTTTAGGAAGGCAAACTGACAGAGAAGCAAGTGAAGAAGGGCTGTCATCTAGTGAAAAGAGCTGTCATAATAGTATAGTAGTAAATTATTTCCATAGAAATTAAAGATAAGAAACAGCATATGATGTAATAAAGTTCTAGAATTTCACTATTAAGAGGAAGAAAAAGGAATATTCATTTACCAGGAGTGCAAAATAGAGTTGATACTGAAAAAGCAGTGAATTATTTTTTTGGTTCAATTTTCAAGCATTACACGTAATGTGAAAATTTATTATAAAGATATTTTTAAAAGGAGACAGAACAATAATCCTGAGTATGTAAGTAACAGATTGAAGGAGCATAGATAAAATAGATGTGGTCCCATTGCATGTGAATGAAGTTCACTAAAGAAAATTATTGCAAAATTCTTAAAACAATACTAAAACTAGTCTCTGAAGGGTGAATAGTTATCTTTGAAAATATGGATGATTTTAAAAAGGAAATGCCATGTATGGATTCCAAGAGAGATTCTGAAAAAAATGTTACTTAGTAACAATAGGGAGAATACCAAATAGACAAACAACATGAAATTGTCTCAGACACAATACAGTAAACGTGTCTATTTTAGGGTTTTTTGAGTGGGAAATTGCCTAATGGAGCTGCAGGTATGATATATCTTGAGCTTAGAACTTCTGTATGGTCGCATCAATTCTCAGAATTAAGCTAGATAAGTCGGGTCTGTGTAATGTCTTCCCCAAAACTTTTGTTGCACAACTGTCTCAGTGAGAAATTTTTGATTCACTGACAAACTGGGAGAGTATTTTGATGAGTCAGTCTCAATTTTTAAGCAATATATTATTGTAATGATTTAAATCTCAGAATAGACTCTAAACTTAAGCTAGGTTTTCTGATACAAGCTAGGAGACCAATGTCACTGATGATCTACCAATGACACAGATGCCAATTCCTTAGACTTCTGTAAGGCCTGTAACATCTCACACAAAATCCTTTTCTCCGAACAGCGGAGATATGGATTTGAGGGGTGGACTCAGTAGATAAGGAATTGGCTGGAGGAATGCAGGCAGGAAGTTGTGGTCAATGGCTCCATGTCCAGATGGAGGCTGGTGACAAGTGATGTTGCCCAGGGGTCTGTTTGGGACCATCGCTCTTTAATATCTTAATTAATGACATTAATGGTATCGAGTGCACCCTCAGGAGGTTTGCAGATGACACAAAGCTGAGCAGTGCAGTTGTCACACCCAAAGGATGGGATGGCATCTGGAAAAGCTTGAAAAGTAAGAACCTCAAGGTTGTTCAGATTAGAGATTAGGATGAAATTCTCTACTGAGAGGGTGGTGAGGCACTGGAACAGTGGATGCCACATTTGCAGAAGTTTTCAAGCCTAGGTTGGATGCGCCCCTGAGCATTCTGATCTAGTGAGTGGCATCCCTGCCCATGGTGTGGAGGGGTGGGAACTAGATGATTTTTATGATCCCTTCCAACCCGAACTATTCTATGATGATCTGAGTATAACTCTCGGATAACTCTAAATACCAAAGAATACTTTTTCTAGTGCTAAAGCGGTCCTTGATATCATATCATTTGCAAAGTACTGAAGGAACTGAGGTAAGGCAGAGGCCTGTGGTGGTGCCTGACTTGCTCATCCCTGAAGAAAACAGAACGGTTTGATTCTAAGCCAGGTAAATATCCAGGCTCTTCTGAGTGGTCTGCATTAAGGCCTTACTCACCAGTGCTTTAACAATGTCAGCAGAGCTGTTGGCAGCTAAGAAGCTGTGCAGAGTAATAAACTGGGCTTGCCATTCTTCAATTCACTGTCTTTCTTGTATTATATAATTAGTGAATGAGAATAGTAAATCGTAGGAGGAAACACCATTTCATACACAGAGAAAGGAGATGAAAGCAGGGAGATGTGGTCTGATGAGATGTTTGGTTTTTTTCAGTTCTGAAGGTAGTGTCATGCTCTGTTGTCACTCTGTAATAACACCCATCTCTCCAGATGGAATAATAATGTAAATGAGTCTGTTAAATAGTGCTGTTAATTTTCCCAGCTGTATGATAGAACTGAGCCTTTCATATGTTGAGAATGAAGAGGCTAGAATAGTGCAGAATCTGAAGATGATTGTTGGTAGGATCACCACCATAAAAATAAGACTCCTTTTTCATGTCTCCTGGCATGCATGTGGCTCAGCCAATTCAGTAAGCCCTTCCTTCGGACAGAACTTGAAACAGACAAATATATACACATATAGAGTTTTTTATGTAAGAACAGTTATGTCTTAGAAGGGACAATGAAAATTCCCCTTAATCATGAGAAGAAACCAAGCAGCTCATTTTTAATGGCTCTGCAGCTCTAGTAGCAAAAAACCTTAAATTGTTGTCTCATGGTCTCACAGTGCACACTTATATAAAATATACTTAGGTCAATAATTACTGGATGAACGCTCTTCATGGATTAACTTGACATAAAGAGTGACCGAATAGGAAATAGATACAGGACATGTCTTTTAGAAAAATTGGTTTTGGTGCAACAGACAATGTCCATAACATGTTCTCAAAGGTTCATGCTACATGGATTTCTGAAATTCAGAATGGGATGAAAGACCTTGAGTCTGCACAGCACAGGTGAATTTTTCATAAACAATCTTTTCTGCTAATTATTTCAAGATTAGGAAAATCTAGAGTAATACAGCATGTGATAGCAATGCAATATAGAGATGGCTGACTAACAGATAGAAAGACTACCAGCTTTACAACAATGCCCTCTGCCTTGCACACTTCACTTCCAAAGCTTGCTGGAGCATGTAATGGTTTCTGTATTAAACTCAGCCAGAAATTCCATGGCTCTGACAGTGCCAGATACACCATAAATTGAATTAAATGTGTCCTTTAGCATAATTTATTGCTCCCATTCTGTGAATTGCTGCAAGTTACAAACATCTGGACCTGTCATATCGTATTATCTCAGAACAATAACCATAAGCTGAGAGACTGATCTGTTTATGAGAATGGTGTCTGTGCAGGGTCACAAAATCTCAACCAAGAATATTCATACTTCCCTACTTACCTCCTTATGCTAGAGCAATTTACGCTGTACCATTTTGTGCCTTCATAGATCTTGAGTGGAGATTGATTTAACAGAAAAGAATGTTTTGTTTATAGCTGAATATCTTTTAAACATAGGCCTGGACAATTCTTGAACAGAGCAGGAAATTTAGAAGTCCTTTACTAAGGTTTCATTTACTGCTGTGTGTTGTATAAGCCTTTTAATGGCCATTCAAAGAGATGAACATTGATCCCTAATGCAATTTCTGTTTCATGGTCTTATATCTGTGTCTTGACAAATGCTGTGTGAGCAAAACATACCTTTAATTATCTGTATGTGGGAATTTATTTTTTTGCATTTTTATCAATTATGGTAAATACCTAAATTTCTTGCCAACATTTTTTAACAAATTAGTATTGTTATGATGAAAACCTACTGAAGAGTCCTTTGGACACACAGGAGCCTTATCTAACCCCAAACCTGGCACTTGCTGTGTGAGTGTAGTGCTGGATTATGTCCGCAGCCCACCTATAGCTGCTATTGGCCTCCTTCCCTACCAATGGCAGGTCCGGGGAGAGCTAAAGGTAAGTTTATCCCTACAGAGTAACTTCACTGCTGGCTAAAGGGCAGACAGGAGCCTGGGCAGGCACTCAAGAGCCACGTGGGAGTACATTTTGAAAAGTAAGTGGGAGCTGTGCAAGCCTTGGCCAAAGTTTTCAGAAGTGCCGACTGGCTGTGCCGACACAGCCATGTGCAGAGAGCCTCTTTCTGTGCCTGTGCTTGTGTCTGATCAGACAAGCACCAGACTGGGCTGTTGTGGGCCAAGGCTGCTTGCCTGTTCTGACAAGATACACCAGGATATAGTGCTACGTAGTGCTAATGTACCTACCTGGCTCCTGGTCTGAACCTAATGACCAGACCTAATGGTCTGACTTAACGTTTGTCCAGGAGCACATGCAGGGTCATAAATATGCTTGTTTACACCCATGCATGTGCAGATTATGTCATGATTTTTTTTTCAACCATAAATTTTCAAGTGACTTACACATCTTTGAAAATTTCATTTCTAGTAGTCTTTCAATGATTTTATTTTGCATTTTCAGCCTGGAAGGCCAGTGTGCATTAAAGAACACTTAACATCACACAGATGTGACACTGCCTCTGATTCAGTTTTCAGCTTAAAGGCACTGTGATTTCCTTATACTTCTTACTAAACTAACTAGAGACATTTCTGTAACTAAATTAAGTGTTGCATACAAGTTTGCTTTTAGAATATAGAAGGAAAGGTATATTTGTACAGAAATATTTAGATATCATCAGTATTGCTTACTCTTTATTGAATAATTAAAAATTACACTTCTGAGGAGTTAACTCACAAGTGATTACTGAAGCAGGTATATTTATAATGCATGGAGTCTGTCTTTTGTATAGTATCTTTTTCTCAGATAATACGACCTTTCCTTTTTGTTAGTGCCTATGATTTCTTCACATTTCAGCATCACTCTAAGGAAGCAGATGAGTTAATTTCATTTTCTAAAACTAGTGATGGAAATCCTTTTGGGGAATAAGAATTGAAGATACAGTCAAGTTACTCTTAGTTGTTCTCCATGTTCAGATGAGAAAAAATCTCAATGAAAATGGTTTGAAATTATGGGAAACCTTCACCTCAGCTCTTTCTTGAGCCTTACCCAGCCCCAATTGTAAACTCACATGCAACTCATCTCATAACTCATCTTTCCTTCCTTCTAGAGATGATCTCTGCACTGAATATATCAATAGCCCAAAATAACAGTCTCCCAATGGCTGATGCCTTCTGTTTTCATGGGTTGTGGAACTGGGATGAACATTTCCTGAGATCCCCTTAAAGGCTTTACCTTAAAAATTCTGCGCCCTGGCAAAAGGAATGACTGTGCTCTGTGCTTCCAAACCTGCAGACTGATTCTCTTCACACTTCAGCCTCCTAGTGCTGACACAGAAAAAAGTTTCTTCTTATCTATCTAATGGGAAATTTTACAGTTTTTCCCTTAAAGGCCATTTCCTTACCTGAACTTCAAGTGCAAAAAGAGAGACATGAAATAATGTTAAATGTTGCCAAACAGTCTCAAAGGAAAAAACACACTTGTTTTATTCCATGTGTACAATTCAGCACAGTCTTTAAAAGGCATGAAATAAGATTCAGATTGTTTTGAGCTCTGTGGTTAGGTTTTGTTGAAAGACTGAATCTCTTCAGCCTGAATTCTACATTGAGAGCAAAGCATAATCTGCCATTGTGTCCTTCAGTGTTGCAGTGTTACAAGGCTGAGTGACTCAACCATCCCCTGTTCATTTGATGAATGACCAGATGAAGGCATTTCCTGAGTTATGAACCAAGGCTGGTCATTGTAAGGGTGAAATGGAAGATCACTCATGTTGGAAACATCAATTCCCGCTATAAGAGAGCACTGCACTTTTTGCTTGAAGGGTCCACCCATCTTGTGTTTACTACAGTAGACACTTGTCTTGAATTATGGGAGAGAATGCAGTTGTTTTTTTATTTTGTTTGGTTGGGCTTTTTTGATTTTTTAATTTTTTTTTTAAATTATGACATGTAAGCCTCTGAAGCAAAACCCTCAAACTGTATTTTGTAGTGGAATTTAAACTGACATATTGTCTTTCTGATGTGTTTAGATAAAGACCACTGAGACGTGCTAGCAACTGCAGCTGGTTACTACCCACTGCAATGACTCTTAGATTACAATGGATTACACTGCAGTTTTGCCATTTTATTTCATTTTTTATATCAACAGCTGTTGTCTGTTGAAAGCTACCAACCAAGCTCACCAATGAGGCCAGATTATTAAATTCCTGAGAACAGCAATGAGATAACTTGCATATTCTTTTTGTATCTACAAGAAAGCACAGAAGACTAATACTGAAAAATATTATTTATCAAATGAGTATTTTATCAAAATTTATCAAATGAGAATCTCTGCTCAGTAAAAAAAGTCTCTGTTCTTCTGTGGATAAAACAGTTTAATTCAAAAGATTTTCATTGAATAAAATAATCCATCTCTGGGTTGAATTTACTCAAATAGTACACTAATGAAGGAGGAACAGTGGATGTTAGACTACTGGCAAACAGCACAGTCATAAACAAATTCTTTTCTTATGCATGTGTAGTTGCAAGGCCGCCTACCACCATTTCTGTGAGTTCTTGGGAGGGAGAGAGGCTTTGGCAGGGGTTTACTCATGCCTTGGCAGTGGTCAAACTTCTAGCAGAAAAAATAATAAATATCATTTTAGAGGCAAACTCCTAAACACTGTAAAGTGGTCCAACTTACTCCTAAATTTTTGCTATTTTGTCAGGAAGTAGTGTTACACAGACCACTTTTAGAAACCTGCTATACTGTGTCACATTTAAAGGCAGTCTTCAACATATCTGTTAAGAGCTTCATGCTATCTTTATAGCAAGAATCAGATTTAATTATTTGCTTCATTACTTATATGGCTGATACTACTTTGACAGCTGCTGCCACAAAGCACTAATATGGCCTAAAAATAACACAGCAGTAACATCTTCATAGAACTCTGCCGCAGCTGCTTTGGGATGAAACACAAAATCTCCCAAATGACTCTAAATGAAAACAAAACAATATGTGCTGATTTATGTTGCATTCTGAAGGTCAGTAAAACCGGAATCTAGCAAGGAGCACATGAGAGCAAATTCCATAAGGGACATCTGCCACTGATAAGTGGTGCTGCCAGTGCTGCAAAACTCAGCATCAGAATTTGACAGTAAAAAATGTCCTTTCTGGTGTTTAAATGTTCAATTAGCTGCTGATAGGCAACATGGGAACGCAAGAATGTATTTTGGCTTATGTTGGTGAAAAGCATATGGTTTCATGGTTAATCCAGCAGGAAGTATTTATAGCCTTTAAAGTTATGTCACACCCACAGCATGTGAGTGGACGGTGGAAGGCTGATCTCTCTGAGAGCTCCGGCTGCAAAATACCACCGACCTCAGCCTGGATATGTATCATGGAGTCACCTGAACTTAGTGCATTAGGTCCAATTTGTGTAAGTCCAGAGTAAAGGTCCATATGCATTGCAAAAAAATAAGTATTTTCCTTCAGTTAGGACTGAAGACAAAGGATGGTTCACCTCTTGTCCCTGTTTCTTGTCTTCACATGACAAAATAGATGCTTTAATGGCCACAGTTCTTGGTGGCCTCACCAGAAAGGCCAAAAATAGGTTAAGTTTTGAAGTCTGAATTACTTGTTCCAATTTCTTTTGGAAGTGAGGCCTATGCAACCCATTGGAAACATGGGGGAAAGACAAGCTGGAGGAAGCTAATGTTCCTACATATGATACTTGATTTGTGACTAGACAAGTCTAATTCTTGTGCACCATCTGTGTCAGGTGTGCTGTAGCTGTGGAAAGTTTAGGTAGGCGCCATACTTCATGCTGTGAAAAACTGACAAGTGGGACAGAGGTTTCCTGTTTCTCCTACCATTAGTAAATTTGATGTCACAGTCATATGGTGGCAAGGGGTGGGAGGAAGCAACTAAAATCTAAATGTCTTGCTATTCGTCAATCCACAGCAGCATCTCTGCCTGCACTCTTACATTGTTTAAAACAACCCCGAAAACATTTTTGTGCTTCATTTCTTAGTTCACAATATTTTAAACTGCAAATAGGATAGTGAGAAATGAAGACCTGCAAAGGGAACAGGCTATTTTCATCACCAAAACTGAACTGTGGGTGTCCCCTTTGCAAGCACAGAAGTAAATGTACATTAGGAACACAAATTTTATGTCAAGAACATTAAATATATAAAGAAAGGGATTTTTAAATGGTCAATATTTATACCAATACTTTGAATGAAGAAGATTCTAATTAATGTTTCATAAGAAATCTCGCAATTTTTGGTACATATTTAAAAAGAACTTTCCTGTTTTAAGAAGTTAAAGAGTGTAAATTAATATGAGAATCCATAATTAGAAAATAGAAAGTGAGATGAAGATTGTTCGCTAATGTTTCTCTAATTTCAATGGTGACAGGACTGCACACAATTTATTTTAATCTTTTCTAAGAGCTTGTCTGTCTATATAACAAGAGAGCTAGGTAATAAATATTATGCTGTAATAGCTTATGCTGTAATAGCTGTATACAAAAAACATTCTGAGCACAGTTTTTTTTCTTACTATAATTGTTAACTGCTCTTAAAATAGTGGCTACAATCAATTTTTTCCTCAGATTTGGAGGACTTCATAATATTGAAATACAAAAGAGTGGGGTTAATAAAAGGTAATCCTTGGACAAAAAAATCTGGAGTGCATGTGGGGAAGTGTATAACACAAACATTCTGTTTGAGGAAGCCTTTTAACTGCAGACATAATTTTGGGTAGTGTTTCTGTAACCCAGAGTTTGCAATTGGCTAAAATACCCCTCACCACAACAAATCCAGAATGCACATGCACAGACAGAGATGTAAGACAGCCCTGTGCAAGGAGCCAGGGGCCTGTGCTCTCTGAGTCCTTGCCATGACACTCTTCAAACATTCACATTGTTGGCTCTTTTCTTGCCATCAGCTAGATGGCAAGAAGCTTCAGAAGAACTGAGTTCAATCTCTTTGCTGGTGAACTGGGCTGTAGCAGATTTTTGTATGCCTGAGAATGTTTGCCTGACCCACAGGAATGATGCAAGTGAGAATTTGGGTGCACGGGACCCTCTAACAAGTTCAGGCTGCAACCTGTGAGAATGTGTTTGCCCACTGGGCAAGTTGGTATCTGAGAAAGGGCTCAGACTCCCACTCCATTAGAGATTTAGACCTGGAGTTTACAGCCTGTGGCTCGTGAACTATTTTTCCCTTAAAGCCTACAGAAGGCAGTGAAAAAAAGAAAAAAATGCAGCCTACTGCTGCTAAGCTTATGTTTGCTCCACAGACGTCTTGTCAGCCTCGGAAGATTTGCAGGACTCTAAAAATTAAAGGACAGAAAAAACGGAGGAAAAAAAAGAGGGAAAGACTGATTTGTGGGCCCTACCTTTTGATGGAGATTGAAATTGAGATCATGCAGTCAGTCACACGAGGATATTTGAACTACATTCAGGGAGTTTTGAGAATGATGATTTAAGTACCTGGGAGGAAAAATTCTGTAGGTGAAACATATTAAATTCAATGGGAGCAAGTTTAGGCCCAAAACCAGAGAAGATTAAACAAATTATGTGCATTCTAATACAAGTCCTGTGAAATAATATATTTATCTATTAATCAGAGAAATGTGGAGATTTTTAGAAAAGATAATTTTTAATTAACAAAAGCCTTAAAAACCCCAAACCTAATCAACTGGAAGGAAAAAGATAGTGGTTTTTTTTTTGTTGTTGTTGTGAATGACCAATGATAAATACGCAATGCAGCCTGGTTTTACATACAATACAGGATGTTTTTTTCACATGAAAACAGATTTTTACTCTATTATGGTACATAATTTTAGTAGTAATTTTGGGAGATTTATGAGGGATCATAATGAACGTAATTAAAATAATCCAATTATCCTGGATGTGCACTTTTGCCAGTTGTGATCTGTGTTCCATTCTCTGATGCATCAGCATTTGAATACAAAAGGTTAAATTAGACCCCACAAGATTATTTATATGTGTATTTGCCAAAGCAAATAGAGCTTTCTAAACTGCTTTGAAGTGTAGTATGTCATTTAAACCTTAATAAGCTGCATAATAAATCTGCAT
The DNA here is from genome assembly GCA_036630365.1 of Acanthiza pusilla. NCBI lineage: Eukaryota > Metazoa > Chordata > Aves > Passeriformes > Acanthizidae > Acanthiza > Acanthiza pusilla. Next base: position 377,720 of record JAXCHO010000078.1, read on the forward strand.
ATTACAGATGAGTCAATCACCATATTTTCCCAGAGATTAAAAGAGAGGTCAGGGGAAAATTAGGGCACACGCTTCATATAAAAGTTTAATGCTCCTCAAAATCTGAAGAGCTTTAGTATTACTTGTAAGGTGTTTTTTGTTAGCCTCTTCCTTCTTTTTTGTCAGAAGTGGCAAATATGCTTACAGATAAAATCAAATAAATCTCAATTCTCAGCAATATGTATTCAAGAACTCCATGAGAAATTTGTGAAGAATTTCTTTCATAGACCACTGAATGATGAACTTTGCATGAATCTTTTGTACAAACTTTAATCACTTTGCATTTGGGATTTACAGGTGCGTAAAATTTCTCTATATTGAAGGAAAAAAGACTAAAATTTGTGACCCAGATCCTATTATTGAAAAGATAATGATGGATTTTTTTACACTTGTAGGTTTGAAGACTTTTTCTTTTTTCATTTGTACAATTAAATCCTTTACATAATTTCTCATTATTCAAGAGTTCAGTGAATTTTCAGTTTAAAATACTACCTAAAAAATGTTCTAGAAAATAAAAAGAGAAAAATACAGAGAAGTTGCTGGTTAACTACAGGAGGAAGTAAAAATTATTTGTCTACTTCAAAATGCTCTAACTGTGCAATTAAATAGATATATTTATAAATATTTATAAGTATCTATAAACAGATAAGCCTATGTATGTGGTGTGTAAATACCAACAGTGCTGTGATATAAATACCACTGCTATATGAACCAGTACTAGGTGGCAGCAATGTACAGAATCCCACAGGGCATTTAAAGGTTTATAGAGAGGACATGCAGTTTTCCAGGAGCCACTGAACAAGGAGACATTCCAGTTACTTGTGCATGCCAGCCATCTTTTGACAGTCTTAATAAGAATTGTGATTGTCATTCTATTTAGGGTAGTGCATGCTATTCGCTCAAAAATATTTGAATATTCAGCAGTATTCTTAATTGTTGACAAAGGTGTCATTTTTAGAATAGACCGAGTTTTCTCCAGAGAAAAATGCAGGTTTGTTTCCCTGGGTAGATTCAGGAACTTTTGTTCCGACAAAATGCGTTTAATCCCCATTTTCAAAACCCAAAGCTACTTCTTCAAATCTGGGAGACACTACTATCACATTTGGCAGTGGTAGAGACTAATGATCCTTTGAGATCCATTCTGACATACTTTTTCACCATTCTTTTGTAGGTCTATTTCTCTTTTGATTGAATCAGATGCTCAGTTTTTGAAGCTTCTTTGGAGAGATTCCACTTAAGGAATCCGTGTCAGGATATGAGATTTAGGCCAGGTTGCAAAATCCTGTTGAGACAAGAGGTTTATGTTTTAGTGGCCTTGTCTTATGTATTTTTCACATACTTTCCATATAATCCCATATTTTGGTAAATTCTGTCTCTGATGAAGTATTTACTATATGACTCGGAAAAAATGTTTGGGAAGAGTTTCGCCTTGCAACAGTAGCTCACACTGGGACAAGCCCTCAAAATATCTTGTGTTCTGGGGCCTTGAATTTTTTTCTGGTTATTAATTTCCTTCTGTAATTATTGCTGTATAATTTATCTATCAGAAATTTCATGGAACTGGATTATTTGTGTTTCTTTGAAATTAGTAAGGAAGGTTGTGTAAATTTTATGTTTATTTTTATATTTCCCTTTTTACTCTAGGATGCTGGCTTGAAAACATCTGAACACTGGTTATCCCTTGAGATCAAGCTCTCTGTTATCAATGAATTTTTTTTTTCAGTAGAAGTTTCTATCCTGAGAGAAATAAGTTGCAGTTAATTGATGTCCTCAGTCACAGATGAAATTATTGAATGCTTTCTCATGATAATTGCCTCAGGTGAGAGTAGAATCTGCTCTGCCTAAAATTAATTAATTCTTGTGTGTGGTTCAGTACTGCAATATCCATGCTCTTAATTTTAATTTAAATCTTTCTGCACATAAAATTTCATAAGGCTACCAGGAGTAGGCACCAGAAGGATCTCCACAGCACCCTTATCTGATAGTTATGATCCATCAGTCCTTGAAGCTGCACGTTCCTGCAGTTCTGTGGTGTGCTGTAAGCATAGTTCATAGTGTTCCACAGAAATACCACTGTGCCACCGAAAGTGCATAAAAATGCACGGTGATACATAAGAGATACCACATCATTCCTGTGAATTGATTACTTTGACTAATTCCTCTTTCTCAACTGGTAAAATTGATGGTTATAATTTTGAATGTAAAGCATATCCTACAATGGGATTTATTTAAAAGGTGATTGTTTCCCTAGCATTTTAATTGATTCATAAATTCTATAATATATTAAGATGTTATGAGTGTCAGTAAAATTCCTCATTCAACTTCAAACATGTGACACACCATGTGCATAAAATACTACACTAAATTTCTAAACTTGACATGTAAGAGAACTTCAATACACAAATGTTTGCATATTTAGACAATGAGATATTCAGTGTTTCCATATCACTTTGCTGAGGTCTGATGATTAAATATTGAAAAGTTGCTACATAAGCTGAAGAACTAGTAATTTATTTGTCTCATCCACGTTCTTTAATGTAAATGGAAAGTTCTTCAATAATGCATTAATAAGATCTTTCTATTACTGGCCTATGTCTGTAAAGTTTGCAGATGTGTAATGTCTTTACAATGTCTTTACCTCCTGTTAATTTTGTTAGAAATCAGCCTGGAGAAATTATTAGGACAGTGTGATGAAGTTAGTCTTTGTTCTTCAGGCAATTATACTAAATTACTACTTTTTTCTGACCATTTCAATATAGTGTGTAAGCAGCACTCTATAAACAGTACATTTGCTTCTTCTTTAGCTAATATCAGTATATTGTACTATTAAAATTTATATATAGGTATGATACATGACATAAGATTATTGAAATGTTTTTCTACTCTGGAAGTGATTTTTGTTTTGCTGATGCGCTTTATAAATTCATGTTACTGCTTGTCTGTGCTGTCCAGCTGCCAGTTTGCCACTAATTTACCAGAGCAGCAGCATCTATTTTGTTTTGCTTCGTGAACAGAGATGCAGAAATAATCAGAGTCTGCCATCCAAAATTTCAAGAAAAAGATAAGAGGTTAGCTAAACTTCTTCCTTGCAGCTTTTCTAGTGGGAGTTGTGAGGGTTTCAGTGAAAAAGCAGCAGCAAGACAGATTGCATTACAATGTTGAACACATGTCTTTTCATCAAGAGAAGAAAAGCTGAGAAGGACTAACACTCAGAAAGGCTGAAGGCATGCCCTGACATTTCTATTTTTAATGGAAAACTTCTGATGCCTTATGCTGTATATTATATGGAAAGAAGAAAAATGTAGAAGATTAGGAAACAATTTTTGCTAGGCATATTTCAGTAATGTTAGTAAGATATGAAGTGGAGTTAGTACAGGATAAACACTAAATTTAGTTTTTCAAAGATCTCTAATTTAAAGTAAGATTGACTACAACATTAAATAATTTAGAAATTTTCTTCAAGGAAGTGTCCATAAATCCAAATAAAAAGATTTGAACTTGAGTAAGTGTGATTTTAAGAACTGCCTAAAAAATTGATTCATTAAGATTTTAGCAAATTTCACAATCATATCCTTTCCTCATGGTCTTCTCAATAAAAGTAGAGATCCCAGAGGTAGATAAGATGCTTGAAGAATTTTACCACTAAAAAAAAGTCAGTTTGGACATTATTTTATCCAAATGAGTTACCATTCAACTTGACTTTAGACAGAACTATGCCTAACAGCTAGAGAGTCACAGCTGATATAGTGTAATATAATCCTAATTTGCTTTCCATCAGATAAAACTCCAGATCAGATTGTAAAGTTCAAGGCATTTTCTGTTACCACCCCAATTTTATTCATTGCCTGGAGGTTTTAATGTTTCATTTGTAGATATTAAATGCAAGTTGAATCTGAATGTTATTTTATTAGATGGGGAGACATTGTTTTAAATGAGTCATAGATGAAAACTGTGTATCAGGAGTCCAAGCGTTAATTAAAAAGAATATACCAGATTCAGTGGCATAAAAATACCATAATGATGAACAATTATTATAGGATAAGATCCTTTTCTGGCATTCCTTGAATTTTCATGTCAGTGCCTAAAGCAGTAAGAGCTGCCATGGTTAATGGTTGGCAATTTAATCTCAAATTGCAGGAGGCTTGCCAGACAGAATTTTTAAAACTTCAGAATTCAGAGACTTTGTGTTGCCTGTGCTTGTAAATGAAAACTATTGGAGCCTTTTACCAAGTCTTAATTGTAGAAAGTTCATGAAAAGGCAAGATCATTTGTTTACCCTATAAGTTAGGATGGTAAAACAATAATTTTGAAAAGAAAATCCTTTAATGAATATTTATCACCATTCTCGCCCCCACCCCTGACCCCAAAATTGCTTCAGCATTTCTGGGCACCAAACATGTCCCTTATTTTAGGAGATGATTGTATTTTAATGTCAAAACAACTTGAGGAAGAAAGAACAATACATTCTAGGAAATGTGTCAAATTCAGTTCCAGTCAACAATTTAAACTGCGACAACCTTATACTGCAGTTCTTAAAACAGGTGCTTCTTTGTGCAAGTTATTTCCTGTCGGACTATGCAGATGGATTGCTCAATAATTTTCTACATAGTTGTGAGTATCATCATTGAATTAGTCTGCCATGTCTGACCAAAGCCTTTATAGTAATGCCCAGTTCCTAATTCTGGAGCCATCAAGTATTTGAATTACTATAGATATGCCCAGTTTTTCTGAAGGATAAAGTTCTCTTTCAATTTAATGGTAAATCATACCTTTATGGGATAAAAACTGCGGTTTTTTGCTGTCCCCACCAACAGCCGTAAAGGCTATTGGGTTAAACAGAGGTCCAAGACCCAATATTTCCTTTGAATAGTTTATTTTATTTTGCAGTTGATAATTGTTCAGTCAGTATCTGAGTGTATCCTATTCAGACTGTCCTGCTATGTAGAGAGCATCTATTTTGCAATAGATTGTAACTAGTGAGGTCGGTAACCCAGATAATGATTTAAAGTCTCACTTGACCTCATGGACTCCAGCATTCCAACCTTTTCTTCTCAGGTGTTTGAAAATATTGGTTTGCTCTGAAAAAGAAAAAATCTTGTTCTATCTAGGACATAAAAGTTACGTTGTTTTGTCCTTTGAGATTAACTCAACGTACAAATAGTGACTTCAGCCTACTAAGCTCTAGGACATTGTGGGAGTTAAGGTTAGGAATCAGCAGGTTTTCCTTTTGAATTGATGGCAAAACTGTCTGAAAATTTTCATGGAACTCAAAACCAAGTACAGGAGTCTTGAAATCAGTTGGGCCATGGCGCACTGTGAGACCTTTATCAAAGAATGTACAGATTTCACATTCACCCCATAATTAGTTCTAACAGCTATGTACTGTAGCTTGTTTAAAACACCTCAAAATTTCCAGTCAGGTAATGTGGCAAACTAATAAGAAACAAAAATGAAGTAAAAACATGTGATTAACACTTAAGGTAATTTGAGAGTGAAAACAAAAGCTGTCTTTGGGCTAATCTTATCAGACTTATCTAAAACTGACATGCATTTTAAAATTTTTCATAATTTTTCATAAATTAAATGTGATCACATTTTGACACATTCATACATCTTCTACTGTAATAATGAACAGAAAGGTTTGAGGTTAGTGGGCACTATACTCTTTCCAGAAAGAAATGTAGAGATGGTAGTGCTTAAAAATATCCAGTATTGAAGTCTCTTTATCTTTAGGAGGAGATTTTCTTTATGTGAAAAAAAATAACCCCAAAAATTAACAAAGGACCTCAGGCCTCACTTGTGCTCTTAGGTGGAGCTACGAGCTTTTTTCTCTGTGAGGAGCTTCATTTTCCTAGGTGAAACAGAGATTACTGACATTCCAAGTTAAAATGTCTGTTTGACAGAAGTTGTATGCTACAATCACTACTTTGAATTGGGACAAGGAATGCTAAAATCTTGGCCAGTTAATGAAATTTGAATTATCTGCTTTGAATGTGCATTTGAACATGATATGTTCTAAGGTTTCCTGTCCTCTTGGCATTTGCTCACAGTTAGTCAGATCTCTTGTTTTTTTCTTTTCTGAATTTCTTTTTCAATTCATTCATTCATATTGCATTGAAATTGACTCCTTTTTCAGTTGGGAATGCAAAAGCAGAAGGAATGCATTGTCTCTTTTCTAAAGAAACAAGTAAGAATTTTAGAACTTGGCCCAGAGATTGGTCTGCATCCTGTGGACTTATGGGAAAAAATGCTTAAATGTCATGGGATGCTTTTCCTCATTATTTGAAGTTTGGTGGGTTTTTTGTTTGTTTGTTTGTTTGTTTGTTTGTTTGTTTGTTTGTTTGTTTGTTTTGGGTTTTTTGTTGGTTTTTTTTTCCGGTTATTGGTTTTTTGGTTGTTTCTTTTTTACCAGAAATACATATGTCCTAACATTTGTAGCAGAAAATGAGACAGGCCAAATTTTCTGGGGTTTTTTTTGGAACCTCCTGTGTGCTTTGCATGTATTTGTAGGAAAATTCTAAGGCTTTTATTAGTGTCAGTTAGTCTAGTATACATTTTATAAAATAATTTTCCATCACTGAAAGTAACAAAAAAAAAATTTGTGTGTTACAGCTATAATCAGGGTGAAATAAAGATGCACTATTTAGTTTTCCATAACTAAATATATATTTCCATCTATTACTCTATATTGTATAAAAAACCAAACCCAGAAGAAAACAACATTCTGATTATGAAGCAGATTCATAATGATGAATGATGAAGCAACATTCTGATTATGATTGAGACTGAAAATATCTTAAAAATTCTATTTTCTGGGATGTGGTTACAGGTGTTGGAGATCCTGACATTTGTCTGGAGCTGACATTTCTGGAAAGGAAACCTTTCGCTTGCAGAGGCAGAACTATCAGGTCTCAAAGGCGCCATGCTGCCACTGATGAATCCAAATGTATGCAAAAATAATTCTGCCTATAAGAAAGAAACCCAAGAAATAGGAACTGTAGAGAAAATGGCTACCTGCTACAGAGGATGAAAGACGCTATTATTAGACACAGGAGGGGAAAATCAGAAGGAAATGCATGATTCCAGCATAGCCTTTAGATATATCTCACAAATTTCAGTCAGTTCTAATTATTATTTAAGGGTACATATTTTCCACCTATTCATCTCTTTTGCTTTTTAAAAAAATTGATCTTGATCTGGTTGTCTCCATGCTTCACTATGCTTGTGAAGTCTCAGTCATTTCTCAGCCTTCTCAATAGTTTTGCAATACACCCTGCAATAAAATTAGCTAATCAATGGAATGTACATGTAGTGGATGTAGTAATTTATAAAGTCTGTGGGATTACACATAACCAGGCAGTTCTGTCCGGTAGTGTCTAAGGTAATGCAATACACTCACCGAAAAGGAATCAAATGTGGCTGAGCAACTTCTCAGTGAATCAAAAGAATCTTTGCTTGATTAGGCCAGAAGAAAATCTGACTGAACAAACACAGCTGGATTTTAGATTCATGGCTGTACTTCCCCAACATCCCCATACATAGAGAAAAAAAAGAGGTGATAATTGGCATGGCTGGCAATATTGTGGGATGGCTTCTGAAGGATCGGCTAATCAGCTACTCATTGAGGTTATCTGTCCACTGATCTCGTGCTGACAGGCAGTAAAAATCGTAGCTGCCAAATACTTTTAAAGCACATATCTGTCTCAGAATGCCAAGCCTGCAAGGCCTGTTATTTTGTGTAGCTTGTCTGGATGTAGAAGGCCTGATTTGGAGATCATTGTCTTTGACAGATGTTGTTTTCGCCTTCGGCTTCATAGGAAAGTGAAGCAAGTACGAAACATAATCAAATCACAGAACTTAGAGGTAAGCTTTCAAAGTAGTCCAAGAAAAATATTGTTTATATAAAATAGTTCGGAACCAAAATCAGAACCGTCTCTGGACAAATACGTGGTTGTAACCCATGGCATTCTCTTCTGACTGAACACCAAATGAATTTTATATTTACTTCCCATACATTTTGGGAAGGATAGCCTGCCTGTTTTTGAACAGTGAATATTTTAAATTGAATACAGTTTGTAAGATAAATTTAATGGTCACTTCTGACTAACAGCAGCTGCCGCTTCTGGAGCATTTGAGAAACAGAGGTAGATTACAGATATTGCAATTTTTTCTAAAACCTTGGGTGTTTCTTTGAGCATATCTATCACAGCTTTGTTTTACAAGTTTGAGACTTCTAAATCCTCTCTCTGTGTGCCATATTGTATTGGGTTTGTATGGCCAGGTTTTTGTGGGGATGCTACAAGGGAGGCTTCTGTGAGAAGCTGCCAGAAGTTTCCCCCATGTCCAATAGAGCCAATGCCAGCTGACTCCAAGATGGGCACACCACTGGCCAGGGCTGAGCCCATCAGTGACAGTGGTAGTGCCTTCTGGATAAGAGTTAAGAGAGGGAAAAAAATACTGCACAAGAGCATTTGTGGCCAGAGGGCAGAGGGGTGAGGATATATGAGACAAACAGCTCCACAGACACCAAGGTCAGTGCAGAAGAAGGGGCAGGAGGCGCTGCAGGCACCAGAGCAGAGATTCCCCTGCAGGCCGTGGTGCAAGCCATGGTGAAGCAGTTGTGCCCCTGCAGCCCATGGAGCACTACGGGGGAGCAGAGATGCATCTGCAGCCCGTGGAGGAGCCCACACTGGAGCAAGGGGGAGCCTGAAGGAGGCTCTGACCCTGTGTGAAGCCCGCACTGGAGCAGGCTCCTGACAGGTTCTGTGCAGCTGTGGAGAGGGGAGTCTACACTGGAGCAGGTTTGCTGGCAGGACTAGCACCTCTGTGGGTCCCCACACTGGAGCAGCCTGTCCTTGAAGGACTGACCCCTGTGGGGAGAGACCCAGACTGGAGCAGTTCCTGAAGAACTGCAGCCTATGGGATAACTCACTTTAGAGAAGTTTGGGGAGGACTGTTTCCCCTGGGAAGGACCCCACCCTGGAGCATAGGAAGTGTGTGAGGAGTACTCCCTAAAGAGTAAGGAGCATTAGGGACAGAGTCTGAGAAACTGACCACAGCCCCCTCCCCTACCCCCCCAGTGCTGCTGGAGGGGGTGGAGGTAGGGAACATTGCGACTGAAGTTGAGCACAGGAAGAAGGGATGGGCAGGGAATATTTTCTTTTATTTCTCATTACTCTGATTTGATAGTCAATAGAGGAAGTTTCCTGCATTGAGTCTGTTTTGCCCCTGATGGTATTTGGTGAATGATCTTTCCCTGTCCTTGTCTCAACTCACCTTCTTCCCAGGTGCAGGATGCTGCCTTTATCATTGCTGAATTTAATAAAACCTTCCAGTCTATTACTCTAACCTGTCAAGGTTTCTCTGAATGGCAGCCCTGCCCTCAAGGGTCCTTTCTCCCCAGTTTGATGCCACTTGCAGACTTGATGAAAGTATATTCCTTCACCCGCCACTTATTGATAAAGGCGCTAAAGGGTACAGGTCCCAGGATAGACCTCTTATAATAGTCCGCTTCTGACAGGCACAGTGATCACTACTCTAGAACTCAATTATCTGATTTTAACCTATCTAGTTATCCATTTAACTGGATCATTAACATCCTAATCAAGATGCAAGTCCTTTACTTCCACAGTGTCTCCCTGAAGATCTTGTCAATCTCTTTTTGAAGTTCCCTGGTGTTGCACAATCTGCAAAAGCCGCTCACACACTTCTTTGTCTTGGCAGCACAGCTCCTCAGCCAGGTTATGCCTCCTGCAAAGGACGTCTTGCCTGCTCCTGCCTCTGTTCCAGGCACTGCCAGCAGTCTGGAGAGGTGTGCTGTCCCTTTGGAGCTCTGTCTGCACTCTGCTGTGCCAAGGCAGTCATTCCAGTCATAGTCCCTTCTCTAGAATATGATATGTAGGTGTTTGACCTTCTTTAACAATGGGTCAGCTGGAGACAAAAGTTCAAAGGTTTTGATAGCGGCTGTGAGAAACTGATAAAGTTCACTAGGAAGGAAAGGCTGTAATTTCCCTATCCCAGCAGCAGCAGACTAGAATTAATTCAATCATACTATGTTGTTAATAATACAGCCTCAGTAATAGTGGAAAATAAAGTTTCTTTGTATCATCTCCAGAAGTCACCAAAAAATGTATGCTAATTGAAGAAATAGAGCTGATGATTCTGAAGGGGAAAATCCTCACACTTGAACCAGTTCTTAGCCAATGGTATACCTTCAGGACCTGGCTCAATTTACTAACTTCAGAGAAACCTACCTGGGGGATTAAAAATGTGGGTAGTCTTATGTTGGGTGTGTTTATTCAGTGAAGAGTCTCAGTAAGAAGCAGAGCCAAGGATCCATGAGGTACCCCCCTGAGAAATGAGGAAGAAAAAGATAAGGAGCAGTGATGAAGGAAATAAATGAGACTTCCGCATTTGGCCACGGCCAGCTTTAATAACTTCCTTCCAGCTAAGTTCATTTTGAGTGGTGTGACATTGCAGTGTGTCAATGGCTCAGCAGAAACTGCCAACTCCTGATCCAAAATAAGGAGAGGTTCCTTTACTTCTGTCATGAGCTAGATTGTATGAGATGATATTGACAATTTTCAATTGTCTATTGACCATCCTACATCTTTGTCCTACAAGCAGACCACAGCCTAATTTGCAACTTGTAACTACTTGTCAGCCCAGACACTTAATAGTTGAATAGGAATGTGAAAGTGTTGAATCTGACTTTCACTGGACTAAGTGGAGAAATTAATGCCATTGCCACCTTTAATTAAAACTGAGAAGCGTAAATTTGGGTTTAACTCTCAATATATTTCAGGAAATCCCACTTGGATCTTAACATTTTCTAATTTCTGGTAACATTTATGGTGCTAAAGCCATGCAGAAATCAGGTATTTGTCTCGTGAAGTCTCTTGTGCTTCCTCAAGGAATCTGAAAAACTTAATTTCTGTCACATCCTTAAACATATTGTATACTTGGTATACTTTTGACTGTTCTTGTGGCTTCCTTTGTTTACAAACTTGAGTCATACAAAAACCTCACTCCCTGGGTTTTTTGGTGACGTTGACTCCAGTAGGTGATGAGCACACTCTGAAGATACAAAGCATTCAGGAGAAATTTCTGTGGGATATTACAGGCTGTTTTCTGCAATCACCAGTTCCATGTTCATCAGTGTTTAGAAAGATAAATAAGACACTTGGAGACGAAATAAAAACATAATGTTTGTATGTAGATTCGTGGTTTACCTAGATCTGAAATGCTACATGCATCCAGTTTAAGACTTATGAGTACATAATAAAGCAATAAAAAAAAAGAAAAAAAATAAGAAAAAAAGAGAAAACAAGCCCAAAAGAACACGAATGAGACATTTTTGTAGAAGGAAGTGCTGATGAGTAGGCAGAGACTGTCAGCATTAAAAAGAAGACAACAGAGAGATATGATACAAGTCAATGAATGAGAGGGAATAAAGAATTACCTTTCACTTTTCACTGGCCCTGGCAAGAGGTACCCAATGAAGTGTGTGGACAGTTTGTTCAAAACGAGCTAAGTACTGTGTCACACAATGTGTAATTTGATTTTGGAATACATTTCCTCAGGAGAATATAAAGGGAAAAACAAGAAGTGACTTCATGGAAGGAAGTGTAGATGGTAGTTGAACAAAATAATTTGAAAGCAACCTTTGTCTCAGGAAAAGCCTATATCAATGATTTTTGCAAAATACAAGGGTGGACACGAAGAAGGATCACTATTAACTTGTCCTATTTACTGCTAGATAAGGTGATTCCAGGCTGTTATCTGTGAACACAGAAGGGCAGACAAGCACAACAGCAGGTGCTGGGACCCCAATAACCTGCTCAGAGAAAAGAGCCCCTGCCCCAAACCCTCCACAGGCTGTCACACGGGGCCCTCAGCCCCACGAGTGGTCCCCATGCACAAGTCTGTGCCAGAGGCTCTCCAGGTCTCCTTTCAGGCTAGGGGGGTTTAGCCCAGGGGTGAGGGAGTCATTGTAGGACACAGGGGGACTAATCAGGGGGACTTATAATGGGCTGCTTAATATAGGTATCAAAAATGGTGAGAGGGAGAATTCAAAGCATTTTGGGAAGGAATGGGTGTGCAAGACTAGAAGAAAAGACATCTATAAGCTGGCATTTGGTCGGTACACTTGTCTGGTCATGTCCTGCACCTGGTTAATTCAGTCTGACCCATCTTCTCATCAAGTTCCATTCCTGATTCTTTTTGTGATTCTTTATTGGTTGGACCTGGGGCATGAAGCTGTGACAGTCTGGCCTCTTCTGGCCTGTCAGGTTTGACCATTACCTAACATTTGCCATCACTAGTTGCTACTAGAGCATGCTGAGTAAGATGTCTTGTTCTGGTCCAGTAGAGCAATCTGTACAGACAATTAAGGATGCATTGTAAAATTTCAGCAGATGTGCCTAGCAAAAAAATAATTAAAAATAAGGCAATAAGTTCCTTCTAAATTCCCTTTACTTACATTTACTTTCCTTATCTGATTCTCTTTATCCTCCCTATGTGATGTCATCTGTTGTCTTCATATCAGCTAGCCTTACCTTTACACATTCTTGTATAATATTTTAGTTTTACTGCTTGTATATTCTTTGAGTTCACCTGAGGGAAGAATAATCATCATAAATGTAATAGTTCCTGTACTGAACAATGAAAGAAAAAATCAAGAAATAATCCAACAAACAAAACGAAAACTGGTGTAAATGGTGACTGAACGCTTAGTTTATGCCTAGCCAAGGTTATGTGAAGTGTGAATTAGGATTTTGTCATTTTGCTTTACTTTCCATTAAAAAATCACAATAAAAAAGAAGGGAAGCTGACTTGTAGCTACTTAAATTGCAGTTTGCTGTTCTTAATACTAAATGATGTTATAGTAGTATGCACCTATGAACATGAAATAATACTGATACACAGGTTATAAAATTACTATCTTATCCCCTTTCTTTTAAAAAATTTTTAAAAGCTTTTAAAAACTATCTCTTCCTGTACTCATGTATGTAAAAATAAGTCTGACCACAGCCACCACATATATACAGGATGATTCAGTGGAGAAATTAGAGAAAAAGTTCAGGCAAAGAAACCAAATAAGCATCATAGTCAGTTTAAATTGTGATGAGACTTTAGATGAACTGATTTTAATTAGCAGAAAGCAAATTTCAAGTGCTTTTATACTGGAGTTAGTAATACAAGGTCAGACTGTCCACTAGAAGAGTCTGTGGATGGGAATTTAGGACAAGAGTTGAGCTCTAGCAGAAGTTTTATATCCCCAGGAGCATAGATTTCACCAGCGATGGATTGAATCCTGACTCAAAATAATATTGTGTCCTTCTTACTTCAAAAAACATGTGAGGTATCCTGTGCAGCTCTTAACTCACACGCACTGAGCTACAGATCAGAGAGTATCACAGCCTAAAGTTACATGACTTCAGGTTAGAAATGAGTATGAAATTTCTTGGAAGGAGCCAAATGTCTTCTGTTTTGTTTGACTGAGCTATAGATAAACAAAGACATTGCAATAGCTTGGGGCTGTGTGTTTAAGTTATTTCCCATGTGCATAAGTTGCACACGATTTAACTGCCTAAGTGTTTACATATTTTCTGAGACTTCCTTGTTGCAAAAGAGGAACATTTGTCTACATAATTGTCAAAACATGCTTGTCTTTAATCTGGCATAATATTTACTTCTGTGGTACTGTGTGTCAGGAATTCAGGCTCAGGTTGTAGATGGTATCAAATTTTAGTAAGTGATAATGACATTAGGGAAGGTTGCCAGGAGAAACATCTGAACTATGCGAGTTAAAAATTACCATTCAAGAATTGATTTAACGTGCTTCCAATTATAATATTCCTTTGAAATGCCATTGAAATTCTTATGCCTATTTGTACTAGGCAATGCCTTTTGTAATGCAGTGCACTGTTTTCTTATCTCTGAAGCTCAGCTGCAGCACACTAAATCAGCCCCCAAGAGCGTCCACCTCACATTGTTTCACCAGCAAATCCTTTTACATTTCCCCCCACCCCTAGCAAACATACATAAATGCCTGGTGTTATAAACCTAACTCTGTAAAACATGTATTCAGATGAAAGGGCTGGAGATGAAGACATGAAGACCGACATTCTTAGCTGGCAAGAATGTAGATGCTGAGCTGACAAGTGAGTGGACCATTTCAGTGTATCTGTTCCACTTGATTGGTACAAAGCTTTCCAATGTCGTTTTGACTAGCTATGAAATCAAATTATTCCGCATGAAGTGTTGTGCAGCACTGAGATCTTCTAATGCCCATTGGATATTGTGAGTGACTCTTTGTGCATGACTCCTCATTTCTGTAACTATTCTGGGCAGCTGTTTTGTCCTGAGCAACTAAGAATCCAAAATTTCATCTGTGCTTGACCCTGGATTGCCAAGTCCAAAGCGAGTCCATGGAGTGCCCACCGAAACTCACTGAGTGTCAAATTCCCTTGGCATGCATAACACTCAGGGACAGCGTCTGATAGCTGGCAAATGGCATAAGTAGTACCACTTTCAGTGGATGTCATGTAGCATAAGAGTCTCATCTGTCTAACAGCTAAGGGATTTCAGTACTCAGCCTTCAGTAGGAGACCTAGTTTCAGCTCCTTCATTAATCTGGAACCTTATCTTACATTTCTAGACATACATATGAAAAAAAAGAGGAATATTCAATGAATAGCAAGTGTATGAAACTGGAGATAGAGACATGAAGGAAATGTAAAGGACAGGTCCAGAAATGTGTGTGGGACAGGACAGAAGTAGAAAGAACAAGTGAGAGGGGAATAAGGTTCCATGGTCTAATGGGAATTATTCCTTGGAAGTACTGAGCTGTGTCTGCTCTTTTCAGGTATTTTTGTCAGTGAATATTTTTTGGTAGGACAGGTTTGTAGTGCCGTGTTATATGTCTCTTAGATGAATGTGTAAAGCTGAAGAAAACATGAGGGGAAAACTCTCAGTATAAAATTGCAGATGTTGACCTCAAGCAACTGAAGGCTCCTCTCTGTAGCCTTGGGCAAATCCTTTCCTGCTTCCTTCTGATGACGAGCCCCTCTTTGCTGCATGTGATGGCTGTCTGCAGCCTTGTGCAGGGCGTTGGTTCCTGTGCTGGGCAGAGGGTGCAGGCATGACACTCAATGTGCTCCTCCTGCCCCAGGCTCAGGTGCTGGAGCCTTCCCTGCAGTGGCACAGGAGGCAGCCCTGGGGACCATGCTAGGACCAAACAGCAAAGTCACAAGGGCTCATCAGTTGCCAGAATGCACCCACAGGAAAACGCAGGGACATCGTCTGCAGATGCTATTCAGGCAGTCCTGATTTAGGAATGGGTGCATAGGATCCTGGGCTCCTACTGTGTTCACAGTCATTTTTTTAACATATATTTGACCAGAAAATTGTTACACTACCTTTAAAGGGCAAAATTCCACTACTGAAATGATTTTTTAACTCCTGTAATTGCAACATGACCATAGCAAGTGTTTGGAATGGCTGTCGAGCTTGTGTATTAAAAAACAGTGGATTGTTGGGGTTTTTTTCATAGTAGCATTCAGATTACTTTGCAGTACATTTAGTGAATTTGTAGTATGACCAAAATTAATTAAGACATTAAGAAAATAGTGTTTTCAGTATATGATGCAGTGAACTATGATGTTTTAAGAATGTTTAATCCCATTTTGAGATTATATTCACATTATGACTGACAAGAACTTTTTTCATATGGCTGTTTGTAGCAGTTTCTGTAGGAAAATATCTAATTTCATAGTGAATTAAATGTGAAATTATGGATTAGTTCTGCAGGCAAAATATATTATTGAATGTATATGTTAAAAAAAAAAAGAAAACTGCTAAGAAAAGCAATTGTTAGTTTCCTGTAAAAATAAATTTTAAAAATTGTGTAATGAAAGCTCAATTTTCTCTAAGTGAATAAAGCATACTGGAGAGAATGACCAGAAAAACCCAATAAAAAATCTATTTGCCGAATTCTGAATGGAAAGAACCCTACTGATTTGCCAAAATTTCTGTCTTTATTACCTAAACCCAAACAAAAATATTTACCTCCAATAGCCATATGACCACATAAAAATAAAGAAAATGAATTTTTCCAAAACTTGTGTAGTATTGCTTTTATCTACAGTCAATATATTCACAGTCAGCTGACCTAAGTGCCTTTAAAATAGAAGTGTTGAGGTTACTTTATAGCAGTGTGAATAGTGTCTCTGCCACAAAAAACAGAACATGAAACAAAACAGAAAAAAAAAATGCATTTTTTAGTCTGCTCCCAGCTCCAGGTGGCATGCTGATTTAGAAAAGAGATAGTTACCTTCAGGATAGGAGATGAACAGAATGAGGGATTGATTTGACAAGTTTATTGTACTCTGTTCCTTTTGTTGAATGTAGGATTCTTTAATTTATTGCCTTTCTTCTCAGGAAATCTACAGTAATATTAGAGAAGTGGCGATAGTGTAAATACACTACAGTGAGCCACTTGTAGGTAATACTGATGTGACCTGTTTCTCACAGGTATCAAATTCTCTAATTACCCTAAAAAATTTCAGCTCACATGTCTTCTATTTGCAACTATCATTCTTTCTTTTGTTTGTTCACTCATTCACTCATTCTCTTTTTTCTTCTTTCCCACTAAATACATGACTCTGGACAGAATTTTTGAAAGGAGACTAATGATTTGAAAAATGTTGTGACACTGTAATCATTGTATTGCAGTGTGTGAATCTATCTGTTGCTGGTATCACTTATATTGCTGCACACAAGGGAAAAGTTAAAATTTGATGAGAAAAAGCAACTCACAAAATACCAGTCTATCACAGTAATTAAAATGGAGGAATAATAAAATCACAGTTGTTCTATAGCATTTCTACTTTCTGCTGAGTAATTCTATCACATGAATAGTCAGTGTAAGAAAAATACCACAAGTGTAAGACATGAGGCAAGTGAAAGAATTTGCTCTATTGGAACTGACAAGCACCATTCAGAACCGAAAACCATTATGATACCTTATTTACCTGTCTTCCTTTGTAAAGTTACTTAAAAGCTTCACTATTTATTTTCTCAGGCAAGTTACTGTATCCGAAAATTGTTGAAAAAATTGCTCTTGAATACCATCTTCTGGGGAAAACCTGGAGGAGAAGACAATGGTATTAAATACATTTGCAGTTAAGGTTATCCATATTTAGCCTTTGGTATTTAAAATACATTTTGGCAAATGTCTAGCTTTACAAATTTTAAAAATTGAAGAACTTTCTCCCATTCCAGAACCAAAGGAGAAGAGAATGATTTTAGACAAATTTTCTTAGAATCTTTATTTGAATAGTAAAATTTTCATATCATCTGCTCTTGAAATTCCTATGAAACAATTACGTGTGAAATGCCAAGTTAGAACACTTTCTGAAATAAGAAAAAGCCCAACACTTCAGCTTGAGTCTGCTGACAACTTTGAGTTTAAAATCAGTGTTAGTTTGTGAATCTGCATTATAGTTAGTGCTAACAGAGAATGCAAGGGATTATATTCAGGTATTGGTGTCATTCTTACTAATTCTTTCTGTCATTTTAGGAACCTGTTGATGCTGACACAATCTGTTCTAGCCTGAGTTGAAGAGAAAAAATTCTTTTGGAAATCCTGTTGTGTCCTGGCAATTTTTGTCCCAGCTCATCACCATGAACACACCTCCTGTTCTGCAGACCTGGGAGATATTGTGTTCTTATTTTAGCTTAGGGACAGTTGGATTGAATAAGTGAGGGGTCAGTGGAGAATTTGGGTGGTTGTTCCCTACCTGAATTTATGTGGCTGATAATTTAGGAAAGAATAAAAACAAAAAATATTGAAAATATGCAAAAATACCTTCATAAACTCTTGCTACTAGATATTTACTGATAAGTAACACTCACATAAAAAAGTTTATAGTGCAGACTCTGTCTGTTGACACCTTCCTCTTCCATTCCTTTGTAAAAATTTCCAGTCTAATCTTTTGAGAGTTTTGATTTTCTCCTGACTGCTTCCTTCAGATTATTTGAATTCTGTGAGTTTAGAGGTTTTCATCAACTGGAGTCAGTGATTCTGCATCTTTCACATACTTTAGGTTTTTAATTATTTTATAATGTAGGCTCCTTTTCTTTTTTTCCCCCAATGGCTGAATAAGGCATAGAATGAAATTTTACCAGGCCATTTTCATTAGAGAATTTTGAATTATAGGTAAAACATTACTTTGCTTATTTTTAAACTATTTTGTGAGGGAGATACACCATTAGAACTACACAGCTGAACTCTCACATTCACAATTGTGGAAATTAATCCTCTCCCTGTTGTAAAATGTAGACTAGGCTGTCATAACTACTACTACAGAGAAGTCCCCTATAATCAAAACAGTGGTTTTGCATGTAATATTGCAAAGAGCAATTCATATGATTTTAGACCAATTTTTAGTTTTTCCTTTTACGGTACAAAAGAATGGCCATATATTTTTCCCTTTTCAGTAAAAGATAAAGAATTTAAGCCAACACGGAAATATTTCTACACTGAATTGGTTTGTGGACATCTTTCCAGCAGCATTTGATTTAACACTGCTAAACTCATTACTTTTTTTTTCCTATGGTGGATCAAAACCAGAATTTCCAAAAATATTACTACCATTCTTGGATTGTTTGCTGACCCTATGAAAGAATTGGTTTGAGGTAAACTCCTCCTAGGTATCACAGCCAGTTTGGAGACTGGCCGAACCACACGCCCTTTGGTATCTTCTTAAGTGGGGAAGCCAAATTTGCAATTTGCTTAAAAAATATGTCTGGGATTTAAATACTTTCAGAGCTGCTTAGAATGTCAACTTTTGGCACATTTACTCTCCAGCTGTGAAACACAGCATAACAGTCGAGTGATAAAAATGGTGAATGAGTTAGACAAGTCTCTTTGGTCACCAAATAGACTTTCAGACAATTTCTGACAAGCTAAGATTATAGATTGCAGAGTTTTTTAATCCCCTTGCTGGAAGAAAACTCCTTTTCAAATCCATTCTTTCATATTTTGTCTTTTTTTTTTTGTTTTGTTTTATTGTTTGTACATGTCTCTCTCTCTGTTATTTTATTGATTAAAGTTTTGAATAATTTGGTTTAATTCTAAACCATAATTTTCCAGGAGTAGCTTTGCTGTCATCAATTTTCATAATTTCCATCACACACTGGTAAAACTTGAGGCATCCAAAAATATATTGACTCACAGTCTAGGTATTTGGTAAATGATCTGCATCTTTCCTTTCAGTTTTTCATTGCCTAGGTATGTGTGACCATTCTTCACATAGCTGTCATTATGCAACAATAAAATCTTCTTTAAAACATACAAATGAAAAGCCAAATGAAAATGATCAGATGAACAGAGTGTTTGGAAGGAAAAGTGTCTATATGAAATTTTCCTCTATAAAATTTGCCTTTGTTTGAATGGCTCTATTTTACTATGCTTATGAACAACTTGTCCCTTCTCTTGAGAGACAAGTATGTGGTGTGGAGGCAATGTGTGCCCCCTTCACCTCCCTCTTAGCAGAATGGGCTTTGTTTGAACTGTGTGTGTTTGCTCATTTTGCTCATGTGTTCATACTTTAGTGTTCATGTCAGAATTTAGACCAGGCATCACTGAGGGAGAACAGTTGTTTAGACACACAGAATGTGTCTTGATAAGTCATGGAATTACAGTAATATAAAATAGTTGTGGTGCTGCAATTCCACATGGGTATTTTCTAATTTACTGCTGTGTCAAGGGGCTGTATTTCCATGAGAGTATTAGCCAGCAGGAGTTTCTTTATTCTGATAGAACCAGTGAAGACATGAAAACTACCAACAAAGTAGTTATAATGCAAATTGTTAATATTTCACCCAGACACCCAATTGGAACTAATAATGACATGCTAGCAAGCATTTTAATGAGGTGCTTATGTTGGTCTTGAACAGATTGGACAGTCCTTATTCATTTGGCTTTTAAATTGATAATACCTCATCAATGTTCTTGCATTACTGCTGGTTAATACTGATCAAACTGAATGCTAAACTTTAGCTAAAAGTAATTTACAGCTGTTTGCTTCAACCAATTCCAAAAGATGTGTCCACAAGTGACTTTTATCGTAGACAGCTTGAGTTACTGTTTTGATGGGAGTTTTTTCCATGTTGGTTCTTTTAGTCAATGGAGATACAGAAGTAACTTTAGAAGTGATTTATCCTATTCCAAAATCAGTTTTGCAGGAAAAAAGTGGAATGAGTTAGATGCTGAAGATGCCTATCTACCTGTGCTGACTGTTGAGAAGACCTAGACCCAGAGTAACTAGTAAAGAGACAATAAAGGTTATTGAGCCTCTAATCCCACTCACTCGTGTAAAGAGAGATGCACATCTAGACAGCACTTACCATACCTGTTTCAGATACTATCTTAGAAGATCCTTTTTGTTGTGTTTGCTTTAGAGGTAGCCTAGTTGACAGTTGCAAAATAGATGCCTAACTTCTAGATGGTTAAATGAGGTGAAATGAATCACACCTTAGGTTGTATTCTGAGGCATAGTTAAGAATGTAAGTAGAATTTGGCTCTCCCTGCTCATTAGCATAGTCTCTGCTTTTAGTCTGCAAGATTATGAGGTGACTGTTTTTCTTTGTAAACCTGCAAGGAACTATGGTTATTACAAAGGCAACCAAATCAAGATGTGTGTTGTTCTCTTCCCACAGGCATGAGGAGTACGGTTTTGATTTTCACTGATTTAAATATAGTGGTAGGTTAATCCACAGAAATCCAGGTTCTAACCACAAAGATTTCCTGTGTAATTCTGAACTGGCATGTGCCAAAACACAATGCTATGGGATCACATAGCCAAGAACAGCTTGTGCCTTGGTGACCAGTACGAGAATGAGAACAGAGAAATGGTAGAATGTCAATTAACAGAGGTAGTATTACACTATCTCCCTGCACAAACAGTCTTTTGGAATGACATTTCCATTAGCTCTAGACAAACTCAGGCTGTCTAAGGCATCAGCTGTCTTTTCTTAATAGGGTCATTCCTGGCTTGCCTGAGCTGGAAAAAAGTCACATGAATTCATAGGCTAGATCGACATGTAAAACTGGAGAGATTTGACCCCTCCATCTGTAGTGTGCAAATCATCCCCAAATTAATACAGATCCGATAAGATAAGATAAGATAAGATAATAAAAAACAAAAAGGCAATCTTCAGCATATCAGTGGATATCCACTTCTCTTTTGCATTGTAAGTGTCTGTGGATAGACCCACTGAATACAGACCCAATGAATACTATGATATAACGACTTACGGCAAGTCTTGGTGAAGTGATCAAAAATGGAAAAAAAACTCAAAAAGGCATTGGGCCGTAGAAGATTGCTGAAAATGCTCAGGTAGTCTCAGGAATGGGTATGGTACCAGTTACATTTACAGTGACTGATATTTCTCAAACACTACTATGGAAATCAGTAAACCAACAACAATCTGCTTTTATGGAAAGCCATGGACCACAACTTACCACCTTTCATTCTGTTTTGCATCACAGATGGAGAGCCAGGAAAACTTTAACTTGCCAAGCAGACGTTAAAGTTTTTCAGCACGAGATGCTTCAGCAGTGAAGCGTACAGCACTTGCAGTGGGTTACGCTTCCAAATGAGTTGGTGTGATAAGGCAATTAGATTGTTAGGCAGATTGTTCTACTTTGGGACTAGAGACCTTGTAGAAAGGTAGGTGACTTTCCAATGGAAACCTAGCTAATGAAAGGATGTTTCTTCATGTAGATGAAAGAGTGAATCTTTATAAAACATGGAGGAAATATAAAGGAATGACTAAACATTATATATTGTTAGAATTGCTTTATTCATTCACTTACCAGAAGCTGCAGTGAATTTAGAAGCACCTGGTGAAAATATGTGCTTATTCATGTAAATACGGAAGGGAAAGTATTACTGGGTTAATTATCTGTTTCCAAATAACAGATAAAAAACCAGATCTTTCTAAGAGAAGGGGGTTTTATATATAATTTTAGGATATATAAATAATAGAAAGTGAAAACATTAGTGACTTGTGTATCTTCTATGGCTGTATTGTTCATTTAAACTATGCTTCCGGTAAGTAATTTGAAACATGGTATATGGTAACAGAGAAGCTTTGTTTCTCTGGAGATTTTTGAACAAATGTCTCAACTGTTAAATCATTGCAGACCCAGAAGGAATCACTTGTAGGCCTTCTGACTTTGCCTGTTTGCTTTTTGTTACTTGACTGCACTATTTTTACCAAAAAAAAGAAATATTTTTTCAAGACTTTTTCTTGATTTGTTTTGTTTTCAAAAAAGAAGTGAGACTTTTTCTATGTCTTTATAACAATGATATCCAGAGGTGTTTGTTTTGAAGTACTTTAATATTATTTTTACCTTCTACATAAAGAGTCTTAAAATAAATTTCTAGGCAATTTTTTGTTAATTAATTGACCACAATTTTAGATATGTACCATATCCTCAAAAGATTTCCAAAATAAAAATCCTGCAGTAGCCAGTCAGGTATCACGCAAGGGGTAAGAAGGTCCAGACAGCAGAGACCATTTTTGAAGTCTGCTTTTATCTGTTAGCTAGAATTCTCAGAACCTCTTCAAGTTTCCTTAGAGCTCTTCAGACCAAAAGCTGATCCAGGACTGACACCTGATCTTTACTGAGTACACTGTGATTCAAGGAATCCACATGTCTGAGGTTCATGCCAGAATGTGTGCTTCTGCATAATCCCTAAGTCCTCCTCTTGCTGTGGAACCTACACTGCTTTTGTAGTCTTAGAATTCCTCAAAACAGTAGGAAAATAGACTTCTTTCCCTCTAGACATTGTGATTACATATCTCTACACATTCATTTAAAAAGTTAATTGTCAATCAAAAGAATTTTACTATTTCTTGCTCTCTGTGAATTTTTGAAAAAATACTAAAATCATTTTAATACGCAATATAGACTTATTCCATATTTAGAAACAGTTAATGTACTTTAAATATTATTTCTAGATAGAGAAAACATATTGTACATTATTTATATATGACTGTACTTGCATTCAGTTTGAAATTTGTAAAGAAATCA
The DNA here is from genome assembly GCA_036630365.1 of Acanthiza pusilla. NCBI lineage: Eukaryota > Metazoa > Chordata > Aves > Passeriformes > Acanthizidae > Acanthiza > Acanthiza pusilla. The sequence continues at coordinate 400,869 of JAXCHO010000078.1, forward strand.
GATTAGGATTTGCAATGTTGTAAAATTTATTATACAGGGGTACTTTGGATAAGGACACTATATAGTTTTTACAGTATGCTGATATTGGTGGTTTTGAATGAGTACTCAAATAAAAATAATTTCTAAAAAAAGGAGAAAAAATTGTCAAAAGTGGTGGCAAAGTATGACTTAATGTTGTTATAGATTTTGTCTTCCAAAGTTTTGCCTTTCACAACTAAAATAAGGTGCTTCTCTACACTGCTGTTTTATGTTTGACTTACAAGACATTATACTTTACTGAAAAGAAATGGGTCTTGCCTTCTTGAAAAAAGAATCTTGCAGCCTACTATGCTATAAATAGCACAAATGTAGTCTTTTCATGCAACGGTTGTTTGCTTTACCACTGATCCTAAAGTTAAATCGAAGTTCTTTGGTAATTTGATAATCAGAGAGTACATGCAACAGGACTTGAAGCAATTGTAAATTTTTTTCTTTCCAAATATATGCTTCACAATCACCTCTATTCTTGTCACTTTACAGTTAAAGAAAATCCAAACTGGACTGTAATATTGTTAGCAATATTTCAACTGAAGGGAAAAATTACTAATAAATATTTCAAAATATGTTCTGTGGTTGCCATAGATAGGCAACTATCAAGTTTTTCCTTGGAAATGTGTATCAGAAAAGAAGGACCAAATCCACAGTGAGCAGCAAGAGGCCTCAGCACCTCTTTAATGCAAATTTTATATTTGTTTTCAGATTTTGTATCCTTTCTGCAACACCCCCCCCCCCCCCCCAATCTCTTTGCCTTTCTATATAGATTTTTGTACTTGCAGGAACAACAGAAAATATCCTCAGAAATGTCTCATCACAAGTGTATGTGTTCATTTGGACTAAATGGAACCAAGTCCCATGTACCTATTCCTCATTCAATGCTTGGTCTATCAACTCAGGACACACTGATCATCCTCTGGTCATCCCATTCCTTCTCTCTTTTCCTTTTGTACTTAAAATGTATTTTTCTTTAAGGAGATGGCAGAACTATGCAGGAGTTCAGCTCAGGTACAATTCTTTCAACTCTGGAAACATTTTCCCCGAGAACACTCAGATTGATCTATCTTTTCCACATTGCATCACATTTACAGTCTTACTCATTCTGTTATTGAATAGTGCACTGTTTCATTAGGTCTTTAGCAACTGGTGATTTCTTAGCTTATAGAATTAATTGCTTTTATTTATGTTTGTATTCAGGACCATTCATTTTTTGCTGTTGATTTTACACCATTTCTGTTATTCCAGTCCTGGAAGTCCTCCCTTACTCTGGGTTTATGATGGCTCATAACCTTGTGCCAGACTTTTTATGCCAACAGCACAGATGAGGCACTGTACTTTAGCAGTCCCTAAGGAGCTGCTTTAGGAACCTCCCTTGTTCTGTCCACTACTCCTCCCTCCTCTCTTAAGCACTACCATTTTTAGTTTTTCACCTAACTTAGAAATCTGAATCTAAAGGTATAAGGTCGACTCCATTTGCCTAGAAAACTAAATACAGAGTTTTCCATCTGAGCTAATAAGTGCACTTCTATCCAACACTATACTGAGTTCTAATGAGATATAATCTACTTTATTCACAGAGAAAATAATTTCAAAGGAAGGCTCTGTATTAAGTCGGGTCTTTTCTACCTTTGGTGAGGATATATTTCAGTTTATTCTATCTTTTTTCATCACGTGTGCTTACATAATCTTTCTTTTAGAATTTGTGGCTTTGGTTATGACTGAAACTAAATACAATTTTTTTCAAAAAACCACAGCTATTATATTATCTAGTCCTATAAATATGATTACCTATCCCAAAAGTTTTAGAATTACTCGGATATCTTCTGTAGCTGTAAATAAATTCTACCTGTGGGTGGATAGTCTCTTCCCTCAAATTCTGATTTTGCTAAAGGAAGTCCAAGACTTTAGGTAGGAATGAGGGAACTTCTTAAATGAGAAATTATATGGCGAAATCTGTGATCTCAGTGTGCTTTTGGCATGCTGTGCACTGTCATGCGCCTTTTGTATAAGATAGGAGAGTGAGAGTCCCAAGGGGATTAGCAAAGTCCCCAAGGTACTGTGTGCTACAACACAAGTATTCACCTTCAAAACTGAGCTATAACGCAATGTAGTCAATTATCACTTTAATGTCTCCAGGGGTTTCAGTTAAAAGAAGAATTTGGGTCCCTTTCCTGCGCCACAGAACCCTCCAAAACATATTCTAGTCTCCCCACCTTGTAACAGTAGTAGATATGTTTCAGTACTGAGCAATGTACGAACTCTAGAGAACAATAAAATACTGTGATAAATATAGGTCAGTGTTGATCATCAGGGACCTATGGCTCTATACAGCATATCTATATAACATATATATATATAAAATACATCCTATATATATAATTGTAGAAACATCATATATATATAATGGTAGAAACATCACACGCCATCACTTAGAGTTTAGATGGAAAACAGTGAGACTAGATATAAATTCCAATTCGTTAAAGTTAAATATGTGTCTGATTGTAGAAAATGCCTGGATTCTGCCAGAATTTGACTTTTCGTTTTTGATCTCCATAGGGGAATGTAAAACATTGATGATTTTTTTCCAATGCTAAAGTTGTTAGATCCTAAATTTCCAGCTGCCCATACTGACACCTTTTCAAGGACTCTATGAGAACAATTTAATCATTTCTTGCAGCAGAAAAATGGACTCCATTAGAGTGCAGTGGCCCAGAGGACCAAGGGCAGCTGTTAAAATGCAATCACTGTTGAGCTCATATAAATTGTTATAAAAGTTCTTTCACTGTTTCTCTGTTTAAACTTGCAAAAGTACATCCAGTAAATGCATCCAACCTCTCCTTTAGATGCTTGTCCTTACTAGGGTTATGAAAGAAGGTGTCTCTGTAGCAGTCTTTGTGTTAGTCTTTTATTCTTGGTAATGCTCCAACAGCTCTAAAAATGGCAATTATTAATTCACTGTGAAAAAGGCACCACTTCTTTCTTGATATTCTGATTAATTTTATTCCAGCTTCTAACCTGCTGTTTCTGGCAAAAGCCTTTTTGATAAAGTGAAGGCTGAGTACTTTTGAGGCCGACTTTGACAAAATTAGGTGTCATATGTGACAAGTTTCAGTTGGTGTTTGTTTAAGCCAGGGGGTAGACCACAACGACTCCACTTGGTAGCGCAGGTCTACATTGACAAAAGAGTATTTAGCTGCCTGACTCTTCTCTAGAGACCAATCACCGCTGGGAGTTTGGCACCTCATACCTCCACTGAGCAGGCCAATGCATACACAAGCATTGCGCTCATCTGATGGAAATCACAAAACAGGGCTGGCAAGTGCTTGAGAAGTTCCTGACAAATGCAGGCTGTTACCCCAAACTCAAAGTTCGTTACCCTCATCAGGCTCTCCAGGTCTGCAGAAACTGCAGTTACAGCCTGACCATATGGATGGGTTGCAAAACTGTAGGGTAGGCTGTGAATTTAGGCAACTACCTAAGCAAAAGGTTTTCTCTGTCAAGACTTTTTCTAGGTTAAAATTGAAACAGCTTATGCTTCCCTTGCTGGACAGGCAAGATACCTGGAATTGCCTGGTATTTACCTGAGGCTAAGAAACACAGCTGGATGGTTGCTGGAAAGCTGCTGACACACAGTAACTGGTTCATGTACTCAGAATTGCAATTGTTATCTATTCATTTGGAGTTTGACGGAAATCGACATAAAACTATTTTCGAAGAAACTAATGGGCTACCTTCAAATAGTGCACTGATAATGATAAAGAAGATCCATTTCTTAGGCACAACTTTGACTTGATAAATCCTAATTCTAGCTCTCTATAACCCCTGCAGGGGTCTTAGGCAGTGCTTTTCTCAGATCCTCAAATGTACACATCACTGATTTTGAGGGTGTAACTAAACGACTTTGAAATATCTGACCAGCATACTTCTGTGCCCAGTGCCAACACTGTTGAACAGGTTATAAGTAAAATCTAATGGTATAGTAGTCCTGCAGGACTAATAAGGTGCTGTGTTGCTGAGGGCACCATGAATAGCTAAGACAGATAACCCCCATAGATTATTGCTCAGCTGAGGGGTATTTAAAGGGAAAGTTTCCTTGTAGTTCAGAAACTCCCAGAGTGAAACTGACTGATAGAGTGGATGTGAGACTATACCTGTTTCATGACTGCCTAATCATATTAAATGCTGGTGGTGAATTCTGCGTGCCTCTGCTCAGGCTCAGAAACACCGTTCCATTACAGCCTTCTATGCATATGCCATAATATCCTTGTGGTATTTCACAGTATTTTTGTTTGCTTGTGGGTAAAGGAAAACTTTTATATTTGTATCCTGCGGTTTACTAATAACCCCAGTGAGGCAAAAGACATACCTGTATATAACTTAGTTCAAAAACAATTGCATATCAGTCCTTCTGACACCTGTGGGGATGGAGTTATCAGATCAAAGCTCAGAACAGATTTTGTTCTTCGTGGTTGCTTCACTCAGTCAAAAACAATTTGCAAAAGACCTTCAGGGTACCTTCAGTGGAGCACAACTGCATTGATTGGGAAGGTATGCATGCTTTTGTGAGCATACTTGTGCAGATTTCAAAGTGCAAGCTATTCAGACCAGGGTTTTCCTGGTGGAATACCAATGAGCTATGTGGGCGTACGCATTCCTGTATACCTGGAGAGATATCTGTGAGCATAGTTAAAACAGAAAAACTCTCCATATTACAAGTGGAAAATGAAAGGGAAAGAATGTGTTGGGAATTTAGCATGAAGATCGTTAATGCTGTGTTTAGTGGGTAGCCAGGAGGGCACAGGACAGGACAGGATGTTTCCTTTCTTCTCTATTGATCTTGATCATTGCTGGCTTAAACAGTGAACGTTCTCAGAAGAGAAAGGAAAGGGCAGTGTGTGGGACAGTCTGTCTATTTCAATAATAGAAATCCACAGTGAGGTGAAGAGATTCCAGGATTTCCTCACTTGTTGAAGTGTTGCAGTACACCTAGAAGAGCTGGCGATGAAAAGAAAGAGACTGGCAGACACTGCTCATTTCATCCAGCAGTGAGCCCAGTTGCCATTGACTAAAGGGAGCTCTTATATCAATTTTATTAAAGGAGAGAAGTCTTCCGTACAACTTACCAGTTTTTGAGCTTTGGGGGTTGAGAGGCAAGAGGTACTTTTTAAAGGATGGTGAATCAATTTGTTATTGTGTAGCTATTTTTCACTTGTGAAGGGTATGATTTATAATGAGAACTATGTATCCAAAGCTTGGAGTGATTGATTAGAAGACTCTTCAAAATGACATAATTGCATTTGCCCATTTTCCAATAGAAACATTGTCCAATAAAATAAAATTATGGCTGTGATATGAAAGCATTGTTTATAAAAAATTCTGATTCACAACACAGGAAAACTAAAAGAGGAGTCTGAGTAGTAGAAAATTTATGTCTTTCACAGGACTTTCTCAAATACAAGAATGCTTAAATGACTACTGCAGCACATTTGATATACATGATGTTCATTTTAGAAACTTCTGATTTCCTTAGCAAATGGAAATTTAATGTAAATAAAGCAGTCAGATCAGAGGCAATGATGGCTAGAAATAGCATTCTAAATATTTTAATAGTGACATTCCAAAAATGTTTACCTTTGTGAAGATAAGCAGAACATATACAAAAAAATGAATGAACAACAATCTGCATTCCATCATTAAAATGAACTTTACAGATGACTTGCTCTTGGACTCTGAGACAAGATCTTTTTTTAGAGCACAGTCTGCAGAACTAGAAAATAAAGACAAAACCAGCCTGTTTGCAACCTCTCAGGGACCGAATACCACACAGAAAGTGTTTTGTGTTTTTGTATTTATTTTTAAGTGCTTAGTTTAGTTGTTAGAACACTAGTTCTTTGTTCTCCTTCTCAAATATTCTATGTCAGTTCTGTGGTTTAAAGTGATATCTAAAATGTCTGTAACTTCATTACAGCTACAGAGAATTTATGCCAAAAGCCTTTTGGATGTATATACTGTGTCTCTTTTATACCACTGCTGCATGATAAAGAGAAAACAAGACACTTTTGAAGCATCTGCATTTTCATTCTGAAAAGCAACTTCCATCCATGCTATCCGTCACTGCAGTTTTTACACATCTGGGCTGTCATCCACCAGCGTGAGCTAACCTGATATCCCTTGGCATTAAGGCCCCTTTTATTAAGTTTGCTCAGAATAGAGCCTAACATGGCCATAAAATTTTATCAATAACTGTTTCAAGGAGACCAGATATTGGGAAAGTAACATCCAGAGGACCTAAGTCTGGTCAATGTTCTTTTCAAAGATTTAACACGTCAGGGCAAATCCAAGTCAACAATGGCAATGTGTGAATGAATAAGTGAGGATTATCAGACTCTCAGAGCTTCTTCTAGATGAGATATAAGACTGAATCCCTCATCAGTGATCATTAGGCAAACATCTACACTGTGCTGGACAGCAGCTGTCAGTGTGGCATAGATGCCAAAATTATTTGGTCATGTACAGCACCACCATGCCAGAGTGACTCTGGAGCTGACTTGGTTGTAACTCTGAAGAAGTGAACATGCTCCGAAGAGCTGCCCCTCACAGCAGAGGTGAAACCCAGCAGCCTCCAGCTCTGCCTTCTGATTGAACCAGGAGGAGGCAGCAGGGAACACCTTGAGACTTTCCTAAAAAGAAACCTGTTTCCAGTAGCCAACATCCACAGGGAACCTGAGAGTTTAAGCAAGCAGTGTCTTGTGTGTCTTGTTAACACTGCCAAACTCCTTCGCTTTTTGGTTTAACAGCTAAAGAATTAGATTTAACCTACAGAATTACAAAACCTACATTTGACCATGCAGAAGTCAGTTTAGACCAAATCCAGAACAGTGCCTTGTCATCTAGCCAAAAGCAAGGAGAGATATACACAGTTTCAGCAACCTTCTGTGCTACACTTGAGCATGAAGTAGCAAAAAAAAAGAGTTAACATGAAAATATGGCAAAATTTAATAAAGTACTGTCCTTTGAGAGTGTCCTTAAGATGATATAATCAATCTTTCTTTCTTTCTTTCTTTCTTTCTTTCTTTCTTTCTTTCTTTCTTTCTTTCTTTCTTTCTTTCTTTCTTTCTTTCTTTCTTCTTTCTTTCTTTCTTTCTTTCTTTCTTTCTTTCTTTCTTTCTTTCTTTCTTTCTTTCTTTCTTTCTCGCTCTCTCTCTCTCTCTCTTTCTCTCTTTCTCTCTTTCTTTCTCTCTTTCTCTCTTTCTCTCTCTCTCTCTCTTTCTCTCTCTCTTTCTCTCTTTCTGTCTTTCTCTCTTTCTTTCTCTCTCTCTCTCTCTTTCTCTCTCTTTCTCTCTCTTTCTCTCTCTTTCTTTCTCTCTCTTTCTCCCTCCCTCCCCTCCCCTCCCCTCCCCTCCCCTCCCCTCCCCTCCCCTCCCCTCCCCTCCCCTCCCCTCCCCTCCCCTCCCCTCCCCTCCCCTCCCCTCCCCTCCCCTCCCCTCCCCTCCCCTCCCCTCCCCTCCCCTCCCCTCCCCTCCCCTCCCCTCCCCTCCCCTCCCCTCCCCTCCCCTCCCCTCCCCTCCCCTCCCCTCCCCTCCCCTCCCCTCCCCTCCCCTTCCCTTTCATTTGTTAGTTGTTTTCCTAAATTTATTTATTTTTATTAGCTGACAAATTCCGGAAAGAGTATAAATTCTAACTTTGGGTTGTCAGTGAAAAAGGACAACAATACATAAAAATTCCATGTGGAATTCAAGAGAGAATGCCCTCAGGGAGCCATCTGTCTGCTCCCTTGCTTGGGCACACAGTGTGCATACCAGCAGGCTGTGCTCCTCAGTGGCTTTGTATTAATACTTTCACTAAAACAACATAATAATGCTATAGGTATTAATGGGTCACTGTAGCCAACTTCAGTAAGTGAAAGAATGAGACTTGTCATGTTCCAAAATAAAACTGAAATGCTTTGAACTGCTGGCAATACTGGAAATTAGTGAAGTTCGTAACAAGTATATGTCCAAAGCCAAGCTCTGAGACACGCCCATTGCATTTTCAGGTAACAATGTTGTCACAGTGTTTCTTGCTTTAAGTATTTGTACCCTGCCTCTCTTTTGTGAGTCACAAGATCCATTTGTGCTGTAAAGAAACTGAAATACTAAGAGCACACAAGCCTCCCTTCTGATCCACAACAGAAGGAACAGACTTCAAATTAAATACGAGCTGGCAATAATTGCTCTGAGTTTAATTTAATTATGGAAGAACTTTAATTACTGGAGTAATCAATTAGAAAAATCTGGATATTATTTGTTGTCAGAATGAGATATTAATTACAGGAAATTACCAAAGTTGCTACCTCTTGAGATACTAATAAAATGGAAAGTGGAAATAAAAAGTTTTTATTGCAATTGGTCTTCATGTATGTAGAATTTCCTTGACAGATTTTTGGCTGATTTCATCTAAGTACATTTTCCTCCTGACAGAAAATCATGTGATTGGTTCACTTAGAATGGTTAGATGGGAAGTGCTCTAAGGAAACAACAAAGTTCTACGTAGAATTTTGTATGACAATATGGGTAGCTTAGGTCAAAGTTAACAATCTTGATAGGTCCACACTTTTTTATTTTAATTTATTTTGCATTATGACATACCATTTGCATATTCTCATTCTGGATCTGAATCAGATTTCTGATGCATTCAGGTCTGAGTTATTAATTAAGGTGCATTGTTAAACACAGCATTATTAAAGTAGATTGCAGTAAAGTGAGCCGCAGGACAAGAGAAACTTGCTATGATTTCTGGTTTAAGTTACTTTTTTTCCAGATTATCATGTGAAAGTTTTCTCCTACTCTTTTTTTTTTTTTTTCCTGTGGAAGCTAAAACTTCTCTTTTGCTTTTGAAGATTCTCACCATGGGACCATTTTGCATTGTAATTTGGCAGAGGTTCTTTCTGAGTAGGAGGTTTGGACTCGTTTAGAGTAAAACTGAGGTATTCTTTTTTTTTGCTTTACTTAAATTTTGGTATTTTGCTAACTTTTCTGATGAGTACACAGGGACTTTCAAGAACGGTTTTTCTCACAGAAATGGAAAAAATTTCTGTTCTCTGCCGTACATGAGAGTGGAAAGGATGAAAATTATTCTCTTTGAAAAACAAAAAGTGAGCAAATGAATTTAAAGAACTGTCTGGAATTCATATCCCTGGAAAGTAGTTGATTTTGCTTTTATGAACTTCTCCTCAGATACTTATTTTTCTAAACTATGCTCAGTCATTCCTAGAAAAGAATAATGCTTACTAGTCATTAAGAAATTTGCTGTATCACGCCCATGAATTAAAAACTAAATTGGGGGTAGAGTACAGGACTTCTGACATAATTTCATTATTATTGTTAATGCATATAGTAATAAATCTCTCCAAAACAAGGAATTAAATTTATGAAAATATATAGATGGATATATCTATATGCTCTTCTCCTTGTTGAATCAGAGGGTAGGCTTGACTTCTGTTTCATTCCTTGACGATGTTATGCTAATACAGCCTTAGAGATGTCTTGTCTTTCAGTTTGCCCAGCTGAAAAAAATGCCTGTTGAGGAAGCTAAAGTGATGAAAAATGTTTTCTATACTGTATTGGAATATTTCTACGTAAAGTATACCAAAGACCGGTCTGTGGTACAATAAGTGCATTAAGAGAAAAGATCCATTTCAGTTGGACAAGAGAATGAAAATCTTACAGTTGGTGATGGGGTCAATAAAAGATAACCTTTGCTCATATGCAGATTCCCTGTCCAAGTAATTGCACTCTGCTTAAGCTTGTATTGCTGGGATCATGTGGAAACTCATTCCTCAAAAGCTCAGCAAACTATAGAACTTCTCAAAGGCCTATTGAAGGGTGATTTTTTTTTTTTTTTTTTTGACAGCTTGATTTGCCTCAGATATGAGCAGAGATTATTCTCCTTCACTGCTCAAGACTTGGATGGGATTCCAAATCCAGCTGACAGCAGTGGAATAACTTTTCAGGTATGCCTCTTATTTCGGAATTAAGGCATTATTTTAACTATCATATTAAATATCACTACCTCCAGAAGAGCAGGGTACATCAAACTAATCAGTTTTCAGGTAACTCATAGACTACTAACACTGCTTCTGTCATTCTGTGTGTTCTCTGTACCGATCGGACTCTCAGGTTCCTGGAGTTCACAAAAGACAATTTTTGCTTAGAATTTGTACATTGTTCATGTAAATTGAAATGTATTCAAATTGTCTTTTAAAAATGTTTCAGCTACCTTACTTTGTTTCTAGTGGAGCAATACATGAATAGTACTGATCAGAGCTCCACTCTGAGGCACTGGAGAATCAACACTGAGATCTACAGTTAAAATATGTACCTTCAGCATCCTTAGCTTAAAGTAAATGTCTTTTCTAATATAATTTGTAGGTTGCCAGCAAAGTTTTCTGTCCCAGAGAAGTTTTTATTTCAATGCAGTTTTAAAGAGTAATTGAAATTATGACATTAGGGTTATTCCAACATTTCAGTAGAATGTGTAATGAAATCACTAATGTCCAGACAGATATCTGAGGAAGTGACCGTACATTTCATTGACTGTATAGTGAGAAACAGAAGACTGGAGTTTTCTTTCATTTACACTGTTAGAAACCAGAAATTTTCTATATGATGTAGAAGAAATAATGGCAAGATAACTTCAAAGAGAATAAACGGAACAATTTCTAACAGACTAGCACCTAGTCTGGAAAAAACAAAAGTTTTTGATGTTTAATTAAGGCTGAGATACAGGGAAAAAACTGTAATTCTACAAATCCTAAAATACTACAACCTAACTTGAATACTGCATCTGAAAAATACATTGTAAATGTATTGTTAATAATAAAGTAAATTTAGACATCATCATGTTCAATCCTTAATGCTAAATATGTAAAACTTTATGTATAATGGAGCAGAACATTTTTAAAACATTAAGATGTCTGAGTTTTAAAATTACTTTTGTGCATTTATGCCTGGATTCATCCTTTATTGGCTATCTAAAGTATGTGTTATTGGCTGCTTTCTAAATATGTTCAGAACTTGTTTCTAAGTCTTTGATATTTGTCTTGAAAACTGTGTTTTGTGTAGCACACAGCATTGTCATCTGGGAGCACAGTGACTGCTGCCTGCTACCTGGATATCAGTGAGACACCTGCTCTGTCTTGGCACTGCAAAGCTTTCTACACTCCCATCCTTCTTTTTTGTTTATTGTGAGGAGATGTATTACCTGACTTATGATAATAGAGCTACACTGAAAAATCCTAGTGCTACTTAACTGTTTCCAGTCATATGATATCTTATTGGAATATGTCAGTAAATTTTTTCCACATCATTACTTCTAAAGAAAAAAAATTACATATTCACTGAGTTACAAGACTCCATGTGTTTTACAAAACTATCCTTCAAGGCTATGTGTACGTTTTGTCCAAAAGGTATTGCCTGGCATTTTCCAGCAAATACGTATTACAGTCTTTTCTTTTTTGGAATTACTTCTTCATGTATAGTCATGAAAATAAGTTCTATTATCGAGCAAGGATTTTCCACTCTGAAGACTTACAGGATGTGAGAGAGGTTCTTACTTGTGAACTATGGTGTATTTCAGGAATATTGGCTACCAGCACAGAATGTGCTCACCTTGGAGCTGGAGGTATTCTGCAGAATACATTAATGAAATGATCTTTTAACAGTCACCTGTTCCAGCACCCAGGTGTGTTGTACAGTGCCTCCTGTTTCTCACATGCTGCAAGAATTTCAAGTAACAGGCTTCTTTATTGAAATCATGGCCAACTATATTAAGGTATAATTTCAGGTAATTATAAATTGAAATAATATTTATAAAATACCTGCCTAAATAAAGGTCAGGCTGCTGTACAAAATCCACGTTTTCCTATGAGATCAGTCAACTCCTTTAGTTTAATAAACCATTTGTTGGCAGACTTGTAAAGTGACACTGATTCTGCAGGTCCAAGTAGTTTTCTGCCAAGGAAGTAATTTCACTGTTTCAGATTGCAAGTGCTAAAATTCTTAACCAAAATGTTATTTGGGAATGCCAACCTTATAAAGTTTGTTGCATTCTGCTTGAAACACATCTGGTGTGCACACTTAATTTGCACCAGAGTTTGACAGCTCTCTCTGCTTTGTCTTCTGCAGCTGGCCAGCCCTGTCTGTGGCCAGTGGTCCAGGATGTGTCTAAAGAAAAACGTCCTGTGATTGTGTCAGGGCAGCCCCCAGTATCAACACAGGCTGGGGATGAACAGATCAGAGCAGCCCTGCTGAGAAGGACTTGGGGGTGCTGTGAATGAGAGGCTGGACATGACACAGCCATGAGCACTCCCAGCCCAGAGAGCCAATTGTGTCCTGGGCTGCATCAAAAGCAGTGAGGGCAGCAGGTGAAGGAGGGGATTCTGCCCCTCTGCTCTGCTCTGCTCTGCTCTGCTCTGCTCTGCTCTGCTCTGCTCTGCTCTGCTCTGCTCTGGTGAGACCCCACCTGCAGTGCTGCATCAGCTCTGGGGTCCCAGCACAGGAAGGACATGGACCTGTTGGAGTGAGTCCAGAGGAAGGCCATGAAAATGATCAGAGGGATGGAGCACCTCTGCTACAAAGACAGGCTGAGAGAGTTGGAGTCATTCCTCTTGGAGAAGATTCTGGGGTCACCCTATTGCGTCTTTTCAGTATTAAAGGATGCCTACAAGAAAGCTGGGGATAGACTTTTTAGCTGGGCCTGTTGTGATAGGAAAAGGGATAACAGTTTAAAACTAAAAGACAGTACATCCAGACTAGATAAAAGGAAGACATTTTTACCATGAGGGTGGTAAAACACTAGACCAGGTTTCCCAAAGAGATGGTGGATACCCCATCCCTGGAACCATTCAAGGTCAGGTTGGATGTGTCTCTAAGCAAACTGATCTAACTGAAGGTGTTCCTGTTCATTGCAGGGAAGTTGGACTAGATGGCCTTTAAATGTCTCTTCCAACCCAAACTATTCTGATTTTCTGAGTCTATGATTATATGAAATACATCTGCTTGGCCAATAACAAATTGAGTTGGAAAATCTTCTGAAACAGTATTTGACTTTAGACAACTGTTAAAATATTATTTTTGTGAGCCTGGTGTTCTGAAGAAGTATTGGTTGAAATGAAAACTGTTGTTCATGCTTAAACTTGAAGCAGATTGTGTTCCTGCAATACTGTGCCCTTGAGTTTAGCATCACAAGATAAAAAAACAAACAACTACTTTGGACCACTATGGTCTCTTTGAGACTTTTGAGTCATTGGCAGTGTAATTTTGTTTAGGAAAGAGAAAAATGAAGCCTCTTGATGTGGCTCCTAATGTTTCTACTGAAATACAGAGTTGAATAAGGGGAAAGACTGAAAATTTTCCAGTAAGATAGGGTCTAATTAACCATCACTCCATAACTAAAACATGAAAGCAATGCCAAAGGACAGTAGCTCTGAAGTGCATATTATTTTCAGACATCATCTTAGGACTCATGGCAGAAAATTCCTCAGTGTCAAGCATGACCAGATATCGCATGTACAAGCATGTTCATCAGGCAGAGAGGGACACCTCCCTGCTCAGCAGAAGCAGCAGGACCAGAGCAAGTGAGTCGTAACTCACTTTCCAAGGATCAGTGTGAAATAAAAGGCCAGAAAGTGGGGTTGACAGCTGCAGTTATTAATATCAAGGGCCCAGAAAAATCTTCTATTTCCCAGGATGGCACATTGCTTATGTTCTTTCTGCTTGTGATGACTCACATCTTTGTCTTCTGATGCTTACAGATTATTTGCCAGACCCTAGCCACGAAACAAATGTTTCAATGCAGCTGGAAAAGTGGAGATCTCCTAGATTTGATCTTGCTGATACTTACAACTACTTGGTAAGGAAAGTAAAGTCAGCCAAAGACACACCTAATCATAGTCACAGAAGAAAATACCATCCTCTGGTAAAACCACAGCATACCAAAGACTAAACAACCCTCCTGACAGTCTGCCTGCTACACAGTATTGTATGAAATGTTGGACTTCAGTACCACATAATCCTGAGCTTTCTGTATTTTGTTACCTACCAAATAATAATGAATGAATGAATTAGAGCTTTTTGTGTCGTAAGTAAATTGTTAAAAAATATTTCAATTTAGTCCTGCTGAAATTATTACTTTTACCTTGTCATTTTAACTTGTAGATTTGTAATCTTTTGAAGGGAAGAAATTATAAATATGAGATGCTTGGTCCTGTATAAATGAAAGTTTTACATTGGTGAAAAAATAGATTTTTCCTTCTTGGATCTAGTTATTACACTGATTTCCTGTAATAAGTGAATGAATTGATCCAGCTCACAGTAGAGTTGGATATGCTGGCAGTGTGACCATACAGTGTTCACACAGAATGGTTACAGTTGTTGCAGACAGCCCACAGTAGAGCTGGTGAGACAGAATGGAGAGAACTACGAGAGTGACTGTCAGCCACGTCTTTAAGAAATTTCTATTGAATTGTTGTGGTCAGATAATTTTCTCACAGATGACTTCTTTGAACTTTATCTAACATTAGGTGAATATTTTAGAAATGAAGCCTTCTGAAAAACAAACCCCAAACCAAAGCAATCAACCACACAAAACCAACCAACCAACCAACCAACCAACCAACAACCAGAAAGAAACCCCATATAGTTTTAAACCCTTATATTTGTAAAGAGTATGGAATGGCTGTAACTGATACAGCAATACTTTCCTGAGCTGGTCTTGTGCTGCAGTTCTCGGTACAGATGCCAATGGATATTTTTTCATCTATTTAGCTGTGACCTAATATTCCCATAACTTTGTTAATGTTACTAGTCTTTTTAAACAGCATTCCCAAATACTTTCATTTGGAAAGTCCACACTCTTCACAGCAAAATTAAAAACTCTGAATCTAGATGATTTCTCTAGCTTTCTGTTTTTCCTCTTCAGCTCAGGTAGCTTTTTGACTGCAGCCAGCAGTTCAAATAATTAGGATTCATTCTGTAAATTAAGTTTTAGTTAAAACTTCCAAGTGCTTCCATTAACCATGTATCTCAGGAAATATTTTGAATAAAAACATATGGGATGTTTGATTTGGATTCTTTTTTTTTTTTTCAAATTAATGAATCCATTCATTTGGGATTCATTTTGAAGTCTTCATATTTGCTTTGATTGCAATGGCCCAGTAACAACCTATAATGATGACTTTACTTGCAGACAGACAAAACTAATACCTTTGGGCCATCATAACATTGATAACTGTAAAGCACTCAAAATTTTAGGATTTTTTTCAAAGGCATAATTTACTAAATGGACTGGACATTCTGACTTATTCCTGGAGCTGATGAGAGTGTAGGATTCTGAGAGAGTTTTAGCTGGGCTGCCAGTTGTTTTCATGTCTGCTATTGGCTGTTTTAAAAGACACTTCTATTCATTCTGATATTAAGCAATATCAGGTCATTTTTTGGACCCTATTAAATATTCTTTTTTTCCCAGCCTAATTAAAAATGTTAAAATATAGGGATACAGAAGACAGCGTAAAAAGTGTTGAAGATATTTCTGTAATGCATTTTGTAAAGAAGAAAGTTTGATATATCAGTATTTACCTAAGTTTGGCACATTGTATTTAAAGTATTTAGATTTTAAAGCATTTCTGAAGCCTTGCAGGCAAAGAGGAAGTATAGCATTTCTTGCTCATCCATTTTCTCTCTGGCATCTCCTGTCCCTCTTGTTTGCGTCCTTTTGCCTTCAGCTTGATTTTCATATTCCAGAGCACAAAGGCAGATTAAAGACAATTTCAGTGCTTTGTATGCTTTTTCAAGCTTGGGAAGCCAATTGTGGGCCTTTCTACATTTCAAGTCAGGATGCAAAGGGCTGCCTGCTCCCTGAGAGGTGCAGAGCTGGCAGCTGAGAGCAATACCACAGCTAGGTGGGCAGAATTCAGCGAAGCAGTGCCAGTGCCACCACCACTGGCAAGAGAGCAGCATAGACCTAAGGGTGGCAGCCAGCTCCAGCCCAGAGCTTGGGTCATCTCATCCAGCAAAAGTGTGATCACGGGGTGGATCTGAAGCCTGGAAGCCAGGAAGCCAAGCAGCAGGTCAGGGTGGGAATCAGGGCTAGTGAATCCACGGTGGTAAGGTGAGTCTGAAGTCAAGCTGTGTGCCAGCCTGTGGGTCCAGGGCTGAGCGGGGCAGGGCTGTGAGAAGCTGGAGCCCAGCACTGCTGGGGCATCACTGGAGCAGGGACTGATGGTCCCAGAAGGGTTAAAAAGGGATCCTGGGCTGTGGGCTGGGTGGGGGCAGCCCCAGGGGTCCAGTCAGTGCAGGTAAGGTGTATTGATGTCCTCCCGACACTGACATTGCTTACTTTAACAGAATATGTTAAAAAGAGCAATGAAAAGTCTAAAGAATCAGACAATTCTGTAAGTGTCTTATAAAGGCAAGAAACAGCACCTGGTTTTTGGATTTAGTGACTAAGCATTCCTTGCTCACCAAGCTTGGAAAAGAAGCCCAGGTCAGGGAAATAAGTGAGAATTTTTCAGACTCTTTCCCAGGACCTCTTAGGCACTCTGATATCTTTGCCACCCAAGATTGCCATAAGGTTTTCTCATTGCCCAGTGTTTAATAACAGATCAAGTGAGTAGAAACCTTTGACAGTTCAGTTTGGAGAGGAGATAGATGAGAGGATCATCTGGAATACTTTCACAGAATTATGAAAATAATGAAGATGTGACAGACCTGGTCACTGATATGTAGGAAGCAGAGGCTTCTCAAAAGAACAGTAGGAGACTGGTTTCAAGCAAACAAAAAAAAACCAAACCCAAAACATCTTTACACTGTGGGTGCTAAACTGCTGGCCACTGACACCACAGAGAACATTGTGTGGCTACAGAGAACATTGGCTCTGAACAACAGTGATTAAATAAATCTGTAGATGTCCTGTTCATATGTGGAATATGAGGAGGAATGAAAGAGGATTCATCCGTGCTTTATCTGCTCTGGATGTTGGGAGATTGCAAGGGAAATGCACCTCACAGTATGGCACGGTCACACCTCTTCCATACAAACTCACTCCTTCAGCCACGGCTGCGGGGACGCTTCTGTGCACTGTCTAACAGGGCACTTCTTATGGGCTGATGCTTTGACTCCTTAACTCCTTCCCATTACAATTAGTCTGAAAACATCAGGTCCATTGTCTGGATTTAAACGGATCAGGGAAATCAAAGAGAGTGTACACATGCGTGGCATTGGCAGATTATCATACACTGATAGAATGATCAGGGTTGGAAAGGACCTTAAAGATCATCTTGTTTCAACTCTTCTGCCATGGGTAAAGACATCTTCCACTAGGGCAGGGAGCCTTCCACTAGAAGGTTATTATGATGTGACTAAATGTCTGCACTGAAACACTGTGTAGTGACCAGCTTTCACTGCTCTTAGATCTTCCCTAGCTTCACACAGTGGCTGCTGAAGTGACACTGGCAATGACCTGCTGGAGCTGTGTTCTGCGTAGGTACTTCAAATCTAACTCTATTCATGTACCCATAATTGTGTGACACAAATATTCATGAGACAGAGCGGATAGCAGGTGCAGGAAAAAAGAAAAAGATATATTAAAGAACTTGTGAACTGCAGCAAAAGAGGAGACAAAATGAACAGAGTTCATGAAGAGCAGAGTTGAGCAAAATAAGGAGGATGATGAAGCAGACAATAGTCCCTCCCACTTCTACCTGAAGCCATGGGAGACCTTTTCTTCCTAATAAGTGTCTAAGTGTCACTTCCCTACATATTCTGACTCTGCATAGGGGAAGCTTTAGTCTTTTAACTTTGAATTTCTGGGAGGTAGGATTAGACAGTGGCCATCATGTATTGGCTAAGCAGTCTGAGATAGGAACAGGACCTATATCCAATCTTCATTTTTCTCATTATGACAAGTGTCAAGTTAAAAAAGTACACCATCAATAATGATTTTACAGTACATTATGATAGAACTAAATGAAACCTGAAGAAGCAGCTATTATCTTCTCAAAGGAAAATTGTTTTAATGGGTTTCAGATAAGGATAGTAACTCCATCTAATAATTTCATACAGAGTACAGTCTGTGCAGCACCCTTTTTTGAAGGAAAAGAACCCCAACACAAAACAACACCAGAAACCCAAACAAACAGAAGAAAGTAAAGCATTTAAAAGAAGTGTATTTATTATGGACATTGATTTTACCTTATTTCAGACAATTTTATTAGCTTGCGTGTTAATTGATTAGACAGAGGAAAATTTGAAGGGTTTATTTTCTTAATTTACTCAGATGGGTAAGTGAATGAGTGAACAAGTAACATGGCTGCCTGCTTTCTCAATCTGCCTTCAGTAATGGCCCAAAGTGGGCTAACTTTTGGCAGAGGGAAAATATTTGCACAAAGAATTAGTGGTCAGCCACTGCATGCAATACCAGGAGTCAGCTGTCTGGATTTATCATCAGGTGCCCAAAGAAAGAAGAAAGAAATTCCTTGTCTCACATAAATCTCCGGAGCAAGTTTCATCTGGAGCCTCAATCGGATGTTGCTTTGGATGCCACAGAAAGCTTACCTTCAGCTGTTTGCTAGCGTTGCCTGCTTCTGGATTTGCAATGATCCTGACATTCTGTTCCTATGGTTAGGGTGTTTGTTTTCTCTTCATTTGTCAAAGTAACAACGCCAGAGGAAATACTAACCTTCAGTGACTTACAGACATCTTTAAATCTTTCTTGTCATGCCATACACAATCATAGAGAACAAAGAACCCTCTCTTCAGTCCCATGCCTTTGCCAGAATATTTCTATGTTTTCTGGGTGGGACTGGCAAGTTATTCAAGGAGAAACTGCCAGATAAGACAAGCTGTCATTTAACACATATCTTACTGATTCAATCAGGAGGGAGGATTTCTTTTGTGTCAGGTAGAACTGCTGCTTTCAAATCAAAAGTTTTAATATCATCAGGAGCTACTGTCCAAGAAGCATCCAGTGAGAGATTAAGCACTGAATGGGGACAGTCCACTAAATCATTAATGCTGCTGGGCTCTCTGGCCATCATTCCACAGGCACTGATGGGCCACATGGTAAAATAAAGTTCAAGCACTATAACAGAGATTCCTTACTAGGACGACAACACAAAAGTATTTTTTTCTAATAATATTACCAGAAATAACCAAGTTGTTATTTTTATCTTTTTTTTTTTTTTTTTTAAATGCCTCTAAAATTATGCTAAAACCATATGACTTGCAGGGATGAACATTAAAGACTAATTGTTCTCTTTTTCCGAAGTTTATTGAAATTAACAGTATAACTAGGGAACACGTATAATGCCTGTCCTTTGAGCGGGTGTGCACACTTCTTAAAAATTACTAATTTATTTCTCTTTTCCTTTTCAGAGACAGAGTGCAACATAAAGCAGATAAATAGTGATCAGGAGCCAAGTTTTGTGCAAGACTTTACATTACTTAAGCAAAGAATGAACAGCCATATGGAATTTGCTCATCTGTGGGCAAATCTAATCTCACACCTTAAGATCAAGCTGTACCTCAAGATTTTATGTGTAAAGATACATGTGTTTACATATTTATTATTACTGTTTTGATTTCCAAATTGATAATCTCCCTGGAATGTAAATTGATGACATTCTTGCTACTGCAGCCCTAAGATGATCTTAAAATTTAATGCATTTTGCACCGGTCTCATGTATAACCAGCCACAGAATACAAGAGATATATGATTGTGTTTTCTAAACCCTGTAGTAAAAATATCAGAACTTAGAATTATCACAAACAGGAAGTTGATAATTTGCATTCTTGTATGCAGTTTGGAATCTGGCAGCTTTTCTGGATCAGGTAATTAGCTATAAAAGAAAAAAACATCATTTTTCAAGGACCCAGGTTAAATTTTTTTCTTTGAAATGTACTGTATAAAAATAATAATTTTCATATTATACAGCTAACATCTTTTGGCATAGTGCTGGTGCATCGCGTCTCCCTTAAAAAGGCTGTCAATCCCGACATCTATTAGAAATCTCTTTCCTGAATTATTTACACATCTGAACAGTTAATTTTATATTTTTTAGATGGGTACCAGCATTTTCAGTGTTTATAAATGTAATTCAGGGCTGGCACAATTGAGTTTTCCGTAGGACAGTAAGAAACGTGGTTTGTGTAATGATGGTACTCAGTAAATGAATCCTAAAGTGGAAACTGCAGTCCATCTTTAGGAAGGCATCATATGCTGCCATTGAAGTAAGATAAAATGGTTTGAATGCCAGATTTGTACTGTAAATTTATTACATCTCAGTTAACTGAGATTTCTTTACCATTCTGTTTCCATCTATGAATGGCAGAGCAATCCAGTTTCCATACATGAATAGCAGAATGACATTAATTTAATAATCCAATTCTATACATATGAAATATCATTTGATCCCTTGTTGCAATGCTGCTTCCAATAGTTCCCAATAGCAGGTAGTCAGTGAAAGATAAGGAATAACAAGGTTCTGTAGCATATTGCTTTACATGATGATTTCTCAGAAAGATCAAACATGCGAGATGTTAAATAAATATCCATTGAACTACTTCCTTTTTGAGAACACTTAAAAGATTATGCTGCAGAATTAATTTACATTTCCTGTAATATAATTTGCAATGTATAAAGTAATGCTAGAAGCTCACTTTCAGCTGAACACCCAGAAGCAAAACTTTATTGCAGTATGTTTTTAGGTCTACCAAGGATGAAAGAATAAGGAAAGCATGCTTCTAGAAATAATGTTCAATACTGGGCAGGTCCCATCTTGTAGCTTTCTTCCCTCAACCTAATTTAGAAGCAGTTGAGGCAAGTGAGACAACAGAGGATTGCCTGTTTTGTTCCTTGTAATTACTGCAGTGCGGTTTGCTGCTCTGTAAGAGGAATATACTGTCCTTTCTGACTTTCTCCTGAGCTCAGATGTTTTGTGGAAGGATGGGTTCTTTGCCATGAGCACTGAGTTGTGAAAACATGACAACACAACGTATGACACTCTGATTTTGAAAATTACTGTCTATGATAATCACATATAATTTCTTGTTCTACATGCATTATCTTGTTCTGTATTCATGTCAGTGAAGCAATGTCAGTCACTACAGGTACAGTGACACTTTGGAATTACTGATGCTTAATTACATAGATTTTCTCAGGTATACATTTCCCTAAACTCTGTCACCATGTGCCTCATATGGAGGTTCACTCTATGGTTGCTTGATAATACCCATGATTGAAAATCATAGGCAAAGATACACACATTTAGTGGGTGAGAATACATGAAACTTTTTCACCATGACATGGTTATTTCAGAAAAATTGCAGCATAAGTTGTAGTATTAATTTTCTATTTCTTTCTGGCTCCCATTCACTGGTATGCTCACAATGAACAAATTCCTTGTTCTGGGAGGACATTAACACACCCTTCTCCTCCCTAATCCAACATATTCATGAAGAAATTGAAAGAAGCCTTTAAAGCCATGGAGACAGGAATTTCAGGCTGCTGAAAATTTTGGGTTGGGGGGGTGGGTATTGTGTGATCTTGCAAGTAAACTCTGAATCCTAATACATGGGATCTAATTAAAATTGTACAGACAGATTTTTAATTTAATTTTTTTATATGGGTTTACAGCTTGAATTATGTGATCTTAACCTATGTTATCTGTAATGCTTTTGAATATTTACATTGTCTTTTATATTGGACTAACTTTCTACCACCTTTTCTCCCCATTCACTTGTAAACTCGATAACATACAGGCACATAGCATAAGTGCTTTTGAGTGAATTTTTTCCAAAATAAATTCAATTTGGATTTTATTAATTCATTCTATATCAAAATGGCCATCAGTATAGCGTCTTCATTTGCTTATTTAATTTGAACAACAGTGGAAGTGCTGTCCAATGAAGACAAAGGTGATGGGATTTTTAGTCCTATTTTCCTGGGTTTACCTGCAAATTTTTTATACCTTTGGGATGTTATAGGTACTTACAGTGAGACTAACAGAAGACCAGAAGACTTTGCTTGGGTTTTTGTTGTGTTTGCACAGGTGGAAACATGTTGATCGTGTCCTAACTCCTAGGACAGTCTTGTGATGTAAGAGCTACAGGAGGAGACACTGTCTCATGTCATTTTCTTTGTCCAGGCATACTATGGGAAAAAGGCAATAAAAGACAGTAGTGGTATTTTGTGTTCAATGCACTTGGATTTTGCAAAAAGGCTGAGATTTGGTGAGAAGCCCCAAAATACTGGTACAAACCTTACTACGTTCTTCATGTTGAATCTAAATACTTGTGTCAGTTTATATGTACAATTGCACCTGTGTTGTAGGAATGAGCAAAAGAGCCCTCACAACCAAACAACTACCTTGATTATACAAAAATACTAGTCACCCAAAATTTCCTTCAGCATTTTACTACAGATGACTATATTCTTAATTCTACAAACCACTCCTTCCCTGGTGAGGCTTGTCTGGTGTCGATAGTGAAAAATGGTGAAATGCTAAATTTGAAAAGATATGGATTGCATCTACCAATGTGCAGTTTAGATCTGTATGGAAAAAGTGATTGTTCACAGAAAAATGTTCATTGTGAAACCTGTAATTTTAATTCTGTAGGCTTTTTTTTTTAAATGCCATCATTTTGGTGGTATTTCTATTCCTTTAAAAATATTTTAATTACCCAGATTTTTTTCTTTATAAGGTATTATCTTTTCCATTAAAAAAAACACACTAAAACAAACATTCTGCTGATCATCTAGTTTGCAGTGCAACTTGGAAAATACAAGAAAGATATTGTAATGTTTTCACACATCCCCTTCTCATTTTCCTGCAGTGTACTGGAAATTTGTGTCAGAGTCTGTGTCTTTGGCTGACCTTCAGGAAAACTCCATTAATGTGTTCTGGTATGGAAAGATGAAACATATCTGTGAGATGAACAAAGCAGTAGTGAGGCAAACCCCTGAATGTTTAAAGAGAAAGGAAGTCAAAGGGATTCAGTTAAATCTGAGACTGTAAGACATTCTCTAATAGTCTTGGTGTTTGAACTATCTGAACATATGTTATGTTTTTTATAGGAATTTTTATATTAATTTTAATGAATTATCTGAGAGTTGCAAATACTCTGATTATTTTCATTATTTTAATTGAGTGGTCTACACCCCAGAGAATGATCACCCATGTTCTGCCATGTGGACTGTATTAACAACCTCTTAAATGTATCTTCTATTTGCAAAGGTTCTGAATGCACAGTGTGTTCTTAAGAGTCCAATTAAAGAGCTTGCCTGTAAATCAGGAACAAAACCAACAAAAAAGCACAAATCAGCTTCTGTGAAGGTATGCTGTTGCCAGCAATAAATGTGGGAAAAGCCATTAAAATGGTTATGGAGCCAAATAAAGGCTCAGGATTATTGGACTGTTTGCACTGGCTGCGCATACAGTTTCAACAAAATCAATGCCTATATCAAACATTCTAAAATTAGGCTTCAAAGAGTGTTTGATTACAAAGTAGGTGAAAAACCTGTAAATTTCAGTTCACTGCTCTTAATGTGTGCATTTTCAATTTCTTTCCTAGGAAAAGTGAAGCTTGTATAGCTTCTGATTAAATTATGGCTAAATTATTTTAACTCTTAAAACCAAGTTTTCATTCCAAACCCACATATTTACATTTAGAGGCTATTTTCTGTAAACACTTGTTCAAATACACTCACAATGTTTGTTTTCGATGTCAATAAAAATTTTAGCTATAATATTGTGCAAAAGTGGCCATGCTTGATCAAGGGGAGCCTACTGACCAAGCCTTCTTGCTCCAGCTACAGTAAGTGCTGTGCTCTCAGGCTCTCATCCTGCTGAGGGACTACAACCACCTTGACATCTGCTGGGAAAGAAGCATGGCGAGCTTCAGGCAATCCAGGACACTGCTGGAATGCGTAACTTCCTGAGCCAGGTGATAGGCAGCCCTACCAGAGGGGATGCAGTCCTGGATGTGTTGGTCACAAACACAAAGGAGCTAATTTGGGATGTCAAGAATGGAGGCAGCCTGGGCTGCAATGATCCCATGCCGTTAGAGTTCACAGTCCTGAGGAATATGGGTCACGTAAGGAGTAAGGTTAGCTCCCTGAACTTTGGTAAAACAGACTTCCAGCTCTTCAAGGACATAACCAATAGGATCCCCTGGCAGACTGCGCTCAGTGACAAGGGGGTGTGGCATAGCTGGCAGATCTCTGAGGAAGCCTTCCATAGAGTGCAAGAGCTAGCAATCCCCAGGAGCAATTGATTGGACAAGGGAGGCAACAAACCAGCATAGCTGCATAGGGAACTGTTGGTCAAACAAAAGTGCAAGAAGCGAGTGCACAGGCAGTGGAAACAAGGTCTAGGAAACTATTGAAAGAGGATAAAGACGAAGTTTGGTTGTGAAGGGATGGAGTGAGAAACGACAAGGTGAAGGTCAAACTGAATCTGGCAAGGGGTGCAACAAATAACAGGAATTGGCGTTGTCCATCCTGGAGAGGAGAAGGCTCCAGGGAGACCTAATTGTGGTTTTTGAGTACCTGAAGGGAGCTTACAAGAAAGATGGAGAGAGACTATTTGCAAGAGCACGTACTGCTGGGACAAGGGGGAATGGTTTAAAAAAGAGAGTATGTTTAGGTTAGATTTTAGGAAAAAATTCTTTACTATGAGGGTGGTGAGGCACTGGAACAAGTTTCCCAGAGATGTTGTGGATGTCCCATCCCTGGAAGTGTTCAAGGCCAAATTGGGTGGGGCTCTGAACAACCTGGTGTAGTGAAAGGTGCCCTTGCCTGTGGTAGGAGGTTTGAGACTGCATGACTTTTGAGGTCCCTTCCAACCCAAACCCATTCTATAATTAAAAACAGAATATATAAAAATAGAAATAAATAGAATACATAGAATATAGAAATAAATAGAATATATAAAAATCTATAAAAACCCATTCTGTAATCCCATGATCAGGATATATATGAAATCGGGAAACAAGACAACATAAGAGGGATTTGGTTGCCTAAATGAAGATGTCCAGTGTAACTTAGGATGTGCTTTACCACTCAAGATAACTACAGCAACAGAAAGTGCACAATGCCTAAAATGACAATGTTTGGGTAAGCAAATCTCATGATGCAGTTCTATTGATGTGCAGACCTTAGTGCTGGCACCTTAAATCTTGTCAGGATTTTTGTAGTATTCACATAGTCAATAACTGAGGAACTGAAGGACAGTGCCAACACAGCTTTACAGGTTAGCACAAGACAATCCTCAAAGCAGAATGGGAGAAAACAGAAAGGGTGCTTGCTGATCTAGACTATAATACATAATATCTAGACTATAATATAAACAATCATCTGGAACGGCTGATAGAAGGAGCTAATCCCCTGTTTTCAATACTGAATGGGAGATGGTGGTTGGGACATGGTACTTAATGAGTGGTGAAATTCAAAAGGAAGTATAATATGGCCAAAAGAACAGAAAGAATCTGAATAAGATGCTGTGAATTTTTTTTTAAAATAATTTTATTTTTGGGAGGGGCGTTTTTTTAAATATGCTGACTGCATGTAGAGCCTTTACCAAGATCTTAATCAAAAATTCTGCCTACATCTCTGGAAGATGCAGACAGACTGGCAGCATTCCCCTCTGGGAATGAGAGGATGGGGAAGTATGCCAAATACTGCTTAACAAATCCCTGAACAGTGCACTCAGTAACAAATTCCTAAAGATAAATGTATTGACATTGCTAGCCATTTTCAGCCCTTTCCTTTTGCAACAATTTTATTGGACCGTTATAGTTATGTGGCTACCTTCAGTGGGATTTTATGTGGCAGCCATGTCTAAAGTGTAATCCTTCATCTCTATGCCATTCTGCCAGACCATTTGTAGCTTCGATTGCACACAGCTCAGATTTCTCCCAGGCATAACAAGAGGTAAAAGAAAAAAAAGGTTATTTGATACAAACCCCAGCTGATTTACCTTAAAAGGTTTTCTCTCCTCCAGAAGATAGCACATCTAAGATAGAATGAAATGGTTACTGAGTCAACCTGATGGTTTTCCAGTTCAGCACAGGCTCTTATTGATGCTGTAACACGACTGCTGTGTCGAGTGATCTTTTGGATACCTCAAGAATTTAAAACATTTGTCTCATGCATTTTGCAGGTCCTGTTGTAACAGAGGACTCTCTGGATTCAAAAAGCTACACACATTAGATTTTTGGCTTCAGACAGGAGCTCACTATTGCATTCTTTTGCACTGAATAGAGGCTTTTACGGTGTAAATGTGCCTTTATCTAATTCATAGGGTTACTTCCAGCCAGCCAACAAAACTGCAAGTAACTGTGCAGTTGTTAAGCGGTTATTTTATTTCATCTTGAACAGGTTAGATTTTTTCTTTATTATTTTTATCTCCCATCAAGATAAGATGAAAGAAGGCTGGAGGCATAGGGTATGTACAAACTCACTTAGGTCTCTCTTTTACGTGAATCCCTACATCAGTGAAGTTTTTGCATTAAATCTTCCCATAACATCTTTGTTGCTTTTTCTGTTCTGGTATTTTTGTTGATGATTGATTATACACTTTTCATTCAGAAAGACTGCAATGTACTATTTTATTTATGTGAAAGCTCTGTTTAAGCACCCAATTGAATGCAGCCTTTTACTGAATCCTGTGGTTATTCCAAAGCACTGAGTTACCTATTCCCTTTTCTCCACTGCTCCTTCCTCTGCACCCAGCCACATGGGGCACTTTCTCACTTCTGTCAGTTTTGCCTTTCACTGGATCCCCAGTGAAAAGTCAATCCAGCTTCTGAAGGGACTTAAAACTCAACCAGCAAAAGAATGAAAAATTTTCATCTTGTTTTATAAGCTGAACTGACTCAACAATAAGTCAGAGCTGGCACAAAGAATAGGGCAGGGCACTGCACCTACAAACAGGTCCTAACCTGATTAAGGCAGATGAAGGAACTGAAGCACCCCTCTGGAGGTATTTTGATGGCACAAGTGTTTTAAATGAGCTCAGCTGTCTAACAGCAGACACAGATTAATTAATGGCAATTGTCTGAGCTGGACTTGTCTTGGACCAGAGTTCAGAGATATATGCCCTTTAATGCAAGCAGCCATGCATGCAGTTTCTGGCCGTTCTTAAAAGTAAGGCAGGTTCACTAATACTTCTTCTTAAAGCCTTCAGGCCAGTTTAACACCTTGGCTTAAATGAGAAGTTATCAAAAACAGCCCCTCCTGCATCAGTCTATTTTAAAAAAAATCTTTCTTGCTGTTATTGACAAATCTATCAATAAGATGTGCTAAGAAAGCAGCTCCATGTGATATAGCTGTAAGTAGTATATTATATTGGTTGCATTTTTTGGGCTCCATCTGAATGGAAAGATCCACAAGGATGTTGCCTGGACAGGGTAGTGAATCACTCCAACAGTGAGCCCATTTGCTGCCACATTTCTATTGTGCAGAGAACAATGTAAACAAAGCACCAGAAGCAAGCCCCAGAAGGAGTGTATTTCTGTCGGCTTTGGTTTGGCTACTCATCTAAGAGAGTGCCCTGGGCTCTGGTTCCTTCTTGCTGGTCTGCTGATATAGATAGGTACTGAGGATCAGCTACAGTTAGAAGTCTAAGGCACAGAGGTGTGGACACCCCAAACTCCCCAGCTTTGTCAATGGCTGGGCTGGATTGCAAATTTTTCATTCTTGGCTGCCTACAAGCCCAGGTTCCTTAGTATATTTGGACAGCCCTCACTTTCCCTGGCCCAGCCCAGTCTGAGGATGAGTGCACTATCCAGGCAGCATAGGCTTGGGTGCCCTTGGGCAAAATATTCCAGTGTTTGCCGCCTGGGTTGTTGCAAGTCAGTGAGCAGTATTTGGGACAAAGTGGATTCAGTGCAAAGTGTCTCTCATAAAGGTTGTTCATCAATCTGCTTCATTCTGGCATCCCCGTCTGCTCTTGTTGTCTATTTGTGATATCCTAGCTGTCCTCTTTCCCTGGTCTGAAACTTCAGTAACAATAATCATGGCAGTGCATTGCCTAAAACAGGTTCAAAAGAGACACCTTTTCATTGTTGGCCTCATCTCTCTATATGCTGTATACATGATGCTCAGTAGTGGGATAAGGATAATGGGGCATCTCAGGGTCGGGGGGATTAGTGTGGTACAACCTCCTCATGGGTAGGAATAAAGTGGCCAAGAGAGCAATGAGCCTCCAGCTTATCTAGGAGTGCTAATAAATCACACAGGGGCTCTTGAGCACGGGTGTGAGACAACCCAAAACTCAATGAGTGCTGCTGGGCCAGATCTGAGCCGGCAACAGAACAAATCCATGCAGGGATTTGACTCAGCTGAGTCAAAGGCCCTCCATTCTTCCTAAAACATGGGCTTATTTTTGTCTCTGGGTGTTCAGTTTAACAGCATCCCTTCTACCTCACCTTTTTACAGTTAGTATAGCTACACACTGGTATACCCACAACTTACTAAGTGCCGTGCTTACAGACCTTCTTATGAGAGATATAGAGACAGAAATACAGCACAATTGAGACAATTTATCTCTAGAAGAGAAAATTCAGGAATCAGAGGCACGATAAACTCACTGTGACATAAGTTAGTACCTGTTGAGTTGGGGTCTATAGCTGCTGGTGTCTGTGAATGCTCTCAGCCAACTGCTCACACATCAGACCCTACACAAGAAAGATTCAAACTGTGGTACATCATGCTACAGCCAAAGCTGTCTGAGTTTCTGAACAGGGATAATTGTTTTGCCTTAACTCACAGATGGCAACTGGATAATCTACAGTCTAGGCCCTGACCAAGGAACTCTTGTAGCACTCTGCAGGACCTACCTTTTTGATAAATCTCTAGGCTTTGAAAAGCTGTGTGTTCATAGCACCTTGTGACTAGCTTGTCTTAGAAATTAAGGAGTGCTTTTTTCTGAACATAAATAAGGATATAGTGCAGTTCAGTGAATTTCATTGAAGTACTTCTGGATTTACTTTAGTATAGCTGACAGCAGAATGAGACTCTATATGCGTTGGCATGTGCTCTATAGGACATTGTATGAAAAAACAACAAAGTTATGTTTCTTAAACCATGTTTCAGCTTGCTGGTGGATCTGAGCTTTAAACACTCCACTCTAGTCGAATGCCAGAAATTTTACCCGCTTTCAGATCTCTCTATTTTGAACTGCTTGCCAACACTTGAAAACTGTAGGTGTAAAATACGGGTAAGGAGTTTTACACTCTGAGACTTGCCAATCAAAGTCCATGTCTCCTCCATATTAATGATGTATATTGTAGCATGTCTGGAAAACTATGACTTTAATTAGCAAAAATTTAAAAAAACACTTTAAAACATAGCTAATTGCAGTATATTAATGCTGCTTCTTAGAATTATAAATTTGAAAATGTTTTCTTTTATAAATGGAAAGAAGTCAGTGTAACACCATGTTGAAAGTTTCAATTCCTTCTGGTTAATCAGAGAACAGGTATATGCACAAGAAAGATTTCAAATGATGGAGGTGTGCACACAAATATCTTGTGCAGATTTAGCCTTTTGAGTTAGAGGCTTGTCCCGTTTTTCAGCTGAAAACTAACCATGTACGGGAATTTACGAATAGGAGCAGAGCCACAGGAATGGATTTTACTCCTTTAGTCAACACTCATTAGCTCGCATCTCGAGCAGTGCATCCCATTACGGGCCTAAAATGCAAGAAAGATGTTGATAAATGGCAGCAAGTTCAGCAGGAACCCACCGAGGCTGAGGGATCTGGGCTGATTCAGCCTGCTCTGCTGGCATCCAACCTACAGGGAAGTTACTGTGAAGACGGAGCGAGGCCGAGCTGCACTGCAGAAGAACAAGAAACAATGATGACAAATTGAAATAGGGAGATTCCAGTTAGATACAAGGAAAAACTGTCTCCATTGGGATAACTTTGTATTGGAAATGGTAAACTAGAGAGACTGTGAAACTGAACGTGTTTCGATTCCAGTTTTGACCCTGCCTTGAGCAGGAGACTGCCCAAGAGGACTCTCCCGTGTCATTCCTAGCCTATGTGAGTCTGTGATATTGTCATCTGATAGAGTCATTTGTATCAGTGAAAGTGGATGTAACAAGCTAAGAAAAGAAAATGGAAGTTTATTTTGTCTGGGTGCAAATCCAAATCCATTGAGCAATTTAATGCAATAGCAAATGTCTAGGAATCATCTTTACCTGGTTTTCTCTGCCCTGTACTTACTGAGTCAGTAATGCCAAGCCAAAATAAATGAGAGTAGAATTAGTCCATTGAAGTTACTTCTGATTTACTATGCAAAATAAATAGCTGTGTGAGCTTAAACAAAATTATATTGTCAACTGAAGGAAAAACATTAAAAAACCCCAAATGCACAAAAATGAAGAGAGCAGAAAACCTGAAAAATGAAGGGCCGAGTTGTTTTTATTTTTCTCCCTGATGTTTCAATACATTTTGGGAAAATAAATGGTTTTCTCCTCTCTTTTTTGGCCCATACTCAAACTTCAAAATTTGTGTCTACACTATAGCTGCAATATGAATTTTAGGATGCTTGGTATTCCTATGGCCTGGTGCCTGGGATAACAGTCTGCATTTAGCTTCAGCTCAGGTTGTCTAAAAGGTAGGTAATGCCAAAGTTTTGAATCAACTCCAAGCATTCTGCAGGGCATAACCACCCTTAGCACTTCTGCTGGAGCTTATCATTGCAAAAACTGATGGGACAGCTGAAAGCTTTGCTTTGGCAGGGCTGTAATTTAGTTTGTGGATTTCGTACCTTCTCTCTGGAATATAAGCATGGTCTAGAGTATGGCAAGCAGCATACACAGACATTTATTGCAGTCTTTGGTCCATCCCTTGGGACAGTTTCCAAAGCAATGCAAATACAGCAGTTTAAACATCAGTTGGTGTTCATATTCTTGTGATGAAGTTTCTGGTCTTGTGGCATTAATACATGATGGACCAGTTGCACAAGTAGACACGCATTTGATTTGTAATCCCCTTCACATTTAATCGCCAGAACCAGTCTGATATTCTTTTAAAGTTTGCTTAGTATGGATTCAAATGGTGTATCCTTATTGGTCTGAGCACCACAGAGAAATCGAATCAAGAATTAAAAACTGACCCTGAGATCTCCAGTTGTGTACAAGTGCTGTACATTTTTGCCACTTTTAATTCTGAGAAGGAAAACTAGCTATGACTCCCTGTTGATCGTCAGAATAGTAATGGGTAAATGGTTGAGTTAACCCCAATTTCTAAGACGGAACCTTCATTTAACTTCGTTGACGTGGCAATTATTTTAAAAACAGCTAGATAAAAAGAGCAATTAATCGACTTTCCTTCAGTATTTTCTAACATGCTGCAACACAAAATGCCTGATAAAATTGTTGAGGTTATTTATTTCAGTCTCCTTGCCTCTGCATGTGTGAATGGCACCCAGCCAGAAGGCCACTCAATTTAGTGTTTAATATGTGCTGGCACACTCCCCCACCCCCCATTTTTTTAATTAACTTGCTAGAGTGTTCCGGTTTATATGTTAAATCTAAATTCATATATTTCATCAATTTAGTGAGAAGAAAGCACAAAATAATAATTAAAAAAATCCAAAACTGTTTTCTTTTTGATTTTGCAACATCTTGATAGGTAATGTTTTTCTTTATGTACTCTCTGTAATCAAAAGATGCAGAAAAGAAGTGAGGGAAGCTGACTTTTGAAACATAGCTACTTTGTTGAAAGGTAGCAGTCCTGAATCAAAACACAAACAAACTGCTTATGTTCCCCAACACATGAGCTGCTATATAGTGTAAAGCTGGTTATCCAAGATTTGACTTCTTTCACTTAGTCGGTCTTTTTGAGCCTCATTCTCCCCCTCTGGCTCAAACTGAGCTGTACCTTCCTTGTCGAGGCACGCCTTTGATTCTAATTGCTCTATCTGGACTCTACTCAGGATAACTAAAAATTCCCAAATCTGGCTTCATATGTTATATTTAACATTTTAAAGATAAGTGCACATTTGGTTTTAGTTGCCAAGACTTTGTAGCAAGTAAATTTTGTAACCAAGAAAACAGAAGATAAACCACAGATAAGACCACAACAATTTCTTAATTAAGAGAGAATACCCTCAAGTGGTGTTTTTAAACTAAAAGGTATTCTCTTTATTCCCATTTCCACCATTGTGGCTGCTTTAAATCTCCATGTTCTGGTTACCATAGAGTATATGGCCAGAAACTTACAAATTAGTCTCAACATTGGTCATGGTAATTTAATTATAGCACAGATTGTGATTCTACAACCCTTGTGTTGTGAATCCATGTACTTAGGCTACAATACAGTAGAATAGATTTAATTACTTTGGTTTAGGATACCAGGGGTTATGGCATGTCTTATGTAGTTTCTCAGAAACCTTGAATATTATGAAACTTAGAGGTCTCTTTTTCAAGAGGCCCAATGTTATAAAACATAGATGTCTGCATTGTTCTATAAGATCCGTACAATTTCCTCCAAAAGGAGAGCTGCAGGAGTCAGCAACTTAAGTGGAAGTAGTTTGTAACAGTCAATAGCAGACACTGAAGAGAAGAATATATCTTAACTTGTTGAATAATTTAGTAATTTACATTGGAATCTCTCTCTGAGATTGCTTCTCAAAGCAACTGAAAACATGTTTGGGCAGATTGTCCAGCATCATGTGCAGTTGAACTCTGAAGGTATCCAGTGGTGGAGGTCCCACAACCCATCCAAGCAATCTGTTTCAGTGGTTTATCACCTTCACCGAGAAGACTTTTTTCCTTGATTGTACAGAGAATTTCTTGCACTGAAATTTGTGTTCATTGCATCTCATTTTTCCACTGTATCCACCTCTGAGAAAAAATGGACTCCAACTTCTCTATAACCATTTCATTCCCCTGCAAGTGGAATACAGTTAGATTTCCCCTTTCATCTCCAGGTTGAGCAAAAGTTGTCTCTGATTCACTTACTACTTCCCACATGTCCTGATAATTTTGATGGTCTTCCACTGGACTTACTCTAAAATGTACAAGAAAGATCACAACTGGTCATAGCATTCCAAACACAATTTCACATGTGTCAAATAGAGGGGAATAATTACTTTTCCTGAATGTTGCACAATCTTGCTAATAAATCCAGAATGGTGTTGGTCTGCTGCTGGCTCCTGCTCAGATTGCCATCCATGATGTCTGGTGTAGTTTACTCATCCAATCTACATGTCTCTGCAAGGGAGCTATGGGAGACTGCCTATAAACCCCTTCTAAATCACCACTTTACACATACCAAAAACAATGCAACAAGAAAGGAACCCTCATTTCTGTACTAACACTGCAGTGTTAATCGAAACTTAGTGTAGTCAGGGGCTAATTTTGTTTAGGAATGAAGAAGCTCAGATGCTGAATGCAGACAGTGAACTATTCTGATGACTGAGAAGCTGCTTTTTATATACAGTAATGTCTCATAGACAAGGTTCACTTAAAGCAGTAGCTTTGTACCAATGGCCGGCAGTGAATTACCAGAAAATTACATATGTCTCAGTGTGGTGATGGGATTGTTATACACCTATTTTTGTCACTGTTGTGGTGTTGCATTCTTGGGCATGACTCACCCATGCAATTGTCTTTCTGGAATGAAGCTAGTAGCTTACTTTGCAATTTTCATTTTAACTGGAGATACAACATATGATTGAGTGAATTAATGAGCTACTTTTTCACCGTAACAGCATATTTTTAAAATTTTCGGTTTGATTTGTGTAGAAGATGCAGCAGTATTTTCTGACAAGTTATTGTATTTAAAGGCACTATTGGTGTAGCTATTATAGTCCAAGCCCTTCAGCAAGACCAGATTTGTAGGTGGTGGCAATACCTCTTATTGGAGAAACTGAAACAGACAGAAATATTAGGCACACAAACCATACATTGGATCTAAATAGAAGTAGCAGATGTCAAAGCTAAATACAAGTTTAACTAAATTTGTATTAATGAGACAATTTTGGAAAATGAGAGACAGGTATCTTCTATCTTTCAGACAGAAACTCCCTACTTGTTTTTCTCCTCTTGCCCGTGTAACCATGACCTTGTTCTCCAGGATGAGGTTCTGGGAAAAGGAAAATTGACAATTTTCTTATTAAAAGTTGATGACTGTTTCATTCAAAGACCCTAAGTCAAGGGCCCTTGAAGAGAAAGGTACATAATGAACCATAGAGAAAGATAGCGAACCTAGAGCAAGTCAAAGACACTGCAGCAGTAGCCAGAAATCAGAAATTCTCTTTCAAAACACAGATGATACTAAACAGAGGCTTAATCGTAATACTCATATACTTTCTTGATAAATTAAATCCACATAGAGAATAAACAATATACACTACCTAGCTTCCCTGTTATGTACAGCAACCCTGTGGGATTGTTGAGTGGGATGTTTTTTTATCTAGAAATGAGACTTTGTGATGCGATCTTTTTACAATAGACAACAAATTGCCATTGCATGGCTGAAATTATCTTCTATTTACTGGCAGCATTTTGAAAACAATGCTTAAAAATTTAATAATCTTACTGTTTTGCTTAACTAGAATAAAGGTTAAGACACTTGTATAGCTGATGAAGAAATCAACACCTCTGCCATTATCCAGTAACAGCCACTTGGCAGCCTTTTCAAGAAAAAAACACAGGTAAAGAGATGGCGAATAGTACACTCATCATTAATTTGCCAAGTCAACATATTAATGTGATTTGGGTCAAGTTACTGGCTGCTCAGCCAAGTATTCACAGCTTCACTAAACCCTAGGAGTAGTAGGAGAAATTGAGGAAGCTTGTAAGAAAGTTCAGTTGGACAAAGAAGTGGGGAGGAGCTCTCCTCTCTCCAGCAGGAAACCTTCTCCATCATCTTATAATGACAAGGACAGTGAGCCGGGGAATTAGGTTAGGAAATCATCAAGGAGCTATAGTTAGCTGCAATAGAAGAGCTCAGAGGCAGGAAACAACAAAGACTGAGTTGACCTCCTGTTTTCAGAGTTCTTCTTACATGAGCTCATAGGCCAATATTCTCATAGGTCTGCTAATGGTGAAAGACAGAAGTGTTTTTCTCTTAAGTTAAGGGCTCTATCTTCTTTCATGTGGGTTCAACATTTTTATCAGCCTTAAGGAAAGTGTCATTCATGAGAGATGAAGAGAGCTGGCTCTCCTTTGAATTCCCTGTACAATCAGAAAGATATAACTCTGTGTTTATGTTAAGGACAGAGGGACAGAGTGCTCCGTGTTGTGTCTTACTGCCTTCTCAGTCAATTACTTTTCCAGTAATTTGAAGTGATTAAACTTAAACAAGAAAAGGAAAGACTTCAAAAGGCAGTGGCTGTGCTGTAGCACTAATATCAGTCAGTTCAGTAAAGGCCTTCAGTGCTCTTCTGCAGATTCATTTCAGACGTACGTGTAAAATTTCTACTCTTCAAGGGCAATAGAGATGAGCTGCTGATGGAATACAGGTGGATTCCACTAGGATAATCTTGAGTCTTTCTCTTAATTCTATTGCTTTTAGGATATCAGAAAGTGTTAGGCACATCCTGCCTTCAAACATGTTCCTTAAAATAACAGTGAAAAGGAGTGTCTTATGTTCCTGAAAGCGCATCCTTGCTGGCGAGAATTATAATTTCAATATTGTTTAATATTTATTGACCAGTTCTTTCCTCAGAACAGAGTTATTTACTGTACTTCCCCCTTCCTGCTAGTCTTTAGGCACACTGAGGTCATTAAATAGTTAATTTATACAGAAGTTTCCTAAAACATGGCTCCTTGCACAGACTTAGAGTTTTCATAGACAAATAAAAGCACTAGAATAATTTCCAGGTGAAATTTATAGCATTGTTTAATATCAACTGTAAAATATATGTGCAGTAAACATTTTTTCCTAGTTCTTTTCAGCTGTGGCAAAACAAAAAGCAGAGAGACCTATGTACAATATTGTCCTGCAGAACTTGTGCTAGTCGTGCTGAAATGGAATATTTTTATGGTTTCAACTCTAACCTGGGAAGATCTTTCTTTCTCTCTTAAAAAAATTAATTTGTTCTCTTCTGAAAAACTATAAATTGAAGCTTCTATAATCTTGGTGCACCAGATTTCACTAAACAGTAATTTAACATGCATTACTGTTTATCATTATGGAAAAAAATACAGGTCAAACTTTTTTTTTCTTTCCCCCTCATTTAAAAGTGCTCTTTCTGTCATATGTCCTTACTAATTTGAACTACTAAAAGTGTCTTGCAAAGAGTGGGAAAACAGACAAAGTAACAGGTCTGTTTTCCAAACTCTTTCTTTTTCCTGTTCCACCTAAAGTTGGCAGAAGTAAAAAATTTATTTCTATGGAAAATGTTGGCAAAAAATCTTAGATAGCATAGCCTTTGTGGTTCTGATTTGTTACAGAATGCAGAGTGGATGGACAGCAAACCAGCTAGACTGAAATCTTTCTCTCTGCTACTCTAATGTAGCATCAATCATTTCACCGTGGCTGACAAGGCACATAGAACTTGAAACTGGGCAGTGTCTTCATAAATATGTCTGTTAGATAAGGGAAGATGCTGTTCCTTTTCAGAACAGCAAAGAAACAAGCTTCAGAATGCAAGACCAGGCCTGTCCCTTTAAATTGAATCTTGGCTCTCAGGAATCCTGCAGTGGAGGAAATCTTTACCTTTGTGGAGACCAGCGTTTATGGAGCCAATTATCTATGTTTACTGTAGCTGGCAACAAAGTCATCATGAAGTGTTTTTCCTAAAAGGAAAATTGTCCATCCCTACAGAAGGTGAGGATCTGGAGACTAGGAATTGTGGAGGTGTTATTACATTTCTTTGCTTACAAGAGCAGCAAACACCTTGCCAACTGCTTTACTGTCTTCTCATTAGCTTTTCTGATTTGTGTTACACTACTTCATAACCCCATTGTGCCAGCTGATGCAGAAACAAAGAGTAATATCCAACCCTTTTTTAGCTGAGACCCTTTAATACTTCCTGCTGGGGCTTTCTCAAACATGAAAAACATTTGCATAGTAGAAAGATTGCTGTATGTCTGTGACAACAATTTGAGCTGCAAAGAGAAATTACATTACCTGGAACTAAAAGGGATTTTACGTTAGACAACCTCAACATCCAACAGTCTGAGTCAGCAGGAAAACTGCTTCTGAGTTCTACATACACTGGAATAGTAAGTGCAGATTACTCTCCAAAGAAATGCAGTAATAAGGCTGTCCATCTGATGAACCCTCATATCTTCTGGAAGAAATTCTGCTCCTGCTGAAGTTTAGTAGGATTCTCCCACTGACTTTTGAGCAGTCAGTAATTCACTATCAATTCTTAGAGCTATTCATGCCGTGCTGTCTCTCTTCCTGGAGTGAATGGAGAATACCTGTGCAATTACTGATGTTTAGATTCAATGTTTTTGATAAAATATTCATGAGATTTTAATTCTATTCTGGTCAGAAATTTTTATGTCAGCTTTCATAGGTTGTTGGGTGGGGTTTTGAACATCTACTATAGCATGGTAGACATGCCTGTATGCTGGTTAGTTTTTTAATAATATGGTAACATTACTGCTTTTGAGGGAGCTGTATGACTCTCTTCCTACCTGAAGAAAATTATACTATCTTGCCTTTTCAAAGTCACCAGGTTTACATCAGAAAGAAGAGAAACAAGTAATATTGTTTATTGTTACTAAAAGCATACAATTACTACTGTCCAAAATCTATATATTAATTGAGCCTTCCTAGTTTTATTTTAATAACAGCCTTATTGGATGTTATATGTCTTCCCATTCACACACACACAGAGAAGTCACAAATTCAAGATGTGCCTCTCTTTGGCCCTCTTTAGAATGGATATCCTATTTACACTGGTGTCATGCATAATTTCTGATTAATGCAGACTTTAAAGTAGGTAAGACAACAGTCTTTCAGGGAAGATGTGAGCTTCTTTTAACTTCCCTTTAATCGCCACTGTCCCAAGAAACTCCACCTTTTCTCTCTTTAATATATAGAAAAATTATTATGAAGATAACTGGATTAAGAAAGAGAAGTCAGTTCAGCTAAGCCTTACAATCACAACTTTTAGGTATTTTTGAAGTCTCAGAAAAAGAACATATCTATCAGCTCATAATCTGAAATGTTTCAGTAACACAGAGCCTTCTGTAGCGTTCAGCCAGATCCTGAAGCCCTTCTTCCTGTGATTCCTACTGAATAGTCCTCAGAAGTATTGAATGCCTTCAACTGCCCTCAGAAAAGGGATTGTTTTATCCAGGAATAATGTAGCTTGAGAAAAGACTGTGTCAAACAAACATCAGAAACTCAGTGTTTATGGGACTTCTAATGTTCAAGAACAAGATCTGGGGATACGGATTTCCGGTGTTTCATTGCTAGAAAACAAGAAAAGATATGAACGTGGCTAAAGATGTGGCAGTTTTCTAATCAGTAGACAGACAGGGGAAGTGTAATTTCTGTGATACCGACTCATCTGAGAATTTGTGGTTTTATCCAGCTGAGTGTCTGGCCTGAACTTGGCTAGATGATAAAAAAAAGCAGATCTAATTTTTTGGCCTATGGTATCATAGAAATTGTTCAGCAGAAACATGAAAGCCTGCATGAGCTGAACTGGAAAGCAAGAGGATATTGTGTAATAAACAGGAGTTGAGAAGGTGACTGGGGAATAACATTTTCCATTACACCAATTTAAAGCAGAAAACTCGGCCTCAAGTTTTTTTCTCCCTGTATGTTCTCCCTCTCAGTTGCTCAGAAAGGCACTCACTATGTTCAGATATAGATTCATTTTTCATTTCTTGCATAAATATTAACAGACTGAATCATGAGGCTAAGTTCGTCATATTGAGCAGTTTCAAAGGAGCATAGAACTGCCAAGAGTTCACGGTGGTTCAAGGGCTTTTCTTTTACAGACTTCTGCAGAGATTAAAAGTTAGATCCAATACAAACAGCCCTTTCACTAGGCTCTCACTGGCTGTGACAATGAAATAAATTTTTCAGAAAGCACACCATTAATAAGTATCCTTTCCTTGTTTCCAAAAGGACTATCTATGTTAAGTAAGATGGATGCTAATTTTAGATACTTAAAACCAGAAATCATTGAAGAATAATATCTTTAGAAGACAAGGCAGAAGGCAGTTTTCTCTCTTCTACTGATGACTCAGAGCATGTGTTGCTACATAGCAACCTCTTCCCAGGGGAATACTTCTGTTTGATTCTAGTCTTTGGAAGCTGCCCCTTTTTTCTGCTTCTATGTCCCCCCAATAATTACAGTAGGCAGCCTCTGATTGCTCTATCACTGGATGTAGATTGAGTTTTGAGACCTACACAAAAAAGATTACAACTAGCAGCTCTCACAAGCCTCAGAAGTGGATTTCAATACTGAGTTGCTTCACTAAAAGTGCCTACAAGAATGCCAGTCAGTGGGAATTTTATTTGTAAGTTGGGCATGTAACAGTTAGCAGCCGTGCTAAGGTCATGGAGCTATTGACAATAAATGGAAAACTTAAAAGCATTAGTATTCTCCCAAAATACCTAAGCTTTCAGGTCACAGATGCAGCTACTACTTTTTTGAGATACAATTCTAATTACCCCAAGGCAAGAAATACTCCTTCAAGATGACAGTAATCTTCTTGCATGGAGAAGACTTTAAAGCTCACTCATTTAGTTCTTGACCCCTTTCCTGTCTGGTATTATTACCTTGCCTTGCACTGTCTCAATTAGTTTTTATAATTTCTAAAATACCTGGTCAAAATCTGTTATACTACTTTTTTAATGTAAATTTTGCAAATTAATTTATCATTAAATTAATGGTGAGGAACAGATAAGGGCACTGAAAAGCAGATTTGATACTACTCTGAGATTCCCTACTCCAGAGAGAATCTGCTAGACCAAGGATCAGAATCAGCATGACCAGAAAACTGCTGTGTTTTGAGGGCAGAATATCAATGCGCTGTGCATCGTGGTTGGTGATAATCTGGATGTCTCAAATGTGACACTGCTTTATGTAATGCAGATATACCATAATTGTCATTTTCAGTAACTTCAATAATCTAGCCATTTAAGTTATTTAAGTGAATTTTAATGTGTTGAATTATCTACAGATTATGAAATTGTCGTTGTGAAGGTTCATCTTCTTGAAAGGGCAGGAAATGTTTAGTCCTGCAATTCTTTTGAGGGACTAGGTTTTTTTTCCCTCTGGAGGATTTGACCTGTTGATTTATGAAGCAGAATGGGAGCTGTATCCAGCTGCAGCTGTTTCCCATGCTGTCACAAGGCTCTTTCAGTGCACACACTGCTCTCTGCTGGAAGGTTGTTGTGCAGGTGTTTGACGGGAGAGACCCACTGGAACCTCTCAATCAGCCTCCAGTGTCATCCAGGCTTGCTTGTGTATTTATGTCAGCAAACTGGGTCTTTTCAATGTGGGGTAAGTAAGGTCATGCACTGCAAATCTTTCTTCATCTACACCGGCTTCTGGTCTCTTGTCTGGACACCATTTTTTGTCTTCTGAAACAGTAGATGGCAAAATGTTCCCAGGTGAGACTCCTGTGACTACTCTTCACTATTTTGTCCATGAACAGATCAGTTTAACTTCAAAGCATATTGTGATTTTTCTTATCGCTTTTGACCTTGCATGGATACCTCAGCATTTTCCATCAGCTTGAAAAGTTTATGGCATGTTGTTTCTGTGGAGGTAAATGACAAAATTCCTACCATTTTGAACAAATACGAACTGATTCCCAGTAGCACTGCCAGGTTAAAGATCTGTTTCAAGCCTTGGCAGTGGCTTCTGTGTCAGGTGCTGCCAGTGTGTGTAGACAGACTGCTGCTTGGCATCCTTCAAGCATAGCTCTGTCCCTTGAGGCTGTGAGAACAGTTTCTGCTGGGAGACATTAGCAGAGAATGGGTTAAAATACCTCTGCAAGAGAAAAGAAGATGTGGGAATGGACACTGAAGTGGTTTAGCTGCTCACAGTTTTAGATACAGTACAAAACTATGCCCAGAGTGTGGCTTCTGCCACCTGTTCCATCCTGTTTAACAACTGACATTTTGAAACACTTGAACTCCTTCTCTGTAGATTGCAATAAACTTTAGCCACTTCATAGTTTTAAATATTTTGAAGTGTAGAAAATAATGCATAAAATAACTTCTTATCTGTTACTGGCTAGCTGCATGAACCACTAGGGTACATACTGAATAAATTCAGCCAAAGTGCCACTGCACCTGCTCAGTAAGTGGAAGCTTGCTTTGTCTCAGGGCCACCTGACCTGTGCAAACCAAAGCAAGTCTCTTGATTCAGTTGCTGTTGGGTAGGGGAATGTAGGGGAGTGGACCTGATGTCATGGACGAGAAGACAAGGTTGTGGGCAGGGTGAGAAAACAACCTTCCCATCAATACAGCTTGCTCTTTCTGATCAAAGTTCACAACTGGAAAAATAAGTATGCAACCACTGGCTTTGGTCTTATGCCACAGATTTCCTTTTCAAGGAATTAAAAATTATTCAAGTTAGCTGCACTGCACAGACTTTATATTGCACAATTTAAAGATGCCTGAAAGTCTCTGAAACTATTAGTCAGTTTGCTGATCAGTGCTGAAAATATGTACAATTCAATAAACTAAATTAAGCGCTAAGGTAATGAGTTTATCAAGAAAATTCCATTTCAATGGCATAATAAAGAAAAGTTACAACCTTAGGCCTGAATAAACTTCTCTGTTTGAGAAGCTGAAAGTGATTTTATAAAACTGTATTCTTGAATTTGCCTCACTATGATACATGAGCATAAAGGCTCTCTTTAGGGGGTGCATGTATGTATGTAAATGTGTATGAATAAAAATTGTCATTTCAAAACTAATGCTGTTAATATTGAAATGATATTTATGCAAATGTGTCTTGATGTAGAATGAAAATTCTCACTTGCATCTTCATACGAGTGCAAACAATGTTCAGTGCTACCTCTAGTCCAGTTGTCTCTGGCAATAACATCAAAACTTCTACTGCTTTTGGA
Source organism: Acanthiza pusilla (assembly GCA_036630365.1). Taxonomy (NCBI): domain Eukaryota; kingdom Metazoa; phylum Chordata; class Aves; order Passeriformes; family Acanthizidae; genus Acanthiza; species Acanthiza pusilla. The sequence continues at coordinate 442,956 of JAXCHO010000078.1, forward strand.
ATTGTGTCAAAAGTAATTTCTTTTCTTATGAAATTGTTTGTCACAGTGTAAAGGACATGGAAGTGCTCTGAATATGTGCATTTGCACGTGCCCAGTCCCTCGCCTGCTCATTCCTGTAAGACATCCTTGTCCCACTTCTTTGAAACTCAGACTTCCAATGATGTATTTAGTTGTGTTTAGCAGTCACTTGGAGGATTCACAAACACAGTAAACTCAGAAAATTTGTACCAAGCTATTTCTAGGGTGAAAAAAAAGTTAGTAATTTCCAGAAAATTAATAAAATTTTAAGTAGCTTTTGTATGTATTGTAGATTGAACTGGTGTCCCTATCTATTAAAATTGCCCAGAAGTTCCATTACAAAATCATTTTCTGAAGCTCATAACTTTGCCAAACTTTAACTAATTTGGCCTAAATTTTGCATACTGGGTAATCTGCCTCAGGCTGAATCTTTCTGGAAAATTTCAGTCAAAATTCCTATTTCCAAGAACTAAATTAGGAGAAAACACATTAATTATGTCCATATCAAAATGTTCTTGTTACCTCTTTTGTGTGAAATTTTAATGATTTGAAACAGAAACATAAAATTTGGAAGGGGTGACAAAGGAAGTGTCCAGCCTTTGCTCTTTGTTGTTGGTGTGGAACTGCATCTTGAATAACTTAAGACCCTTTAAAAAGAAAAAACAAAAAAAAATGGAAAGAAAAAAAAGAAAAAGCGCAAAAGGAAAAAATTCTCAGTCCGTAACACTAACTAAAGGATTGTCAGGCTTCTGAAGTCACAGCTCTGAGAGACTGCTCTGTGTACTGATGGAGATTTCAGGTTGTAGTGAGCTGGGGGTTTTTTGGAGCAGATCAAGTTGGGGACTGCTACCAAAAGTGCATGAGACGAGACCTCAGTACTGTCAATTCCAGGTGTCCTTGCTTAAGCAGTGTAACGGACAAAGCTCTCTTTTTCCAATCCAGAGATGGCCAGAGTGAGTGCAGGGAGTGTATTAGGACAAGGAGTTTGGTGCACCAGAGTGAGTCTTGAAGCATTTGTCTGTAAGGAGGGAAATAGAGATCACAGGAATTAGAATGCAGGAAAATAGGTCTGTGGGGTGACCCTGATAAGTCCTGTGCAAGTCTAACTTTTTGGACTGGATGTTGAATTCCAAACAACCATGAGGGGGACTTGAAGGCAGGAGTCCTGTGAAAACAGCACTGTGCAGTCCTGTAACTAAATATCGTAGCAATGCCCATACTCAACAGTGCTGCATTACAAGTACAATTTGGACATTTACTAATATGTGAATGCCTATTACTGGAATTGGTATTATATTTTTAATGCGGCATTTTAGTGTGCAATGTAAATGAATTCCGTGGTTTCCAGTGTTAGGCTCTCATGACCTTCTAGATTTGAAAACCTGGACTTTATACCTCACTGGAAGACTGGTAGGCTTTCCTTTTGATTAGTATAACATTCACATCATAACCCATTTGAGCGGCAATACATCAGACTTCATCTCACTCATGACAGAAAGTGCTATCCTAGGCTGAAATTCCAAGTTAATATTGTTTCCAAATACAAAAGTTAAATAAATTAATTCTTCTTTAATTTAAATTGAAAGGCATTTATCCAGGCTACAGAAGTGTTTTGCTCGGGCGCAGGAGGCAGTTCATCAGTATGGAAAGGACTCCTGTTGGGTGCAAGAAGTTAAAAGTGCTGAGATACATGATTTATAAACATCCCTTGTGGGCAGCAGGTTAGAACTGGACAGAAATGTAAGTCAGAGCTAGTGCCATTCAGCTGCTGAAATTGGTTCCTTCACAGCCTGGGCTGTACAGTGCAGAAAAGAGTTTAAACCATCTTTTAATTCAGCACACTTATGGAAGAATTTAGGTTAGAATGGGCATTGGAGACCATCTGGTCCAAACCCCTGCTAGAAGCATGTGTTCATAGAAATACAAGAAACCAAATTAAGTCCTTATGCAGAAAACAAAACAAAACTTTTTGAGACATTTTAGCCAAGTACTGTTTTTCTTACAAGAAATTACTCCATTTGCAAGAAAAACACATTTTTGAGGTCAGCAGATCAGTTTACATCTTATGTCATATGAGAGCGAACAATGAGGGAAGAATTAGTAAAATTCTTAATACAAGAAACACAAAGTGTGAGACTCTTGAAAACAGCTGTTTTTCTATTAACATTCCTCAGACATGGAATGATTTTCAAAATGGCTTTAAGCCTTGCCAAGTTAATTGACACTGTAGCTGGGTTGGTCAGGACGAAGACTATTGGAAAACGGGCCTTATTATTGTCACATGGGTCAAATGAGGGCAAGTCTTAGCTGATCGGTGACCTGCAAGGTTAAATGTTTGACCCCCATCAGATTGTCAGGATGGCAAAGAGAGCAATGGAGACAGAAAGAGCTGCTGGGTTAAGCAACAGTAGCTCACCCATACTGTCTTTTGCACAGTTGAACAAACATAAACATAAGGGAAGAACTCGTTTCTATGGTATGATAAAATAACATCTGAGGAGAAGTTGTGTAACAGACACAAGGTCTGTCTCTGAAAAGTTGATCAAATCAATCCAAATCATATCATCTCTATATATGGAGATGCCTTTGTACAACTTAAAAATCCTTCACTACTATTTGCTTCTGATTTGTGTTTAAAAAGAATGCAGCAGTATGTTAGCATCAAATAATGTAAATAACATAGCACACAAGCCTTCAAAAGCATTTAAGTGTTAACAGTGCTTAAAAACAAATTTCTAATTTGACTGACCAGCTGGCTCATGCAGCAAAAATGATGAGATAGCTTAAAACTCTGCTACCTTTATGCTTACCATAGTTTTTTTGTTTAAATGTGAGTACAGTATGCTTGAAAGCACACATAAACATGGAAGTTTATGCTGGAAATTTCTCCAGCTACTTTCATATTGACCAGATGCAAATAAATCTGTGTGGTCCATGTTTTTAACATGGCTGATTTTTGGACAGTAATGGATCTGCATGCATCCTATTCTGCTGCAAAGACTCAGCAGTTTATAAAGTGGGAATCTGGGGTTGTGTTATCCATGGGTGCTTTGCACTGTGGCTATTGGACTGCTGTGGTGGGATTAAGGTCATTTAATTAGAGCTACCTGAAATACATCCATTAAGCCTAGGATAATCTTTTTAGCACTTTCTACAGCCGTGCACGAGACATGCACAGCTCCAAAGAGAAAGTCCTCAAAAAAACCTCTGAGGATTTCTGCTGGTCCCCACTGGATTCAAACGAGTACATGAGACTGTGGGCCTCATTTTTCAGACTTTTAAACTCATGTGAAATGAAACTAACTCTGAATCTATTTTTTTTCCCCTTTGGATACAAAGAGATTTACAGAAAAGTCCACAAAACTTGGAAATCTGTTTTGCTTTTGCAGAAGAATGTAATCTTACAGGTAAATATAATCTGCTAAAAAGATCTCAGAGTGTCTAGCTTGGATCCAAAGCCCTGTCCATAAAAGCCATTGGTCTTGATAAAAGTATTATCTGGAAAAAGGAGATGAAGAGTGCATGTGATAAGAAGAATGAATAAAGGGTTGAGAAAAGGCAGTATTTCTGTATGGATGTAAACTTTCATGGTGGAAAATTGTAGTGGCCTTCCTGTTGGCCATGAAATATCACTTGTTCCACAATAGTAGGTTAAATTTATATTGCAATTGATACTAGATTGTTGACGCTCCTTATCAGTACTACAGGATTTGGTTTGCAATTTTTATTTGTTCACTAATATTATCACCATAGATTTAATTTTGAAATTTCATGAAAGAAAGGTACTTATATTAATTGATATTCATGATTAGTAGTTCCATTATACAGAAGACAAAAATAAGGTAAATCTGAGGAGCTGTTTATTTTGTTAGTCTGGTAAGCGTCAATGCTACATTACAGAATACTGTCTTGCAATTGTTATCTTCAGCAATTTTATTCTCAAACTGTCTGCCTAATATAGACATCTGAAAAGTTAAGTTAAACTACAGGGTAAGAATGACAAATTTTTGTATTCTTGGTTCTTTTGGATTTGTTTAAGGCATATTTAAGGCAATGTTGTATTGGTCCATACCATAGCAGGGTTTTTGATTAATTACCTCTCTATCCAGGACAGTTTTTAGTTAACGATTCCTAGGAAAAAAAAAAAAAGGAAATGCTTAATTATAATCAAATCATCAACCTAATCAGAGCTGCAAACATATGTTTATTTGTAAAATACAAGGAGTGATTTTATTTAATAGGGTAGAGTCTGTTTCACAAATTGACTGCCACTCAGGTAAAAGATGAAAGTACTTTGTTCAACAGACTTTTGTCTAATAATGCAGTGTTCTTGCTTGTTACAAATATCACATAACTGACAGCCTGAGGCCAATAGGCATTTTGTCCAATTTTGACTGCCAGAGAGTAGCTAAAACACAGATGCCTTAGGACAAGGATCCTCAAAAAACCTATTTTTTATCAAGGATATTTCTGCTGCTCATGGATCCTTAAGACTATATTATTAGTCACTCAACCTTTTTATTCTCTTCTTTTTCTATTTTTCAGTCTGCACTCATGTGCATAGAGCTTGCTCATTTTTTGAGCTTGCTTCAGTCTAAATAATTTCAAACAATAATCAAACATGCAGACTAAAATAAAATTGTTTCATCAACAGGAAAATCCTTTTAAGCTCACCCTGAGCTCTCATATCCAGAATATGCTGAAGTTTATTTCCATGTGCTACTACTGAGATAATCTTTCTTCTAACAGATGCTTTCAGCCTGGCAACTTCGATGTCTTTCTCTTGGGACTTGAAAATACAGTAGTTTCCCTCCTTCCAAGGTTGTCCTCTCCCCTGTCTATGCTACCTGTATCACCCATCTGTTTGGTTTCCTCTGCAATTTCTACCTGCTACATTGCATAGACGTGCAAGACTCCTCATTCACTATATTTTTTGGGTCCTGATTGTAATCTCTATTCATGATTGAATGTTGCTGTTTTCAAATAAAGATATTCTTGATTTTTGTCGAGGTTATCCCTTATATTGCAAGGGTCTCATGTGGTTTTCCTCCAGGTTGCTTCTAGGGGTCTTCTCGGCCACTATACTCAGCGGAAAATTTGGCAGTTTGGCTACATATGTAGTTAACCCCTTCCTTTACATTCCTTTCCACTTTCTACATGTTTGTTGTTTTATGACTAACAATTAAATTCTAAACACTCTGAGGCGTAAGCTTCTTTCTTTCATGCTTACATAGTATCCAGTATGACATTTTCATGACTTTATGCATAAAGAGCAGTGTGGAGCAAGTTCATTTGTGTAAACACAGAATTTGTGACTATTTTGTTCTTGACTTACAGAGTAGTAGAGAAGTTGGATAGTTATGTTTGGATTGTCCTGGGCTAAGGAAAACAGTGATTCACACACGTTTGAGGATGTAGCCTGCCCTCAGATCCAGGCAGCTGCTCACACAAACTTAAATCAGAATCATAGAATTATGGAATATATGAGTTGGAAAGGACACATCAGGATCATCAAATCCAACTGGTGGCCCTGTGCAGGACACCCCCAGAGTCACACCGTGTTCCTGAGAGCATTGTCCAAACGCTTCTTTTACACAGACAGGCTTGCTGCTGTGACCACTGCCCTGGGGAGCCTGTTCCAGTGCCTAGCCTCCCTCTGGGTGAAGAACCTGATCCTGGTATCTAAGCTACACATGCCCTGGCTCAGCTTCATGCTGTTTCCTCATGTCCTGTCACTGGTCACCAGAGAGAAAAGATCAATACCTGCCCTGACTCTGCCCCTTATGAGGATGCTGAAGACCACAATGAGGTCTCCCCTCAGTCTCCTCCAGGCTGAACAAATCAAGTGACCTCAGCTGTTCCTCTTAAGACTTTCCCTCCAGACCCTTCCCATCCTTGTCGCCTTCCTCCTGCAAATTAAAGGCAGATAGGTGTGAAAATGCATTTCTTTTTCAGGATGAAACTTGTCATTCAGGATTTCAGAGGTAACTCAGACTTCTGCAGAGGTAATAGGAGTCTTCAATTTAGGCTCACAAGTCACATGATAGATACAAACGTCTCACCTGAAGAACGTGCTTCCAGTGGAGAGCAATGCACTTCATTTGTACTCAGTGCCACTTGCTCCATCATTTTCCAAGCAAACTAAGGTAATGAATGGATATGCAGCCATCAAGCAGCTGGGTGAACCAACTCCAGCAAACAAATACACAAATCAAACTTTCATCTGATACTCTTGGCAAGAGAATTGCAAGAGTTGTTGTTAATTCAAATCCTGGAAAATACCTCTATTTCTGCAAGCCTAAACATGATTTTACTGGACGGCACCTCAGGGTCAGGACCCTGCCTCCAGGTGTGTTTAATCTGTCCTACAGAATGCAACTGCTCCATCTGGCTATGCTTAGGGAAGCCTCCCCTCGGCAGACCCAGGCAGAGGGGCAGAGCTAGGGTTGCTTTCCAGCCTCGGCAGCACTTGAGGAGTGTGCCCCAGGTGAGAGCTGTACATGTTGCTCAGAAGGAGCTGTGGGGCACTCGGGTCTGCTCCCAGGCCAGAGCAGGGAAGGCAGGACCCATGGCAAGCAGGGCCTGCCAGCCGGCACAGACCCAGCATCGTCTTTTGAGTCAGAGACTTGAAATTTAATGGGTTTTGTTCTGGACTTGAGTGGCTTGAATAGTGTTAGTTTACAGATGGGTGAAACATCCTTGTTTTTTCTTTTTTATCCCCTTTCATTTTTGCTAAGGTATGGAACCAGGCACATGTCTGAACACTTGGAAATGCTGCAGGACAAGAAAATTATTCCAAACTATCTCTGATTAGAAGTACTTATTTGGAAAAAGGGAATCTTACCACTGCTTTTCTAAACAAGAGGAAAACTGAAGAATGTTAATGTTAAGGACATTACTTTGACTGCTATTACAATCAATAATTTTCCAGTCCAAATTTTAGAAGGACCAGCTGGTGTCATGCTCCACTTTTCCTGATGTCCAAAAAGGGAAGAACTGATGACAACTGCAGGAGGAGAGGGCAGCTTGGGCAGTAGCAACCATGACATGACTGAGTACAGGATCTGGATGAAGGCTGGGAAGCGGTGCAGCAGACTAGGAGAGAATTTAATTTATTCAGGGATTTGCTATGCAGAATGGTGCCATGAAGGAAAAAGGTGTCCAAGATAACTAATTAATTTTTAAAGAAAACTCTTTGACAACTCAGGTATTTTGCTGCTGCACAGGAAGGTGGCAAATTTCAGCAGGAGACCTGTTTGATTAAGCAAGTGCTTCTTAGCCTATCAGTGAAAGGGATCTAAATGCAACCCGAAACTGCTGAAGAGGAATTAGGAAAATGTCAGAATCAAACTCTTCTTGACAGTGGCAGTCAGCGTAAGAGGAGAAAACCAGCACAAACTGCAGTCCAAAAGGCTCAGACCAAATGGAAGGAGTAACTTTTAAAATCAAGTAGCACAGCCCTGGAACAGGGAGCCAGAGAAGGGGTGGCAATCTCCCTAGAGATTTTTAAGATTTGACCGAAATGAAACCACAGCCAACCTGAACTAGGGCTGTGAGAAGGAGGTTGGAGTAGGCAGCATTTCTGCAATTTTAGAAATGTCCTTGGACAAGCAAAGAACCCATTTCTTTACTTATCTTTGTTGAGACTTGGACTTAGCTGAGCTGGGGGTTTTGATGCTGAAGAGGGAAGGGAATACCCTTCTGCCTTCTTGGTTCAGACTGAGCCTCAGCTTGCAGTGTGAGACCAAGAGAGCAGCTCCCTGTGAGCTCACTGCCCTGTCAGAGACTGTGCTGGGTATGCTGAGGAACAGATTGTCAGCCAACATGGGGAACTTCATTGCTAGGTTCTTTCTTGGGGAAGAGATGCATGGTGACTTGGGGCTCTGTTTTGGCAAAATTCCTGTAAAGGTAATAGTGTTTTAGTGTACTTAGGCCAAAGGCCCTGCAAGGGACAGTGGAATGACTGCAACTCTGTAATTCCTTAGAGCTAGAAGTCTGAAGTCTCTAAGAAAGGGCACAAAAACAACAAACAGTAACAGCTACATATTTACTTATTACCAATTTTTTTAAAGGTTAAGTCACAAAATTTTAGCATTAAAAATATTCTGCATGTTGCCTTTTCAAAGCTCCATCTTTATTAGAGCTACTCTTACCTGATGGCTCAAGCTTTTTCTCCATTCAGTCTCTGACTTCTGAGTGTACATTCCTTCATTATTTGCAGTACTTGCTAATTAAGTGCTATCTGCAAACTTGGATGTCTTTGCTTTCCACATCGCTGTTACATTATATTTGCGTAAATATTTGAAATCTGGACCTCTAACACTGACTCCTGTCATTTCTACTACTGACATTTTAGCTTGAATACTTTCCATTTATGACTGCAGTAGATTTCCTACTAATGCAGCCAAATTTATATTTAAGCATGCCAGTTTGCTTCCTCTCCTCTGACTAGAGCTGAGAAACTTACTAGCAAGAATCAGCTAGATTTCATGCATTTTTAAAAATTAATCAAAATGTCAAAACCAGCAGGTTTTTAAACTATATGCTCCTTTACTTCTGCTAAAGGTATTGATAACTTTCAAAGGATTTAAAACTGAATTTGTGTCACATGAAATACATTGTCTTTTGGAATTTTTCTCATCAAGTTCAATATTCTAAAAACTTTTTGTGATATTTCTTTATGCATAAGACCATATTTCCTTTTACATCTCGGCATGCATACCTGTGTAAGCTTCAGACTGTATATGAATACATACACAAGCACATATTCAGGATTTAACAATATTATTTGGAGGAAATATTGCTTTTTTTTCTTTTTTTCTTGGAAATTCCCTGTAATTTAAATGCTTATCTTGACATTTTCAAGTTATAAAAATAATCTTACTTCCTCTAAAACTCTCTACAGTGCAGCTGTGCTTGTGTATACACCAGCTGATCCATCAGCCTTCATTTCAAACCACTTCAAGAATCTGTGTATCCCTAGGGATCTGTGGTGTCCCAGAAAAGGTGCAGTTTTACACACGGATCTTCTTCATGGCCTTGCTTTGTGTTAAACATTCTTGTCTTATTTAGGCTTCTTCTTCAATATTTGCCTCTAAACATACTTCTCTTGGCTTAATTTTAACAGTGTTTCTATATGTGTTTCTATATTTATGTTACTGATGATTTATGTTAAATACAAAAATTAATTTTCTTACTTGAAGAAAGTATACCTGGTTTTCACCATGTAGGGATCTAAATTAAATTCTTCAGAAGCACTTAGCAGTTTGTAATTTGCCATAAACAAAACTGGAAATCACTACTGTTATGAAGAAATAGAATTATTTTTTATGAAGGATTGCCAAACACAGCATTTCATAGGCTGCCCCAAACAGCGCATGAAGCCTCGCTAAAAAGAATTCTGAGGTGTAAGTACTTACGCATGCCTTTCATATTGACAGAAATACTTTAGTACATAAAAGACAAAGGATAATAGGACATTTTTAGGCAGAATTATGAAAGAAATGTTGGAGACAAAGTTCATTTAGAGTATTTAACAAGTGCAGCCCATGTTAAACATGAAATATTCTGTCAAGCAAAAGTGATAATGTAAACAGCTATTTTTCTTAAAATATCTTTTAAAAAACCAAAACCATGTTCCTGGAACTGTCTTAATACATAGTAAGAATATACTGTACAGAGAAAATAGATTTAATTCCTCCTTTTTCTTTTCCACAATATAGTAATTTACACATAATTCAAAGGGCATTGTCCTGGAAGATTCTCACTAACTCACCTCAGCCAAATTTATATTCTCATGAATAAAAGAGTTTTGTGATGATTTGATTTTCAAGTATGGCCACTTTATCAGATGTCTTCCATTATCTCTAAAGTTAAAAGATGATTCTTCAAATATAGAAGATACGAGCCCTGGAAAATAAGGGTGTACACTGTACACTCCACAGTATGTGAATTAGTTAGAAGTTGTATGAAATATGCTTGCTGCAAGAATATCCTTTTGTATCTGCACTTTAGCAGAGCAATATAGTACAGCTGTACTTCACACATTTTCCATATCATTACCAGGTGATACCACTTGGTCTCTGCTTACATTTAATTAATGTTCTCAGCTATGTTTGCCATTAAAAATAAAAAAACCAAATCACATCTGCTAAGATAAAACTGAAAAAAAAAAAAAAGTCGATTTTTAGAAAAATCATTGAGCTTGTCAGTGAGAAGTGTTGATGCTGGGCACACGGAAACAGCATTATTTCCACACTGGAAACAGCATGGTGGCCTCTTCAATGTCAGTACATAATCACAGACTGATTCTGAAGCCTCAACTTGAATGTCTAAGCATGACTAACACCTACATAAAGCTTTTGACTATCATCCAAGTCTTTTCTCAGGAGCCTATCAGGAAAGCTTGGGAAGACACTTCCAGTTAATATGAGGAGTGTGTCTTTTGCTACCAAAATATTAGCTGCAGAAATACCCTCTGAAGGCCGTAAGTATGGGGTGCACACCTCAGCCCATTGTTCTCCAGTCTGCTTCTGTGGTTTATACAGCTGTACACAGTGGCTTGAGCAGGCAGAGCTCACATGGCTGTTATCTATCAACAATCACCATCACTTGTTGCAATTACATGAGAACCTGCTGTCATGCGGAGTTGTGGGACAGCTGTCCCCTAAGGCTGTGCCCTAGGGCTAAAGAGAGGTTGTGTCTCAATACAACTCTCATATGATTAATTTAATAATGTATTACATGCCATGCTTCCTCAATGTTCCATTGTGCTCTCTTTTTTCCTATCAAAGAGCTATTCAAAGTAAACAGTGACCTCATCAATACCGTCTGAAACTTACAGTAAATGGAAATCTTCCAAACCCATAATAGAAACCATATTTCAACAGATGTAAAAAGCAAGATGAGGAGTGAGACTTAATTTGGATGTGAATGTTACAATACTTGATACTTGCCTTGGTTTTGCTCAACCTCATCTTTTTGCTAAGTGCATTAGGCTTTATTCATGTGGGAATCTAGAATTAAAAAAGAACAAGAAAATCGCTACTTCAGCTTTCTTTGTAACATTCATGGTTTGGTGAAGAAAAGAGAAGGAATTTTACCCCAGAAGATAAAAAAAACAAAGTAGAAAAAATTGTCCAGCAGGAGAGAGGAGCACGAGTACTGTCATGACTGAGATTTTTAAAGCTGCAAAGATGTTTGAACAAACACAATTTTTCATAAAAGTATTCATTAACTTATTCATTCATGACCTTTAAAATGCCACCTTTCAAAAAGCATGCAAGGATTGCTAGAACAGGAACAAAACTGCTATTCAGGCATTTTAGATTGATCACAGCCCACAAGCCAAGTAAAATAAAAGATCCTATCAGAACATCTTTGCATTAAGCTGCAGGTGCTTGATTTCCATACAATTTGGAGAAAGAGCTCTCTTTGCCTTGCTGATATATTTGGATTCTCTTCATCTCTGAAACTCTAAGTAAATTATCCAGGTACAATTATTTTTATTTTCTAGACAGAGAGGAACACTTACTGGTTTAAAGGAAAAAAACCAGGGGTTTACACTCTGATTCAACACATTCAACAAGTGTTTAAAATGCAACACTTGTTTAAATAGTAAACAATTACAGTCTTGGACTCCAATTGGATGCCTTTGTTTTGGTTGGGGTTTTTCACCTAATGTAGATTAATATCTCATATAATAAATTTTAAGGCTAGTTGCATTTTCTCTTGAAGTACAGATGTGTTCAAAGTACTGAACACAATACTATTATTTCTATCACATTAGTAGAAACCTCCTATCAGAGTTGTCCATCACTGCTGTAATATCCTGTCATTAAATCCATGCTGTTAGGTGATGTAGCAGTGCTTACACCCATTTGGAAAAAATCTCAATTAAAAAGTCATGTAAAATATACTAAAGAGGAGATACACTCACAGCAAAACCCTTGTTTCCAGCATTTTGGCAAACACTCTGATTTTCCTTATCTAATATTACAATCCAGAAGCTATAAACAGTTGACCTGCAGAAAAAATATATAAACTTTATAAAGACATAGTCCAATATATAGTCAAAAGTGTTTTTATTCTATCTGCCTGCATTGCTATATTCATATTTTCATCATATGTTTTATATCTGACAGAGAGCAACATACATTCAGGTGGGTGAGATTTATCCCTCAGAGTGTGAAGAATATGTAGTAAGTATGCAACAGGTTTATCACATTTCTGGAAAATGTGCATCACCCCCTAGAGAAAATGACAGTTATTTATGATATTGGAAGAGTAGGATTTCATTATTTTTTTTTAATAGCCATTGTCTCGGGTTGGAGACAATTTTCCTGGGTGGGAAATGCTCTGAACAGAACACCTCCGGCACCCCCTCCCCCACAGACAGCAAAAAAAGCTCGGGGAAAGTGGAAAGAACTGTTTATTCAGCCCCCCCACACACACAGACACAGGGGAAAGGGAAAGGGGAAAAGGAATCACCAAACCCGAATGAATAGTTGATGAAACTTTAGAGTCCTTCTCCTCAGGTGTAGTGACCCCCTTTCCGGGGGTTCCCCCCCCAGGGATTCCCTGTCCACCGTCCTCCGGGGCTCCCAGGGTTCTCCGACGAAAAAAGTCGAGGAAAAAGGGTCAAAAAAAAAGACGATGAAGAAGCAATCCCAGGGGAGGAGGGAAGAAAAGCAGCAGTCACAGCAGCAGCAGCAGCCCGGCTAAACAACGTCCCTTCCTCACGGAACAGCGAGCGGGGGAGAGTTTCAAAACATCCCGCGCAGGCCGAGCTTCTCCCGGCTGCTGAGCACAGTTAAAGTTACAGGACATTTTAGGCAGGCATGCAAACGATATGGGATACAGGATTATCATTACATCACCCCAGGACAGCCATTAAAAATTGAAGAAATCTCATTAGAACGTGTGTGTTTTGTTGTCAGCTCATGGTCTGCTTGCTGATGTTTTAATCAAATCTACAAGCCATAAAATTTTGTGGACAGCACACTCCCTCCACTGGACTCTGTACCCTTGAAGAAGATGCTAGTTCTGGTTTCAGTAACATTTTAATTTTAGAATAAGATGAGAAAAAGGAGTTCAGGTAGGTAGAGAAGCTGTACAGTGTGATAAATAACTGGATCAGCACAGTTAGCAGCCATCCTGGAAAAGAAGGCTGTAAGTGCCGGTGTGTGAGTGTGTGTCTGCCTGTTTGTTGGCATTATTCACAAGAATCAACAGTATATATTCTTCTAAATAATCATTTTCTTTACAACCTGAAAAATTCTAATATGCTAAGTAGCAAGGTCTTGATTCAATGGAAGTGCAGTTATTTTAAAGCTGTGTAAGTTCATGTAGCTGTTCTCAAATTACATTTGTTGGAGAATGGGGAGAATTTTGTTGTTTTATTTAGGCCTCACAGCATGAAAGCAAAAAGCTTTTTCTTGGAACAGATTCAAAATGGTACCTTATGTCCCTATTCCATGTTTTTTCAGTATTTTCCTCTCCTGAGCTGTGTATTAAAGGATAAATGCTCTTCTTCTGTGGGTAGGGAGTCTGGGGGGGGAAAAATATGCCAAACTAGAATTCAAATTGGCAGATTTCAGTAAATGTTCAGTAAACATTACTTACCTCTTCATTTTAGAGTCTTCCTTGTTTCATCCTGTGGGGTGGCTTTTTCCTCCCACTCTACATTCCTAAGACATTGTATAGAAACTTTCTCTTTGTCCAATTCTGCTATAATTGCTTTCTTTCAACAGAATGACTCACTGCAGGTCTGGATTCCCTGTGTATGGTATCACAGTTCTGTGAACAAATTTGCTCTCATGTTAGCCTGACATCATCTTTGTTACGTCTTCCTTGTCACTGACATAAAACAGGACAGGCCGAAGGAGACTACCTGTGTCTCGTCATTTCAGCAGCACTCTGACAGTGTGCTTAACACACTTTCACCATATTTTTCCTTTGACCCCATTCCTCTTCTGAGAAAGCTATAGAGTAAGTCAAGCACTTCGTGGGCATCAGTTTTTTTCAGCTAGCTCCAGTTAGGATTTATATCCATCACATTTCAGCTCAGATTATGTCAGGGCACAGAGGCAATATATTTGCATTTCTATTAACTTCTGTGGAAGAAAATGTCTCATCTAAGTAATGCAATTCACGGTTAAACTTCTTTTCTCCAATAGAAAGGACTGCTTTTACTCACTTCTGTCATCCCTGAGCTCCGTTGTGTGCTCTGGTCTGGAGACCTGTGCTGGTTTGAAGGCTCGTTTCCAGAAACCAGCAGTTGCTCCAGTGTAATTTACTGTAAGGCAAGGAACCTCTCTTTCCTTTTAGCTTCATCAGGATTGCACTGGGATGTAAAATGCCTTTCGCAAAACCTCCTCAGTGGTTCTTTATAGTGAGCTTCTATGGTGCAGTGTATTCTGGTAATGATCCTGCTTTAGACACAATCATTAGTTCTGTGGTGCCTGCCACTCTGGAGGTTACAGCTCACCTCAAGCAGCTGACAGGAAAGTTCATGGAAAACAGCACAGTGAGCATATGAAAAAGAACTCCTGGCTATGAAAGATGTAGCAAAGTAGTAATGCTACAGCTTGAGCGAATGATGGATTTACTATCCTTCCACCAAAGCCCACACTCACCCCATCACCACCTCCACCACCCCTAGGGGGATCTCAGTGCTTTGTAAGGTTTGACATGACATAGAAGAGAAGCTGAATTGTTGTTAGCTATATTATCTTTATCCATCTCAGGTATCTAATAAGGGATTTATTTAGAAGGTGATTGTCTGAACGCCTTGGAAAGTGTTCAGACTTTTCCCCAAAATCTTACACCTTTTTTTCCTCTTAATAACTTGAACACAGTTCCATGGCAGGTTGACAGGCTAAGTCCCAGTCCTACAGGGGAGTGGATGCATGTTCTTCAGTAAAAGAAACATACCTGTTTAGTGAAAAGCAGTGGATAGGGCACAGCACTATTCTTCACTGGGCAATAACAGGAAACATTACACAACATGTGCTCACAAAAGAGAAATAAATCTGCTGTTATATGGGTACCTCAAGGGAAGATGTATAAACTAGTAAAGCTTTGTGTTCAGTAGAGCTTCAGCCCTACCAAATCTAGGCCCTTACTTGAAGGCTACAGCCTGCTCTGGCTGTTTGCTGTTCCCTCTTTATACTTGCCTTCCCTGTTACTTAGAAAAATGTGGTCAAGTGCACGTGAAGAGCACTGAATTCTATGTTAGCAATTTAGCAATTAGCAAGTTAGCAATTGCAAGCTAATGGGGCCCTATTTTTCTTAGCTTATCTCATTCTCTTGCAACTCTGATCAGTGCCCCACACTAAGAAGTCTATAGAACAAGTAAAAATGTGTTTCCATTGTGACCTTGCATCCACTGTCCAACTTGGAAAACTGTTGTAGCAGACAACAAATTAATGCAATGTGCCTTTTGGGAGAGCAGCTCCTGCAGCATCCTGCACTGAGATACATTGTGCCTTTAAAGGGTTGTCTTCTAGTGCTCCCTGTTTTATGACTGGCTGTTTTGCTCCCAATATACATCTTATAGACACTATACATTACAAGCACCTTACATTAGTTGGATAAGGGCTATGAAATAAAATTTTTTTCTATGTAATTGTTTCATCTTTGTATTTTTAATCTTTTACAGAAAACAAAAGTAAAGGATTCCATTAGACAGTCCATAACGAATTCTTCTGGGTATCCCAAAGTTGTGTATACTTTACACTCTACTGTTCTTTGTGCAATGCACAGGTTAAACAAAATATAGAAGGAACTGCATGGCTCTAGAGGCTACGTCTGGCTTGCATGTTTTACATCTGCATCCTACTGGGCCATGCCAATTTTCTAGTTGTGCGGAGGAAAATCATATTCAAATTTTCATAACCATCACTCATATAACAATAAAGTGGAAAAAGGTGTTTGCAAAGATATAAGAATTCGTTTCACAAAAGTTGTATTTAATCATCTTTGGTACATTGAAGCAGCTCTCCTCCACCACTACAAGCAAGAAATTCCTGCCATATATTACAGAAACTTCTTTCCATGACCAGGGTATAGGCGCTACCTGCCTGTCCTGGTCCGGGCCATGACCACTCCTGCTGCAGACTGATATGTTTCCTGATGTAATTTCTTCTCAGAATCCTGAGACAGTGTGGAAGGCAGTATAAGCAATTTTGACCTTCATTTATGGGAAGGAATTCTAAAGCAAGAGGACATTTGTTTGGTATTTTATGGTTCAAAGCTGGGATGGAGAAAATCAGCATCAACATCATTTCACCTCCCCTAATACCCAAATGACAGCGCTGTTGCTGTTACCCAGGAGCTCTTTACACACAGCACAATAATCTCTTTTAGAGTAAAACATAAGCCTTTAATTACAAATGGAAGAGACTGGAAAAGTTCTGACAAAACATTTTCTGGTAGGAATTTGCTGGCTCAGACAGATTGAAATCTTTTCCTGAGACACTGGCATTTGCCCCTAGTTCCTTCAGAAGCCTGGAAGTTCGGGAGCTGCTATGGGTGTGGGGCTCCAGCAGCTGAAGGGAGCAGCTCTGGGACAGGTCCATCAGGAGCAACTTTCAGGGCAATCCCTTTCCTAACATGGCTTAAGAAAACTCAGCACTCACACGACCAATGCTTTGGGGAAGCCCAGGGGCTGAACTGTTCCCACTCTGAAGCTTCATTGCCTTTCACAGATAATTATGAAATGTTTGGCTTTTTTTATCAAGTGGAACAAACCCAGATTTCAAAATAATTAAAATCCTGCATGAAAGCCAATTAGTTCCCTCTGCAAAGCTGAAACTACTTCCCACTTGTAGCACCTGCATGAAGATATCAGTACTGAAAAACTGGCAGCTCTGGTGAGGTTATGTTCAACATATTGGCTCTTAAATATGATGTTTCATTACCTATTAGATGTAAAGTTCCTGTAGAGCTCCCTGATGCTTGAAAGAATAAACAAGGATAACACTACATATTAGATGATATTTAATATTGTAACTTGGAATTTTCTTGCATTTAAGGTTTTAAGATGTGGCATTATTGCTAACATGAATAATCTCAGCGGGAGGCAAGAAGAAAGACTGCAATTCTGTTCAATGAAGTAATGAACTTTAGACTTCTATAACCTTATATATGTAAATACATCTGAGCTGAAAAAAAATCTGTGAACAAACAGTGTTGCAGTTTTAAAACAGAATTCATAGAATCATCGAATGGTTTGAGTTGAAAGGGACCTAAAAGACCATTCAGTTCCAACCCCCCTGCCATGGACAGGGACACTTTCCACTAGACCAGGTTACTCAGAGCTCCATCCAACCTCGACTTAAACACCTCGAGGGACAGGACATCCACAACTTCTCTGTGTAACCTATGCCAGTGCCTTATCACCCTCACAGTAAAGAATTCTTTTCTGTATGTTTAATATACACCTAAGCCACATCTTGGCTTTTTAGTTGATGCCAGTCTGAACCTGGGAGAGAAGAGCTGCCACTGATAGCCTTATTTGGTGACCACTGTCTGGTGATGGAGGAGTCTGATCTTAGGCTGGTTATGAACAATCTATTTTCAACAAATTGCTCATCAGCTGATGCCATCTGCAAATGCCTTAAATTGATACATGGAGTCTTGTAGGATGTAGTTTTGTAGAAGAATTTTATTAAAATCACTCTATCAAATCTAGAAGAAATGCCAATAATTTTTTTTTTTGTGGAACAGTTCAACGAAACCTATAGAAGGAAGATCACTCTGCTTTAAATACTTGTAGTTTCAAACTTAAACGGCTGAACTTCAGTTTCTAAATGAGGCCTTTGTTCCTGAATATATCTTGTCTGTCTTTGAACACTACTGCATGTTAAAGTACCTCCAGCTCATTAACAGTAATTATGTTTTGCTACTTAAATTATTCAGTTAAGAGTTGATGGAAAACCCAGGCAAATATATTCTCCTTTATTCTTTGTCACTTTTCTTCTAAAGGCTTTTGTGGCATAGATTTAATTTTTTCTATGAAGATAACTTTGGGAATGTTCTCTTACTAGATTTCAAAACAGCAAAGCAGGACATTAGTACAAAAATTGTTTTTATAAATCTGGGAAGTAGACTGATACAGGTGTTATAGTGATTAACCTCATTACTCAATCAGTGACCCCTTGTATTGAGCCTAGAGAGCAAAATTAGGTATTCACATAGCACAGTAACACTTCTGAAATATATGGAAAACTCTAATTCCGGCCAATAAGGAAGCTGAAATACTGTATTATAATGTGTAGGAATATGAAGCTATATTTCATTATAGAAATCTCAGAATCCTGAATAGAACTTAATCTACTGAATTTTGATCTTCTATTTGAACCCTGTCCTCATAAAGCTACCCGTCAGAAAAAGTGACCCTTAGAGGAAGTGTACTGAACACACATGAAATTTGTTTTTCTAGAATGAATAAACACCAACATTGTTACAAGGTTATTTTCATGTTTCCGTTTTATATGACTAATGATTTTTTTAAATTATTGAATAGGCCTTTCATATTTCTCAAGATATTCAAGAACCTCCCACTCTCAGAGTCCGTAGAGATTTGCAGCCAGCCTTACTCAGAGGACATTCCAGACTTGTCACTGCACAGCTGCTCTTGGCAGTCAGCCCTCCATGCAGAGGCTTTGCCAAAGCATTGCTTGGACCCCCCAAACACTGCTGAAACAATAGTTAATACTAGGACTTTTGCACAACTGCTAAATATTTTTTAGCCTTAGATATAATTTTATTTACTTCAGTTATAAAATGTGTTGTATCTTTGACATAATGGGATTTACTTCTCCAGTCTACCATGTTAGCTGATATTGAGATCCTATATTACAGACGTAGGCTGGTAGGTAGCAAAACTTTAAAGTCCGACTTGGTGATAAACAAGATTCATTACATTTGTTTAGCTGCATGCTTGTTTTTCCTCAGGGAGTTACCTACTTTGGAGAGTCTTCCCTTTCTAAATCTTCAAAGTGCTTGCTTCAACTATTAATGATGTAAAGAAACAAAATAATAAATCTTACCTGAAAGAGTAAGAGATTTTCCTTCCGTATTGGATTCCACTGCGGTAATTTCGTGTGTCTGGTCCCAAAGTACTTGATTCAAACCAGTGAAAGGAAGAAAGTCGTGTATTTCTTTTTTGTCCTCCTCTAGACTTCACAGAATGGTTTGGGTTGGAAGGGACCTTTGAAGATCATTTAATCCCACCCTTCTGTCATGGGCAGGGACACCTTGCTCGAAGCCTCATCCAACCTGGCCTTGAACACTTAAACTTACAAACTTCCCGTTCTGTGTGAATGCCAAGAAGTTTGCTGCAGGTCCTCATAAGGAAAGAAAACCCCCAAACCCCAAACCAACAAACAAAACTAGATTGGAAACCGTATTTGAAAAAGCTATGCTGAGGTCTTGGGCATTTCCAACATTTATTCTTTGAAATTTTTATCATATTCTAAGACTGGAGCATTTGGAACCAAAACACTAGGGATTCTTCCTCTACAAGTAAAAAATGCCCCGCAAAAAGTGGCAATAATGCTTGGAGAATTTTCAACATAGTTTAATTACAAAATTTATTATAGAGTCTGCCATTTTAAATACAAAACAAACTAACTTTCTGGTTTAACAATTTTATTTGTTTTAAAGTTAATGTGGTTCAAATGAAAAGAGAGACCAGAAAAACCTCAGAAATCTTTTCTGCCTCTAGCAAGAAGAGCAGAAGGCAATAACAGTGAAATCTTGCCCCCTACCAGTATGGGGCCGAGGGATTACATTTGGCCCTAACTGAGCAACATTCCTGAATGTGCTATACCATGATATACCACAATAACAATGAGAGTATGCCTAAATGCTGAGAGGGAATCCATCTCTGCCCCTTTGTTCCTTGTTTCTGCTGTGTGTTTCTTTGTCATGGGTTTCATCCTGTCCTGTGTTCTACTCATAAAGTACTGGGGGTTTTTTAAGGCCAAACTCAAGATAACATTTTAGGAAAAATTTGTATCATTCAAGGGTTTTTTGTCAATACTGATTTAAACAGTTCTTGGGGACTTCTTAGATAACATTGATAAGTGTGCAATAAATGTTTTTAATGGCAATTAATGGAATGTATGTGATCTTCTGAAGCTGGAATCTGAAGTTCAAATTCTTCACAACTGCTAAGAGGTTGCATTAGACCTTTTTCTCAATTGCTATGGTTCCATTGTCTTTATTTGTTCTTAAAACCTTAGTGTCTCGCACATGGTTATTTCAGTTTCATGAACTATGAAATGTAAACAAATTCTAAATTTGATGAATTCTTAAAGCAAAAATACACTATTTAATAGAATTTTTACTTTTAGGCATGGACCTAATAAGGCTTACCTTCCAGTAATGCTCTGCCTGCGTCATTTGGATCTTACCTAATCAGCTTTTGAATTTGCCTGTTGTAGCAGTATGATCAGAAACCTGGCATAAAGAAAGTGATTCTTTTTATTTCCTTTGCTCAAATTGCAAGTGCTATAAGTTTATTCCCTAACTATCTCCAAGTTGTCAGCTCTAGCGCCAATCCAAATGGAAAACCATGATATGAAAAATGAAAAGACAAACAACACCAGGCACAAATTTCTCCAAAACAAATTCTAGTTCACTTAGAGCAGGATGACTCATCCTTCCCTGATTGAAAGTTTAGTGACTCTTTCACAGGGGAATCAGAAGATTCTCAGAATGTACTTTTATACCACCTCCTCTAACGTGGGATTTTTTTTCCTTATACAGCTTGTCCTGTTTGTCACTCACAACTTCCAACCCATGATTAAATATGCCTGTTTATTGACTCAGCCAGAAAGATATCCACTGGCCTGCTATGTAAGTGACCTTTTACAGCTGTGATGATGTCTTTGTTGTTCTGACTTCAAGTCTGAAACACAACAGACGTGTACTGGAATTCCTCTTGTTGTTTTTTATATTATTATTATTATTATTATTATTATTATTATTATTATTATTATTATTATTGTCTGTGAAGACATTGATTGGAATAACACTCTAAATCTCAGAAGATGAGAGTTATCTGAAGTGTTACAAGCTACTTTTTATTCTTTATGGAAAAGAACACAGATTAAGGCCATTTTGTCTTTTCCAAATCTTAAAAGATTCCTTTAGGCTTTCAGACAGGTGCAGTTGTTTTCTCTTTTATATGTTAAAAATTCATAAAATTCCATGCATTACTGACACGTTAGTTCTTACAATTTTTTAAAGAGAGTTTTAGGGAGCTGACCCTTACCTTGTGCGGGATCTGCTGCTCCAGCTGGATCCCTACAAATCTATGGGGCATGATCTGAGAATCCTAAAGGAGCTGGCTGATGTAATCACAGAGCCTCTCTCAATAATTTTCAAGCATTGTCCTGATTTTCAAGAAGGGCAAAGAAGGAGGACCCTGGAAACTACAGGCCTGTTAGTCTCACTTCAATGCTAGATTTAATCATGGAAAAGATTATTCTCAAAAGTATTGAAAAATACCTGGAGGACAGGTCATTCAGTCATCAGTCACAGCCAGCATGGCTTCATGAGAGGGAATTCCTGCTTATGAAACCTGATTTTCTTCTACAACAGGGCAACCCACCTACTTGATCTAGGAAAGCCAGCAGATGTAATCTTTTCGTACTTCAGCAAAGCTTTTAGAGAGATGGGCAATCACCAACTGTATAAAGTTTAGCAAGTGATGGATTCTGCACCTGAGATGGGCAACCCTGGATGCACAGACAGACTGGGGAGCGAGAGGCTGGAGAGCAGTGCCATGGAAAGGCACCTGGGGGTCTTGGTCAATGGCAAGTTGAACATGAGCCAGCAGGGCCCCGGCAGCCAGAAGGGACAACCCTGTCCCGGGGGACATCAGGCACAGCACTGCCAGCTGGGAAAGGGAGGGGATTGTCCTGCTCTGCTCTGCATTGGCCTTGCCTCTGGGCTATTGGCCACTCCTCCCAGCTCTGTGTCACCAGTCAACTTGATGAGGAGGCATCTGCCCTTCATCCAAGAAATCAATGAATAAGTTAAACAATACTGGGCCCAGTATTGAACTTGGGAGATGCCATTAGTGATGATCCTCTAACTATAGCCTGTGCTCACAGCCCTCTGAGATCTGTCATTCAGCTGGTTCTCAAAACACCTCATTGTCCAAACATCCATCCTACCGTTCCTGAGCTTGTGTGTGAGGATATCACAGGAGAGTGTCAAAAGTGTTGCTCAAGTCCAGGCAGACAACATCCACTGCTCTCGTTGTCCCATTGTAGGAGCCAATCAGACTGGTTAAATAACACAGCTAAATCTCCAGGAAAAAAAGTCAAACATCTAGGCAAATGTAGGATATATTAGGAGAGGCACTTGCAAGAGAATGTATTAATTCTTTTTCCACACAGCCTGGATTACATATCCAAAATGAAAAAATGTGTACAGTTCTCCTCTCCCATGTTTGTGGAAACTTAGGTAACTGTAACAAAATTACACAGTTTATCAAATCTAGATAAACATAAGTAGAGAAGATTGACAGTTCTTTTCTTGAACCACAGCCAGAATAAGCATCTGTGAGGAGGACAGAGACATACAACATGAAGAATAAAGCATGAATATAGACTGGAAGTTAAAAAATTTCTCACTCTCAAAGAAGTGAGTTTCTGAAACAACTAATGAAAACATAAGGCGAATAAATACGATGCAGTTGCCTTTACTGCAGTTACACAGATTTTCTGAGCTTTTACACTTTGTATTTGTGTAATATAAATAGAAAGCAAGGAAAAGGTTAAAAATGAAAATTTACCAGAATATGCCTCAGAATTTTTTTAAACAAACACACTTTTATTTCTTAGGAATGAGGAGTAACATGGAAAAGCTTTATGTAAATATGCAGCGTTAAACATTAAGCCAGTAGCTGTTCCTTCACTGGAAATCTGAAAAATGGCAGAATTGCCATAAATATTACCTGCAGGAAAAATGTATTAATCTAGATTTATACAGCAACCTTTATTTCAAAGATCTTTAAAATCTCTTTAGACACTACCAAAATAATAGCCTGTGGGAAAACCTAGTTATCCAAACTGAACTACACTCATGTTTAGGAGAGGTTCTCATGAAGATCCTGGTTTCTGTCCCCATGCTGATAACAACCACTTTGAGTGTGTGCAGTCTATAAACTTTAGAAACCAGTTTATGTATCCTTTTCTTCTTAATTGGGCATGCTATAATCTTGCAGTCCTCTTTTATTGAGATGGAATATGAAGATTTAATCAAAATATGTAAGGTGAAGTTGTACCATTACTTTAGACCATAGAGTTCTCCATTTTTTCCCCATTAATTCCTGACTCATTCCTTATAAAATCTGACATCTTATTTGTGCTTTTTGTCAGCAGCTGACCATGAGCAGATGTTTTCTCTGACCACGCAGTTAAAGCTTTGAATGCAACTGCACAGACTTGCAGACTTACAGTTTTCATTGCAATTTTACTTTTTCCCTTTCCTTTTCACTCCTTTTTTGTAAATGATACAAAATCAATTCTTGTTTGTCTTAGTATTCAGTTAAGCCACAAAAACCGGAAGCATTCCAGCATGGACCAAGGTTCCCCTTTCTATAATACTCAGTACAAAGCTTCTTAATCTCTCAGATTTCCAGCATGTTCTAAATTCTGATTTATTTCTAACTCATAGACATCTGAGACTTGTAAGAAAAACTTTATGAAATAGCAGCTTGTTTTTGACTCACAATGAAATATGATGTATGTTATTTATTTTTTTATTTAGCCATGGGTTTATCTATCCTGCAGTAGTCCCTGGGAACACTGATCAGATGCTAGCCAATGTATGGAAGTAGAAAACAAGGACCCAAACACCTCAGAAGTGAAGGGGTGGGAGACAAGAGGCTGTTAAAGAGAGATTACTGGAGAACTATCTCCAGGGGATCTATCAGCCAGTATCAGGCCAGTGGCTGTTGGCAAAATATACCAGTACCTAAAAAAGCAGGATATGATCCATGGAAGAGGACATGAGTGGAGAAGCAGTCCTAGGCCAGACAAGGTAGCTGCAAGTTAGGAAAGGTGGTAAGACAGTCTGGAAATAAGAACAGGAATGGTGAACAAGGAAGGATGTGGAAGAAAAAGCGTGAAGTCAAGTAATGTGAGAAGGCAAAAAAGTAGGATATGGAAATGGGATCTGGATCTTTGCATCTGGGATAGGATGATTAAGACAAAAAGCAAGAAACCATCAAGCTTAAATTCCACAAATCATAGGGAAACAAGGAGAAGAGAGTGATGAAGAGGAACAAATGGGATCAGCATGAGAAAGGAAGACAGAGGGAGTCTTTTAAAGACCGTCCAAGTATCAACTGTGTGAAGTGTCAAAGGAATGTGAGCATACTATGAACGTTTTAAAAACTGGGCAGCACAGTGAAGGCACTCCTGTGCAGACCTGCTAGGAAGCTGTTTTTTCAGGCATAGTTTTCTTGTCCATGACTGAATCATATTTTTCCAAGTTGAAGAGAAAAAAACTGAGATCTTTTCTTGAGACTCTAACTGATGACAACATATTTACTG
Source organism: Acanthiza pusilla (assembly GCA_036630365.1). Lineage (NCBI taxonomy): Eukaryota > Metazoa > Chordata > Aves > Passeriformes > Acanthizidae > Acanthiza > Acanthiza pusilla. Next base: position 467,555 of record JAXCHO010000078.1, read on the forward strand.
AACTTCTTACAAAAATCATCACATAAATATTTGCCTGTGATTTCAGCAAGTTTATTTCCAAGAGTTTAATTTATAGATAAAATTTCATGCAGTGAGACTCCAAGAAAAACAACAAAACTGAGATTATAAGAGAGGCAAAGTTATTGGGCTTTGTTGTAATGTATTATTTGCAGCTACTATTTTTTTATTATTAGGCAATAAATCAAAGAAACTAAAGCTTTGGAAGATCCTTGCAGTTCTAATAATTTGAATTTCAATATTAACTTCTGCTTCCCTGATGAATTCTTTGCTGCAGTTTTTAGATATAAACTTCTGCAAAACAATGCAAAACTTGAATAATGATGAATTTATAAATTTAAAGTATCGCAAGACTATTAGGACAACATAAATGTAGAGTACCAGTTTTAGTCTGATTTATGTGACTGCATAATGCTGAGACTTTGTTTATATCTGTGGAGTAAATTCCTGACTTATAAAGGCGAACTGAATCAATTGAAACATTTCTAACTTTTTCCACAGTCATATTTTTAGAGAATGAACTGTTTGCCATAATGAGGAATGCAAGGAAATGAACAGGTTCCACCTCCCATTATTACAAAGCTGAGCTGTCTGCTTGACAGCTGAGCTCAGATTTTACTTGCCACTGAACTTGATGAAGATAAGCGTAAAAAACATTAACTCTTCTGTTTTCTACTTCTTTTGGATTAAAATCTCATTATGTTAAGGTCGTGTTACTGAAATATTTTGAAATCACAAGCCTGTAATACGTGTCCTTGTTACTTGAAATCTGTTCTAATTCTAGCCGCAACTGAAAGAAGTGTAATTTCAGCACTGTGAACTGGTGCAGCTGAGATTATAAACTGGCACCATATATGTTCTCTCTAGTGTATGAAAGCCAGTGAAAGTTTTCTCTGGCTAAGGACATAGTATCCAACATGTCAGGACCTCATCCTGGCTTTGCTCTTCATGCATTTTGCACATTCTTTTTAATGAGTTGCCACAGAGAATGCATGAGGACGCTCTTCTTTCTTAAGGACTGAAGAAACCTTTCAAACACTGTTAGTAGGCCATGTTTTCCTACTTCTTCAAGTCATCTAATTTTAATATTAAAAAAAAATTCTTGTAACTTCTAGGAAATAAAGGATGATGAGCTATAAGTTTCTCAGCCCTACCGTATAGGAAGCAGTCAGTTAATATGAGAGATGAGAAGTTTTTACTCTATTGCTAAATGAAAAATAAAGGCAGGGAAAGTCCTTGTCCAGACACTGGACTGAACAATATTTGGGAAGTGAGCTCTGCATAAAGTAAATTAAATATACTAATGTACAAGCTTGGTAAAGGAATCCTAACTGTGTATATAAAACATTTCCTTGATGAATAGTCTGCAGCTCTGGTTTCTGTTTAAATTTCTCCCTCCACAGTCATGCATCTAGGAAACCAGACTGGAAAAGACTAATTTCTGGCATTATCAGATTTACTGGAACAAACAAAAACACATTTACTGTGAAGAAAATCTTTCTGAAAGAGGTGCTGGTGGTGTGTCAGATGGGAAGATGCTGTTAGTTTTTGTCAGAGCCTCCAAAGAAAGGGTGGTTGAAAAGGTAAGGATGCACTGAAGGAGCATGATGTTTTGTTTTCCCAGAATATACCACCTGCTTAACATGAAAAATTACACCAAGCTTGAATATCAGACATGTGCAAGTGACAATGCTGGAACATTTAGGCACAAACATCTGATCTATGTGGCCTGGAAATGTCCATAAGAGCTATTCCTGCCTTGAATGAACCCAGAGGAACACTGCTCTCTGCAGGGAAAACAAAGACATAAAAAGGCCTTGACAGTGGTGTAGATACAGTATCCTGACATATTTGTCTCATTTTGCCAACCTATTTTAAAAAATAAGCAAAACATCATCTGAAGAAACTGCTCTCGTATTTAAGAGATTTTGTCTTCTTAATAACCAAACAAAAGGGATGAAGTTTTTAAGAAAGGTATCTAAATATATCCATTAATGGATGAACATGTTCACTTTGTTGCTTACAAGACAATAGACAACTGCTCACTGAATAAGTGTTGGAGTAAAAGGAGGGTTTAACTGGGAATTGGTTTTGTGCAAAGCTGTAGTTGTGGTAGTGGAATAAAACAAACTCTGTGACTACACAAAAAATTTAATTGGCATCTAAAGACAAAAAAATTTAGTTAATTTATTGAAGACATTGTTAAATGCTACAGTTTATTATGAAACATGAAAGCAAACAAGCCTCAACAAACCGCAGTAAAAGGGAGATAATAATTTCTTACATTACAAACTTCTGGCAGACTTCAGTTTCTGCTTTTTGGGAGCAAGTATTTCCTTCTCCATCTTTAACCTTCCAGTCAGGCAAAAGTACTGCAAAAATAAGTTAGATAAGCATCATTACAACAGTACATAATTTCTTCAAAAAACATTGGAGAAGAAAGAGAGACAAGCTTGGAAGCAAACAACATGCCACCTCAATCTAACTTACAGAATAACAGATATTTTAGCTTTGCATACTTTCTCACAAATAAAACAATACAAATTAAGACAGACTAAACTAAAAGCCTTGAACTTTTTTGATTTCCATATAGTCTCAAATTTGGGAAACATTGCTTCTTACCTAAGGTAAACAAAGGAATAGACAACCTACACCCTCCTGGAAGCTAAGGCACACAGAAAATAAGGAGGTGCTTTGTGACAGCTATTTGAAATCTACACAGAATAGTGGAACTAATTTTAAAAAAAATATGTATTTGTTTATTATATCTCAAAAGTACCATTTTAATAGTCCTTTTTTCAGTATCATTGTTACCCTCTGTTGAGTAATACACTGAAGGTTATATAAATGTCACTTTAATATTGAAACCAGATGTATGTATATAGATGTTTTTATTAGATGCTGGTTACCTTATATTTATAGCATGATCACTTACATTTCCAAGAAATAAAGGACTAATATATGGAAAACTCAAGGAAAAACTCTTGGGTTACCTTCATCTTTGCAATTCTATTAATTTTAGCTTTTGAGCAGGTAGAAGCAAAAAGTTTGACTAATTTTCAACTCTGAGCAATTCTGGAAGTTTCTGGAGTAAGACCTCATATTACAGCAGATGCTTTATAGTTTTTTATTATCTTCTTGTAGTTATGTACGCAATGACCAGTTAAAGGCGATAGCCATTTTGCTGATCTGCGTTCCAGTCATTTTTGGTTTTGCCTTTTACGACATGAAGATAAGCAGCCAAATCTATAAAAGGCCTATAACAAACTATTATTCCATGCCACCATCTAAGATATCTGGATTTGTCCCATTATTAGTGTATCCCAAACATTCCAAAACAATGAAAAATGTTATTATCCTACCTCAAATCAGAATAGCTTATTTTAGTTCTCTCAGCTGTAGAATGGATAGAAGTGTCTCAGAAGCTCTCAGCTTCCATACTGCAGAATGCTACTTCAAAGCAGGTTTGGTTGTACAAGTCACAACAGGCTTCAGCTGGTGCATGGGGATGCTGATATTACGTGCTTTGTCTGGTTTCTTTTTGGTTTTGGGTTTTTGGGTTTTTTTTAAACAAACAGTAAGAGCTTCTATATTTTTTACTGTTGGCTTGGATACTACTCCTGGCTACATGCTAAACTTTCGGAATTTTTTTACCTATTTACTATACTGTAGCTCAGAAGCAGCATGACAGCAGTAGCAATTTCTCAGTTGTTTTACTCATTAGTGTTGTAACACTTCAGTAATGTTCTTGTGTTCTATGGATCAGTTGACTATAGGAAAATAATTTACACTTTATTATGCTTTACAGAGTTGATCTGACTTGTATGTGATCTTTAGATTTACCTTCCTGGTGCTGCCAAAAATACTGTACAATGGGTCTGCTGTGAACACAACAGACTAGATGAATTCTAGACATCCTTGCCAGATGATATAGTTCTGTGTCTCGGTGTTCATCTTACCGTTACAGGCACGAGTACTTATGGTATGTGTAGTCCTACCTTTAAGAAACTCTTTGGAACTACTTTCAAACCTAGAACCATTTTCAGTGGTATCGTTCCTGTAACACCATTTGTTTGTTGTCTCAATTACACTAAGAATATGAAACCATCCTACTGCACCTCTGGAGAAGCTGGAATCTGTTCTCTTCTCTTTGCTGTATTGTCAACACCACAGACCCAGCCTGTCAGGAGGGGTGAGCTGGATGAACATGGAGCCAAAGCAGGCCAACAAAAACACTGGCATCTTGTGCAATCATACAGTTAGCATATGGGTGAATGCAAAAGCCTGCTTATCGATGCCTATGTGTATAGAGCAAAGCAGACAGTGAATCTTGCCAAGAGAATCAATATCTGACCTATATTGATCAGTAGTCAGGAGCAGCTGATTGAGAAAAAGAGTACAAGAAGAATAAGATACTCAATACATGTGCATGTCACTACAGACATGAAGAAGATGAATAGACAGCTCTTTCTCTTTCCAAGTATAGGGAGATTAGATTAGATTAGATTTTTCTGATTAGATTAGAACTAGTTAGATTTTTTTCAATGGCAAACTATCATACATACAAAAGTCACATCTTGCTCTCACAAGAAAATTCAATATGAAGCAGCACTTCTCAGGCTGATTTCAGTTTATTCAATAAAAATTATGTCTGGTGAGGTCTATTCTGAGATGATTCTGCTGTAAAGGAATGTGTGTTAACTCTTCACCATTCTATTAAGAAGTTATGAACTACATGAATTTCTACCAATAAAAAGAGAGACAGAAAATATGATGCAACCTGGCTTCTATTCTCATTATTAAGTAAATAAAAAATATCATCTCCCTAATGCCTCTTTTTCATCTGTCAGTCTAAACAGAATTTAACAATAAAGAGGATTTGATTGCTTCTGTTGTCTGCTTAGTGAAATTTAGGCCATTCTTGGCGTACTGTCCTGTATTCTTAGAGGAACTCTAGTGTAATCAGAAATTGTGTGTAAAAATCCTGCCTGATGAAGATGGGTGTGAAATAGATCCTTCTATCCCAGGAGTAAGAATAATTTTCCTCAAAATACAGACCATGCAGAAATTGGAGCTATAATCTCTACATTCAATACATACATACAAATATGTTTGTATATTGTATATATATGTATGTATATTGCATTTTAGTATGATATTACTGACCAAAAGCCAAATGTATTTTTTTCATTTGTATTTGGACACATAAACACCTTTTGTCTAATGTGGAAAATGTCTTGCTTCTAGTCAAACTATGAGGAACTGACATTGTACCTGACCAGTTAAAATAAACCTAATATCTAGGTATCTGAACATTCATTGAGGTTTTAACACTAGGTCAGATATTGGGTTGTAGTCTGTATAAGCAGAGAATAATATGTACTGTTTCTGTGGTAAAGTAAAAGCATCAAAAATGTCATATATATCACTATATTCTATATAGCGGAAAGCAAAACCCACATGTATACCATCACAAACACACATCTCTGCATAAATGTAGGAAATAAACTAATGTAAAAGTGGATTTCCATAAGTACATCTGTACTGCCAGTTTCTTCTCTAGGTAATACCTTTTTTTAGGATTTGAAGAAAACTGCTAACCCAATTAAACCATTATTGCTTGCTATGTTTGAACCTTGACTAGGCAAATGCAGGCTCTTTTTTGTGTTTGTGTTTTTTGTGTGTTACTGTGATTCAAAAGGAAGGGAGGAAACACCTGAATTTGACACAAACTTAAAAGTTGTTGAGTAAAGAAACAAAATCATCCTACTCTGCAATGGACAGCTGTGGTAGGAACCCGCTTCAGTGAGTACAGCTCTGCTCTGCTATCCTATGCATATATGTACACCAGTTGTCAAATGAATAATTAAAGATGCATTCATGCAGAGATGATGATGGACAGCTATGGTTTTTTATGGGGAATTTTGTCTTTTCAGGCTTATGAATCTATTTACTAGACAACAAAAACCATGAGGACTGAATACAAACCTCCCATTATGGTAAGAAACAATATGCCAGAAGTCCATGCCCCATAAAATGTGAAAGGAGCAGTGTGTGTGTGCCTCACTAACCATTGCCTTTGAGTATGGCCTTAATTCATAAAATCCCTCTGCAGATCATACCATCTCTGACAAGGACAGAAAAACTTGGTTTTGTCACTAGTTCTCTTTGCGTCCTAGGCTGTACACTAGCTGCTGCAAATGCTTTAACTTGCAGGATGCCACAGCTTTGGAGAACTTTGCAGATTGTTTAGATTTGCACACAGGATTAATACCATTGACATTAATAGACTAGTGCCTTTAGGCTCAAGTGTTCAGCATTTACAGTAACAAGCCCTGAGCAAGGCAGAGGAAGGCACTTTTGTAAGACATTGAAAATTTATTTGTATTTCTTTGACCACTTTCCTAATGCAACCACTTAAGGGTAGCCTCGAAATTTTCCATCTCTTGGTAACTTAATCTATCCATTTGCCAATAGGGACATTTAAAAAAAAAAACCCCAAACAAAAACCAAAAAAGCAAACAAAAACAAACAAAACACAAAACAACAACAATAAAACTAAACCCAAAAAACCAAAACCCCAAAACCAAACCAAACCAAACAACAAAACAACTAAAAAAACAAACAAACAAAAAAAAACCAAAAAAAACAAAAACAAAAAAACAAAACAAAAAAAAAAACAAAAAACAAAAACAAAAAAACCCCCAAAAAACAAAAAACCCACCAAAAACCCCAAAAAACAAACCCCAAAACCAGAAAAACAAAACCCAAAGTTAAAGGTTTATGTTCCTTTCCTCACTGTCAAATCATATTCACATTCTGAATGGATTGTAACTGAATCTCAGAAGCATATTTGTAGTCATTCTTCACTGTTGACTGTCTGTCACTGTGCATCTACATGCACCATTTATTAGCTTTATAGTTTTTTACAGCAAGGTAGTAAAATTTTGGTCTTTAAACCTATCACTGCTTATCATTCTGAACTGCCATTCCACCTAGATGACTAAGAAAAAACTGTGGCTATTCAAATATATCAAAATTATTTCAGAAATAGGTATCAGCTACAGTGGGGCCAAAAGACAACACTAGCTTATACGCAAGAAGCAAACAAAAATAGATATGTAAAAGCTGATCTCTTATTTAGAGGATTTAATCATCTACCCATGTAACTAAAAAGCCCACCTCTGTTCTGAAGAGACCCAAACTGCTTTGTTAAGGAAACTTGTGCAATTGCTGACGTGTGACTTTAGCCAATAGCTTCCTGCTGAATAAATGCTGAGGGCATTCCTGACATTCCTAGAGGGAGGTTCCTGGCCAAGCTTTGGCAGCTCAGTCCATCCCAGTTCTGAGTCCTGTGTGCTGCACCCACGCAGAAGCCTGCTGGTGTCAGCACACGCTGGAATTCCCAGACATATATGGACAACGCTCACATGTGAACACGGTGTTCGCCACCCCCGCACACAAACTGGGACTGGAACATGCTGAGGTCTCGTTATAGATTCCCAATGAGGCAATCACATTAATCCAGTGCTTTAATTTGGTAGCTGCATCACCAAGCCACTGTAGATGCCTTTTTCCTTTGGTTTTTTTTGTTTGTTTTCTTTAGGTTTTTTGTTTGTTTGTTTGTTTTAATTAAATAGAGTGGGATTTTTTTTAATAAGGCAGAACTTGTTCCAAAAATTTCAGCTTTTCTTTTTTTTCGAAGCTTTTGACAGAAATGTTCTGGATCTGCAATAAACTTTATTTTTTCTCAGCAAACTGACTACAATTATCAGTCATGGCTTTTAACTTCTATCTTCTTCAAAATGCTTTACCTTTACAAGTCTGACTCAAATGAAATCAGAAAAATAAAACAAGCATTGATTTTACACCTCCATCTCACATGTCTGTGGAACGCTACAGTTTTCACTAAATTCCTGAATAGTCATGAAGGTATATTTATGACTTCTTCCAGCTTTGAAAAGTGAACATTCCCATTCAGAGTCACTGGTAAATTTTCTTCAGAGGGCAGAAATATAAAATGTGCATAAAAAGCTCTTTATCAACAGAGCATTTTTGGCAGCCAGTTAAAAATGTGTTGACACCCTTTTCTTCAACAAGTACTGACTACCCATTTCTTTCATTCCTTCCCAAAAGTTCTGCCTACTCTGAAAGTGCATTCACGTTACATTGAATGAGGAAGAACTCACATAACAAAATATGCCCCTCCTGCCCCTCTTTCACCTTTTGCCATCTGAGACCCAGTGTTGTTTCCAGTCGTGTTTTGTCTGTGTATGACTTATCTTGTTATTTATGCTCTTTCCCTACTCTGCGGGGACAGTATTTGATCTGAAGGTCACTGCCATTTCCTTGATCTTCTCCCAGGGATATAACTGTTTCTCTTTTTTTTTTTCCTCACTAATCACTAATATTTGAATTCAATCTAGAGTGTGCATATATATATAAAAAAAATATAAATATAAAATATAAATATAAACATAAATATAAATATAAATATAAATATAAATATAAATATAAATATATATATATATATATATATATATATATAAAAATATATAAATTGCCACTTCTTTTTTATGTTGTGATGAGGTCCCTGGGACCCTGAATTATGTTGCATATCTGGAATAGGCAGCACCAATAGGTTTGACTCTAAATATGGAATAATACTGAATGTTACTAGAATTGCTTGCTGCTGTAGGTGATCCCAGTTAAAATGTCAAAGAAAATAAGGTATTCCACCATGGGCCAAGCCTTCCCAAACTGAAATACATGCTACAAATACTAACTTTTCTCAAAGGCATGTCCTGGCACTATTTGCCTAAAGCTATTGTTTAGATGCAGAAGCATCCAGCTACATTTACATGTTAGCTAAAGGAGAATCAGGGGTTTCATGTAGCACACAAAAATTTGTAAATTACCCATAAAAATGTATCATTAACATGACCTGTTTCTTTCTCTGTGTTCTTTATGAATGGCCCATAAAGCGAGTTTATTAGTTTTGATGAGAAGTAAAATAGAAACATAGCAATAAGGTATATATAAAAGATGCTATGAGAAACAGATACAAGTTTCACAGTTAGAATACCCAGAAATAATTCAAATGTCTTTGATGAAATATGGCTTTAAAACACTGAACTTTTTGTTCCCTCACAAAGCATTTAAGAACTATAATTTAAATTTAAAAGATGAAATAGCTAAATACACAATGGTGTAACAGTAGATTAATTTGTCTTATTATTCTTTTGCAATAAATCTCCTTTTATTTTGCTTTTTCTGAACTTGGCCCAGCTCTAAATTCTGAGGTAGAGATTTCCTTCTTGTTATATGTTTATTAGTACTTAGCATAGTGAGCCAATGGCTAAGATCAGGAATCCCTAGGAAGACCAGCAGTAAAGACAATTAGTATTTTAACTAAATAGGGAAAAGCAAATGAAATATTGCTTATTTCATATGAAATACTGCATATTTTATTCTCTTTTATCAAGGAGTACCTATGCATGAATCACTGTAATGTCCAGCACAAATGTGTATAACAAAAGAAATACCAAGCTACTGAAAAGAGAAAGGCCTTTTCCCTGAAGAGCTCACTTGTCTAAGGTAGGATAATGTGGATATCTAAGAGAGGGAAAACAGGATAAAAATAAAGCCCTTGGATTAACATGGTAATCATAGGACATCCCTTGCTTATTTTTGGTCTCTATGTATACCTACTAAATGGAGGTGAACAAGTCCAACCAGGGATTAAGTGAAACCCAGCAGAACATCCAACAATTGCTTTTGAACTCCATACTGTTCTAAAAACTTGAAGCTTCCTTATCGGAAAATGTTAGGAACTATTCCGAATCAGCTAATGTCCTGATGACTATATTTTTCATTAAGATACCTCAGGTAACATAAAAACTAAAAATGTTCTCTGAAGCCAGAAACTATAACTTGCTATTTAAGTATTTCAAAGTACTCTTAATTAAATAAAATTTCATCAAAATGTCCTATTTCACAAGATCCAACTTTCAACATCAATAATTTTTTGGAGACAGCTTTGGCCTGAGGAAAAATGCCATCAGTGCTGTCTCTCATTCTATCACCCAGTATAACTTCTCTGCTGTTTGTAATGTAACTGTGCCATGGACGTTTCTAAAGTGCCATTTAGCTAACATATATATTTCTTGTATATATTTTCTGGTTCACTCAGAGGAGTTTCTGTGAATCTTTAGCACATTCTGATTTGTCTATACACTCTTGGCACATTTGCTTGATGGGCATTCCTGTGAACATTCCACAGAATGTTTCACAGAATTTCACAGCATCAGAGAGACAGCATAGGTAGCTTCGAGAATCAGTGACTGTTGTGTAAGCAGAGTTAACACAGTAAACAAACATGGTAATACTTCATCTCTCAATCTCATCAATAAAGGTTCAATAAACTTGGCATGCAAAAGTGGTTATTATACTTTTCCTCTATATTTTTTCTGTAGTAACTCTATCAAAACATTAAGGAAGAAAAATCAATGAGCTTACAGGTCAAGAGTCTCCAGCCATCTGAAAACTTAAAATGGTCCTGGAAGACAATGACACATGAGACTTTAAACAACTAAAAAGCTGATGTGAATTGCTTTACCACCATATCAATCTGATTTAATTCTGTTATCTTATATTGTCCATATAAGCAATTTGCCCACAGCTCAGTAGGATGTTACTGGTGCAAAACTAGGGCAGATTACCTTTGTCAGAAAATGGCTTTCTCCCCACCCCCCATTGCATTTTATGAGAAAGCTGACAATAGTTAACATGCTGATGGGAAGGTCTTGCAGGGGGTACTGAGGGGCGAACAGTGAAAAGATCCTGCAGGAGGTACCTTTCAATAATGAAATCCATAGAGCGGAAATCCTCTTGCGTGATGAGAAGAAACTTCAACATTTTTTAAATAGTGGGAAAGGTTTCACAGAATCTGATTCATGAATCCACATAAGGCTCGCTATCAATGACAAAAAAAACCCCTTATACACACCTGATGGTGCCTGTTACTCTTAAGATACTGTTTTTAATTGTTACCTCTATCCATCTGCAGGAATTTATTCATATACTTTTCTTTTGGACTCTTTTGTGGCTGTGTACAAATATGTCAGGAAACATGCCTGCACGTCGTTAGGCATCTTTTCAGGCTGCAGCGTCTACAGTGCCTGAGCCAGGCACACTAATAAGCTCGTGGTGTATTATTTTATACTAATACCAGACATTTTTACAAAGCAAGATGAAAATACTTCTGACAGATGTGAGCTATTTTTCTAGTAGGATTCTGGAGAAAAGAAATAGGCACACTTCTTTTGCAAGTACTGCAATACAGACAGGTGAACTATAGCTTCTTATGGAGAAAAATATATAGTAACAAAATTTTGAGACATGTAGCCGAAACTAGAATTGTATTTTTTAAGTGGACTTATTTCCAAGGTTGATGCAACTTTCATTTTGAAAAAATCTTTGATCATATGAAACTATTTATTTTCAGCTTTGGAAAGGTAAAAAAAAGGAAGCATGTGCAAAAAAAAAAAAAGAAATTCAAACAGATTTGACTGCAATCTTAAATCAGTCCGTGCCACAGTTTGACAGATCACAGGGCAACTTTGGAGTTGTGTAAAATAAGTTTGACTCCAAATCCATGCAAAACACGGAACAGCCACTAAATTTATAAATGAGTCTGAACACAAGATGTTTAGACCATGACATATCTTTCTTCTCTCACTGATCCTTAAAAGTCTTTTTTAATTATATGTATGTAGATAGATGCATAGTAAAGTTTGTGAAAAAATAAAAATCCCCTCATTGATTCTAAATAATTACAATTACTGATTCTGAATAAACATGATCACCTACGTTATATACAAAGCAAGTATATAGATAGGACTTCCTTGTTCCAGAAACATCTCTGATCATCATGAGGGTCATATTTAATTAGAGAAAACATTTCTATACACCACAGTTCTATTCCTCAAACCTTCATCTTCTGCAGATTACTTTGTCTGTTGAACCAGATACTGCAGAATGCCAAACAGCATACAACAGTGTGAAGAGGGGATGTTTTTCATGCCACAACCTATTCTCACTGGCATTTACATTCAGTTAATGGAATGTGGAGAACCCAGCAGCTATCCCTGCTAAATAATTGACACTTAAGAGCTCTTAAATTTAGTATTCCAAGGAATATAAAGGCCAAATGACTGTCAGCTGAAGCAAGGTTCAACTTGGGAACAGGACAGAAGTTCTCAACAGCAGACAGAACTGGCCACAGTTGTTCTAACCATCAGGTGGAGTCTTCTGTGTAAGAGGTCCTGCCCTTGTGAAAGGTAGGCTCTTATTCAACTGCAGCTTTTGGGGCTTGATGCAGAAATGGCTGGATGAAACTGTGTGGCCAAAGTTATGCAGGAGGTCAGATATCCTGTCCAGAACAGACCCTTCTGAGAAGGAAATTTATAAAAATAGTAACAGAAATATGTAACCCAGTGAGTGTATCAAGGATTTATTTAGAACTTGGGTTCAAAATTCTAATGTACTTTTCCCCCACAGATTCCTAAAGCCATTTATAACAGGCCAGTTTCTCATGACTACTTATAATTTTTCTCTCTGGTTGTCACTGGTCACATTCTTAGTCTTTGCATTGCATTTTAAATAACCTGAGTCATTTCATGTTCATGTTTACCACTCTAGTCCTTATTTTATGAGATTTTTCCATGAGTCTGAAATGATAAATATCCTTTCCTGCTCTCTGCTGAAAAGTCACAACCACAGGTCATCCATCACAGCTCAAATTTGTCCCTTAAAATTTTATCAGATTGCTCACAGAAGAGATATTTCCAAGCTAGAAGTTCAAGCTCAATTTCTCTTTAGTTCTCAGAGGAGATGAAAAGAGCTTGCCTTTCCTCCAAAAAAAATATTTCCATTTTTTGCTTCAAATTCTGCAAAGAAAATTAACTAAATGAAAAATCTTTTCATTCCTGGCACCTCAAGAACTTACACTTCCTTTTAGGATTTTTTTTATGCTTTTTATACTGGAAGTAAGGGAGCTGAGAGGGAAAAGGATATGCTGTGGTTATGTCCATCATCTCTCTCCCTCATGCACAGTTCACTAGTTTTAAGCTTCAAAAAATAAATACTTCATGCACAGAGTGGAAGAAAGAAATATCAAGCAGGGTGTCCAGAAACACTTTTCTTTAAAGAACTCAGTACATTCAGCTCTGTTTTGTGTATCATCCTGCATTTTACTCTGAATAATGAAGTCTCAGATCTGACTGAGATGTATCAGCTAAAGCATTGCTCTTCCCAAGTGTAATAAACCTGCTTCCCTCAGCTTTCTGCCGATAGGAATAGTCTAGCAGTGCCAGGCTATTCCATACACCTGTGAGACATGGCCAGCACTAGGGTTCTGTGCTGGGGACCTCATTGAGACACATGTGCCTCCAGCTTTCCGGTACTTTGGCACTTCTGTGGCCCTCACTTCCAGCATGGTGAGTACACGAGTAAGGTTTGTGGTTCAATCTTTTGGTTTCTACATCTTCACATTTAGTTACTAGTTTAAAAGGCAACACACTACAGAGGGAAAAATAATGTGATGTGTGGAGCTGACAGTAGAAATTTTTCCCAAATGTTTGTAAAGATCCCATTTCTCACAGATGTTACTGCCAAGAAAGAGCCTCTTTTTTTTCCTTTTTAAGAAAATAAGGATTGTTAACAATAATCTTCTGCCTAAAGTATTTCTCCATTCAAACATTAACCCTACCGTAAAACAAGACGTATTAACAAATACTTATTATTTAAGTGGCAGAAGGCCGCAAAGAGGCCAAATATGTGGAATTGAAAATATTAATCTAACAGCCATAGAAGTAACTACAAAACTATTTTGCAAAAGACCTTAGAGAAACAGAAGGAAGGAGAGAGAGCAGACATCTTCCCAAGGAAGGGGTCTGCTGCCTTTCACCATCAGCTGCTATAGTGGGTCATTTCAAAGCTGTGTGTCCAATAACAAAGCCTGAGCCTTTATTAAGGAGGCAATCTAATATTAACATACTTTCAGAGACCCATACCTGGTTGTATCATGCTTAGCCTGTTTTGTGTATTTTTTCATAGTGTTTCTTTTTAATTGATAGGCAGAAAAAGTGTTTCCTTAAGGAAAGTCCAGGCAGGATGGTGTCATACCCTTGTATTCCTCTGACTGCTATTTAGTGCACTAATAAACAAGAACTGTAAATATCTATATATGTCTGAGGAAGAAGTCCTCTGCTGCAACTGCTGACAAGAGCTGCTGACAGTGAAAATGATACGGGGCACTGTGCAGGCCCTGGCATTAGGAATAGGAGAGAAGCACTCAGCAGAGCCTGCTTCCAGGAGGTTGAAAGGACAAAGCAGGTTTCCTCCTGACTGAACAACTGTCAGTGATCACACAAAGTGAAAGGAAGTCAGAAACCAGAGCAGCATGACCTGTTGGGATTAACTACAAAAGCTAATTCAGAAGCTCCTGATGCTGCCAAAATTATGAGGGCAAAGAATTTGGCTTAAAGACACTTTCTTTCTCTTCCTTTGTAACTGAACAACTCCAAGGTGGTGTAGACTATAAACCTGCTAGAAAAATATGGAAGCCTGCATGTTGTTTTTCATAAACAGATCTGATACAATTACCAGTAGCAGGGATGAAATTGAGCTAGAAGTGATGAATCCCTAGGCAAACCTCCTGAAAATTTAGCGTGTGTTTGGGAGTGAAGGTTTTGGTTGGACCTTCCCTTAACGGGCAGACAGAATGTGCTAAGTCTGAGTCCAATTCCATGTTTTTCTTTGTTTTCATTGTTATGAAAGTCATGGCTACTGCTGTAAAATTGGGCCATAAAAAAAAGGCCAGCAGCCCATGCCAAATGGTTCCCATTTGAGCTAAACTCCTTGGGCTCAGCAATAGTCAGAAAGGTACCTATTTAGGACATGTGTTTTCTGCTTATTTCTGCCCTTGACTTGTTTTGGATGATACAGTGAGTTGACAGATGAAATTTCCTTCCTAGGGAAAAAGGCTGATATTTTCCAAACTATTTTCATCCCAAATTGGCATTTTCAGAGACCAAAATGTTTAGGAAAAAAATCAGTTCAGAAATGTCAAAATATTTCTTTTTTTTAAATCAAACCCAAATATTCAAAGTTTCCCAAACTGTTTTAAGTTTGCTTACACACAAACTGGAGCCATGTTGCCTTCCTAGGGAGTGGCAAGGGCATTACACATTCATTTATACCTATACAGTAAATATCTCATCAGATTTTGAGCTAATGGAAAGCTGCTCAGAAACTAGAATCAGGATGGGACACTTGCACCTGTGTAATGCAACGTATGGCTAAATATGCAAAGAACTGGCCCAGACATATATCCTGGTCCAGCACTGGTAGATCCTCACAATGTGAAGATCTCAAAGCTACCTGGCTGTATTATAGTGTCACAGAACCCAAGAATGCTTGACTCTTTTTCTCAAACAAACAGTGTAAAAACTCGCTGTGACTTTCATCTGTTGCCACAAAGCTTCTACGGTTCACAAGACAAAATCACAATAAAAAAGTTAGCAGCTGGTCAGCCGTACCTTAGACCTACTAATATAAGTTGCACCAGCACTTGCAGAACTAAAGAGTAGGAATTAAATGGTCTCTCAGGATCTATGGAAATGAGGGATGGTGTTATTTGGGGGTGGGGGTGGGGGGGAAGCAGAATTATTCACATCTTGTTTCTAGAAGAATTTATGGTATTTTCTACAGGTTTCACACTCGTTCTTTAGTCTTAGCTGTGGTTTTAGGAACGTTAACTGCTATGTTCTGACTAAAATATGAAGAATGTTCCTTTCTTGCTGATTTCCCCACCTTTTAAAACACATTGTGTAAGTGCAGGGTTCTCATAAGACCATTTAAATGAGAGACAAGTATAACTATGTTGTCTTGCAGACTTCATTAAATTGTGCTTAGAACTCATTTGCTTGGTTCACTCAAATTATGGAATGAATTCTTGTTGAAGGGATTATTTATATGTCCCAGAGCATTCATAACTCACTGAGTTCAGCCATCTACAAGTGTTTAATTACTGTCTGTTTCATGTAAAAAAATGTCTGCCAGCAGTCTTTTGGCACAGTAAGGTATGAACTTTGTAGATCTGCTCATGAGCACCGGCAGCAGAAACGGGGAAAATTACTTCCCCAGAGTTCCTTGAAGATGTAAGTTTCTGGATCTTGGCATGATTTGCTATTTTATGTAAATCTTGCTGATACTGTGCTAAGTTTTGCATTGAAATTTATTGTTTTCCCCACTTCTCCAGCTAGAATTGTATGTACAATTGAGAATATCATGTGAAAATTAATGGTGTCACAAGACACCATTGCCCAAGATGTGAGCTCAAACTTTGTCCAGAAAGAGAGAGCATCTAGGCTTTGAAAACACTGATCATCAATATACTACTAAAGTGAAGATACAATTCACAGGCTAAAACCATAAAAATGTCCTCCATTATTTCATTCCTGAACTGACCAGAGGATGGAGGTTTCTTTACATCCATATTTTTAAACTGATTTTTTTTTCATTGTAGATGTCTATGCAAACTCTTGCCTTGCAGTAAAATGCTGAATTTCTCTGATGGAGTGCTTTTAAAGCTAAATGTGAAGACTTGGGTTGAAAAATATTTTCTTTCTTTTTTTTTTTTCTGTTTTTTTCTTTTTTTTTTTTTTTTTTTTTTTTTTTATTTTTACATTTGGAAATGCCATCATCTTGAGTCCTGGGAATTTTTATTCAATACCTTATCTGCCCTCTCTCTGCCTTTGAAGCTTATGGCTGCAGCTGCTGTGCAAAGCAAAGTTTACTTTGAATGTCCATTTCTGAATAAAAATTTCTGCAATTTTTAACTGCTGAAGTTTGAGACCCTGTATCAAGCCAGCATACCATACAGCAACCTCAGCCTTCTCTATGTGAGACACAGTTGCCTCACCTCAGCAAAGCACCATGTGTAATCCTCTGTTGGCAGACATTAGACAGACCAAAATATGTGAGGACCTATTTTGGACACTGATGTTGTCTCCCCTCTGTCTGGAAGACAGAAGACAAAATTGAATGAGGCAGGACTTAAAGAAAAAAGGCCAAGTTGTTTTAGTACCTGAGGACTAGGTGAGCAATTTTGTTGTACTGCAAGTGGAAGTTCTATCGGAAACATGAGGAGAAGGGTTTCCCAAAGCTACGAGGGCAAGCGCAGTGAGTCTGAGTGAGGTGCCCCCAAGAAGGTGCCATTTCCACAATCTCTCCTTTTCAGCACATATCAGTGTGGAATCAGTCTCCCCATTTGTATTTTGGGCTCCCTATGCTGCTCGTCACTGACCACATGAGGGGCCGTATCATGCCTGCGAGGGGTGTTGGCAGGAAGGCCAAAAGTCCAGGAGGCCCAGAGGCAGAAGGAGCTCTGGGGAAGGCCCTGCCTTGCTGCTGTGGGGGTGCTCCAGGGGAAGGGACAGCTGGCATTCCCCTTCCGCCCTCCTCTGGCAAGTGGTGCTCACGATGTGCTGATCTGGACCAAAACCCTTGGGCGGCAGCTATCAGCCATAGGGCTGTGGGCAGCATGTGCCAGGGGCACCAGGCTGAGGGAGACAGTGTCGTTTCCATGGCCCCTGCCAGAAGTGCAGGAAAGTTCTTGTAGCAAGCAGGGAGTTATGCAGTTTCACACCTAAGCCCTGAGCTGAAAGGGTGGAAGTGGCATTTTCAGGCTTTCAGCAGCCAACCAGCTGGAAGGCCACGGGTCATCTGTGAGAGAGGCTGAGGGTGAGATATTCCCCTCTGGAAGCTACCAGTGTGGGCCTGGTTTGCTCCCCTCTAGGCCCTGGCTGTGCTCCGAGGTACCTTGAGGTATGCAAGTCCTTGCAGCGTGAGCTCATTTGTTGTCATTTCCACTTCTGGGGAAAAAAGGTCATAAGAAGAGATTATTAAATGTGCAGTATTCATACAGCATGGCCTCTAACACAACAGTCATGTTGCAGTGTTATCATATTCAAGAAAACAGCAGCAGACTGTGTAACTTCAAAATACCACCCAGCCACTCTAGTTTGGAAAGGACAACTCATAGCATCAAAGCCTAAATATATTTGCCAAACCATACTTTAACTTGCTGCCAGGACACCAAATTTATCCCCTTATTAGCAACAATCTACTAGGCAATATGATGTCTATTTCTGCAAATAGGCCATGGGTTTGCTTGATGGAGGTCAGGAATACAAGAAAATCCCTACACATATCAATGCTTGTGAGAAAGGTGAGAGGTGTTCCATTTGAAATCAGCCTAGGGATAATTTTTTAATAAGTAATCCTCAAAGAAAGAATACAACAAAATCAATATAATAGCTAGTTGCAATGCCAAAGGAAAACTATGAAAATTTAAGAGGTTTAGATTAATAGTTGCAGAACAAAAATAAATGAGACATAAATGTCTAATGGAAATCTGATTGAAGAAACCAATTACAATGTAAGGTATATAACCATACTTAAAAAACTCAAAGGGAATGCCCTGGCTTCTATCTTGCTTTTTCAGGCTGCCCTCATCTGCAGTCATTTATATGCTAGGGTATGTGGGATAGCTTTCTTCTGTATCTACAAAGAGAGAAAGGGAGGGAGCAGCTGTGACTCCCTCTTCCCTAACTGTTCCCCTGAGCCAGTCACAAAGCAAAGTCACCTCTTCACATCTGAAAGCCCTGCAACAACACACTCTGCATACTGAAACACAGCTCCCAAGCCACAGCCTGGCCCATCAAACTTCTGACATGGCATGCATCCGAGTCAGCTCTTGTCATAGCTGTAACCATGGTATCCGCTGACACTCTGACTGTGTGTATGGCCATGTGTATGCACAGGTCCTGAGTGAAAATTCTGAAGACTGTGATATGCCTGACATAGCCCTACAACCAATGTGTGCATTGTGTTTGCCAGGAAGTCGTTGTGGGAGACAGAGGGGCAAGTCATGGAAACAGTTTGCTTTTGTAATGTTGTTTTTCTTCTTTTCTTTCTTCCCAGAAATGCGTTTTGTACTCTGCATGTATCTTTCAGTATTCGTCCTTGGACTCCTGTAAACCAAAATGTGAAATGTCAAAACTTGATAAGGGGTTTAAACAAACAAACAAAAAAACCCAACCACAAAATGTATGCAAAATAGTTACTTCAAATATATGTAGCACATACATGTTCTACACACACACATCAGTATGTGCATGCATATAAGCCACATATGCAAATACACATGTGCACACAAAGACATGGAATTTAAAATGTGCATATACACATGCAAAAATCCTCCAGAGCCACACTAAAGTGATAGTCTTGGTCAGAGAGGGAGTACATTGGTTTTGCCTTTTAATATTTTATCATCTGAATTCAGGGGATAATAGTAAGCATATATAACTTTGGAGGTTAGTCATCTAAGACTTTCTTACAAGTTCTTTGACACTTGGTATCTATTGGGCAGTGCTTTCTAAAGCAGAATTCACTGGTTTTTACCCTTTGACTTCCTTTACTCTGATAGATCTTAAATACCATGTTTAGAGTCTGATAATCTGAAAGGGCATTGCTTAACATAAGAGTGAAATCAAGTTATTTCTGTTTTGATGGCTATTACTGTCTCTCATATGGGAGCGAAACATTCTCTGTAGAGAACTCATGAAATTAATATCCCTTTTATTTATAACCTGTATTTATAACCATAGGACATGGGATTTAGATTTATGAAGACCAGGAAGCAGAGGATTGTAGTTGTTACTCCTATTCTTAGTCAGAAATGAGAGTGCTTGCAGATTTAATGGTGGTAACCAACCAAAGAATTATTTTTCTATTATTTCTTCATCTATAATTAAAAAGAGATAGCTATACTTTAAATAATTTTCAGCTCACAAGCACACAGACTTTGAGACTTACCATACTACAGCTTTCTGAGTCTGACAAGCCTTACAAATGCCTAATCACAGTTTTGTGAATTCAATAATGCATAACAGTCCAAATTTAAGGCATAGCAGTTGAAATGTATGTATAAGGGATTATAACTGGTTTCAGCACTTACATGGCATAGAAATAATAAGGTGCTAAGCTGGTTGCAAGGACACCCACAACTGGCACAGCATCAGTGTTTCAGCGTTGTCTCTCCAGCATTCTGCACTCACAGCAGTAGGCTGGGTGTGAGCAAGATCCTAGGACTGGACATAACCAGGACAGCTGACCCAAACTGACCAAAAGGATATTATACTATATGACATCTGCTCAGATACAAAATGAAGGAGGAAGCATGGCCATTCATTATCTACAATATTTGTCTTCCAGTATAACCACTACCTTCTGGGAAGTGACTGGATATTGCTTGCTGATGGAAAGTAGAGAATAAAATATTTTGGCTTTTATCTTTGCTTGTGCATGGGCAACTTCTGCTTTTGTTTTACTAAACTGCCTTTTCCTTGATCCATGAGGTTTTTTGCATCTTATTTTCTCCCCCTCCCTGTCCTGTTGAGGAAGGGAGTGATAGAGTGACATAGTAGGCCACTAGTGCCCAGCCAAAGTCAACCCACCACACGTGAACATGGATATGTTCATGGCACAGAATGATAGCCATCCTTAGTGCAGTGTATAACATTACTTGTTAATATATGCCATAGTGCCTACAACTTCCTGGAAACATTAGCAATGCAGAGGTTTGAAAGAAATTGAATGACCTGTAGTTCATAAACAACACAGACGGAATAAGCTGCTTCTAAATGCATCAGAAACTTTTGCTCATAGATTTATCCTTCACTTCTAAAACTAACAGTGCTAAAAAGTGGCATGACTAAAAAGGCACTGCAGCAATAAAAATTCCATTTTGACTCTAGGGATAGCTTCAGAGACATTGTGGTTAGAATTTTCTCCATTATTTGCAAGTTGCCAAAGAGGAATGTTCTTTATTCTGGATTGACTTTGGGAAAGCTATTAAGACTTTTAATTGCATTCAAAAATACACTTATGTTTTGAAACCTAGTCTGCAGGAAGTTTAACCTTCATTAAGGCCTCTGAGTGTGGCTGAGACTTATATATTAGGAGGTGCTTAGCTTGTCTCTACCCAGTAAAAATACAAGGAATAATGCCAGTTTGGGGAATGACTAGAGCAGAAGGGAAGGGGGGAACACAAATTATGAGCTGCTTGGTCTTCATACTCAGGAAGTACTTACCAACTTCCATTGCCTCATCTCATCTCTTTTATTAGAAGGCCTTTATAAATTACAGGAATAAGTCACCCATTGCAAATAACTTCACAACAGAGAGCAACCAAATGGGACTGAAGCTGAATAGGAAACTCCCTTCTTCTACAGCAGATAGTTCTGAGCTGCTTGCATTTTTTCCTCTTGGGTACTCCTCAATAATTTCCATAAATTGAAAATTTTTAAAAAATATGTAATCTGAGTGCAGATGAGGAATTTAATTTCAATAATTTTGTAATATTTTATTACCATGCTGATCTTTCTTTAATAAATTTGTATCTAAATTTCCTAATGTCTTAAAGATTTCACTTTTGTAAAAAATTCTGGCTTGAAGGAAACAAAAGCTTTCTAATTCATGAAGTTGAAACAGGGCTATTTTTAATGTTTCTTATAAAAATTCATAATTAAAGAGCAAAGGGAAATATAGGGATCATTTTCTTAGCCATCAGTCTGAGTCATAACTCCAGTCTGTAACAAACGCTCTGTGTTTTGGTGTGATGGCTCTTTGGTGACTAACTCTTTTTCCTATCTGCTTGACTGCAGCAGCATTTGGATCAGGCCTAGAAAGATGGCTCTCTTAACTAAGCCAACACCAGAAGAAGGCTTCGCTCATGTGCTGATAAGTCAATGGAATGTCAAGGAGAAATATTCATTTTATTAGCCAAGAATGGTAGAGCTGATCACAAATGGAGTGTATCCTTTGGCAATAAAAATTTTCCTCTAGTCAATTCCAAGATTAAGCCAAAGCCACTGCTTTGTTCCTCCACCTGTCTCAGTGACTCACAAATGGTTTCCTCTTGTTTGCCCTCCAAATGGGATGCCAATGTCCTCCCTGAACTGCAGAGGCACAGGTGGTGTGCCCACATTTGTGAATTGCTTTCCCTTTGCAATCTTGGCAGCCTGCCTGTGCTCTGGCAAGCTTTTTTACTGAATGAGATAGCAAATAGTGGGGACACTCCACTTTTCATGCTGCTCATAGATTTTTAAACTAAAAATCAGGAATTTGAAAAATCTCATCAGCATGATCTGTAATCTGTTTAGAACTGTGACTAACAAAAATTCTGACTTTTGTTCAGAACAGAAGTATTGGAAATGTTTTAGAGTTTAATTCCATGGAATTCTAATAGTTGGAGATGAGATGTCTGAGCCAAATTTTCACATTCAATTTGTGTTGTACTGCTGCTCCAATGACTTCACAAGCATAGGTAGCTTTGTACCTGTGATTTATATTGCTGTTAGAGAGACTTCTTTCATTTACTGTATACATTTTAGCTTATCTCATAATTGCATTTCACACCAAATTCTCTCTATCAAAGCACGTATTTGATGGCTTTTGCCAAATATTCTTCCAGAGTATATATATTTGCCAAATATACTTCCATGAGTATGAACAACATGAAGAGGTGCCACCTATACAAGATTTATGTCAGCCCAGGCAGTGCGCTTCCCACCTAATCACAGTGGGAAAGAATCTGTATGACTCAGAAGCAAGAAAAGGAAAATAAGCATCAGACCTCTGGACCTAGTGGTCAGCTTGCCAGGGAAGAGAGCTGTCAGAACCAGTGAATTCTCCTCTGCCTTTTTCAATGGATTGTAGATCTGTGATTTCTGTCCCTATGGGATCCATCTCCTTCAAAGAAATAGAATTCTGTACCTGGTTGTCATTGTGTCAGTGACAGCAGCAAATTCAGACCTTTTGAGGCATGGTGTTGCTAACACAGCCATAAGAACATCAGTAAACAAATCAACCCCAAAAACCAGAAGAGTATGCATGTGCCCACTGCGTGCGTGCATAAACTTCAGACCGACTGGTCTCATGCCATACTGATGAGCAATATATTCTGCCTGTTCTTTTCCCATGCAGGCTTAGCATGGCTGATTTGTGTACTCAGCACTGAAACCTACACTTTTCCCAGGACCCATCAGGTCAGATTGCCCATAACCTATTGCTGCTTTGATGGCTCTCATCCTGCTTTCAATTGATGTGGCAGCGCATGAATACATATGACCAAAAGCTTGATATAAAATTCATTTGTCTAAACACCACCTATTTATGTTTGATGGCCTGAACAATTATTAATCCTGATTGGAAATATAAGTCATTGTGTCTGCAGTATCCTGTCACAGCATCCCTGTTAGCTCCCCTGAGGCCAAATTCTCTGACAATGCACATAGTGTCCGGTTCTTTCTGCACACAGTACCATGCCCTAGCTGAAATCCCAGGGAGGAAACCTCTTTTTCTGTATGCTCACTAGTGTGGATGATCCCCAGGAATTTTCCTGGTCTGCCAGTATATATCCAATAAGATAGGAGACAGACCCTGCACCACCATGTGCAATAATTTTCCACACTTTCAAATGTTCAAAAATGCCATGGTGCACGCACACCTCATCTACAGTGGGCACAAGCTGTATCCTTTCTGCTAGGGCATGAGCTCCCACACCAGTCCTGGATCTGGGTAGAGCCCTGAAGAAACTGGAGCTTTCTGTAACCCATAAAAGGAGTGGAAAGCTTCAGAGCAGCAGCAGACTGCTCACTTCCTGCTTTTCTCTGAATTCTCTGCCTTACATGAAGACTCTGCTCCATCACTGCCAATGAAATACCAAGTTCTAAGTTGTCAGTGAGCTACATCTGCCTAGTAAACAGTGACATACAAAGCCCAGAACAGCAGGCACCAACAACTCCGTGTGGCTGGCACCACACACCTTCGCCCAATGCTATTTTGTCAGTAGTTTTTCCACACAGCAACCATGTGCCAGCCTGTGCACAGCTCAGTGAAACACAGAGGTGGGCCTGGACCAGCCACTGCCAGTTAACTGCTCTGGCAGACCCCGTCCCTCTGGGTTCCCAGAGCTGCATGGCTGCATGGCTCCTCTCTCTCCCTGTGCCACCGATTCACAATGCTGCGATGTGATAGGGGAGCCCCACGGTGAATAACCCCTCCCCAAAACCCTCAGATATGTCTCTTTCCCAGGCCAGGAAATGGCTAATAAACCAGGCGAAGCAGTTCAGACACACATAGCTCAGCTGTTGTGGAAAAGCATGGTTTGGTTTCTATTGACAAATATCCCAGGACTGTTGAGCATTTCCTTGATCTGATGTGGTGGGAGGCTTCTAGGCAGCCATGGACCTGCAAATGTTGGTCTGCAGGGACTGGTGCTAAGGGTTTTGCTTTTTGCACACAAATGAGGGAAGTGAAGCACTTATTTCACCTGTCAGAGCATTTTTTGTGTGATTCTTACAAGAAGTAGTTGTCTGGTTTTGACCTGTTTTTTGCTTCCCAGCACAGTGCACTGGGGAGGATCTCAGCTCCCATATTCTCACACATGCATGCATGGCACAGGGCCCTCCTCCCAGATTTCCAGCAGGCTGAACTGTGCCACACCACCTTGCTGATCTCCAGGATCTGTGACAAGTTCCTAGCTGCATCCAGGGAGAGAGCATGCTGAGTGGCAAGGCATGAATGACACAGTCAAGTCAGGCAGGGCCATTACTAGAAATCTCTTGCTGGGTGAATGTGAGGAGGAAGGACAGGACAGAAGTACAGAGCAGACACTGTCCAAAGGCACACCAGGCAGAATGCAGCATAGACAATCCTGGATAACTTCAGAAATGGCTTATGGATCTGCAAGGTAAATTAAAACGGTGTTTCTCAATTCTCTATAGATCTTACTGGGATAATTATCAGAAATATTCTACCAGTGGATTGCAGTAATGCATAACAGAAATATTGGTTTTGATGCTTAATCTTGTAGAAGTGCATCATCTCAAGTACATCACTGAAACTTCATTTTGACTTCAGTGAAGTATTCCATTTTCCATTAGATGGCAACTTTGCCCTACATATAGAAATACTAAGACTGGGGACAGGGGGTTTTTTTAATTTGGTTTTTTGTTTTGTTCTGTTGTTTTATTGGGTTTTGTTTTTTTGTAATGCTGAATGAATTAGAAAACAGCTGTAAGACAATAAAAAAATTATTTAGGTCTAGGAGTTAAAATTTCTGGATCTTTCTCCAAAAAGGGACTATAATAGCCATTTTGTCAGACTTCCCACCTGAAAATGGGCACAGGTGGAATGAAGGAGCACTGTACCTCTGGGTATATATTTCCATATTTCCTCTAACAGTGACACAGAATTAACAACATGGGAGTTAGTTGCACAGCAAAAAAAAAAGTGCCATCAGTTGATACTCTTGCTTTTCATATGCATTTTACTGCAATGCCACCTTTCCTCTGCTTCCTGTGAATCAATAAAAGGATATAATCTTCTGTAAAAAATACAGTTATGGAGAATCCAGAAAACACTTTAGTCAAAGAGTAAGCTAAGTTTCCTTAAGGTCAGAATGGAAACACCTACAGATTTTCTGTTCTTTTTTTTGTGTTCATAATACACCCATTTGCTAATTTTGTTTACATTTCCCCTAAGGAAACTTAAAACAATTAAATAAATTCCTAAAAGACAATAATGAATCAATCAGAAACACCACAAATATGTTTTTGACTCTCCCAGTTATTTTTTCAGCCTAGTATTAAAACAAGTGGTAAAATATTATATCCAGAATATTCTGGATATCCTACCCTGTGAAAATTATTATTATTAGCTAGAAATGCACACTACATAAAATCAGTAAATTTTAAGCTCAATTTATATAGAGGTTGGAGAATGGCTTTGATTTTTTTGTCTTTGTGATTTCTTTGGAGGTATTGGTGTTTGGGTTTTTTGATTGGTTTTGTTTTTCCCATTTAGGAAACAAAATATTTTGCTTGGTGAACTCGTCTCATGATGGAATTGCTCCTGAAAGTTATTTCTCAGTGAAAGGAGTAATGAGAACATAATAGCTAATCCCTGAAAAGTTCAGCTGGATTAAAAACAATTTGAATGCTTTTTTTGGAACCAAAAATAAAGCTATTTGCAGATGGTCTTCATTAGAAATACTGGTGGCAATAGTTATTTCACAGTTCTAATAGAATATCTAGTCAATATCCCCTAGGCCTTAATATTTTCAGTTTCGAGATTAATATTCTTGTTGTAGTCATCTGCTTGCATTGAAGAAATATACTCACCATACACACATATAGATATATACACATATATGCACACACGCATTATGCAAGCAATTATATATATAGAAAATATTTGCATATATTTATAAGAAAAATAATTAAATAGATATGATGTTCAGAAGCCTACTGCTTCAGATTAATTTTTCTTTTTTTGAATCAGAAACTAAAACTAAGAAGGTTAACAATTTATTTTATACTATACTGGCAATGTCAATTACACATTACTATCACAAAACCAATTTCCTGCTACGGAGAAAACGGATGTACCCTGGAGAACGTATCAGCCTCCATGTCACCCCACTGTCTTGACTTTAGCTACAGTACCACACACAGGCAGATAGTCAGATATATAGTTATCCAACCTGCATATATTATCTGATTGGCACGTTCACTTGCTCCTTGACTGCCATAAATGAGTGGCTGTGCAGGTGCCATTAGCACATGCATCTTTTTCTGAATGCACCATTGTAGGAGTAAATGAAAAGCTGTTTGTACTACACAGTCAGAAAGTTGGCAGCAGGACTGGATGAAAAATGGCAAGTATGTTTCAAGAAAAATTAAAAAAACTTAATGTTTACTCTACATTTTTAATCAAGTACTTTTCAGTTTTTGCTCTTACAATTATTGCATTTTGTTCTTCTTACCTTTCTTCCTCTTTCCTTTTTTTTCATTATTTTCATTTCCTGGCCTGTTTTTAATGACCAAGTAGAAGAGAATGAAGATAAAGGAACAGAATGAATGAGAGGTAGGAGGAAACAATAACTTGGAAACTGTAACAGTTTTAATAAGTTAGTTTTATAGAGACGTCTTTGTTTATCTGTCCTAAGGTAATAAATGTGCCAGTAGGTGAAGCTCAGTTTGATAGAAAATTATTTGGCTTGCTCAGCTTGTTCAGCTGGTTATAGATTTTGACCCTATCCGTTTTCTCACTTAGAAATGGAATAGCGCCTTGTTAGACAACACTGTAAAAAGTTACTGCCTCCTTTTTTTTCATGGGTTGGGTGTTTGCAATTTATGACCTGAATCAGCAGATACATATGTTTCATGCATATGTATAACACTTTTGAAAAGTTGGCAAGATTCATCTTTCAGTTAGCAAGGAAAAGAAACAAAAATTCTATGCTTACAAATCTGGGCTTAAGCTATTCCTCCATCTCAAGATTCACGTATTTGCTTTCCATTTCAGCAGCTGCTGGAAGTTCTCTTCAACAGGAACCAAATAAATCCATACCACCTGTCGGTCTGAACTGGAGGCCAAATCATTCTGTTATTCTATCTCAACATTTAAGAAGTAATAAGGCATCTTAACCTCAATTTTCATGCCATGAAGAAAACAAAGCAGAAAGGGAATAATAAGACCTTTGTTAGGCAATTTACAGGCATGTGACTTGGAATTACAGTAAAATCTTCATCATTGCTCAAAAAAAATCTTTGCAATCTGAAGTGCAGTGTCTTCCTCTCCAAATTTGGTAAATGCTGAAATGTTATAGCTTGAATTTAATGCTCATCTATATCTATTTTATTACAAGTTACATTTTTAGGTTTTTTGATATTTAGCCTCTCCCCCATTATGTCTCATGGCAAGGTGGCTTTGAAGAAATTTATGGATTTGTGAGTATGGAAACAGTTATCTGAGAAAACCATCAGGATTCTTCCAGAAGCACATGGCATGTTTATCTCTATAGACTTGAAAGTTATTCTATTCGAAACTTCAGGTCTCCCACGCAATGTTCATAAATAAAAGCAAACTTTGAATCCCTGCCTTTAGTCCTAAATCCCAAGGTAAGGGTTGACTGGAATATACTGGAACAGATCTTTAGGTTTGGATGAAATGCTAGTCTTAGGTCATCGCCATGCTTTCCAATCACTCAAAAAAACCTACTGTAATATGTTATTTTGATACTGGGCCATGCAAACCTTGCCCAAATTTTGAGTGCATGAGCTGTTAGCGAAGAGCTGTATAGCTGTAGGCAGGAGGTACTTCAGTGCACTTCAAATGAAACTTGTCCCCTCATTTCACTTCAAATCAGCTGATTAGGAAAAATGCATTATTGTGCCAAGATAAAAACAGATAAACCAAACTACTAATTTGTTTTTCCAGTGAGAGTTTCATACAGCTTATTAAATAGAGAATCCAGAGCAGTAATCAACGCATTCACTGGGGTGTTAATGGAGATATGGTAAAGGAGTGTATGACAGCCAAGGGACAGAGTGCACTTCTTACTCACTCTCTCCAGCCATGAAATCAGTAACTCGGATCATTTGTCTTAGTCATCTACTATTACTTTGGAGTGAATCAGTGCACGGACATTTAAGGACATCCCAAGCAGATTTGTTCATTTAACAGGGAAGAAAACCAAAACAAAACAAAAATAACAACTGTTTTACTTGTAAGCCAGGACCAAGAGAGATTTAGTTTAGCTAAAGCAATATTTGACTTTAATTCAAGTTGGGCAGGAGTTCAGCCAGAAGTTATCATATGATTGGGTTTTGGGGTTTCTAGTTTTTTTGGAAGTCTGTGTGAAATGATCTAGTAGTGGTCTCAGTCCAAATTCCAAAACATAAGTGCCTCTGTTCCTCGCAAAACCCCGCAATTTACAACATTGTTAAGAGTCTGTGAACAGAAAGAAATATGTACAACCCCATGTCTGGTCCAGGTCTGCTGTGCATATCTGAAATAAGGAGACTGGGGACATGAAATGACATTATTACCTTTGATTTCTTGACAAGCCTTCATTAGGAAAAAAAATCTCTGAGAAAAAAAAAAAATTACTAACTACATGACTACTCTGTTAAGGTTTTTATCCTTATCCTATAGATCCCAGCGAGCACTTCTTGGCATTGCCACACTGTTGTTGAGCCTGGCTAAGAGTCAGCAGGATCCACACACTGAAGATGAAACAACTTAATATGACTTCTTTTAGAGTCATTTGAAAAGCATGTACCCTAAAGTTTGTTCAGAGTTGACTTTTCAGTCATTTGCCTTCTAGGAAGTATAAAATAAAATATATTTACAAATACAGAGGTTAAGAAGAAAATATAGTGAAAAGCACTGGCATATTTCAAATATATGAAGTTTTCCAGTTTTAAGGAAAGTCTTTTTATGTCTATCACTTCAGGCTTCACTGCAGCCAATGAAGCACATTTTGTCTGCATTTAAAGTAAATATCCCATGAAATAGTTTCAATACTAAAGGAAATAGCTCAAAGTAAAGGAACTAATCTCTTATATACAATGCAGCCTTTAACTATATCATTTGCCCATTCCTTGTAGAGTTTTTGAGAAAGTATTTCTTAAAGGACTGTAATTAAGAAGGTAATTTTTTCAGTACTATTGTTGTTGTCCTCCTCAGTAAAGAAATTGTATTACTAAGAGTATATCATGACAATTCAGCACTTAAAAACATTTTCAAAACAAACTCCAGTAGTCTAAAAAATAATGCAAAGTGCATAAAGACATGGGATATTTTCTTTGCGAACACCATTCATAACATAGCAATAATGATTATATACCATTTCCCTTGCTGCTAGATTAATTGCTTCATCTCTCTTCCTCCACCTTCTTCTACATCTCTCCTCCACTTTCCAAATGAAATTATGGGCTAAAAAATTATGCTTGTCACTCAGGGTTTCAACTGAAAATGAAATTTCAAACTTCAGAATATGACTTCAACTTCAGATAAATGTGTAGAGTGCCATTAAAATGGGTGTTGAAGTCAACAGTAATGTTCTAGATTTGTTTAGTTATATTTGCTCAAACTTTGGAGTAGCCAAGAATGCCTTCTATCCTGAATGAGCTTTACCAAATCACACACAATCACATATTGAAATGAAGAAAAACTGAAAGTTATTTTTTCTATTCAGTTTCATTTGATTTTTTTCTCATTTTGGTACCATACTGAAAACAACAGATTGGACTGCAAAAGTTATAGCTGTATTTTATGTCTGTTCTATCACGACATGCCATGAAGGCTATGTGGCTGCAGCCCATTTTTGATTCATGTTAGTGAAACAGAAGAATCAGGCCTATGTAATCCTGTTAGGATTGCAGAGATATATGATTGCTTGGCATTGATCACAACTGTTGGATAACGGCTCCCCTCAGAGGTAATATAGGAAGCATGCGGCAGTCCAATATGTCTCCTTGCTACTTGATGTCAGGAGGAAAGAAATTGTGCATTATATGTGTGTTTTTGCAAACATGTATTGCAAACTCCATCCTACAATGCAATAGAGTTTGCCAGTTTAGTTACTTTCTTTTGTGGGAAATGGCTATAGCTAATGAATACAATATGTTACAATTAATGACAGAAGTATATGTAAGAAATTAAAAATGAAAATGTAGTATCAAGGATTAAGATTCATTTTACAAAATATAGTGGGCTTTTAGGTTGTATTAGAAGCATGCAAAAGAGAAGCTTACCTGACTATTTTCTAATCTTTCAGTTTCACAAAACTAAAATGAATGCAAAATAATGAATAAAATATTTATACTGATTTTACAAGCTAGAAATATGAATGTTTGTCGAAACAGATGTTTAGAGTGATTCTGTGCCAGGCTCAGTTGTGTTTGTGAGAATTCTCTTTCCCAGTAGTGTCTCTCATAGTGTCCCACAGTGTTCTCTAAAGCTTACAAGAAAATTTTCTTGCCTCAAAGCTGTTAATTCAGGATAGCACATCACCATGTTCTCTGTCTTATACCTCTTTGAGGGATTCTACTAAGAAACATGGATATGACTCCTTCCAATACCAATATTATTTCCTGCCACTTTTATGAGTTGCATAAAAATGTCATTAAACTGACTTTTTAAAAAGTATCCTAAAAGATTTCTAAAAAATTACTCACAGTTTGGCTATCAGATCATTGTGGAATGCATTAGTTTGACTTGTTTATTAAACAAGATGATAGAATAAAAGG
Organism: Acanthiza pusilla; assembly: GCA_036630365.1. Taxonomy (NCBI): domain Eukaryota; kingdom Metazoa; phylum Chordata; class Aves; order Passeriformes; family Acanthizidae; genus Acanthiza; species Acanthiza pusilla. The sequence goes on from JAXCHO010000078.1 coordinate 498,805, forward strand.
ATAATTTAATACATTGAACATATTTTCTGAGGTCTACTCATTCGTCAGATTTCTCCAATAAAAGAAATAGAGAATATCAAATGAAACTAGAATGTGTCAGATTCAAAAAATAGCCAGGAGTAAGTGGTTCTTCACAAATGAGGGGAAAAAACGCCAAGTATATAAAATCAGAATTTTCTGAGATGACCACCATCACCAGAGGAAAAGTCTGGAAGCTATAACTGGTGTATGAATTAGGAAAACATCAGCTCACTGCTCAGTAGCAGTTGAAGTAGTAAATAAAATTATAGGAATTATTAGGTAAGGAACAATGATTAGAAAATGGACAGAGCTTTGCCCTAGTGTAAACCCATGCTGCATCTTGAATCCTACAGGCAGGTGAGTCCCTTGTCTCAAAAATGGATACAATGCAGTTGGGAGAGGTATGGAAAGGGGCAGGAGTACCAATAGGATGTGCACCAGGTGCCACGCATGGAGCAGTCAAGTAACCAGGGCTCTCCATTCCTGGAAAAGACTCAGCTGGGCAGAAATATGACAAAGCTTTAGAAAATCATGAGTAGTGAAAAGAAAGAAAAATTGGATGGGGATGTGTAAAATTGGTTTGTGCATCTTCTGGCATCCAAACAATACACTAATTAATTTCCTGGCCATAGAAGCTGAAATAACCTAACATTAATCATTACTACAAAGTTTGCACTACAAATTTTAAGAATCAAACACAGTACAGCAGGACAATATTTCACACTTCTTCCTACCTCCTCATCGAATAGAATTTGAAATTGAAAGAGGAAACAAATGAAGAGACTGTTCTCTTTAATAATGTATATTATGCTAATTAAACATAAGATCTGAGATGCCAGATGCAGGATTCTTCGAAAACTCTCCATAAATAAAACAAAACTTGTTTTTGTAGGCCAGTGAATTTCTCTAATTAAAAAAGCAAAGACCCAAATCTCAACATAATCTTAGGACTGACATTTAACTGAGAATATTTCTGCTAGAACATATGTAACAACTGCTAAACTGTTTGGATCTTCTAAATGTCAGGATATTGACAACAGGATTATCTGAGACAATCAACATATTGCTGTGGAGTCTGAGCACAAGAAGGATACTTAGCAAATCCTGAAAATCAGAATCCTCTACTGGATTTCAAACAATGGGCTATTAAGCCACTGCTCTGAAAATCACCTCTTTTTTCGAAAGCCTTAATCTATGTTTTGAGTACATTAAAAATTCACAGAAGTTTCCAATACAACAATGCATCTCAAGCATAGAGTGATATATATATAGTGATTGTTATGTTGTGTTATGTATTGTATTGTATTGTATTGTATTGTATTGTATTATTGTATTGTATTGTATTGTATTGTATTGTATTGTATTGTATTGTATTGTATTAATTATATATTCCCACAGCTAAAAACCCCAGCATGTACTACGGAGCAAATGGAGAACCTGGAATGCAAATGAAGGCCATACTCTTTCAAAAGCATCTCCATGATGCTGACTGCTCCAAAGACATCTCACTCACTGTGAGCATGGAGGTGACATACAGTGCTGGCCACACAATGTATGTGGCTTTGTGCAAGCAGTGCTGAAGCAAACCTCAGAGATATTCTGCCTCACCAGGGGACAATCTGTCTCACTGCTACCAGTATGTTACAGCTTACACTTCTTAATAACATATGGAAGCAGTGTGTGTGTGTGTGTGTGTGTGTGTACATATATATATATATTTTATCTGTGGTGTGGGGTGCCATCTCTTCCCAGCAGTCAAGGGATGGAGAAATCCAGTTCTGCTTCTTCTCCCCACTGAATCTTCTCACATAGCTGTTGCTGAATATGGCCATTACTGGCTTGAGAAATAATGGCTTCATGTACCGCATTATAAAAATAGAAATTAGTCAGTTTTCCTATTCAGCTGGCAGTTTTTGTTTTTAATATTTTTATTACTGCAGACATCATCATCCAGCCATCTGCTAAAGATGAGACAGACAATAACTGAACAGAACTGGAATGAATTTTGCTGCATCTGCAGCTGGGCACTTCATTACTGTACTCTGATGGGGAATTGATGGAGGGAGGTATTTTGTTCTTTTTTTAGAGACAATCAAAATGTGATGCATAGCAACACTTCAGTGTGAAAAAGGTTATTGTTTTTTACCGGAAAACTGGAAGACCCATAATAACCTTTGTTTACCACTCTCCTATCACTGTTGTGAGAGAAGCAGCAAGTCTGTCTCAGTTCCTCCTTCTGTCATTCCTGAGGGTCTTCTGAATGATCAAGTCTTTTGCAAAATTGAGAGATGAATTAGGCTAATCCACTCCAGATGCCACAGCTCTCTTGTATCTTGCTCTAGCTCTTCATGCTTCCTTTCCCTCTCCTTTGGAGTTACCCTCCAAAGGAAAAACCTGACCATACGCCACTGCAGAAATTGGTGGTTAGCAGGTCTTGCTGCCTTAAATCCAAAATTACTTCAGAACAGTTAATTAGGATGAGTAGCCTTTGCCAGCTACAGGCCATGTTGATAATCAAAAGGGCAGAATACTCACACTAAGGTAAGTGTGCTTTTCTGTGTATCAAAAATCTCTAGAAAAATGACTTTTTTTTTAGTTTGGCAAAAGACATATAAAACAGTGCCTATTAGGGTTAAAACTAAGTCAAAGGTGATGGGTAGGATGTGCTTTGAAGATAGGTAAGCAACAGCTTTCTGCACACAGAAGCTGAAAGTGAAACCTTGAAGTCCCATGGCAGCTTTTATATTAGAAGTTTCTGGGGTTTTACGATCTTTAGCCAAAACTGTTCCTACACAGTTGTCCTGTTGATCTATATCCCTTCATTACAAATACAGGTCCTTATGTTTGTTCTTTCTATGGGATTGTTAAATAACTGAAAAAACTCACTGGATTAAAAGATGCTTATAAACACAGTATTTGCCACTTGTGTAGAATTACAAACATATGCAAGAATTGCCTCTATCAACTTCAACAAATCTCAGCATGACAACACTGTAGAATTATAGAATGGAGAAAACACTGCTAGAAGTAGGGCATAAATGAGCCCTGATCCACTGCCCATTGATGTCAGTGGAAAGACTTGCACTGACTTTACCATATGAGGCCTGTTGTGAAGGTCTGAAAAATGCTAACAATATCTTTATGCAGAATAAACAAAACAAAATGGAGAAGTCTTTCCTTTTTTTAATCAATGGGGTTTATAATATCACAGAATATCTGTGTCCCTAAGAAATTGTAGCAAGGAAAAGCAGAAGATGCTTTTAATTAGCCTTCAATAAGTCAGAAATTTATCTATGTCAAGAAATAATGTAACAGGAAAATATGAAGTAACATATTACAGTTGTTCATTTTAGAAGAAAAAAATAAAATAATTTAATTTAATTGCTGTCTTTTACATTTTTACTTCCTCCCTCTTACCATATTTCTCTTAAAGAAATCTCTCATTACAATGAAATTGGAACACTATACAGGAATTCTTGCTTCTTTTTATTATTTTACCATATGAGGGTTCAGGCATGTTGTCAGGTCATTTGACCTCCTTAAGTGCATTGGCAGAACTCTGATATTCATGGCCAAGAAATTTGTTTCTTTTTCTCAAAGTTGTTTAAATGATAATTTGTATTAATTATAGAAAGTGCATCCTTAATTAAATGAGGAAAGGCTTGTTTTTTACCCCAGGCATCTCTTACATTTTAGCTGATGAATCAAACGATGAGAAAGATGGAAGCTAATTTTTGACCTGTTATTTTGTCTGATTAGTAAAAGGGATGGGAGTGATGAAGTAAAAGGTGATCAATACACAAAGAAAAGGTCAGACATGTATTTGCACTTTGAGTTCAAAAATATCCATGTTAACAGGAGAAGCTACGAAAGCAAGCTTCAAAAGAAAGCTTTTATGGTGAAAAGTGATATTCAGGATCTTGATTTAGAAATTATTCTGCCTACTGCAAGGACTGAAAAACAAAATCCAAACCAAAAATTAATAGGGATGACTGTTCCAAACCAAAGTGCAGACAATCAGACCCAAGAGTGTGCATTGTCTACAATATCTATTCGCACTAGAGGAAGGTTGTATCAAATTGGTGCATATAAACCCAAAGAGAGGTGCCCTTTATTACAGGAAGTGTGCTTCCAGGAACAACAGGATGTTATTAAATGTAAATGAATCTCAATTAATTACCCAGTTAATTTTTCAACCTTATATACCTTTTCCAAGCACACTTTAAAAAATTTTTAGTGACAGAAATCAAGCACAAAAGATATATTGCAAATACAAACTAAAAGCATTTTCACAAATCCTATCAAGAGCAAACATGTATCTGAAGTCAGTGTTAGATAAAGTAATTGCAACCACTGAAGCAGTCAACCTTTTTTATTTAGCCATAAGCTCAAGACTTCGGAGCTTAATTTTTCTCTCAGAGTTACAACTTTTTATTCCCTTGGAAATTTTGCATGTATTTTCAAAAGTGTTTATACTATTTAAGTGGTTTTCAGCATCCAAAGTTCTGCATTTTTGGTAGAAATCTTAGCAAATTGAAAGTAGAAAAGTACTCAGTTTGCAGTCTGGAGCTCCATTAGCCTAGCCTACCTCTAACACTGGTCTGACAAAGTACTTAAATCTGTTCTGAATTTCTCTCTCATCCATGATCTTCCTGATTTCACAAAGGCATTCACACACTTTAAGTCAAGAACTAGTTTTAAAACTTCGCTGAAACAGAGCTTCAAAGCACCAGTGCAATTGAGGTTCTCACCCTCTTTCCATAGTCCCTGTGCACTTTGCAGCTCTTGTGAGCTGCTGTTCTTACATACTACTCCAATCTTCTGTAATGTACCATGTACAGATGGATAGTAAGTACTAACACTCTTCAGAGCACCTGGACATTTCAAAAGAATAGCAGTTTTCCAAATCCAATATATGTTGCATATTCAACTTATGAAAATAAATAAATTAATGAAAGAGTTGTCACATGACTTACTGGAATGCATTAATTTGACCTATGCAAAGTCAAAACAGGATTTTAGAATAGGTACATAGCTTTATTAGTAAAGCAAGCAAATTAGCCAGATCAGGGTAGAAGTGGAGGAACTCATGAGGGAAGGAGAGAATCTGTCCACCTCAGGTGGGAACAGTGCTCTGTTCCAGTGGTTAATATGTTTCAAGACAATCTCAGAAATTACCAGCTTGCTTCACAGAAATGACTTCACATCTTCATATCCAGATCATGTCTTAGGTAAGGGTTCCCTTTTATACCACTCAATACTTCACCTCTTCGGTTACCATCAGTGAATTATCACTAGTTTAGTTCACTACATGAGGCTATGGATCTCTTTTAAATAAAATCAGCTTCACCAGAGGTTGAATCTAGACCACAGAAATGTTTAAAACCATTAAATGGAAATATAGTCCCATACCTGAACATGTACCCAAGTACAGATCTTCTGTACTCAGGTTCTGAGAAACAAAGTCTCTAACTCCTCTAAGACTCACAGTGTTACAGTTCTGTTCCCAGCAGACCCAGACACTATTTTTCTTGCTAGTGTTTTAATTAATTTCCAGTTGTAGAATTTTCTTTAGCAACTTTTAAAGTTGCTAGTACAGATACTTATGTACTATCACATATATATCACAAACTGCAAAAATTCAGCTCTACAATTTAATTTTTTTTAATGTAGTTGAAGCATGTTTATGACAATAATCCTTTGACATGCAAGATGTCCGGCTGACTGGGACTAAAATTCTCTATACATGCCCTTCTACCACATTCAAATTCATGCTAGATAAATTATATGCAATCAAAAGGTTAAGTGAGGGCAGGTGTCATAGAATGGTATCTGAAGTACCTTTTACCTTTACTAAAAAGTTGTTTCGTACTTAGATATTTGTTTATTAAATAAGTCCATGTCCTCTAGGAATTGCTTCCTAGTCTAGAACCTATCAAGGATTTCTTTCAGATAGCTGACCATTTTCTTTCTACTTATTCAAAGATGCTCTTGTCTAGTGTCGTGTTTGCTCAAGGTGGAATTACACAGCGTCATTAGAAAATATGCTGAGGAATAAACCCTGTTTTCCAGAATGCTATGCTAAAGCCTTTGTGTTTTTTTTTTTTTTTAATTACATATAGCCTCTGTTGTGCTCTGCTAGAACATGTACTACCACTGGTCTCCTTCCTTTGGAGGCCATTGCTCTTCCATCCTGGAGTGAGTGTCTCAGATGCAGGGGAATAAGAGTACGTAGTGAGACTTTGCATAGATCAAACCATCAGTGTCTCCTGTGAGACAGACACAAATGAGTACACAGGCAAGTAACCCTCTGGAATTCATGAGAAAATAGAAAACAATTTTAAAATCTAAGGAAGAAAGCATAATTTTAGTAGGGAGATTAAATTAGACACAAGCTTGCAATATACATACCATAAGGGCTGGAAGAGGAATCAACTTGATCATTAGTAAGTGTATCAGCATATAAAAGCATCTGCACAACAGGTAGGTTTTAATCCTTTTCTCTGACTGGAGTAGCAACAGCAGGACAAAAGGATTACATTAGAGGGACCCTTCTTTCTCATTTTGACCTTATTATAGCACATTACTAGTAATATTTCTAAGACTTGCACCCATTTAAAAAAATAATACTCAGTTCCTTGTTGAGTAATAACAATTACAACAAAAGGTGGTTGTTAAACTGACAAACATCCAGAGATATAAAGGGCATGCATAAACACTGCCAGCGATGGGAAGCCTGGTAGAGAAAATTTGAGCATTATCTGCCAGAAAAAATGAGTGTGGTATTCCACAAGGAAAAAATGGGCTGCAATTTAGTACTTGTGGCACTTGGATCATTTCATCTGGCTTTTCACTAAGGTTAAGAACTGACGTGTTTCCCTGGAAAAAGCTGAGGAGCCGTCCAGGCACAGAGAGATAAAGCAGGAGGTTCACAACAACTACTCCCATGAGAAAATGATAGGCAACAATCCAGAAGCTCTCTAGACTGGAATCAGGAGCCTTGTCAAAGGAAGATAAGGCCTGGGAAAAGGAAGCAAATTAAAAATATAAGCATTCTGAAGAACTGTTCCTGTATTTCTTCTCTGGAGAGCTAATATTTCCTCATCAAACTGCCATTCCTCAATTTAGTGAAGACCAGGAAGGGAGTGCAAACACTAGTCACCCTAGAAAGTCTGAACACAAAGAGATAAATCATTAAAAGTCACAGAGGAAATCAGAATGTGTTGTATCATGTAAGAGTTATAAACAATCAAGTGCCCTCCATTTGCACTGGGACTCTTCAGAGTCCCTAGCACAGCTCCCAGAATAGCACATATGCTCTCTCTGACAAGATTTAAGGTGCTGGAGTATCATTTATGGAAAACAGTCTTTCACTGAACCCAGATCTTCAGGTATTGGAAATATGCTCCTTACAGTTATATTGAAAAAAAATTACAAACCCTCTTTGGTTCCATATTTATATCAGAACACTCTTGTATATCTGAAAGTCCTATACTGCAAGTAGCTTTGTGGCTGAGCTTCAGAAGGAAGTTGAGATCACGGAAAATACCTAGACGTAGAAAAGTACAATGTGTTTTCCAATGGTTACAGGGAAAAGAAAATCTGTGAACTGGGATTCTTTGGTTTTATTCCTGATTTTATCAGAGACTGGCTTAAGACATATCTGTCTCAGGTGTTTCAACAACTTGGCCACAGCATGATGATTCAGAGTACCAGTTAAGAACTTTTCTCCTTAGCCATTCAGCATAGATTTTTGGGGCATATATGTATTGCCAGGCTCCCAAAACAGTCAATGGAGACTGATACAGTGCTTTTAAGAATGAGTCAGAGCAAAAGCATCAGAGAGTAATTCCTGTAATCACATTCTGGAGGAGCTCACCTCTCATTGTCCATTACAGAAAAAGTGCCTAAGAAGTATCACTGAGTTTCTCGGCATCAGCTCAGTCCCAGGGTAGCCAATCACTCCATGTTTCATGTGAAAGCTCAGCTGGCTGAGGACATTTGCACATCAGCCACAGGATTTAGGCTCCCCTTTGAGTCCCAGGTGCCCTGATCACTCAGGTGGCCTCTCTGCTGGCTGATGTCAGCTGTCTCTGCCCACAGGACCACCTTGTAACACCAGCCTGGACCTCAGTTACATCTCCCTGACTGATAGGAGTGTGTCTGACCTGAAACATCTGGCCCAGACAGTCCTGTTTGAACCTGGGTGCCCACATTGTGCAGGTTAAAATCACGTGGACATAGAGATTAAACCAGAGAAAATTCTCTGTCTCAGGTTTTGTAGCACTCAGCGGTAACAGAGAAATACTGAGCTTCTGCTGCAACAAGTTTCTGACATGAATATGATTTTATATAACTGCTCACAAGAACAGCAGCAAGCATTTGAAGACTAGATCATGACTTGGCATAACTAAACTGTCCTAGGATATATCTGGAGGTGCACTGGGATGGGCCTCTCTTTGGTACTGACGTTTATATTTCTAGGTAGTTGTCAGTTTTGGAAAAAAAACCACTGAATAAACAGCAGGACCTAATGTAAAAGAACGCTTAAATATCAGAGTTATTAGACTGCTTTTAAACTGTGATTTTAGTAGTCTAGATTCCTTCTGATTCAGAATCACTTTTCTCGGCAGTGATACTTCCTCTACTCTTAGCTTACCTCCTGCCATTCTAGATATTCCAAAATAAGGGTTTCAACCTCCCATCTCTTGTCTAAACTATGCACTTCAGTTTCTCAACTACTGTCATATGAGATGGCTTGAAAAGCAGAATCACTACAGCTGCATCCACATTGGTCAAGTATCATCCACTTGTGCTGCTCCATGAGCTGTGGTGCCTGAGCCGCACCATTCCATGTGGATGGCAGCTTAATGGCCCGTATTCCTGCAGCATCCTGCTTTCTCTACATCTGGATAGCATAGAAGAATGTTTTATGTTGCCCATTATTCATCTTCAAAAGCTACAGTGACTTGCATATAATATATTTTCAGTATTCTGAATGTGTCCAAGGGACTTAATTCACTTGTTTTGCTTTTTAGAAGACACTGTTTCACAATCCTGTAGATTTAAGCATTTAAGAATCTTTGGACTTCCTTTTTTAATATCATTAATCTTTTCTTGTTTTCAAATTTTAAGCACCATAGATGTACAAGTGATTTTTTTTATTAATAATCACATTTTACTGCAAAAAATTAAGGGTGAGTTACAAAAGCAAAACCACTTTCTGAGTAGTGAGTCTGTCCAGACTGTGCAGAACTGAGTTCATACCTGTACAGCAGCACTGATATTGATATATATATACTGTATCTTCTGTGTAGTTAGACTGCTGTCTGGAAGGCTCTCAATGTAGTCTCTTTCAAAGGCATCTACAAAAAAAGATTCCATTTTGAAAAATCCCATCAAGAAAAACATCTGTTTTTCAATAAATTAGAAAAAGAAAAAACCAGAACCAGTTAAGAATAAAGAGGCATATGCTACTCTTGAACTGCTTGAACTCTTGAAGCTACAAATGAATTGTGGAAAATCTGACAAACCTAGGCAAAATGACATAATTTCATTTCTGCTTCTGTGGGGAAAAGAGGAAAGGGGAAAACTATTGTGGGTTTGAAATCACAACAGAATGAACACACTCTCATTCTCTAACCTATCCATTTCTCAATACTTATTTTTATAGCTCATGTTACGAAGTTGTGTAATGATAATTTATAGGTCAGCTCAACAGAACCAGGCAGACAGTACTCAACACAATCCTTACTGTTCCTGTCCACAAATACAACAGCCTATATTACCTCTCCTCTCCCCCAAACTATTTGAACTTTCCTCACAGAGGTGTGTAGTGAAAGGAAACACATGAACAAAAAATGTGGAACGAAGGGGAGAAAGGGCAGACTTTTACATAATTCACCCAAAAACATTTCTAAAAGCCCAAAGGGTTAGCAGCCAGCAAGGATGCCACATTCCAAAAGCAATTTGGAGAATGCCTACAGAATTGATGCTCACAACACAGACAGATATCTATTTTTTCTGGGTTTATGTCTAAGACTCGGGGCTCAGCATTTCAGCAGCTCATGATTGCGCTTCCAGTGCAACGTGAATGTGGCTTGCTTTGAGTGCAGAACTGATAATTCATCCATCAGCAGTAGTCACATCCAAGCCTGCCCAGACATAAACACACACACCAGAGGCAAAATGTGGTTCCTACGTATAGGAAATTCTATTTTCAGCTAATAGGTTGCCTAAAAATAAACTCTTACTCAAATGCAAGGGTTTCCTTCAGTCAATTTTATTAGTAGCATTAAAAAACAAAGTACAATTTTGATTTTAAATAACTATTCCTACTTTAGCAGTGTCAGGTGGCTGGGTTCCAGTAGTGTGTGAATACACTTTACATTCTTCTAAAGAACTGAGCATTTTTCAAAGGGACAGAACTTTATATTTTGAAAAATATCCCTCAGTGATTTTCTGCCAGCTGAAGTATCCAAAGTGTCTGCCCTCGGGAAAGATTCAGTGCTTTTGGCAACATTTGCAAGCTAGTCTGTTTTTTCCAATCCAGAAATATTTTCTCTGCCAGACATTCATCTAAAATAATGTTCTTACACAGAAAGTACATGTTCAGTATGTTTTGCATTTATACACTGTAAAAGACAAGGATTTTGGAGGTCCTAGAGGCTGGCACAGGATTACAAGGGCAGTTACTTTCAGACTGAAAGTGAAGACACTGGAAGATGGCAAAGGTGATAATAAAAAAGCACTGGGATTTCTAAAACCATGACTAGAGCATTACTCCCAGGCTTACAGGGTCAAGGGGCCATGATGCTAAAGAGTAACATAAGGTTACACAGTCGAGAAGTCTGTGATAAAAGATCAGCCCCTCACTGTGAGGAAGGGAAAAGGTCAGCATCAGGTTCATGATGTTTGGCCATGGGGCCCTGGCTGTGTAACTGACATGTACACCCCAGGTATTTTCAAGGTGAAAATGCTGAAGGAATATGAACAGGACAGAAATTCTGTTGATGTGATAGAAAACTCCAAATTTTAAATTACAAATGTTTTCTTCCCTGTTGTATGGGACTTTCTGGAGTGAAGGGTTTTTTTATTGTTATTATTTGAACAATGGGCTATCTTAACAATACAAATTACAGATCACATTGTTCATTTTATGAACAGAAGTTCCCAAACAAAATGGGATTTGGAATCTACCATTATTTCAGATTTTGAGGGATCTGTGGGAACCTCTCACAAACCATAATCTGCTTCCAGTATAAAAAGAGAAAAATTCAGAGAATTTAATTGTGTGAAAAGATTTTCAGATGCGAAAACAGTGCACAGCATTCTATCTAAAGGCATGATCAGACACAGCTGGATATCAGACTATGTCTGAAAAATGTAGCTGCTTCCCCAGCTGCCTATTATGTTCTCCTGACAGAGGTTATAAACTCTCAGTAGAACAGGGCTGGCAAGCATTCCTTATCTGCTTCTCTGCAAATGCAGATAGCTCATAGAACATGGGCAGTAGGCAGAGGCCTATGCTGCTCTTCTTTGACAGGATAAGCTCAGATTCTGCATTTTGCACTGAAGTGATTGAAGAATGTGTATTAACTACACACCACTGGATATATCTTCTGCCCTTCATTCCAGAGGACATTCAAATGCATGGCCCAACAACTTGCAGACCAACCTGTCTACGGTCTAAAACATCATCACATTAAAATTTATTAAGAATGTGTCAGCATTATGACAACTCTAATATTCTTCAGAACTAATATTTTTTCTGGAGCAGTCTTTCCTTTTAAGTTTCATGATGACCTTGGTTTTTCCCTCCCTCTCTTTTGGGCAAAAAAATACAGTTTTCTGAGTACATGCAAACAAGCACTACAGAAATTAAATAAACATACTTCCCACTGACAATCTTCTAGAGTTGTTTTTCTTCATTTGTTTTCTTTTTGGTGCTGTTTTTTGGTTTGTTTGCATGGGTTTTGGGGGTTTTTTCTGCATTAAAATGTGATCTCAGAGTTTAAAGGACTCAATCAAGCTTCATGCCCCAAATCCTCAGAGAGCCTGGACTATTTTATCTGCTCTGAAGCTGTAGTACAAAACGTGACATAAACTGCCAATATGTGTGCTTCAAGAAAATCACTTACACACAGTTATTAAGAAAATACTTCTCTATATATCTTTATGAAGCACATAAGCCTTTTGCTTTTCTTCTCTGAAAATATCTATGTGAAATGCCATGGCATATATAACCCATAAGAGTAGATGAGCTAGTCAAATGGTTCCAAACATGCACACAACAAAGGGTTTGTCCAGAAGGCAGTTCATAGAGCGGAGGTGTTTTTCACATATATTCACAAGAACCATTCAATACCTAAAAGCAGCCAACCTGTCATTCCCAAGCCAAGGAGCAGACGCAGAGCCTGTGCCAATATAGTTCCAGCACACACAGTAACAAATAGCAGTCTCTGAGGTGATGATGAACCGTCAACAAGCCCCTCCTGGGCCACTCAAACATAATCTTAACATCACACAACTGACAAAAAAGCCCAGTTTGGATTCAGCCTGCAGAGACATCATACAAAGAGCAAGGATGACAAGAGAGGCCGCTGGGGCCACCATCTGCAGCTGTCCTGCTCCTTCGGAGAAGCTCTGTCGCAGCTGAGACCCCCAGCCCCAGCAGCAGACGTGCTGCAAAGGCTGTGTGAGGATGGCTGCTAAGAGGGCACGTCGTGCTCTGCCTTGCACCAGGCAGAGTGTGTGTCTGGCTGTCCAGTCAGGCAGCAGACACCATCCAAAGGCAGCAAACAGGACTTTTGTCCAGCTCAGCTGCTACAAGGCACAGATCACCTGGGAAAGCATGATGTGACAGTCCTGTATGAACACTACTCTTGTTGCCAGTGCACAGTTACAAGCACCCAACGCCACACTGAGGACCTGTAGAGCCCTTCCTAGGGAAATGCTTTTTAGGCTCTGGCAGGTTACCATCCATTTGTGCTTTTATTAGTTTCCCATTTTCCATGTCACCCATTGAAAACATTGACTATCACAGTTTCTGTTCCTCAGATTTCACCTACTCATCACACTTTTAGCAGGTTTTCTTCAGTGTCATCCTTGTGTAACACATTTCTCCATCTCAAAGTTTTCTTTCCACTGCTTTTTCCATCAGTTTTTCATTTTTTGCTCTCGGGTTGCCCCAAGTAGACTCTTAAAATAGCCCTGCTCATTTCTTTCTCTTTTACCAATTGCTAGATCTGAAACAGTACTTCCGGGAGCTCCAGACAGTTTTTATCATCTGCTAAGCCCTCCCTCCCTTCCCGAGATCACGCCAAAGGCAGCAGAGTGGTCACTGAACTTTAAGGGTCAGTCATAATGTACAAAGGTTTTGTTAAATAAATTTTCCTTAAAAATAGACTGCCCAGCTCTGTTTGTGACAGTGCCCTGATATTTTTAGGATTTTGACTTAATAAGAAGAAAAACAAAGCTCAGATAAATTCTCCTTTTGATTTTTAAACCAGCAGTCTGAAAGAGCATTTTCTTCTTCAGTGAGAGCTGAACTGAGCTCTGACTTTTGCTTAAGTTCTCCTTTGGCTTCAATAGTTGGATAATGCTTTGTGTTTTAAAGCTGGTTTACTAGGCAGCTCCTACAACCACTCATCACTATATTCTTTCAGTGGTATACACTTGAGATGGCAGATTTACTAACTAATCAGAATATTTGACATCAGCAACAAAAATACCCACTGTCTCTTTTTAACCAAAGAAACACAGGAAACAGCCTAATGTGGCATGATTTACCCAAGAATTAATGGTCAAAAAAGGTTTAGTTATTGGAACATCATGTCTATAGCTGTGTGCTTCTGCATAGAACTCTATCCATTGGATTGCTTTATTGTAAAATAATAATTCTTCTTTGACATGCCACAGAGCTGACAGTCTTTAAAAAACATGATTTTGTCACAGAACTAATTCTTAATTTGATGGACATTGGTTGCTTAGTTCTCGAATACACTGTCACACAGAAGCTCCTGCTGGTCAGATTGAATCACGTTGCTGTTGTGACTAGCCCTTGGGAGACCAGAGCTAAGATTTTCTTCAGTCCATATAACCAAGTTTTTACTACTTTATTCACAAGTGTTTTTTGAAATTAGACAATCTGTCTTTCTCCACATGTTGGGATATTTTAACAGTAATTCTAAACTCCCTCAAATACATGTTGTAAAATGTTCTGCATCTGTGTGGTTTTTATATTCCAAATTTGTGTTTCCATATTACAAATGTGCATGGCAGAATCTAATAAATCTAATGGTTATTGCAGTTTTGTCCATTAATATTGTGACTGTAAGTCTAGGCAACAGGCAATATTTTATTAATTCTGAGTGTCACATTATATGCAACCATCACGATTGCTGGAAGAAATGTAGTGTAGCAGATCTGTGAATTAACTAGAGGGTATTGTTAGATCTGGGCCCAAGGCTATGGACAACTCTGGAAATAGTTTTGAATTTACAGAAAAGAAAATACTAAACAAGCACAGAAAAAGGATCAAAATAAGAAGAGAAGCTTAAAAATATAATGCTAACGGCAACACCCAATATTTCCTGAGGATCCAGGCTCACATATCTAATTCACACACAATGAAACATGGCTCTGACCAAGTCCTACATAATATAGTGCAGTTATTCAACTAAGCACTTTAACGCTTCATGGAAAATTTCTAGATTTAGGAAGCCACCTCAGAGTGTAGCATGGTAGTGCAACCATTCTTGAAAAGTAATTTGTATACCCAGGAGATAATTTACAACTCCAGAAAAGCACATTTCAGTGTAAAAATTAAAAGAAATATTTCTAGTCAGTTCAACAAACCAAATCAAAACATTTTCTTTTGTCAATATTTACGTGTAATTTCAAATTAAAAATAAAAAACATGACAAGATGTGGTTATTTCTGCATATCCATTTTGAAATGCTTCATTGCAAACAAAAAGATAAATTGTATTTCAGTTACTTGCTCTGATAAGAATTGAAATTAAGCAATGAAATGTTTGACATTTCCTACTGAGTGAACATTCAAATTTGTGTCAAGTCTAGAAAACAGGTGTTTTTCTTTTTCGAGGAAATATCCCCTTCAACTAAGCAAAGGTTATTGAGGTTATCATCTCTGACACAAATACTTAGTGGCAACTTGATTTGTGAAAGAAGGAAATATTCTGAGTTTACATAAATCAATGAAGTGCAAATGCCAAAAAATTTGCTGTGCAATTATTCTTCTGTGCAAAAATAAAAGATTATTGGCCAGAATATTGGAAGACTTGTTATCTCAGCATTTTGAAACACAAATAAGCCACCCTGGAGTAGATAAAGCATGGCAGCAATCCCCACTCCATTTCTCCACATGACACTGAATCATAAACATGTGGTTATTTACTTCTCTTCTACAAAAATCTTTCACATGTACTGCAGAATAAGACTTCGCAAACAAGCAGAACAGCTGAGCCACAGTAATGTTTCCCAGCAGTGAATGTTTCATATGTCAAATTTCTCAATAAGTAATAACTACACAAAAAAACATCTTTTTCTATTCAGGTGCTGCCACCTCAAATTTCGTAGTAAATATGCATTCAATGACTGTTGAACAATTCCAAGCATTGACAGACATAATAAAAAAGAACATAATTTTGTTATTGTTTTGCATTGAGAGGAGCGTGACAAGAGAAATATTTGGAGACAAGTGAGAGAGCATCAAGATACAAAGGAATTTCTAGGAGGTTTTATTTAACTTGTTTATTAAGACTGGAATTTAGCTCAGTACAAAACTTTCTGTGACTTTTTGGAAAAGGTTTTCAGTCAAATGCAGAACAGCTGTGCTCTCCTGCTCTTGCATTAAACAACATCTGTCACAGAGTACTAGCAAAAAGAGTTTATTCAGTTGAATGCAGTTCTGGGGACAGCAGAAACCTGCAGAATGTATCTCAAAATAGTGCCATTTTGGCATATTGTTAGCGAGTCAAGAAGGAACTTGTATCTTATTTCCCCCATGTATTCAAAAGACCCTATTGAAGTCAAGATGGGGCTGCCCAGCTGTGATATCTGAGAAATAAGCCAGTGTGAGTTTTCTTAAGCCATGAAGGTGTGCTGCTGCTTGCATAGTGCAGAGCACTGAGGAATAGAACCATCATGGTTAAACGAAACACTAGCAGAAGCTTTGGACTGAGTCCCAGCCACGTGCAACATTAGGCTTAATAGAACATATCCCAGGACTGTTCGAATGATAAGACATGGAGCTACCTAATGTACTCCTTCCCAGAAAATGGCAGCACTTCTGTCCTCACCAGGGAAACAAGAATTCTGCTAAAGCACAAAGAGACTGGCATTGCTTGAATTTCACAAATCAACTTCTGCTGTAAAGCGGTCATACTTGTAGGTGATTAATTTTTCATTAGAGCAGCTCTTGTGAAGTCAAGGTCTGAATCAGTTCGAAACTCCTTTGATTAAGCATTTGCTTCTAGCAATCTGTTGAAAAAGATGCCATGATCAACACCTTTTATTCTGCTTCTTTGCCAGGTCCTACCAGCTTCCAAACAAACAAAGTTTATATGAAATTCTGAGATTTCTCCTTATGATGTTCATCATTGGTATCAAAGTTTAATAGACCAGACACAAGATGTTTCATATTTTAATTTACAGCCTGCATGCAAAAAATTAACAGATAAGCACAATGGTTAAAACCCCAGTCTGAGATATTAAAAGCTACTCAGCAGTTATCTAATGTGACACTACCCTCATCATCCCTCTCACCCAGGTAAATAGCTGAGTTTATTTTTTCATGTGGAATTTAGAAATGCACAGTTGATCCTTTTTTGCATGAACTGAATTAACTCTTTGAGCCTATTTCTCCTTCGTCCATGTGCATGTTTTAACCAGGATAAACAGGTGAGCTCTTTGGTTACAGCCATTGCACCTTATGATGAACTTGTCTGAAGCAGAGAAAGAAGTACTGAGAATGATTGCATAGTGCCTTACCGCCTTGCAAGTCCTGCATTTTTTTATAAGCCCTAAAGGAATAAGAAGGCTCTAAAAATGTGACATAATGATCCTAAAAGTCTCCTATTCCTGTATTTAATACAGTTTGTTATGCTGGCTCTTAGGGGGGGATCTGCAGAGTCTTCAGTTTTGCATTTGTGTACCTTAAAAATTCAAATAATACTTAAAACCAGGCTCTATGGATTTCTGGAATATGCTTAGGCATGAATCTAGATAAATTACTAAGTTTTGTGCCCACCTTTTTTCTCCCTCCCCCTCAAATAAGTAATAAGAAAATTAACAGATAGGGAAAATGTAAAGGAATACCAGAGAAAAATGGAGACAGACTGAGAGCAATACTGTGATATCCTGTCAAAGAAATACTTGGACACAGAGTGCAATTATGTGTATTTGAATAAAATTGTGACTGGAGGTCCTTTAGTTATAAATATATTCAATAAAGGTGCAATATCTATTCAGTTACTTGAAACAGAACTAAAAATTTTCTATTAGAACTCAAATTCTTATTAAGCAATGAGGATAAATACCTAGTGGATTACCTAAGGTTCTAGCAGATTTACTTTTACTGTCAATATCTGTTTATTTGCTTGTTTCTAAACTAAATGCTGCAACTCCAATGAAGGTTAGGATAATACTTTGGGGGATTTTTTTCACTAGAAAATTATGTTCACAAGAATCCCCCTAATTTGTAATCTGTTCATTAGTTAGATATGGCAAGGACATTAATAAATCATTTTCAGTAAATTCATAAAGCATTTGTTTCAGAAATCAATCACAGTCCTTAATTTTATCACATCTTTATGTAGTTGATTGTTTGACTACCTTAAGCAGTGAATATGGTAGCTATTATTCAGAGAATCCCAAGAAAATTCTTTTTAGACACAAGGAAATGCCAGCTGTTAATACACTGGTGTTAGCAATGTGCACTAGATGTTTTCATTCAGGAACAAGTCAACATGGGACAGATGTGAAGATAGTTTCCTACCACATCTCTAGTGTCACTGTGCACAAAAGAAATGTTCATTTTGGGTGACAGGCTATGTTTCCCTGTAAGATATTTTTGGGGTTAGACAAATTCTTTGGGCACCAACACAAATAATGGAATCAATCCCAACTCCTCTTTTCAAGCTACCTTCTGACCTAGTCAAAACAGTAATGAAACTGATCTAAAAATCAGAAACTACAGTTTTAGCTAGTATTTTGAAAGAGAGGGGTTAGAGAAATGAACCTATATTGGTTTTTTTCTGAATCCAGGCAATGTTGTTTTTAGGGATAGCTGCTTGTTTTTTTCCAAAGGTAGCCTTCCCCCTTTTCTTTTTTTCCTCATCTTAATTTTTCCTCCCACCTCATAGTGTTTTGTTTAACCATACTCTTATGCATACACACTTCAAATATATCTGCCTTATACCATGGTCACTATAATAGCCCATGTAACTTTCCAGTAACAGTAATGAAAGCAAAAACCAGGGGAAATAAGGACACAACATTAAAGGCAGAATTCCTATAAAGCTCTGTCTTTCCCAGCTAGGTGTGGTATTGTTTATGAAGCAGCAGGAGGATACTCATTTTCTGGCTTCCAACATTCTGTCTGCCCTGGGAAATTTAATCTAGGTAACAGTAGGCAAAAATATTACACTTTGACCAGATTTGACATACCATGAAGAGAAAAAGGGTTGAGACATATCTATTTTTAACCACAAAGTTTCTAAAAATGATTCATTTTTGTGTTCCCTCCCAGCAAAGAAAATAAAAAAGTATTACTTTTTGTGGTAAGCCACACAAAAATAAAAATCTGTTGGACTTTGACTGGAAAGGAAAAACAACATGGCAATAATACGCCCAGTAGCAGATTCAAAACATAATAAATCTTATTTTCTCTCTTTTATTTTTACTTTTTATTTTTGAAGAGCAAGGAGTTTCAAATTCTAACGTCTTGCCTGAAGAAGCTCAATTGCCTTTCTCCCAAGTACAGACATGCCAAGAGAAAGAATTAGCTAACAGAATAAGGGCAGCTTGCTTTACACTCTAATGCCATCAGTTGAGAAACATGATAAAGATGCCATTATGCCCCCAGGTTGTCTCCAGTTTTTCAGCAGGCTTGTGTATGAGAGCAAGACATGGAGTATAAGCTACAGTTCACCTCACTCAGTGTATGACTGTCACAGAAAGGACTTCCAGAACTGAAACTGATTTAGGATTAGATTTACATGAGTGGCTTTTGTTTATTATATTGATGTATCCTAATTAGATGGGTTTGATATGACACCTATCATGATGGCACTTAAGTGCCTGTGTGGCTGTCTGCATATTGTGTTGTCTCTTGTCCTCCTGAGAAACAGAAAGGAAGTTTCGTACTATTGTTACTCGAATGCCTTCACAATATTTTCCTTGTATGATCCAACATTTAGAGGCAGAACAGCCTAACAGACTTAACAACTGAAAAAACAAGAACTCATGTTCAATTTATCACTAAAGGAATACTCAGCCCTTGACAATAATAACACTTTGTGAACGTTTCCCAGCTGCGTCAGACAGAGCTGTATCCCATAGTATTAACACTGAGATTATGTAACAGGCCTCATTTTCATTTTTCTCAGCTACACGGATTATTTAGATCAGATGACAATGCAATCTATTTGCTCATTTCATCTATGTATGATATAGATTGAAGCTTGATAAGTTTACATGAAACAATTCAAATGCAAAGCTCTAGCTGAACTCCGTGTACTTTTAATGTCCTAAATGGGGCTGTCTTTATTTGAAGCATGCATAGAATTATGCTTTAAGGTCAGAAACACAGGGAATAATTTGGACGCTTGCAAGCCACAACGCAGCTTCCTTGGCAACACATTCTATAATTGTGACATACCACTAAAAGTCCAAAGATCATGCAGTTTCTGTGCTAGATCCTACATCAAGGTATTCTTCCTGTCATCAAGAGATTTGTTTTCAAAACTAGATGTTACACCATATTGTGGTACTTGTGACAGCAAGAAAAGCACATGGTTTGTTCTCCTGATGTGGTGTGTTACCCTACTTGCTCTATAAATATGTTTCTACAAAAATGAAGACTTAACCTATGAGACTTAAGAGACTGTGTAACATTCAGCTGTGGAAAGCAACAATAAAAAAGCAGTCTTCAACAGGAAAAAAGTGCAGTCTTTTCTTATAATAGGCTACATCAAATCTGCGGACAAAGAAGTAGAAACTTTATGTCCATCCTTATGAAATTCCTACATTTATACAAGCTGCCAGCAGCAGAAGACTTTCCAGAGCAGGATGTAGACTGAAGAGTGATCTAGGTTTAGCAGTATGCATGACATTTCAAAATTTGGTTACATAAACATGCATTTTTAATCAAAATACTAAAATTAATTAATTAATCTGGAAACCTTACATTTCCTACATGATCAGCATATTCTAGTGACAAAAATATTCTGCAATACTTAGATTTCAGATATTTCTGAAGAAGTGATAGATAGCATGGCACAGCTTTTCAAAACAACTTTGGAAAATATTATTTCTGCTTCATTGTATCTGATCTACAAATGTCTCCCTAAGACAAAAGAAACAGTACTATATTATACATTTGGAAAGAGATTAGTTAATCTGTCTTTAGGTTATTATATATCAGATTTAACACACAAATCATTAATTTCCTGGAAAAACCAACCATTTTTTGGTCACTTCCAACCATGTCTGAGAAATGTCTGGGATTTCCCAGTACCTTCCAAAATCAAGATCATGTTTTGTTCAGCTGATCCTAAGGTAGAACAACAATTATATAGCAACAGAAGAGAAAGAAGAAAAAAAAATCTTTGGATGACAAAAGTGTAGCATAACGCCTGCACAAAATAGCAAATTTACTTGTTCAGATACTTGTACAGTTCTTCAGCTGATTACAGGTAAAACACAGAATTAGAAAAGGCATCACTTCATTCTGAACACTGATAAGCCTTCTGTCTTCTCTGTCAGCTGTGCTGAAATACTCCCAAAATACTACAATCAGTATTATTGGTATGTACTGGCTAACATATAGACAGTCTGCTCAAAAGCAGAGACTGCTCAAACTTCTACCCTACCCTGTGCCTTGGATGTGACAGATATGACTAATAAAACTTTATGATGTTGCTTGATTTACCATTAATTATTATTTAACCCAAATGAATCAAGCCCCAGAATTCCATTTTTTAAATTACACTTTTTATCTACAAATAGATGGTCTTGTAATAGAAAACCTCAGAAGTTCCAGGAAGTTAGATTTTTTTCTAATACCTCTATTTCTTTTCTTTCCTCTAGTCTAGTTCTGCATCCTTTAATTCTGTTCCCAAGCATGCCTCCTACTTTAGAGACAAAAGCCCTAAATTGCAATTCTTAGTTGTTCGTATGAGAGGGTTTCACATTCCTCTGTAGGGCCAGACAAATAGTCACAGTCAATGAATGGAATTATTCCATGCCATAGAAATCCAGAGTCCAACCAATGTGCCTTTCCATGGGATGTGAGGCAATCTGCATCAGAATAGTTGGCAAAGTCTCAGTAACTCTTGAAAATTACCATTTACTGAAATGCTACCAGAGGCTGAGAGAGATGAAGTTCGGCCTGGCTCAGCTCGACAGACCAAGATGCATTACAGTTGGAGTCATATCTGCAACTCCTGCCAGATCATTCATGTTATTATACAAAGCCCTTTACTGTGCCTGACTGCATGGAAAGTGGTAATGACAGCTGTTTTTCTGCCTGACTCTGAGGGCCATTTTATATTCTAGAGCATTAAACAGTAAATGTAGTTTTATATATGTCCAATTTTCTTAGTGATATAGAGCCCTAAAGCTGACCTCCCATGCACTGTACACTGCAGTGCATGAATTCCAGCTACTACCTGGCTCAGCCCACTGAGTCAAATCTAGGCTGGATCTGGAAAACCAGACTTTTGGAAGGATGGGACTGTTAGGTTTCTCTTCATTTGTCCAAGGGGACAGGTTTTTTGCAACTTTGTTTGGAAGTTTTGGGTAAGGCTATCTTTCATTTCCATTTTGCTTCACTAGTTCATGCAGTACTGTTATTGAACATAACCAAAAATCTCTCTTCCTTCCTATTCTAAGCTACTTTCTTAGTGTACCTGTAAATGTTTTCCTTAATATGTTCTAATTTTATTAGAAAGACAACTAATAGGCAATAATATCCAGTGATATTATCGGATAATATCAATAAGTAGGGGAATAATATCCAGTGTATGGACTTCTACCAGCCCAGTCACAACAGCTTAATAGAAAAATACAAATCTAGGTCTGGATGACACATTGTGATGACACTCTGTCCATTCTTTGGCAGGATTGACACAAATCAAACACATTTGAGATGTTGGTGGCTGAATCCTGAAATAAAGCATACAAATAAATTCAGACATTGCTATGCTGATATGGGACTGTACAAAGTGTTTGTTTCATAAAGCTCTTCCTGTTAATCATCTTGCATTTCCAATGAATGGAGGTTTGACAATGTTTAAGATGGGTGAAATGAAGCCTAAGAAGTTTCCAATAAAGATAAGATTGACTTATTCTAACACAAGCTTAAACCATCGTATGTTTTTCCAACAAGCTTGTTTCTAAGTAGTAACACTTTTATGTTCAATGTACTCAGAGAGAAACTCCCAATGATAAAGGAAAGCAAGAGGGAGCTTTCCGTACTACATGAATAGGGAAAGCTTTCCCTACTACATGAATAAAACTCACCATGCATGATGTGGTTAGGCATAAAAAGACGAAATTACTTGCATCTAGAAAAAGGACAACATAAGAAATTAGACATCAGGCAATATCAGTAACAAACAGGAAGCGATTACTCTGTTCAAGTGCAAATATGTCACTTCCTAACTGGGTCAGTTACAGATCTACACAGATATCCATAGCAGAAAGTTCATGATAGAAAGAAACATTACTCAGTCTCCTGCGTTGGAATCTACTTTACTGAGTCAGAGGATCATGAGAGCCTGCAAAGTTTGAACAATATCCAGATACAGGATTTTGGCAGGGGCTTCTGAACATACACTTGGAGAATAATTCCAGTGTTCAAGCCATTCAGAGAAAGTTTACCGGACACACGCAGTTTCCCAGAAATATCCTGGGTTTTCAATGGGAAATGGCATCCATGACTTCAGACTGTCTCACTCTCCTAAAAAATCATCTATTTCTCATTCAACTAGAGGGTTTCTGGGTAGTCTCAGACTGAAATGTGGATTCCTTATTTGTGAGGGCCAAGGTAGCCATCCTGCTCACAGATTGTGTAAGAGGAAATACACTTTCTCTTAGAGCTCTAGACACACAGCACTTCACCTTGGGATTTTAACTCTTCAAGGATGGAAAAACATAGAGAGAAATAGGCAGAGGAAGACCCTTCACAGGAATCTGAAAAGAAATAGAGAGAAAAGACTAACTAAAATAGATGTACATGCCCATGTCCTTTTCTCTGCATCACTTTTTCCACTAATCCAGAGATGTTTAGGCTCTAATCAAAGCTAAGATGCCTAGGATTCCTCTTCCCCTTATTTGTATTTTTAGTTATGACTCTTCTATTCAGAGTTTACATGCTTTCATTTACCTTCCTTGAACCCCTAGTTAAACTTTCCTTCCTCCTGCCATTATAATTAGTCTTCCCATGTCCAAGCTACCTTATATTCTGAGAAATATGCACACACATATTCTCCTAGAATTTTGAAGACATGGATCAACATATTGCTCTTATGATGTTTCAAACTTTTCCACCTGAAAAGAAATTAAGGTTCTGTTCCTCACATCTTTAGTCATTACATCGTCCCAACATAATTCTGTCAAAGCAGTTGTCTGTTAAGGTTTTGCCCATGATCTTTTTCTTCTTCCAGCAGAGGTGTGCAGCAGCCAAGTTATCAAATGACTGACCCTAAATTGTTGTATTCTTGAACTAGACTATGTCAAAAAAGAGTGATTGGTGAAAATACTATTACAGTCATATTGTCTGCTTCTTTCTAGGCAGCTTTCTGTGGGCCTAAGTGAGGAGATCATGAAGAGGAATATTTGCTTCCTTTCAGTGTGGGCTATGGTGAGGAGGAGAGAGATGCATGGATTTCATTATTACTTTAATTGCCTGTGTTGGGTTTGCATGGCAAGGTTTTGGTAGTGGGAGGGCTGCAGGGGTGGCATCTGTGAGAAGCTGCTAGAAACTTCCCCTATGACACGTAGAGCCAATGCCAACCAGCTCCAAGATGGACCTGCTGCTGAGCCCATCAGAAATGGTGCTAGTGCCTCTGGGATAACATATTCAAGAAGGGGAGCCTGCTGAACAGGCTTCTAGAAGAAACTGTCAATTCGTTGGCAGAGGAGCTCATCCGCAGCAGAATTTCTGGCAGGGTTTGCTCCTGTATGGGGCACCCACACTGGACCAGATTACTCCTGAAGAACTGCACCCCATGGGAGAGACCCTCGCTAGAGCAGTTCATGAAGAACTACAGCCTGTGGGGAGGACTCATGTTGAGAAGTTCATGGAAGATCCCATGGGATGGACCCCACACTGGAGCAGGGGAAGAGTGTGAGGAGGAAGATGAGTGATGAACTAACCTCAACCCCCATTCTCTGTCCCTCTGTGCCACTGCAGGGGAGGAGGTATAGGAATTATGATTGAAGTTGAGCCCACGAAGAAGGGAGAGGTGGAGGGAAGGTGTGGAAGGAATGTGCTTGAAATGTTGGCTTTTATTATCTCACTATTCTTGTTTGATTGGCAATAAATTAAATTAAACTTCCCCTAGCTGAGCCAGTTTTGCCTGTGACAATAACTGGTGAGTGATCTCTTAATGTCCTTATCTCAACCAACAATGCTTTTGCTATATTTTTTTCTCCCCTGTGCAGCTGATGAGGGAAGTGATAGGCTTTGGTGGGCACGTGACATCTAGCCAGGGTCTATCTGCCGTATTCTCTTTTCTCTTTTTTACTGACATGAAGGGACAGGGTATACAGATAAACTAGCTGTGAGCAGTCAGAAACGGATTTCAGAGAGAAAATGAACATAGCATGGTTTCTACTGTATTCTGGATTCCATGATTAAAAACAAAACAAAACAAAACAAAACAAAACAAAACAAAACAAAACAAAACAAAACAAAACAAAACAAAACAAAACCATTCCTTTAATTAACAAGTTATTGGACAAGAAATCTAGAAATATCTTCATTAATCAGTTGGAAAAATAATTTCAATGCAGTAGGAATGATAGTAGCAGAGTTCCCAAGAAAAGACATTGGGATGAAAGGGTAGAAATTACTTTCCCGTAAAGGAAAGAGACCACAGTTGTTTTCTAACCAATCCTTAAAGAATCAAGGAAGGTCACACCATGGTGCAGCACAGTTTGTACTTTTAAGGAGAGGACTGTGAAAAGTGTTCGCTACTGCAGAATCCTTTCTCTGGGTGCGATTTATTTGAACAAATAGAATAAAATGTCTTTCTCTGTTGATTACTGAAACTGAATGAAAATCAGAGCCACTATAGCACTACCGAGAAACGGTTCTCAGGATAAGACTTGAAAGAAACATCAGACTGCTAATTTTTACTGATGTTAATGGACTCCCAATTAAGTCAGAGTGCTCCCCCAGCCTCTGTTCTTCTGATGGGAGATACAAGGTTTCAAGTGAGTTCTCCTGTAAGTAAGAAAAAGAGATTTTTAAGAGAAAGTTTAGAATCCTACAAAATTTACATACATTAATATCTGCATGTTACCTATTAATGAAAATGCAGACCAGGCTAATTTGTTGATTTGATTTTATTCTCAATGAATCCATACTGGCCAGAGACATTAGAGAATAAGTTTATAAAAGGAAGCCATTTCCATGCTGGAAATATATAATTCTATTCACTTGCAAACTCGATCTTTTTTAAATCTCTGAGAAAATGTTTCAAAAATTTTGTGCTAAAAATATAAATAGAATTCAGTAACATAAAACTCATGAATAAAATTGTGATAGTAAACCAGTCTGCATGGGCAATACAACAGACCAAATATTTGGGCCTGCATGTATTTCTGTTAGAAGCATCCAGGAAGATTTTACAAAGAGACTGTACAAATTGTTAGCATATTTTCTAAGTAGAATAGGAACTGTCAAGGAATTGCTCAAAATATTTCTAGTTACGCATTCCTAAGATACAAATAAAAATTCTTCTGCACATCACTCAATTCATTATTAATCCTTCCTGCTGAAGGCAGAGATGCTTTTGGCCTTTTATGGACAGATAAAAGCCGCACCTGTGTTATTCTGTTTGATGTCACAAAAGCTTTTTAAAGCTCACTTAAAAAAATAACTCTTTTCCTGTAGTGAAAAAGGAGCAGCCCATTTTTAAGGGCCTGAATGACAACCAAAATGCCAAGCCTGTCTTCTGTTTCTGTATTTGCTTTTTTGGCATTTGTTTTGTAAAGCAACCTACTACTAACAAAATACAGTAGCAAGTTAATGTCTGTTAACCAAGAAAAGGGAAATAGTCTAAAGCATGCTTGTCAGTTAAATCCATTTAATCTGTGAAACTGCTGTTTCCACTAGTCAGTAGTCCCAGTTTTTTGCTCACTTACATCAGCTGTGCCATCCAAGCAAATTTTCTGAAGATTTTGCTTGAATCTCTGGTACGGCATTATTCCTGTGTAACATATTTCAAACAAATGCCATCAGAATATAGTTTGCCACATTTGATGAGGACAGAAAAGAAACCAAGACCAAAGTCAAGACTATTGACTAAATATATTAATATTTTTGTACCTTAATCAATGCACCAAAGCAGTATGCTTCTACCACAGTAATTAAAAGAATTCCTTGTAAGAAAAAAGAAGCATTTCAATATTTCCTAGAGGAAGGATTTTAGTCTAGGATAATAATAACAATAATAATACACTTTGGTTTGGGGTTATACTGAGGATGACATTAAGTGAATAAGCCATCCTATTTACTCCTCCCTACGAAGTAGCATGGGAGGCAGCAAAACCTGAACGATTCTCTCAATAACCCAGTGAGTTCTGAATGTTGTTCTTTGTCCTCCACTGCAGTTCAGACATCTGGCATACCTCAGGCGAAACTGCTCTCCTGCACAACTAATCCCTTCCATTGCTTCTTCAGTTGCTCAGAGTTTGTGGAAGGCCATAACACCCTCTCACATTGCTTTCATTAGCCTTTAACTTTAGCAGTCTCTTACCTTTCCTCTTCTCTGTTTACAGCTCTCAGTTCTTTAGACATAATCAGTCAGACATTCTGGACACATTAATGAGAGTAAGAGTGCTTTTGAAAACAGAGTGAACACAGTCAACTGGGAAAATGCACAATTTGGGTGCATTTTTTGTAGACAAGATTTCCCAAAGAAATCAGACCTACAAAAGGTCTACCACCTATACCTAAAAACACCAGTATATGGACATTTTTCAGCCTAAATTAGTTCATGGTACAACAGAATATCTCCTTACATTTGTGGCCCTGTACCAGACTGCAACAGACAACAAGCTGTTTGGGCTGTGTTCAGGTTTTGAAGGAGTGTGAGGCAGCTAGAGGTAGAATAAGACGAGTCTGTACCAGTTTTAAACAGACACGTGCCCTTCTGCCTAAAGAGTTGTGAAACATAGGTGTGACCAACCTGCACAAGCAAATTTCCCTTCAGCAAGAGTGGGCACGATCCATTCGGACTGACTGGTTGAATACCAAGCATTTCCTCCCTCTTTCATGGAAGGTATGAATGATCAGTCTACCAAAATTCAAGCTATCCTTATTCACAGAAAATGGAGCTGTAAAAGAGGCAATTCAGGAGAGAAGGATCCATGGGTTGGAGAAGAAAGGGAAGTACAGAGTCATGCTACCCAGGGTTAAGAGGAAAATGAGAGAGACTGGAAGCATTAATTTCCATACTTCTGGTTCTGTGACTGCAGTGAATCATCAGAGCAATAGTAACTCTCAGAAAATCTGAAGTTTCAGGCTCCAACTCCCAGAGTTTTTCCAATGGAGAAAAAAATTATTATCTAATTTTCAAAAAATATAATCTAATTTCTCTTACCTCTGAACATCATATGTACTATAAGGTTATACTTATTTGAGACATTTTTCATAAAAGGGAGACAGGCGAGTCCAAGTATGATCAGCCAGTGTTTATAGGGCTATATTGTTTTAAACAATTTTTGGAAAATGCGTTATAACCAGCATTTCAAACAAGGCTCATGCTCAGTGTAATACAGGCTTTCCTGTATTAATTCTAAGCACTCTGAAGCCCAGACACAACACTCAGCAGCTCATAAATTTGTCAATGGATGAATTTAGCTTAAGAAAAATAAGCTGCATGTATT
This sequence comes from Acanthiza pusilla, assembly GCA_036630365.1. Taxonomy (NCBI): domain Eukaryota; kingdom Metazoa; phylum Chordata; class Aves; order Passeriformes; family Acanthizidae; genus Acanthiza; species Acanthiza pusilla. The sequence continues at coordinate 527,193 of JAXCHO010000078.1, forward strand.
ATAGGTGTGGCAGCGAGCACCACCTATATTCTTCCAGTGCTTCGACCCTTTCCAGTTGGTTGTAACTTGTTATAACTTTGCCAAATTTTAACTTCCATTTCAGCTTTTTTTCTAATTATAGTTGCAAGCCTTCCATGCAGTTATCTGCTATTTGAGCTATTTGGGGAATTTTCAGTCAAAACAGCTCAGCAATTTCTGAGGGCAAGTGAGGGGAGAAAATCGAAAAAGCTTTTCATGTCCAAAGTGATAAATTCCTTTGCTCTTTAAGATGTCGAAGGGTTACCTTGCTTTGGTGCAGGATGTCCCATTCCTAACTCTGTTCAAAATCCATACCTTGTGCAAATGACAAAAATTTCAGAAGGCACAATTAAGTACATGAAAACTGAAGTGGATATTTTCTAGCTGGAAAATGTTTCCTAAAAGCTCTGCCTACACTGAATGTGCAGCAGCTGTGGTTTGAAAAAATGTGAGCCTTTTAAATGGGGTTCCCATGACACTCCTATGGGGAAATCAGTGCTGCTGAAATGCAGTGGGGTCTGGCAGCTCCATGGGGGCAGGAGCCGGGGGGTGCTGGGGCTCCCCAAGGCATGGCCCAAGGCAGGGCTGGGTCCAGGGTGGTCTCAGCCCTGGCACCAGGCACCTATCTGGGGCCATGCCAGGTCATGGGGCTGTGCGTGGACACAGCTCAGGGCCCATGGCTAGGCTGAAAAGCACCATGGGGAGCTGGAGGCCAGCCCTGCTGTGGCATCAGTGGGACAGGGCCTGACAGGTGATAGATGGGCTGGCATGGGGCCCTGGGTCATGGGCAGGGACAGCAGGGCTCACTGGTGCCCTCAGGGCTGGCAAGTACAGTGACAAGGAAGGGCAGCCTCACCTGTACACCCAGGCTATGGCTGGAATAGGTGTGCGCTGACAGGGAGAGGAGACTTTAGGGGAAAAGACACACGGAAACTGTGAAGGATGAAGGTTAGAAGAATAAGCATGAGGAAAATAGCTGAGTCAGAGTAAGAAAAATGGGGGAGTGGGACAGTAAGCTGGAGACAGAGATGGGTTCATGACACAGCCTGATGGACAGGCAGGAGGACATAAGAGGTTTAGCTTAGCCAGCTCATGTAGCTTTGCAAAAAATGGAAATAAATAAAAAATTGCTTAACTTAGATATTTAAGCTCCCAATAAATACCTGTAGAATTCATGCCTTAAGTGCTACTGTACAAACACAATGATAGTCTAGTACTCATTATTTGAGTGGTGGAGGTCTACACAGTGAATCTAAACCCTTCATCCTGAGAGCAATCAGGCGGTCTCAGCATGATACCACACAAAACGTTTCTGGCTGTTTCAGTGTCCCCTTTCAAATGCCTGGTATTAGTGTAGCAGTGTAGGAGACAATCAGTTTGTGTGGTCCTGGATTCCTTCAAAACCATCTGCTCATCCTGAGTACAATAAGCCCACCTTGGGATTCACATAAGGCTTTTGTCTGTGCTGCTAATAGACTTCAGCAGTGCACACATTTGCCACATTACTCATGTCAATTTTAAAATGCCATTCTGTCAAAGTCATACTGAGAAGTTCAGTATTAATACCTGAGGTGTGGCCACCACAGTAATAGCTGGAAATGTGACTCTGAAAATGAATGGCCAATGGAGGGAAATAAAACCACAATAAAATTCTGAGGTATGTGATCCAAAGTCATTAACAGCAACGAACTTAATGAAAAAAACAACTGAATAATGAAATCAAATACGTAATAGGTTCCTCAGAAATTGCTAGATAATAAAAAGACAGCTGTATCTGTGCCTTTTTTGATCACTCAAAATGTAGTCAACATTAATTTTAAATTGGTTTATTTTTCTGTTATTGCTATGTCTATGTGGGGCTGTAATTCACAAAGATTCAGAAGTATTTTGAAGTTATGAAATTCAGTTTCACCTGAAATACTGCCACTTTTGGTGCAAAAAGACCCTCCCGAATAGGTTTTCCCCAACAGAGAAATTGTGTAATTACATTTAAAAGGAAGTGATGAATAACTTTTGCCAATTGAAAACATGTAAGTAATTTAGGTAGGCTAAATGCAATGACCAGAACTGGAATTTTTAAGGCAAACAAAGATTAAACATTGTCCTGCTACCAAACATTCCTTGGATTCTTTTGAAGCCACAAGGGACAGATCGTCAGTTTTCCATCTCCTCTGTTTTACTGGGTCATGTCTACAAGGGGACTTATTGCTTCCATGACAGGAAGGACCCAAGAGCCTAACCACTTTTTTCAGCTATAAAAGACAGTAGTTTGGTTCTCAGTTATTTGTCAGCATTTCTTCCTTTGGCACCTGCGTTTTTCTGGATGTCTCTTTTCCATTATTGTCAATGATCCACTATGAGAGTATGCCTCACACTTTCAGACTTATCATCAGTTTCCTGCCATTTATACACTCTCTTTGAAATACAAGGATTTCTCATCTTGAATCAACCCTTCAGATCTCATAAACAGAGTTAGACTGTTTTAATAGAGAAGTAAGATTACTTTTGACTTCACTCATTCAAATTGAAAAAATGTTTCCTGATTTTGGGCAATGCATCTGGACTAAAACCTCTCTCTTATATTTCACTTAGTTTTAAGTTTAAGAAAAGTTAAACATTCTTAGGTCAGAATATTAAAATTTCTAAGAAAACTATTACAGGAACAAAATAATAGATGGAATCCTACATTTTGTAACTGAAAAATATAAATATTTTAATAGCAGCTCTCACTCCCTTTTCCTAGGATTTTTGATCTGTGATGTTCAAAGTAGCTCACCAGTTGCATTGGTTCATAGGTGAATGAATATGTTTATTGTCTGCATAGCTTAGTTATACCCAAACTGTTCATGTAGTCCTCAATTAGTTTTTGATGACACTTAAAGGTTTTACTCCTTCTGTAAAATCAATGAGTAGAAAAAGTATCAAGGCAAAATGTGGGAATTCAAGTATAATTAACAAAAACAATGCAACAATATCAGTCTTTTCCCTGACATATTGTGCATCTTAAGGTCCAACAGAGGCTCCCATTGCTTCTGCTGGTACTGGCTCTTGGTTATTCCTCATATCATTCATCTGAATCATGGAGAATATTGTTCAGAACTTATTCTTTATCTGAGCGCTACCATTTCTCCTTCCATTTTCACAACTGAAAAACTAAAATTTTCAGTTAGGGAAAATGGAAGGAACAAAGTAAGTGTCTCATGGATGTTAGAATAAATAAGATCCTAACACTCAGAGCTCCTGATCATTATCATACAATTTTGTGACACTAAACTAAACAAAATAAGTAGGCAGAATGAAACTTTCAAATTTTTTTAAAAAAAGGACTATTGTCCCCAATATATCTACATGTATATGTAGTGAAGAGTGATGTCAGATTCCTATATTCTGAGAGTCCCATTGAATACAAATTAAGTAAAAGACTTGTATGAAGCACCTGAGAGGCCCACATGTTAGTATCTGCTAATAAAATTCGCCCATGGTGACTTTTTCAGAAACAGAAAATCAAAACTGCACATATGCTTGCACACATGCACACATTCGTGACTGTGAATTGGTCACAAAAATAGGATATGCCCTCATATATATACAAACGTGTGTATTATGTATAAATTGCATGCATTCATTATATTTTTGGTTGGATGTTTTTACGCATATGATAGAAAAAACATTCCTTCAGGCTGTACTGCTATGCTAGTAGGCACTGTGTCAAAACCAAACAAAGAGCCAGTTTAGTAGGCCTGCTCTATAAGCTGGAGTGTACAGAAATTTCCCCATTTTCCTCCACAGGTGAATTTTGTAGATCTACCCTCCCTCTGTGTTCTGTGGCTCCTTATTAGTTACAGAATCAAGGACTCTGAAATGATTGCCATTTTACCCTAGGAGATCATGGAAACCTGGCAGCAAGAGGCTCTGCTAGCTGTGCCACAGAGAAAAACATACTGCTGTGTTTTAGAAACTCAGTGTTATAATACAGCAACTATACCATGGGGTTTTTTTTCACATCTTTCCAAATTCTACACTGTTTATAACATTGATATGATAAATATGTCTGAAAAAGCAAGGTTTGAAAAGTCCTTTCCTTGTGCCAATTTGAAGGATGCACAGATCACCTCAGGAGGAATATAAATACTTAATGCTCTCTATTTTTGCTCCTTTCATTCAGCAAATGGATGTCCCTCTAGCTAGTTATAGTTTAGAAACTGTTTTAGCTGCATTCAGCCAAAAACATGCTCAATAATGTCTTGACCAGGATTTGATCAGGTAGCAAGTTCATGTCTTCAGACATACGATCCTCTAGAGACAACCCTTGGAACAGCAATGTATTTCCATCCTATGTTTCACAGAGTAATTATAATGACATTTTATATCCTAAAGGAAATTCAGAGATGGTTCCACAATGCTGACTACCATACTTAATGACTACTTATTTTTCTTGGTCTTTAGGCTTGAGTGTAAAATATTTTTTTCATTTTGTAGTAAGGCAGGACAGGAACTGGACCTGTCTGCGGGAATGTCTGGCTACAACACATAAATAGTTGTCATTCTCCATATATTGTCCACTCATTGAACAAATACTTAATCTGCTTGATATTTCCATTAATACTTAACTGACCAATGTTCAAGTAAGATACTTGAAATTGTAAAGTAATTATTTCATCTGTCAGTCTACCTGATCATTTATAAATATTAGGAATTGTCTTTCATATGTCCTTTTTCTGTCATGCTTGGACTAGCCTGTGTTACATCCTCCAAAGCCTCTTTGTTGTAAATGTTGGTGGGTATTCTCCCTGTTGAGGCAGCACTGTACAGAGAAGAGGCTGTTGAGTAGTCGCTGATTCTTTCAGTACAGCTACTTCCTATTTCACAGACACAAAGTAGCCCTGTTTGCAGCAGGGCATTTCTGGTGGACAGAATGATGGCGCTAACAGACTTAGCTTTTGGCAGTAAGAGAATATTATTCCTAATGCCTGCTCTTCTTTCAAATGGCATTCATACATATAAATATGTGTGTATTTCAAATAGAATTTCTATACGCAGACTAAGCTCTTGAGGGATTTATTTTAAACATCTAAGTAAAGCATATTTCTAAATGCAAATATCTTGCTTTAAAATCTAAATTTCAGATAACTCCACAAAGCTGACAAAGTACTTTAATTTTCATTTCAAAATCCAGTGTCTAAGCCACAGTTTTCTCCAAAATCAAATTCTTTAACTGTTTTTATGCATGAGATATTAACACATATAATTCAGATTCAGTTGAATCTGAAGGTCTACTTCAGTAAAGCATTCAAGTGCTAGTATTCAGCAGAATACTTGAAGACATGACTAACTGCAAGGTTTAGAGTTACCCAGGTGCTTACACCAAATTATTAAAGAAAAATACTTTGCTTTCTTTGCAACATCTCAGAATGGCCAATCCAGCCGGTATAAAATAAACCAAATTGCATTAGTTCCTGCTGGAATTGTAAATTGTTTGGGACAGAGGATCTTTTTATCTATATAAATCTATGAAGTAATTAAAACATTATTAGTTCTCTAACAAGGGGGACTGTCATGAACTATCACAGTGACAATTTTTATAAATATGCTATCAGAGCACGTTCAGTAGACATACAACTGAGCATGTATGTGCTTAAACTTTTGATAAGTAGTCTTCGAAAACTTCTCCAACAGCACTAAACCCTCATATATTTTGAATACTGATTATTTTTCTCCATTGTTCAGACATTTTCAGTTTATGGGGCATCTTAGGCTCCCCTTAGCCCTGATCCTGATTGAAACAGAAAGAATACAATTAGCATTAACAATGCTTTTCTTGAAATATTCCTGCTGAGATCTGAAAGGGAGATGACAACCCACATGCAACAAAAATTATTCCCAAGCTGTTGGAAGTACAGTTTTCCTGCCATGCTGTTTAATGCACGTTTACTTGGTCTCATTTTCATCCCATAACAGAAACTTTCCAACCTAAAACCAAAGGAGACTTGTGAACCACTGGTGTTAGCCACATACATACAAGACAATTTGTAATATTTAAGTAGAAAAGTTACATACTGGTCTGTCTCTGATTATTCTCTTCCATATCAGGAGCTGTGACTTTTAAAATTAGTATTAGTATTAGTATTTATTAGTATTAGTATTATTTTAACTCTAGGATTACAGATTGAAAGCCCAGCTAATTTCTACTTGAGTAACTGTTGCTGCTACAGTGAGACCAGCTAGCATAACTAGGACTCTACTCTGCCTGCAGTAAAAGAGGCAGGGCTGACCACAGCTTCCTAGACTAACTGAGGTCAGGAAATCAATTGTTTATTTGCATGCATGAGAAAGACTGAGTTTGGTTCTGTAAATTCATATACAGCCATGAGGGTGCATGTGATCGTATTTTCTTAAAGGCTGCTATTTGTTTTCTCATTATTAGGTAAGATGTTGGACAGCAAAAAGAAGCCCAATAGCAAAGGGGAAATTAAAGAAATCTGTGCAGAATAGTCAGCCCTGCCCAGGACAAGTTTCTGAAAGCATTTGTTTTCAATCTTATACCAATAGTATTCTGTTTAGCTTTTCAAGTGCTCTCTCCGCAGTTGTGTATGTCCCTGCCTTCTGTTCAGAGCTAAAGTTATTATTGCAAGTTGTTTCACTCATCTTTATTTTTAATAGATGTTACTCTTACGTGATTAAATTGTGAGAGGCAGAAATCCACTGGATGAGAAAGGATTCAGTGTCTTGAGATTTCCTGAAATTTTAGTCTCTCTGTTAATCAGGAATTGTAAACAACACAAAATGCATGTTAACACTTCTATTTTGAGATGGTGCTCAGTATTTCCAAGTAAATTTAAAATGAGGACCACAGTAGAATTCTTATTATAAGTTTTTTCTTTTTTTTCCCCTAGATACTGTCACTCCTTTCATGTGTCTATGTCATTATACTAAAATGTTTTTCTTGTTCACAGCAAAATTCCCCCTCTTTTTGGCAAAATACATTCAACAAATTAGCTTATTTTAATTTTACATGCCTTGATGAAAAGGAAGAAGAAATGGAAACACAAAGTCTTTTGTAACTTTAAATGAATCTATACTCTATTGCAGATGTTATCTCCAATACTTAATGATAGACAGTTCAGAGGTTCAGTGTTAAAGCAGAAAAGTTCAAAAGAATTTTGGGGAATAGTTAATAATTTTCAAAATATTTTGTTCCTAGAAAAATGTAACACTTCAGAAAAATCTGAAATAAATCAACTTAAACTACAACATATATTTTCAAATTCAGGGGGAAATTACCTTCTGCATTTTTAAAAGAAAAGTATTTCTACAGATTTTATGTCATCTTTTCTACAGTTTTAACTAAGCAATAATGAAAAAAAAAGTCCACATCTATAATTATGGCTCTGCAATGCCTGTTAAGAAAACTTACTAAATACCAAATCTGTCACAAGAAACAAGACAAACAGGTTTTTCTCATGTTTCCTCTGTACCTATCCCTAGCCTTATTTTTATGTTGACCTTTTTTCAATTAATAGCTAAATTAGACTGTAAACCTTTGGAAGAAGTCATAATTTTAGCCCACTGCTGAAATTTCCAGAATGATTTGTAATCCTGCAACAACAATAAAGCATGGGATACTTTTTGTTTTCTAAAATTTTGTGCAAAAATTTGATGGAAAGAATCTTTTCTGATATTTCTGAAATCTTAAGTTTTAAACAGTGACAGCTATTTTCAACTTTAATTCTTTTGTCACTCTTATAATAAAAAAAGAAAAAGTAGTAGGGAGCCAAAGTAACCAAGATGTCAGGGCTTTTTATGAACTCTGCTTGAATTTTGCATTGTTTCAGCTCTCTAAATTTTTTCTTAGGTCTGTATCCATAATTACAGGTAAGAAGGAGCCAGAGCACTGTTTTTATAAAAGTATTGGATACATCTGGACAAATTCAGTATGTTTGCTTTCAACACTTTTTGTGTATGTTCTAGTTATGGGCTATATGTATTTTTATCCCCTTGGATTGTCTTTTTGCAAAATTGAAGTGTAGTGTCAAATAAGGTTTTATTTGAGTATGGCAAATTTTCACTGAAATTCATAAAATTCCAACTTTACCCCCAAACATCTTTTGACTCAGTTCAGGTTCTTAGAAGTTTGCAAAATATAACTATACCTGAGAAGAACCTGTCCCATTTTTTCAAATTAAGAAATAACCTTGACTTTGGGCTTTCCTGTTAAAAAATCCTGCCTTACAGCTGGGCTTTCTAATTTCAGAAATTCTAAACTGGAATCACACTGAGATCAAATTGGTCTTAGTGGGCAAGGATATTAACTTTCAGGTTTATAAGATGGCTCAAAATTACAAAAACATTGTCAAAAAAGAGAAGGATGTGTTAAGCAATATGCTCCACCTTCTACCCAAATATTCTTATTTCTACGTTATATTACATATAGCTTTATGGAAGTTCTTTTTAAATTACTCAGACAATATGCTTCCTGTTTTCCCCTTGAGAAGCTATCCCACAGTCCAATATATTGCTATAATTAAGTGTTTTCCTTATAAGCAGTCTAAATTTGTTTACTTCATCAAGTAGCTTCATCAAGTGGTTACTTGCCCTGTGAATATACATATGAATATACATACCCCATGTACAGGGGTCATTCTTAAATATTACCATTCCTCCTGCCTGTTCACCACATTTTATGTCCACATGTCAAGAATGCCACACACTACAAATAATGAATAAAACAACAGCTGACATTCCCTACTTGTAAGGATGTGGTGTATGTTCCCATATTATTCTCATACAAAGCCTTAGCTTTAAGGTTTTCCTAATGAAAGACAAGGGATTTAGTTCTGCACCTCACTAATTTTGAAAACAAAACATACCAAAACAAGCAAACAAAACCAAAACAAAACAATATGAAGCAACCTATCATGTGTTGAAACGAGGAATTAGATCTGACCCACTATTTTTACAGCTTCCCATAGGACTGTGTTGAGTGCAACTGCTTATCACACTTAATTCTCTGTGGCCTATACCAGCCCTTGAATTAAGGGAACAGGCTATTTCTGGAACAGGGCTTTTCATCAGACTGCTGCTTATATGGATGGAGTCCAGGTGTGCTCCAGAAGATGACATTAGAGCAGTTTGAGAAGTTACTTTCCTCAATTCTTCAGTGTTACTCTCCTCTGCAACCTGTTCGCCCTTACAGAAACTGACTTTTTAACCAATTTCAGTGCATCCTTATTTAAAGCACTGCTATCTGACATCACAGCTGATTACACTCAGGTCAGCAAAATGGTTTATAAATACGTAAGTAAGACTTTGGCTGAAGGAAGATTTTATGAATGCAAACAGCAGACTCCAAACAAATAATCTATCAACATTTGGGAGCGAGTAATACATCTTGTCAGAGATGCATCCTAGAATTAAATATAGAAGGGCTGAGGGGCTCAAATTCTTGACTGTTCAGGTTTTTTAGCTATATTAGTACTTACACATCCCTCTCAAATTAACAGAGAATTCTGCAGAGAAAACTTGCAGTATATTAACTGGCTTCATCTGACCTTGTTCTGTGTTACTTCTGTGGAAACGTTTTTGTCCTTCCCCAGGGCAAAGGTGTAGCAATATGAACACATTTATAGTCTAGGAAACACACTGAAGTCTAATCTGGTGAAACAATCTTCACTGAGAGCTAGTCGGGCTCCAACCATTTAATAAGTACCTTAATGAGTACATTTAATAAGTATCTTATTATTTCAGTGAGACAATAGATACAAATCTCTTTTTTAAAAAAAGGTATTTTTCTCCCCTAATTCAGTTTATTTTGGGCAGCATACTTGTGAAGAAAAAAAGAGGGGGTACAGATCTATGCTTATATGCAGAGTAAAAAGGTAATTTTCTGTTTACCTCTTTGGAAGTTTCAACAGACACTTCATTTCACAGTGGCCATACTCAGTTGTTATTAATGAACGGTTTCAGAGTCAGACACACAACCAGAGGATAATAACAAGGCAATAAAACAGGGGCAACTAAGGAGCTGCTGACACATTACATCATCATTTGTTTAACTTTGGATCCTGGGGATTTGATGAAACTATTAAGACATCATTCCCAACCCTTTATGAAGACGAATCTTGCCTTAGACAAGTTCTCTGTCTGATGGAGTGTTTTCATACAGCTCTCAGGAGCCTGAATGGTACCTGCCAATGTCAGCTCAGTAGACACGAGATGTTTCTTGAGGAAAGAGGCTTCAGCACGCTAGAAATGACAAGAATTGGGCAGTTGTTCTCCACTAGAAAGAGTTAATACATATCACAACTGTCTTCTTACACTTTAGATACAATGGAAGGAATAAATAAGTACAAAAGCAGAGCTGAAGTAATTGTTTATGACTCATTCTAGCATTTCCTGCTTTAATACTGTCTGGTTCAATTCAATGAATTTGAAGAGTGTGTCCCTTAGTGATAAGCAACAAAATCATATCAGACTAGGAAACAACCATACTAAGTGTGATGAATTTCAGTTCAGTATGCAGACAATAATTTCATAAATATGAAATTTCAGCTAAGGCAGAGCTAAGCATAGAGGGAAGGCCCCTTGTTTACCTCTTTGGAAAGAACAAGCTAAAGGCCTTCTACTTGCATTGGCTGACTGTATCCAAAAGCTTTGCTGCTGGTGTGGTCAGCAGCAGCATGTGGGAACAGAGATGCTAAACTTCCTGCACTATGTCACAGTTGTACATATGCTGAGAATTGTGTAACATTGTAGCTGTTGGTCAACAGAAGAGATATAAATTCCTGGCTATTTCACCCTAATGAAAGCAGGGTGAAACTACAAAGTTTCTGAGATACCTGTGTTCAAATTACTCTTTAACCCTGACATCAAACACAGCATGTGCCCATGCAAAGGAAGGCATACCACAAGTATTGCCCATGATCCATGAGAAATCCATTTAGCTATCCTGGCTGTTCACTTATAAAGATGGAAATTAGCTCATCAAGATACTGGGTCAGAATTGTTTATATATATAGTGGCAAAAACTGGCAAGTACTATGTCACACAGAAAGCCTGGGTAGAAGAGTGAACGAGTGAAGGAAAGAGAAAAAAACAGAGAAGGGTAAATATTTCTCATGGCATAACAACAAAATATTTAGTTGCAGGCCTGAGCCATCGACTGGCCTGAACTTTAAACAAATATCTCTGCCAGCTGAATACTGGCCAAGTGGCAAGTGGCAACTTCTCCGCAGCCTGATATACACGCAAATGAAAAGGTTTAGGGTGCCAGACACCAGGAAGTCAGTGCTTTTAACACTACCACCCTGTAATTTATAGCATCTTGGTTTGTGCTACTGCAGTTAAGGGTCTGTTAATGTTTGTCTTCTGAATTCTAATTCTCGAGGGTTTATAATTTGGCCATTAACATGCTCTCAGTATCAAAACCTCGGCACACATATTAGCTAGCCAAGAACAGTTTTTAGGCAATTTTTTTAGGAAGAATGTTAGCTGGTTTCCAAAATATGAGAAACGAAGGAAAGAAGGCAGGAAGGAATGACTAGTTAAAATAGTTAAAGATTATAATTTTGTGTGCTCAATAACTTGAAATATCTTGTATTTTAAAAGATGAATTATTGCTATGAGGTGATATTATTTTTCCTGTTTTAAAACTCTTTTTAAGAAGTCTTAAACCTAACCTGCAGGAACCTAACCTTTCAAGTGATTTTTGAATGGCAATTATTTATAAAAATCTCACCCACTCAAAGTGCCATAGATTCACAAGGATAAAGAAGCACATTACTGAATCCCACCACAAACATTTTAAAAATGTAATTAGTAAGAACAAGAAAGGAAAACACATACTTAGGGATGGTCGACAGCCGACTCAACATGAGCCAGCAGTGTGCCCAGGTGGCCAAAAAGGCCAATGGCATCCTGGCCTGTATCAGAAATAGTGTGGCCAGCAGGTCCAGGGAAGTCATTCTTCCCCTATACTCGGCACTGGTGAGGCCGCACCTTGAGTACTGTGTCCAGTTCTGGGCCCCTCAGTTTAGGAAGGATGTGGAGACACTTGAACGTGTCCAAAGGAGGGCAACAAGGCTGGTGAGGGGCTTGGAACACAAGCCCTATGAGGAACATCTGAGGGAACTGGGGTTGTTTAGCCTGGAGAAAAGGAGACTCAGAGGTGACCTTATCACTCTCTACAACTTCTTGAAAGGTGGTTGTAGTGAGGTGGGGGTTGGTCTCTTTATCCAGGCATCAACTGGCAGAACAAGAGGACACAGTCTTAAGTTGCGCCAAGGAAAATATAAGTTGGATATTAGAAAAAAGTTTTTTACAGAAAGAGTGATAAAATATTGGAATGGTCTGCCCGGGGAGGTGGTGGAATCACCATCCCTGGATGTGTTTAAAAGGAGATTGGATGTGGCACTCAGTGCCATGGTTTAGTTTAGTTGAGGGTTGGGACATGGGTTGGACTCGATGATCTTGAAGGTCTCTTCCAACCTGGTGATTCTGTGATTCTGTGATTCTGTAATTCAGGCCTCACCAGTGCTGAGTGGAGGGGAAGAATCACCTCCTTGACCTGCTGGCCATGCTCTTCCCAATGTATCCCAGAACACCATTGGCCTTCTTGGCCACAAGGACACACTACTGGCTCATGGACAGCTTGCTAATCAGGACTGCCAGATCCTTCTCAACAGAGCTTCTTTCCAGCTGCCTGTACTGGTGCAGGGAGTACTTCTTAAATTAACTGCTTACCCTCTACTGAATCATTATGTGTAGGGAGCAGATATTTATAGCTGCAAAACACAGAAAATATTCCCATGTCATATGTACTACATAAAATATAATCTAATAGGTTGAATGAATGAAATATGCTTTCATCATTACATTCAGTGAATTGCCAGTGGTGGATTCCTTGAAAATTGTGCACTAGTCCTGAACTGCACGTGTCCCTACTAATCTCTGGGCTGCACAGACTGGCATATGTGCGGAAAAAGAGTGAAAGAATAAAACAGTGACCATGATACGAGAGATCAGATGTTGCTATAAGACAACATATTTTCTTCAATATTTACTGGTATTATGAGCTGAGAGGCAAAAAGTTGAGCAAAGACCGAGAAAGATTTGTAAATTCTGTTTTCATTTTTGTTTGTTTTTTGGGAGATTTGGGTGTTGTTTTTTTCTTCCTTGTCCACATTATGAAAGCTCCTTATTGTTGGCTTTCACGTTTGGCTCACAGTCTGGACAAAAGCAATCAGACAGTCAGGATGTTGTTGGAAATATATTGGCCCAAAGATTATTACTTGAAAAATAGGCTGTTTACATTCCCTGATGCTTTTACCTTAATGTTCTGATAATAATATTAACAGGATTCAATCACCAATAACTTATGACCACTCTGACCAGTATAATTTCTAGAGGTTGACTGCTTGGTTTTTTTTACCTCTTTTATAAAATTTGACAATTTTTTTAATAAATGAATGCTTTTATTTATATTTTACTTGACTGGAGTTCACTTTGGTTTAAAGTAAATGATAAAACAAGGTATTCCAGGAGTGGTGACTGTGAAATCTTAATAATTGTTCCACATCCAGATCACAGAAAATTTGTAGATAGGGTAATACCTTTTGACAGATAGCTAGAAAATATGGACAAAATTATGCCTCTCTAGCCTGAAGAAGATTTTATATGCTTGAAAACCTGATTGCATTACCCAGCAATGACATTTAATCTAGTAAAAGATTTTACTTTTATCTGCAAACATGGATCAACCAGTGTTCTTTGACTATGTAGGCAAACAAGAGATAGCACCACGACCACTGGCTCTCCAGGAAAGATCCCAGAGAACCCAAAAGAAAGCACTGTGCCCCATAGAAGCTGTGTGAGACAGATCCACCACTTAGGACTCAGAAGAAGTCTCTTCCAGCGGCTCATGATAACATGCAGGAAGCTAAAGAGAGTGAATGACTGAATTTAGTTTTCTTTGTGCAGCAAAAGGTGGGACATATGTCAAGCTACATTTGTCAGGTTACACCCAGTTGTATTGCAGAGTCCACAGGCAGTGGACTGCAGTTTAGCTTCACACCAAGTGAACAATACTGATTTAAAGTGTGTAAAGAAATATTCAGGAAGTCACACAGAACATGTGAATAGAAAAAGACTCAAAATGTGTGTTTCAGTTTAAACAAGAAGGTAATGTATTCTTCATGAGACAAGCCACAAGTTTTGACAAAATGTCTTTCTCAGACTGCCTTTCAGGGCAGCAGTCATTCTGGTTATATGAAATTACTCCTAAGTGAATGCCCAGATGTATGTTTATCGTTTTAATTTAAAACCAGACTTCCCTGAAAATGAAAAGATAGTTTTACAGTTAGCTATTTTTTTCTGACCAAACATTGGTAGTAAAATGTTAAATAAGTTTTAAAGGGAAAAAAAGATATTAAAACAATTTACTCAAAGTTTTTATTGCAACACTTTTACTTTTGGAAGGTACATTTGAATTCTCTGCAAACTATCATTTTTATAAAGGTTTTATAAAACTTAATTGAAACTTTTTAGGGAAGATGATTAGCTGGCAAAGCAACGGTGTTAGGCATCCACAACATGCAAAGACTACGGAACACAACCTGTCAGATGACTACCATGGTCCAACACAATTCTAGTCAGGACTTTTCTGGAGAGCAGATATTTGAAATGTCCAGCCAAAAAGGATGCACATTATTCTGCTTTAGAGCTGCTGCAGTGGAAAATTAGAACTTTAGTTTTTGTTTACAGCAAGGATTATACAGAAATATCTGGCATACATGTGAGTTTCTCTCCACAGTATGGATTTCTGATGCGCTGGGCTGCTCACAGAGAGGGAATCTCCTATTGCAGACAACCAGTACTAAGGCCTTGAAGTACTTTTGCTCAGCAGACCTGTTTTCTGGGCTTCTTGGTTGCAAACCAAGGTTTGTCCTTTTACATTCAAGAAATACTCTGAAATTATTGTTAGTGATAGATAAAATAAGGATACTTTTACAGATCATTTTATATTTCCTTAATTATTAGTTTGTTATCCATCACTGCAGTGATGTCATAACTAGATTTGTACTTAGCAAGCCTGCCCAAACTTTTATAAAGTTCAATATGTTTTTATATTCTACTCATATCTCCATGCTGTTTTACTAGGAAGCACGTATTTTTCCTATTTATTAAAAGAAATCTATCTATCCACCTGAAATCATGCATTGGAGGTTAATTTCGTTTTGGTCAAATTTGTAAGTCAAGCCCGTAGAAAGGAATAAATCCAATGCAATATTAAGATGAGAAATAAATCGTACATCTATTATTCTTTCATATTTTCATTGTGTTGACTTGACAGGGCTCATAGATTCTACACTAGAAAAGTAAACCACACGTGCTCTACAGGTTATTCAGAGAGCAGACACATTTTTATTTATTTATGTTCATTACAGTGAGGCCATCTTCTTTTGAAAGTTTCTTGTACCTGGTTTGAAATTTCCAGAAAAAAAGGCTGAGAAGACATGTCAAACAGAACAGAGGTGTTTTGCTGTGGATTTTAAAGATGAATAGAGTTTCATTAAAAGTCTGCTGTGTGTTTTTATACATCACATTGTTATGGTGTCTTTCTGCAACAGTACCAAACAGGTTAATTTCATCCTATTTCCAATGTATTCAAAGGCCCAGTTAAATATATTTGGCCTGATGTAAGTGTAATGTGTGCAAGGAATCTTCTCAGGAATATAGCCTGCAAACAATTACCAAAGGACAGTCCAGCCATATCCAGTTTGCCTCAGGAGTGATGATTCTTACACATACACTGAGAAAACATCGTATCCAAGATATTGAATCGTGGATTCAGAACATGCAAGGTTGTTTTTACAAAGCTAATTTTTAAGGTTAAAACAAGACTTTAAAACAACAGAATTCCCTTTTGTGTTGCGTTTCCTAAAAGGAATACAAATTCTGAATAACAGTATGCATAGTTGGGACATACATGCTTAATCGAAAGCTATATGAAACTAATGACACCCATGTGACTAAACTTCAGTAAAAACAATGAACACTGTAAAACAATTCAGCAAACCTGTGGAGACACAGGATGCCACTTCGTTGACTACACAGATTACATTCCTTGGCACTAGAGTTAAAAGAGTGGTTATTTCATTCCTATATATTTTATCCTGCTGGGAGATAAATAGAAAACAACAGCATGCAAGAATAATAAATCTATTGGTGAAAATAAATCTGATATTTTACAGCAGTTTTAGTTCATTATTGGTTTGAACAAATGCTGTCTGGAGGTCCTATATCCAGTGAAGGTCTGCCAAATAATATGAATTGTGAAATTTAACCCCTAGTCTTCCAGGCTATTTTCATTTACATTTCTCTAATAAACAGCAACCACCTCAAGAAAGAGACTCCAGTGCACATCCTCAGGAGATGACAATCACAGACAATCATAGCTGAGTATTAGTCCTTCCTCTGTGTACTTTGTTCATCTGTTCTTACACGCCTACCAAGTGACTGAACTTTAGCAAGAGCCAACACTTCACAGCATTAGCTAGTAAAATTGTCAGACTTCTTTCAAAGTTATTTCAGCCATGAACATTTCCTGGAGTGGCACATATTTTAAAAATCCTTTGGGTGAGATCTAAAAACGTCTGATGGAACAGTTCAGTACAAGACAGCACTCCCATGCAGAACACAGTGCTGGGAAGATGCATGCACATACTTGGTACAGCTTCAGCTCCCCACCTTGTTATGCCTCAGGCTCTTCAGAGCACATCTCATGGTAGTAACAGGAGAATCTAGTGTGACAAGTGTCACTTTATAAATTTAATTGTGTCACTCCTTCAACAGAAGCACAGTATCCAACTGAGTATACAGGATCTGTGTTGTAGATTCAGTACTGTAATACTGATTTCAGTGGTTATCAAGTCCTTTAGACCCAGAGAGGAATCTATATCTATATATTTCTTTTCTTTTTTGAAGGTTCAGTACATTTTGCCCATATGACCATTACCTTATGATATGGTAATTGTTGTCATGTAATTATATATTTTGTTCTTAATACATTTTTACTTGATATTTAGGTACATTTCAGAGCAAAATGGCAAATAAAAACAATTTCTTGTAATTGGTATGACTTGTACTGAGAATTTGGTACAGTGTACCTTTTAAGTTTTTACTGATGGAAAACAAAATTTAGAAACATCTGAAACCACTGGAAGTTATGGGAAATCAGAAGAATGAGGAACTGTTGAATTGGTTGAGATTGAACGAAGCTCTGCTCACCCCTTGGACTAAACATTTTTTCCTGTTTTTTCATCTGTACCTATTTCTGGGACACCAGAAGATGAAAACATCAGAAACCTCTTTTCATTACAACATGAGCTGTTTTTCATTTCCTTATGAAAGCGTAACCTGGAAAGAGCAGCTCATTGCCTAAAGCAATATTTTGAGTCAAAGAAATTAATTCAGAGAAAAAAGCTGTTTCTCATGATAAATGCAGCCACTAAGGACACAAATCTTTGCTAAATGCACCTGAAAATTGTGTTTAAGTGCAATGGGACAGTCACTCCCTAGTGGTGAAGTAGAAGTAGCACACTCTGCAGGCATTTAGTCTTCCTTTGCTGGAACTAATTGACACATTTTTAAAGATGAGGGAATTTATCACAGTGTATATGACTCGTGGAAGTATCTCTTGGGATTACAGGAGGTGTGATTTTTCCACCAATGTTTTTCAAAATTTGACTTCTAGTTTTGATTGGCTTGGATATATGCATTTCTATTTTGCAAAATAGAAGCTGAAGTGAATATCTAAAAATAAAAAATGTCTTCACCTCTATATTTTTGCTAGCCATCTGCTAAAGGTGCAGGTTAGATTTGTGGGATGATTGTTTATTCCAATCAAATTTCAAACATTGTTTCTGTTTTTGTTTTTGTTTCTTCCAAAATGTGTGTTCAAGCACTGTGGAAATCATACATAAAGAACATTCTCATTGGTTACCACAAAATTTTCACAAATATATGTCCCGTTCTAATTGCAGGGAAACAATTGTGATCTTATGTGTTTCATGTGGTAATTGTTGGCAAATGGGAATGTTTAATGTTAACCATAGTATATTTATTTCAAGTCACTTGCCTAAGTATAATGTGCTCTGTACAGATAAGTTTTGAAGTGAAATTCCAGCTACAAGCTCCTCTAGTATATAATTTAAATGTATTTTCAGTAAATACTATCTTTGCCTTGAAAACAGAGGAAATGTTTTTATTTCTGTGTTAAAATCTTACTTTTTGTTTGATTTACAAATTATTTGGCTAATGCTGCAAAATCTAACAGAGAAGTAATATTATAACATATAATTTTAACATATTTATATTTAAACAACATTTAGGAGTTAAATTCCTCAGAGAAACACAGATCTTCCCTGAATTAATGCTCTTGTTTTTTAAAACATCTGGTGTAACATTTAGGTAGTATAATTAATTGTTTAGGGGTTTTGGTTAATATATTATTATTTTGAATATGCCCAGTTATTCAGTTGTAAAATGGAGAATTACTCTCATCTTCATGAGTTCAATTGTGTTATCCTATGTTTTCTTGTCTTCAAAAAGTTTGAGCAATTGCTGCATGATACAGTCTATATCTAAACTATAATCTGCATATTACATTGGAAGAAAAAACACAATTTATTTACTATTTGGAAAAAACCAGCATGCTAAACACTACCAAAAAAAATTGTTATAGAAACACATTGAAATATCTGACAGATGTAATAGAGTGAGTGTCTATTACTCGAATGCAGAGTACCCATAAAATTTTGTTGCATATTCATCCAAGTTTTTCTATGGAAATAGAGTAAATGCACCACATAGAGTTGATGATTGTGATTCACTCTGCACCAACATTAAGATGGTCAAAACACTTAAAATAAAACCTGGACCAGCCTTACGGCAGAACTTCCCGTGACTTCAGTGGGATGAAAATTTCTCCCTATCTCTAAACATAATCTACAGGTAGTGTCTTGACAACTGCTCCAAAATAAAACTAGCAAGCTAAAAGCTACAGCTCCAAACCATGGGCAGAATGAGGCATGAAGAATAGTGCCATTTTCAAATAAGGAGGGGAAGCTTATTTCAGAAGAGAAATTAGTTTTCCTAGAGTAGCTTTTAGGCAATGTATTCAGGTTAAGACTCATTTATTTTCAAAAACTAACAACCAGATCTTTACTTGTTCTCACTGATAATGATATTCTCTGATACCTCTGTATCAGACCTGCAAACCTGCTTGCAGATTCTTTTCCTGATGTGATCTGCTGGAATAATGGCTTACATTTATTTAGAGGAAAGAATGCTTCATGCTGAATCACCCAAACCATTTCCCTTAGCAGCACAGTGTTCAATGGAAGTCTTTCACCCATATACCCATGTATCTCCATTAGACCTCTCTTAACTTCTTTTCACCTTTTCATGAAGACCACAGGGAGTGGAGTGAAATGTTTCTGATACAGACACAACTGACCTTCATAGGTGCAAAGCAGCTGCTGTGAAAAGCTGAAATTTACTTTTCATTACCTTCTCTGGGGGGAGGGGGCATATGTGAAGCATTCACTACACACTGAGACCAAGCCCTAACTTCTCTTTAACCTTTCACTTTTCTCCTAACAGTCATTCAGGAGATGATGAAAACAAGCTGAGAGACAGAGTCTAATAATCACATAAAGTTACATGGAATTTCCTCTTGGACAACCACAAGGTTATACCATCCAGGGACCTAGCTGTATTTATGGAATACAGGAAACCTATATCTCCTTTCCTTTGGGCTTTAAAAATAAATAGTCTTATATAAAAATATACAACTGCCACACTGAGTCTCACACTGTATTAAGGCATCTTACCTTGTGGTGTCTGCAGCCAAAGACATTAGTGATGAGGAAGGGAGCTTTCTGTTTCCCTTAATGCACCTCCTCAGGCACTGTCATCTATGGAACACAGAAGAATTCTGTATGTATGAAGTGTTGAGTGCTGGATTGTGAGACTTTTGGCAATAGACAGTGGTTGACTGATCACAGATTTATTCCATAGAAGAAATTTATAAACTACATAAACCTTTTCAGTAACAAGCTCATGTGCTTTTTAAAGAGAAAGGTAGCTGAACTAATTCTGGTACAAGCCAGAAATTACCAGTCAAGACACATGAAATAAAAAATTTCTGTGGAAAAAAAAAATTAAAAGGATTCTATCAGTCTTACTTTTTTGGAGGTGAATATCCCAAAGGGACTGCTTACTCCCTTTTTTTTCAGGATTCAGGAGGTTAAGAGATCATATCAGGACTATTTTGTTAGCATCTGTGCGTGCAAACTAAAACAGGCCAAACTTCATGAATATGCAATCCAAACAGTCTGAGTTTTAAATATCAAACATAAATAATGAACTACTAGAATCCAAGCTAAAGTCAATTATTTTTCCAAAATCATATTTGACTACTTGCTTCATGAGAATTGCAAATTGTTCACTGACAATATAAAAATGGCTAACATTAAATTGCTTCTACAAGTTATTTAAGTAATGAAAGTAAACAGTTTGGAAAAAAAAACCACAACTACTCCAGATTTCAAAGATGTATGATATAAGGGTGATCTTACAGTTAAATGTCTACCATCATTTCATTTGAGGCATCTTCTGAGACTGCCAGTTACTATTAAACGTAATAGATGCTTCCACTAATACTGTGTCCATTAGGAAATAGATGATAATTATTTTGCAGTTTAATGGGCTGCTTAACAGTTGAAATACCATAATGCTAAATATTTTGTCCCCAAATAGATGCCTGCCTACAACACTTAGAAAGAAGTCAATTTATAGTTCCTAGAATAATTTCAATGCATTCAATGGTGCAGGGCTTCACAATGCCTTGGATGCAAAGTATCCAAGTAAAGTAGTATCCATAGTAAAGCTAACAGTAATGTAAAACTGCAGCAATGACCTTGGGTTTTTTCTTTCTTGACATTTACAGAAAACAATGTCCTCATAGTTCAGGGACACAAATGAAAACCAAAGACTAAATTCAGGCTGCAGTTTTAGCACCACCCTGACCAGCATGTGGTTCTTTCAAAACCTTTAACTCACAGGAGGCCACACAATCCTGGGCAAGATTCAGCTTCCCAGAGGCAAGCAAGAATTTCTGACATTCATTGAAAACTATGCTGACTTTTCCAAAACCAAACACCATCATTTGGTATTCTTAAGCCAAAATAGTAAACCTGAAATATCATTAGAGACCTGAGGATGATGGATAATGTAACTTCAACTCCTATGGCAATGGGGAAGGCCACATCTACATTACCTACTCCTTCCAATAACAATGTGGGAAGGTGGCAGCAGCAGGATTGCTTTACTGGTTTTCCTAGGAGCATTTTCTCATTACCATTACACTGTATTTTCTCCTGCTGACCACCACCAGCTGACCCTCATATCAAGCCATGAACCATGTAGTTTTAATCCAGATCTGAAACAGAACCTGCCCAGAATTTGAATAGTGATAGCTTCATCGTTTGGCCTTTCCTATATATGTATAGGCCTTTTTCTGTATGCATAACTGATGCCTTTTTGCTAAGTATTTTAACTGAGGGAGTGCACAGGAAGATACATTCCATATCCCAAACAATTTACTTGTATGCAAGTTGCAATAAGTCCAAATGCAAGGAATCGTAAAGGAAAGAAGTGAGGTGGAGATAAGAATATAAGAATATGCTCAGAGTATAAAACGTCCCTGCACTGCTTAAAGTGGTCCTTGAATTCCCTTGGGATCCTAATCACATTTCCATCGCATTCTGCCCATTTTTGCTGCTTTCTGCTCCTCATGCCCTTCTTCTAGGATTTTGTGCAAAACAAAGTTGTTAATTCTATTCATATTTTGAGCATATATTAACTAAATGTTATTGTTTGACAAAAAGAGTAAATAAAAACGAATGATTATTTTATGCTTCAGCACAAAGACATTCCAAAACACTATTTAGGGGCAGAATATAAAATAAAATAGCAGATTAAATTGATGGAGTCATAGTCCTGCTATAGCATGCTTTATGCTTGCATACAGTGTAAAATGTAACAGGGACAGTATGACATCTTAAATCTTGAAAAACAGTTGTGATAAGGAAGACTATGGTGAACAAGTAAATCCACCAAAATACTCTATTTTTCCATTTCTTGATATTTCTACACTTACAGTCTTTAAATCCCAGAGCTGAACATTCACCTGTAAACAAAGTTTTTTGTTCTCTGTCTGTAAAAACAAATGAAATGCACTGAAAACATACAGCTAACCTATTCAGTTATGTTTTTGAAACATATTCTTGTTTTTCTGCCCTCAGTCATGGTTAGAGAGCCGTCCTTTCAGCCTAATCTCTCCCCTCCAATCAGATGTGCAAACATGTCTCTTAGAAAGCAATACTGCTGGAGTGGAAAGGGAGAAGGTTGAAAACCATCAGTTTCCAGAATCTCATCACTTCCTCTTCAATGTCATACATTTGGGGATGTATTTGTGTATACAGCCTGTGTATTTATGAAACTCCCGTCCTCCCACTTTACCAAAATTCCCTTTTAACCAAAGTCTCCAGAATAAATCACTTCCTTAGTTGTTTATCCTTTATCCAAACTTCTTTGCAGTTCATGTAATAATTTAAGAATTTATGGTCATTTTTGAACACATGCACAATACTTTTATATTAATAAACAGGTATTCAGATGTGTTTTTCCCCAACTTTTTCAAGGAAAGAGGCAACTTAGTATCTTACTTTTGAACTGCATGAACAATGCTGAGCAGCATGTTTTTAACATAAATACAACTATTTAGCTTTTTTTTGAATCAGCAAAACCAAAGTGAAATGGAAGACTAAAATTGTCACTGCTCACAGTTACTGTTTCTGATTTGTAATAAATACAAACTTAAAAATTTTGGTTCATCTGAGCATTAAGTGCATTTTACCCTGCAAAATAATCCATTACCTGTAGCTTGAATTTATAGAATGAGGGTAATAAGAAAACATGCTGCTCCTCTATTTTGTAATAACCTAAGCCTGTTCATAATATGGGAATCGGCTCTGGACTCACATAGGTGCTCCACCTCTTTTTTTCCAGTGTTACCTTGAAGCTGTTTAAATAAATATAGAAATTAAATAAATATTATGTAAAGGAAGACTTTGGTATCAAAGTGAACAGGATAAGAGGATTAGAAGACTTATTCCAAAGCTCTAAAATCAGTGGGAATGTGGCCGCTGGAATGGAATCTCCTACCCTCTAGGAAGGATAGTTTCACTGACAGCAGAATAAAGCTGTTTTATAGATTTAAAGTAACTAATTTTCAAAGTAAATAAATTTTAAATATAATCTAAATGTCTTCTATGTATTATAGAAGTCCCTTTTATCAGGGCTCCTTGAAGCTAAACCAATGTCACCGAAGTAGAGGTAAATGCTGGAGCAGATTTAGCAAGGGTATTGTGCAGAAATTAAAAGGTGGTTCACTGAAACCTCTAATTCTTTTCCGGTCCTTCTATCCAAGCAACATCACCAATGGGCAAGTTCGAAATAGATCTTTTCTATTTGCAGATCCCACCACTCCAATACTGAAGTTAAACTGTCAGTTGTACAAGACTTTCAGATTCGGCCTATCTTTGACCATTAGTCTCCATTCTCCCCTGAGACCAGAAACAAGGGTGCAAATCAGTTCCAGCAGCTATTGTCCTTTCCACATCATTGTCATCTGAAGTGACAGCAGAACTTGAATTAGCTCACGTATCATTAAAAACTTCTATTGTTTCCATGCTGTGTTAAATTTAGACTCTGCTGCTGAAGGTAGAGGCTCTACATTTCCCTAAAATACACCAAGCAATGATCATTTGCAGTCTAAAAACCTCAGAATTCATGGGGCAACCTTAAAAACACAGGAAATCCACTACATAACTCACAAACCTAGGACATGGAGATCCTGTGAAATCCAATGTTTGCAAATTCATTGCAAGGCTGATAAAGGACTGTTAACAGATGTCATTTCTGTGCTGCACATTCCCCTGATTTCAGTGAGACTTTATCATGAGACCAAGCAGATTTCACAGGATTCTCTTATTAGTGATTTATGCAATTAATATAATTAATAAATTTATATCATCTTTATAATTTCTAACACTTTTAATCTTCTAAAAGCATCAATTTTATTAGCTGTGGCAGAATTACTGAAGCAAGACAGACATGCATACATTAAGTTTTATAAAACAAGGTTTATATAAAACAGCAGTTACCTTATCAGTTTAAACTATGTCTGTGCAGCCCATCAACCTCAGTTGTCTCATACAAAAGTCCAAAATATATGTTAGTACTAATATATACATAAAATAACCCAAGATTAAGCAGAGATGTACCAATGATGGAAATGGCAGGATCACTTTTTAGTTGGGAACAGGTACATCCTTCCAGCAAAACTGCATTTCCAAGAATGTAAATGGGGCTCCGTGTTTAGCTGGTATTTCCAAGTATCTAGAAGCTTTGCTATGGCCTCTCTTCTAATCAGTCTAGCACTAAAATCCACAGTCATTCTCTGCTACAAAGAAATTAAAGAGATGGAATCCCCTTCTGGTGTGGAGCCTCAGGACAGTGTACAGGTAAAATACCTCATTATTTGAAAAAAAAAGAATTTAATAAAATCACAATTTTAAATTTTTATTTTACATTCTTTTTCATCATTCATCTGTGGTTTTGATACTTTCTACCTTATTAGAATTTATAAGATAAAATTACACATGTTTTTTCAAAGAAACTGCCATGGCTGGGAAAATGTCCAACGAAAATTTTTTTGCTATATTAGCTAGTGTAACAGAAGCACTGACTTCTCCCTACAGATCTAGATTCATTTTTATCAACAGACACTCAAATCATGGTGACAGCAAAGGTTTGGTTACTTGTCTCAAAATAAAGGTAAAGGACTTACAGAAATTATCACCGAATTACACAAATGAATACATTTCTCTATTTCATCATGGAACACGACTTGTAAAGTTTGTCTGGTGATCAGGCTATAATTTTTGAAAATGGTGAACATTTTTGCGTGCAGAAGAGAAATTAGTGTAAATTGCTAGAAGGATTCTACAATAAAAGCATAATTTTTGTTCTGCTGATCTAAATTTTAATACTCATGCAAATCACCTGTACATGAATGAGCAGACTAGAAGGAAAAAAAAACCAAACCAGTTGCAAACTCAGGGCAAACTTGATTGTCTCTGACTATCTTCATTAAAGATGCAGACCTGAGAGATGCCAACCTCAAATACCTTGAGCACGTGGCCTCACCTTAAATATTGTCTGCAGTTTTGGTCACAACAACATGTTAAACTCTTAAAGTAAGAGTGCCCAAAGAAGGGACACAAAGATGGTGAAGGGCCTTGAGGAGAAGTTGTGCGAGGAGTGGCTGGGGTCATTTGGTCTCTTCAGCCTGGAGGAGATTGAGGGGAGGCTTCATCACAAGCTACAATTTCCTCATGAGGGGAAGAGGAGAGGCAGGCATTGATCTCTGCTCTGTGGTGGCCAGCGACAGGATCCAAGGGAATGTCATGAAACTGTGCCAGGAGAGATTTAGTTTGAATATTAAGAATAGGTTCTTCACCCAGAGGGTGGTTGGGCACTGGAACAGGCTCCCCAGGGAAGTGGTCACAGCACCAGTCTGACAGAGCTCAAGAAGCATTTAGCCAATGCTTTCAGGCACATGGTGTGACTCTTGTGGTATGCTGTGCAGGGCCAGGAGTTGGACTCAGTGATCCTTATGGATGTCTTCTGACTCAGCATATTCTGTGATTCAGTGATTTATCTTCAATGATTGGAAGACAATGTATTTTCCAAAATGGAACCACAAGACTCAATACCTGTAAAATGTCATAACTAAACCACTAATTCAAACATTTCTCGTGGAATATATTTAGACCATTTATGCTACTGTAGACCACTCAAAATACTCAGGAGGTCAAGCACAAGCAGCATTAACTGGTTCAGAGTGACTTGATTTGCCTGTCATCTCTGACATACTCCTCACAGTGCCAGCAAAAGGCAGCAGGCAATCCACCTGCTCAGTCCTCAACATTTTGAACAGGAGGAACCCACAGCTCAAGAATTAATGAAACTAAATAAAATATCTATACAAAATGTTCTTACACATAAAACAAGCAGATATGGGCCCCTGTTGAAATCAGTGACTCATCTGGATTTCTAATTTGCTGTGAAATATTCTTGGATAATATCACATAGTCAGAAAAGATGATAGATGGAAGCACGTGTACTTCTCTGTAAATATGATTCAGGAAACCAGGACATAGTTGAGGAATTTGTTGGCTAGGAAATCTAAGTTGAAAGAGAAGGAAAGACAGAGGTCATGGTTCTTTCCTTGGTTAAAAAACAAACAAATAAATAAACACATAATTGTTTAGTATTAGGAAAAAACAATTCTGTGGTTGTTGTCATACAGAGGTTGCATTATCCTCACACATTTCCAAGAATATCAGACTCCATTCATGTTCTGCATTTTTCATGGAGAGGGAAGGATGATTTCATTAAGTCTCAGCCTTATTTCTTAAGTTTTTCAATTTTCATTGCATGGATTTATGCTGAGAGAATTTTATGGGAAGTCTGACCACTGTAGCACTGCAAAAGATTTCCACTCTTTGGTAATGCTACCACAAATGAAATAAAAGACTCAAGTCATTCACCAGTATTTGTCTTACTGTTTGGCAGAATTCATACTCCCAAGCAGTATCCCTGCATGGAGCCATGGGAGAAGCAGGATCCTCCAGGTCACACGAGGGAAGCCATAATGGTGGGAAGGGTCACTGTGAGATAACCAGTCCTTCTGCAAAAGGACTGAAGTCCCTGACCTGTGTAACCAGAATGTGTTTCAGCACTGCCAGAACCTACAAGGCTCTGCAGCAGATGTAGCCACTGGAAATGCTCTATTGGTGGAAATTTAACTGCTGAGGAAATTTATGCTCCTACAATTCTAAGCAGCAGCTACTTGATAGTTTGGTGACCAGAAGATGTACCTTACTGCTAAATTTACACTCATACATGTCCTTGCAAGTCCAGCTCTTGATGGCTAAATTTTCAGCCTTTTGGCCATGAGAAAATGTATTAATATCAGTGCTTCCAACACAATCCTTCTGAAATCAGTGAATTATACATTCTAAGTAAATTCAATTAAACTATGGCTCCTGTATACCTAAGAAGAAATAGCTGAGTTCTGGAATAACTGACTGAAGCAGACACTCAAACTAATAGTTCTCCCACTCAATGGGATCATGTGTACATTCTGTTTCACACAATCTAATTTGGCTTCCAAAAAAAGATAAACTACATGGTAAGAAATTCCTTAATTAGGTTAGTGAGAGAGAAAGCAGCCCCAGTACATTGCTGCAAGGAGCAATGTGTAAATTTTCTATTCAACACAGCAACAGTGGTCTATTTATTCGACTTATATGCCTAATTAGCAGTAAAATTACGTGGGTTTTTTATTTTAGCATACAGTAGTTATTCTTTATGGGTCTGGATTCTGAACAAAAATAGTTCCTTTAGACTTTGAGTGATGCTTTCTTCAGGTGAGCTCTGGCAAATGCCATTAAAAATATAAATCTGGAAACCTAGGAAGTATAGAAATCGGAAGGAAATTACTTCAGTTTTGCATGAGGTACAATGTTACTTTCTTTAAATAAAATGTATCCTCTGTCCTTAGGAACCCCTGACAGGTTAATTTAACATTTCATTGTACTCTGTCACTTGCCCTTGGCTCGCCAAAAACACACCAGGCAGCTGATATTACAGTATCTGGAGTTACAAAGAGCTTATGTTTACATGCATAATTTTTCACGTCTTTCCAAACACGTGGTTGACTGGCACGTTTCTGATTTATTCATAAGTGATTTTTTTTTACTTACTAAAGAAAAATATCACATAGTGGCATGTGAATTACTAACAAGACAGCAGGTAAATTTAGAGGGTATCATACACTTGTCACCAAGACTGTAATTTAACTGGCCATATCACCATGTTGCCTACTTTTTTTGTGCAGTCAGCTATTCTTATCTCAGCAAGCAGAAAACACAATTTTAGAAAAAAGCTGCATGTGAACTGAAGTCCCCAAAAGAGAAGTAAGCTTGATACATGTGACATGCTTAAAAGTGCATATTAATATATGATAGGAGCAATACAAGTAAAAAGTGTAAAAGATGCATTGTTAATGCCATTACTATAACTCTACATAAAACAGAACCTACAGCTACATGCTGTGAGAGACTCCTAGTTTGATATAATATCTAAATCTTCTAAGAGGAATACAGAATCAACAATGCACATGTTACAAAGTTAAAATACTCTTAACTAATTGTTCTCAGATTGCATTCATTCTCCATTTCTAAGTTCATATTTCTAAAAAGATTCTGAATGGGCATAGATCTTCGTAAAATACTGTTAAATCTCTTTCATAAATTCACTGAACAAAAGATAAAATTATGTTCAGTAAAGTTCAAGAAATAAAGATGCAAAGACTAAATTGCTAGGTGCAAAGATCGGAGATTGCTTACAGGGTGTAATCTTTACAGTTTTCTTGACTTTATGAGAATGGCATGTTTTAAAACACAGCCAAATGAAAACGCACAACAGTAGTAAAGGAACAGCCTCGCATAACAGCAACTGGTGACCTGAAGCATATGCTGAAATGGTCATTTTAGATAGCGTGACCACTGGCAAAGATAGTTGAGTCTTCTTGCTTGTACAGTAGACATCCAAACAGGGCCTGACAGAATACAAAATATTCCAGGGACACAGCCATTAGCAGCTCTCAAGTCAAAGCTGCCACACTTTTGCATAAATAATGAAATACGCAGCAATTGAAGAATTACTCTAAAGTTTATTAACTAGGACTCTTCTTGACTTTTCCAAGTGGATAATTGAGATGGATTCCCATGCTTAGGCACCTCAGAGCTCATGTGCTGTGAAAAGCTCTGGAAAACCTATCTGAGAGTAAGTAATCTTAAAAGCATCTATTTGGGACCTCTCCTTTACTGGCAATACACCAACACATCAATTTGATATTAAGCAAATTGGATCTATTATTCTATAACAAGATCCAGAATTTGTCTTTAAATTAGGATGGAAACAAATTAACTATTCCCATTCTTCTAATTAGGGTCACACTCCCTAGTAATATTTCTCATGCTTAAGTTTCTTAAGAAGAAAGTCACCTTTCTCTGAACTCCTCACTTGCCTGTGCAAGTAACTAATCAGTTAAAAACACTCAAGTCTAAAGTTGATAGGACAAACTCTGTTGAGAGTATGTGTGGTGAAATTTCACTGAATCCTCAGTGCAGGACAGAGTGTTGGCTAAACCCAAAGGGTTATCAAAACATGCTGATAAATCCCAGATGCAACCTCAGATTTTCATGCTTCCTATTTTGTGAAGGTCTTGAAAATCATTCATGGGAATTTTGTTGGGTGTTTTCTTTTTTACCTCCCTTCCACAAATTCAAAGTAAACTGGTCTGGCCTCTGGTACCTGGCACACTGGCATGCTTCCTCCCAACAACCATAAGCCTGTCTGAAAAACAGAACAACATCTTTGAGATGGGCCCCACCTTCAAAGAAACTCCTGAGCACTGCTCACCTGATGAAAGCATTAACTGTTTTTAGTTGACTTGATTTACACAGAAGCAGACAGCTCATTAGCTGAGCTGAACCTGAAGATATAAGTGTAATGCACATGCAGATGTTTTCCTATCTACTTGATGTCAATGTTGCTGCAGCTTTCCTCAGCATACAAGTACAAAGACAGCAGTGATAAGGCTTTGCAAAATCTCCCAGCAGCTAAAGGCAAGAAAGATGTTGGAAAGATTTGTATCAGGGCTACTTAAGTCAAAGAAGTCAAATTAACGTAACCAAATCTCAGTTGTTAATATATAGGATGGCACTAGGCACTGCACACAGGACTGCACTATACATGTATTTCACAGAAGTAATAATTTAATATGGCCAAGAGGTAAATGGAGGGCCTGGCACCCACACGCCAATCACTAAGAAATCTACATTTTTAAGAAGATTTTTAGGTTTTGAGCCTCAAGTAAAATTATACCTAATTATTTATATAATTAAGGCATCTTCTCTAGGAGTAGTCTTGCAAACTTTAAACTTGGATCAGCTCGAATTCTCAGGTCACTAAAAGAGTTCTTCCTGCTCTCTTGCTTTTCAGACATTGTTCTTTCCTTGAGTAAGAAGGTTTAAAATAATAGTCTAATGAATATACAAAAGGTGTTCACAGTATACCAAAAAAATGATTCTACCACGTAACTAAAATAGATAAACTTTAATGAGCAATATGGAAAATGTTTCATACTCATCAGTTCTTAAATGTCAAAGCTACTTTCTGCTGTCTTTCACTCACAATTCTAATTAAAATTACACCTCAACATCATTTCTCAGCTAGAAAGCTTAATAGTAGCTCCCTATTATGGTTGCTTTTCTTGGCTTTTTATCAAATCCTCACGAGTCATAACAGCTATAGATTAATCAACCTGCTTTTCCTCAGTGCATTAATTTAACTTCTTTGCTCATATAATCTGTCTGTGTGGAATCTGAGAGTCTTTTATTCCTATTGCAAAAGATTGTGCAATTTGATCCTTAGATCAGCATACATTAAGAGTAGGAGTCTTCACAGACTGTCTGTAACAGAATGCCTCAGTTATCACTTAACTTTTGCTTCTTATACTCATAGTCTTTGTGAGATTATTTTTTTCTTTCCTAATGAAAAATTTGTCTCATATATTTCAACACTGAAAATACCCACTTTCTTTATTTTCCTCCTTGGCATCTATTTAAGCACCTTTTTATCTTTTTGTCTCCTAGATTAGTATTGTGTTTGTCTTAGACTTTTAAATCAATTCTTTCCCGCCATTCTAGTTTATTGATTTAGAAGACAATAAAGTGAACAAGAAATGAAGTGAAAAAGGCAGTGTGAATTGTATTTGTGTATGCTTAAGTATACTTAGGAATAACCATGTACTAAAATCAAGGGCTTTTGCTTCTGTCTGGAGATTCTTATAGGCTTGTTTTTTATAAAGCTGGACAGTGAAAGGGAATTTTGCTTGCAAAATTCATTACTTTGCAGAACAATTTCTATCTATGAATATATGGCATTAATAAGACAAAAATCAGAATGTGTAGATGGTTAAAGAAGGAGATAGCAATCTTGATAAAACAAAGAACAGAGCATGTCTGTGATTTTGGTAAGCACTGAATACCCAAAGGCCTTGTTTTCCCACTTTAGAAACAAGCAATTTTTCAAAAGTCAATGTTGGTTATTCATTTCCAGTGAAAGCAGAATACGGTGCCCATGTAAAAAACAATTTAGACCCCAAATTTCAATTCCCAAATTGGCTATTCAACTGTAGCCTTGTAAACACTTTTCAGGTTTTACATTCACTACGTTTAGTCAGTGATCAGATGGTCACAATAGGCTAATGTGAAGCCCTGTGTGAGAAACCATATTACATGGATAGCTTAAGAACTCTATAAGCAGTGACTAAGTGAAGACCTGGAAACCACTTTCTTGAATTTAATTATTAAATTCTTTAATTATTAAATTCTTCTTAAATTCCAATCCCAGTGCCTAAGTGTTTGTATTTATTAAAATGTACTGTGATTAAGAACACCACTAAGAACGCCAGATTAATTGCAATAAAGTAGGGGAAAAAATCAAAACCAGGAAGACTTGACCGTTCTTAAAAGAAAGTTTGGTAAAAATTAGTTATCCATCAGCTACAAAGTTGGGCCACTGGAATCTAAATCCTTTTTTGAAACTAGAGGGCCTATGCCTAATACAATGGATTGTATTTTGGTCTGGAATTTCAAAGATTTTTACAGTGATACTCAATGTATTATTGCAAATTAGCTGGACTTAATCAAACAGAGAAACACATCCCATTTCCTTCTTTTCTTAGCATATAGTGGTCTACAGTGTCACTTAGTTTTGCTCAGAAGAAACCAAAATATGCCTTGAATCATAATTTGGAAAAAAATTGTAGATTTGTGGTGGTAGTGGCACTGACTACCTGCCATAAAGCTTTTTAATGAGCTTCACCATCTCCATATCAAGTTCTGTAATGAATGCAATTTGATCCCAAAAAAGCCCTTTTCAGAAACCATGTAGCCTTTAAAGGGCCACATATAATATATTAACTCTATTTTGATGAAAAACAAATCTGCTAGATATTTAACAGACTTCATCCTGAAGCAAAAGCTTGTATATGATGTTGTTCTTGGCAAAATAGCTTCAGCCTCCTTAGGAGCTGTGATTTTCTATTACCACCCCTTTTCAATAGTAATGAACATAGGGTAATCAAAAATGTTATATGCAGGAAAATACAGCATATTCAGGAGCTATATTATTCTTCTCATGCATGATGACCAGGTTCCTGTTGCTATAAATCAATGCAGCACCATTTAAATTTATGGAACTATCCCAAGTTATAGCAATTCAGGTCTTGCAACTGCATTCTGCTTCCTAGAGCTAGAGGCAATTGTGACAGGTTATGGCACATGCTGTACCTTATCTTTTTGAGCAAGACATTTGCTCACATTTGCTCCTGTGATGACCTATGCTTTTAGCTAAGGATGATCCATCATTAACAATGTTTAAACTAAGTAAAATAAACTGAAAACTCTTATACATTTCAAAGACGGTGTAACAGAGAGTCAGAACTGAAAAGTAAAAGGAAAAAACCCAAGCCACAAAAGCAGAAGGCAGGTCTAGATTTCCAGCACCAACATTTCAAGGTATAGAGGCATTCAGGTATTTTTTCAGAGAGAGAAGTAATTTGAAAAATGTGGTCATGCATCTAGTTTTAGATCATTATCTCCACCCACTTCCCTTCCCATAGAGCTTGGAGTAGTCGGGTCCAGGCTCAGGGCCATCTTTAGTAGAAACTGTCATCTTGAAAGGCTGTATTCTTACAGAAAATATTGAATATATTTCATTAAGAAAGATTCAGGTAGAAGTTAGTAATGACAATAAAAATAGTATTTTTTCCTTTCTTGGGACATGGGAGAGAGTTCTGTGCGCAGTAGCTTTCACTGATGCTTTTTACAATTCATTTGCTTCTCTCTGGGATGTTCCTTAAGCAAAGATCAGATTGTTCTTGCATGGAATACACAGATGGAGAAAGGTAACTTGCCATCCCCATTTCTCAATAAGGAGAGCTGTCTGTATGTAGGATCCTATGCCATTAGGGAACTGTAATTATTTGGTGGGCCACTGTGTGCAGGAAGAGGTTCACTAAGAGTGCTCCCATGACAATCATTCAGTGAAGAGTGTTTGTGCCCTGATACTAGATCATCATAGTAGCAGATACAGTAGCATGTATCACTCCAAAGAGAGTGGAGTGATTCAGGATCCTACTCCTGTACAGGTGTAAGTGTACTCCTGCAGAAAAGCGCTTGGAGAAGACTGATTCTCACTCCACAGCGTGCCAGGAGGTGCTATGACACAGCATCCGTGGCCTTGTAGTCCTTCTTACAAGTCCACTCAACACCTTATTGTGATGAAAACTTTTCCACCCTTGAGTCAGTCAGTGGAGTTGGTCTTAAAGGAAAAGTAGGGCCAAATCCAGGGAACTTTACTACGTCCTCACAGCAGCTGAGGCAGCAAGAATGTCCACCATATGAAGGGCAGTAGTTATTGAAATCATCTTATCCCTTTAAGACAGCCAGAGAAAATCTTACTGTTCTACCAAAATACTTATAGAGATCTTTTTGGGGGAAAAAAGAGCAGAAAAAGGGTGACAGAAGAGACTGCATGTTCAGCTAAGTCTGTTGACATAAATTTTGGTGTTCATACTAATAAATTTGTTGCTTGGTCTGTCAGAAATCAGGGTCAGTTATAAACCAGACATCAAAGCACAACTCACCCTTAGCACATTTTAAAGCACAATTGTTACTATACTTCAAAAATATTTTTCTAGTACTTTCAGGGTAATAAAAAAATGCTGGTTTATAATTCGAGCTTGAGGGAACCAAATGCCCACATTCTAATGAAATGCATTAATGATAATAATTATATCAATTGATTATATTAATTTCCTATATCCCATTTGGAGAGGAAAGAAACAACATTATCCATTCTCTAAAACTTCTCACACATGAAAAACCCTGAAGAACAAGCTCTACAAACTTGCTGTTTTGCCAGTTCTGCACAGCTGTCATTGCAGTTGTATGTATTCAGTAAGTGCCTATATAAATATATAATTCCAATAGTCTCCTAGTGAACCCAGTTCATGAAGAAATTGTATGTGATATCTCCGATCTCAAAGACAAGAGGGGACAAACAATAGACAGGAAATGTGTCTGTTTCCCGTAGGGATGTGTGCACTGGTGCAAGGATGTTCTGTCTCACTCTCAGTGATGTTGCTTCTGCTCTGTTGAAGGGCAAATTCCATAAAGAGCCTACACAGATTTTCTGTCCATCAAACTCAGCGACATTTAATGCTACTGTTTGGAATTCATTTCCTGTAAATAAATTTGCAGTTGACATACCATATATCATAGTCAGCATTCACATGCAATCTACTCAAATTAGTGTGTGGCTTAGAAACTGGTATCATTCTTCTGAAAGTAGAAAAACCTCTGGTCTGAATAGTGAGGCCAGCAGCTGCAGAAAAAGAAATGTTTTTCCCCCCATCAACAAAGGAAGAAAGAGTCTCCCCTAAGATATATCTGTTTTCTCTTGTCCCTAGCTCTAAGTTTAACTGCTCTTAGTACAGAAAAGTTTTCTTTCTAGTACTGATGTCAGTGAAAAGAAAAAAACAGTATTTCCTTTTGTACAAATGCAAGGATTGAGCAGAATCCTAAAGGGCCAGATTGTTAAATTCACATTGATTTAAGCTAAACTTCTAGGCTTTACAGCTCATGAGAGGCATCTTCATACCATCAGATTGTTTTGGAAGTTCTTTTCTCTCTCTGCTGTCAGTTTCCCCATCTCAGTCCAGTATAAAGTATGCTGGACAGTTGTTCCAGCATTACAAAAGGATGATCTCACTCAGTCAAATTGTCTTTCTTCTAATTCATGTTGTTTTGGAGACTTTTCAGACCTAAAGAGGGATAACTATGGTACAGGACTCTGACATTTCAGCTGAGTTACAACTATGCCCACCAACTACACACTGTAGACACAGGCTAAGCTGGAATGTTCATTGGACTTTGGGATATTGTAAATCCTTATTTCTTCTACAGCTGAATATCCAACTGCATGCTTTGATAACTCAGTATTAGGCACTTGCTGGTGTAATTAGGTCTTGTTCTTCCACAAACCAATTTGTGTCCCTGATGCAGCAAGTATACTGCAGGTAGACATAAACACTATGAAGGCCTTCATATAGTATGGTTTCATCTTTTCTCCTCTTTCCTATATAACAGCTCCTAGTTTCTTTTCCCTCAGATACAGATGAATACAAACAAAGCATGTTTGAATGGAGAGTGACCATTGCAACATTGAAGTTAATTTTCCTGTCTTCAAGTCAACCAAATGGAGAATTCTACCTGAAGGGGAGTCAGGTCAAAGAAGAGAATTGCTGACCACAAATATTGTTTAATCAAAACATAAATACTGAACTAGAGGATAAACAGTAACAAAATTTGCCTTTTAGACACACATTTTTAAATAGTCCACCAGTTGGACAAGGGGCAACAGGCACAAACTGAAACAGAGCAAGTTCCATCTGAATACAAGCAAAGAGTGCAAGTTTTGCAAGAGTGATGGAGAACTGGAATAGGCTGCCTTGAGAGGCTGTGGAGAGTCCTTCTCTGGAGATATTCAACACCTGCCTGGATGTGATCCTGCCTTAGTAGGAGGGTTGGACTGGATGTTCTCCCAAGGTCCCTTCCACCCTCAACCATTCTGTGATTCTGTGTCATTCTGTGATTCTCTAATTGTACACACAGACCCTTTTCTTCACTCCCCGCATCCCTCATTCTTGGAGCTTGTCACACCCAGCTTCCATTTTGGGCTTTTCTTCTCCCACTCTCATGTTGTCCCTGCTGTCTTCCATCTGACATGTTGCCCTTATTTTTTAGGAGACTCAAGTTCTCTCTCTGCTCATGCAACCAAAACCTGTTGCACATTTTTGTTGATTTACAGGGGCCACTTCAGGTCACTACCTCTTATGCCTATAAAAACATTTCTCTTTCTTGCACCCTCATTTTGAGTGTAGGTCTCCACACAACCCCCAAGGGCCACCGGAGTGTGCAGAGAGGTCCAAACTGACAGAAGAGATCCCAGAAAAGGACTCACTCTCAGGTTCAAGTCTCTAGCAAATACCTCCCTGTATTTCTGAAGTTTAGCTTTTACATGGAATTTATAATAACAGGAAAGAGAAATATACAGACTTTCAGTACTTGGAATGGCAATATGTCATGTGGTTAGGAAAGGTATGTCTGGGAGTATCATATAGCTGTTACTCAGCCTAGAGACAGAGGAGCTTTGTGTGGTGTGCTGAGGCTTCTTGAGCGAGTGAGACCAAAATACAGACACATGGCTGAGGCTGTTCTGGCTTAGACTGACACAGACAAGTTTCACCCCCAAAAATAAGTAACTATTTTTTCTTATGACAACAAAAGTTTGTAAAGCTGAAAAGTTAAGTCCCAGTATTAGACCAATCTGACTCCATTTTCACAACAGGGCAACCTCTCACTCCCTGCAATCCTCATTCAAGCAAGGACCAGAATAGTTTCATATCAAAGCAAAATAAAGAGGAGGCTTATGGATCATGTTCCATCAAGCAGAGGGCAGTTGATCTGTCTGGAGACCTCACAAGGGAGAAGCTTGCTACTTTATCTTGAAAATCAGCCATTCTGAATTACTCAAGAAAATTCCATATTTCATTAGCTTTCTAGTCGTGAATAATTAGATAAAAAAGTTGTAACCACTAAGATTTACAGCAGTAACACAGGAATAAAAATATTTAGAAAAAGCAAAAAATGTTTGCTTCTTAGAGATTTTAAAATCCCAGCCTCCTATGTTCTAAAAGATAAGAAAGTTAAATTTTTCTCTTAGAAATGGTAAGTTTTAGAGACTCCATTTGGAGTAGGATACTCTAGGATTTGTTCATGCATAAAATAAATAAGGACAATCTATAGGGGTGGAGAGAAGTAGTTGTTTATGAATACCTGCATGTTTAATAAAGAACATTCAATAATGTCATTGAAAGGGAACAGATGGAAAGATCTCAATTATACAGATTAACATAGGAGTTCCTATCAGTTCCCTTAGTAGAAGCTAGACATTTTCAAAGCAAACTTGGCAATAGTGTGATTATTTGGTGAAATTTATGGTCAGAAAACAGCAATCTAGAGGAAGGAAATAGTCCAGTTTCTTCTTTCCATGCAGTACAGAAAACCCCACAAGTCATCAGTGGCGTAGGTCTCTGATGAATGTTTAGGCAAAAGCAGTTGCAATTCGATATACAAGCAGCATATAAAACATATTTCTGGCAGGAGAAAACACAGTGTCTTACTGAAATTATATGCACATCAACGAGTTTGAGAAAGAGATCTTCATGATGATGAGAACGGATCCCATATGATAACCAGTAGCAGTCACTTCATATTGCACACAATGAAGTCAAAGCAAGAATGTGTGCCACACACAGTGAAGTTGGATATTCTACAAAAAAGACACCCTAAATCCAAGTGAATTTATACAAAATAGCCTAATTTTATTACTGGCACATTACTGACCACACTATACTGTAAGAATCTACAGTGATTTCTCCAGTGTGTGGAAATGGAGGTTAACTAATTACAAATAGCAAAGCAACTGCAGATAGTGGAGCTCAGTGGGTTCAAAAGTTGGATTTTGGAAATAGTATTCAAGAATTCTCTGAACTCAAGCACAAACATTTACCAAACCATCTGTAAACAATAAGAACAGTATATGCACTAATATTTACTGAGCACAACAGCAGATGAGCTATGCAACACCTAGTTTCATTCCCTTAGGAAATTCATAGTTTATATATATTGCCAATGTCTATGTAGTTCTCAGTTCATAAAAGGTATTTTCTTTCTTCTGCTTCTACTTAGCACATGGAGTTACCTTGCCACTCATTCTAGGCTTTCAGAGATGTCTGTTCAAACTCAGAATGTGTCATGACTCCTGTTATCATATCCAATTATTCCTCTCTTCACCAAAAGGAAATGAACACCTTCATTATGTCCATTTTCTGAGAAAATCTAGATACCCTAGAGTACTTGCAAGTAGGATCTGTGGGGCACAGAACTATGGGAAACAATAAACAAAAACATGTAAATAAAAAAACATCCACAAAGACCTGTTTAATTTGAAATATTAAGGAGATCAGATTTTCTGTTTCTTCTTATCCAGAAATCCTCTGCTTTAGTCAGGTTTTGTACTAATTACATTCTTTCAAAAGTCATCCTCTGCTGCATTGCTGCAGAACCACCAAAGTGGTTCAAACATAATAGTGACCTTGTGAGCATAGACATGAAATTAGCCTGCAATCATCCACTAATTTAATAGTGGCCAACCAGCAATATTATCTATAGCTACTTTTTAATATAAGATCAAGGGTCTGCACAAGGACCTGGGAAGCCAGGGTCCTGACATTTTGTGCATAAGCATTTGGTATTCTTTATCTGGAAAAGGTGTACAAATTTTTTTTACTAGGAAATACTCCACTTTTTTTATTATTGTATTATTGTATTACTTCCCTCCATTAGCATGTTGCTAATAAATTATCCTCTGCTCTCTTATTTTTTTCTTGAGTAATCTCAAGATATCTCTTAAATCACACAAACACACATTCTAAGAGGAATTTAATCCATTACTTATCTGTAAGTGCATCTAAATATTTTCAACAAAAATAAATTTGTTATGGAGAAAAAATATTGTAACACATTGAAAAACCCTTTAAACACCTTTAGCCTAATTCTTTTGAGAAAATGGTTCTCATAGCCATTTCAGTTTCTTGCAGACCCAAAGTTCTGTCTAGAGAGTCCTCCATTTATCTAAGATCATAACTATTTCAGTACTGACTCCCCCTCAGCTTCCACAATAGCTCCAATTCCAACTATGCTGATGTAATGTTTTTAAGGGCTGAAGCAAATACTGCTGCGTCACAGAGGGGATGCGAACCCCAACGTAATCAGCTGTTCTTGTCTCCTCTGTTTAGAACAGCAGCCTCCAATTAGAGCTTTTCAGAAAAACTCAAAAATTCTCACTGTAAGATAAAATCAAAGCTTTTTGAGCCAAAGACCTTTATCTTTTGGCTCCACAATACAAGAAACTTTGCTTATTTTTTATCATTTTGTTTAAATTCTGTATACATATGTACCCACAGACAAGTAAGCAATATTTGTTCTTAGCCTCTAGGCAATGCTGACAAAAAAAGGAAAAAAATAATAACCACATGGACTACTAAAACCTTTTTAATCTCCTACACTGACAAATCTTAAATACTGTGCGAATTTTCAGAAATACTTATTTAGGGAACCTGAAGCACAGAAGGCAGAGCTGTCTGCAGAGATGTATTTCGCTTTCATAGTAATATTCAAGTTTTCAACTTTTTTTAAAAATTTTTTTTTAATATTACTGAAAATTAATTGGGTGTCAAGAGCCAAAATTTCCCATTCAAAAGGCATCTGATGACTCTGTTGAAAGTAGAGCCCTGGGAGTCAGAATGCAATTTTTCATTCCAGAGTATTCTGAAACAGGTGGAAGACAATCTGAATAGCATCTGTCATGATTCCAGCCCACCTCCCTAACTACTGCTCACAAAAGGAAGCACTTAGGAAGATAAGGGCATTAACCTTAGGAAGATAAAGGCATTAACTAGATGTTTTCCGTAAGGCGAAAAGCCTGTCTAGTTCTGTCTCTTTCAAAGTTCTGTACCAGAAAACAACAAAAGCTATTCAGAAAAACAAAGAATGTATAGAACAATATACTCATCATTTACATAATTCTCACCTTTCAGTTAAAAAAACATTTAAAAACCTCAAATACTTCAAAGTTATTTTTACAGAAAGGTCTACTAATAAATATTT
This sequence comes from Acanthiza pusilla, assembly GCA_036630365.1. Lineage (NCBI taxonomy): Eukaryota > Metazoa > Chordata > Aves > Passeriformes > Acanthizidae > Acanthiza > Acanthiza pusilla. The sequence goes on from JAXCHO010000078.1 coordinate 567,332, forward strand.
TACTAAGATTTATTAGTAGACTAAATTTATTGCTGCTTCCAGGAAAAATACTGACAAGTTTCAAAGAAAGGGACAACAACATGTTTCAGATTTAACACTCTTAATTAGTAACCAAGCATAAACACTGAAATCTTTTCAGCAGGACATGATACAGATTTTCCAAGGTCTGGATCAGAATTTCCACCTACCAATATCAAATTAATGAGGCTAATTTTTTGTCACAATTACATCATTGCAACTCTGCTGTAACTACAACACAAGCACAGCAAGATGTTATCATTGCTGTTTATCCCTAGCTAGTCTCACTTACGCAAAAGAGTGACTATAGCTAATTTTTAAATCCTGTGGCTCTCAACTCTGCTGTGAACTGCTCAGCCACAGCCAGGACCTGGCTTCATGACTACTGCATTTCCTGACACCTGCTCCTCACAGCCCCAGCTCAGTCACTCTTAACTTTTTAGTTGAGATTCTCATTAGATATCCTCTAGCAATACAAAAACACAAGGGAGGGAGATCTTGCACATTACTCTGTTTTTTTTCTTTTTCAGACTAACTATTGTGAGATTTGAGACTCTCTATTTGAGACTACTGTGATTTTTTTAACTGATTATGTTGAGTCTTACTTATGCCTGTAGTTAAATTTAGCCCATGAACTGAGAACTCCACAAGAAGAATTAAACCTCAAGGCTCCTGTTTTTCATCAGCTCCTTTTTCTTGACAAGCTAAACCTTCAGAGAATGTCAGCCATAATCACATTTTGCAAAGACAGCTCCCTGCTACTAGTTTTCCTCAGGTTCATTGGGCAGGTGTCAATGTCTTCCAAACGCAGCATTCCTCATTTAAATTTCACCTGTGATAATATGCAGCTACCAGAGGAAACTTCGCAAATTTCTTAGGGCATGTTAAATGTCTGGAAGTTAGCCACCAGCTAAAAAAATTAGAAACTAACTTCAAATACAGAGAAAGAATTATTACCAGATTCCTTTGGATGAGCACAAAAATATTGTGTGATTCTTGCAGAGAGCTGACCCTAAGTACATTCAATCAGCAGAGTGAGTACCACTGGCTGGAGACCACCAAACCCAATCTCCTTCACAGGTAATGTTAGTTATTTGCTAATCAGGGGACATATGACATCTGTTAGGATGGAGGAGCCTATCTCGTTGCAAACTTATTTATTTATTTATTTATTTATTTATTTATTTTCAAATATATCTAACTCTGACAAATGAATACGCAGATGAGGTATATAAAGCCTGTCATTAACATTTGCATTTACAAGCTTTATTGCTTTGTGCTGTTGATACCTTTATTAATTTAGTTTAATTGCTTGCTGGCAAAGATTTTAGGGGGATGGTTTTGTAGACCAGATAATGTATTTGCCCTGAAGTCCATTAACATACAACAACAGATTCTACAAAAATAATCTACCAGAGTAGCAAGCACTAGTCACTTATGAAGAAGTCTATCAAAGTCAAAACAAGGAGATTTCTTTCATATTTGGTTTCATGATCTCAACAGACAGAAGGATCCCTGACTTGGGCTTCTATTGGATTCTCTTGGATGATAAACCAATAAAATTAAAATCTGAGTATCTCCACAACTTGTGGAATGTCTTCTCAAAACCCCATTTCTTTCATTAGATCTTTATCAGCTATAAGTGAAACAAGGTCTGAGAGACTTCTCCATGATGGTTCTGCAAAATCTCAGTAACCTTTTGTGTTTCAATTCACTAAGTAGCAACAAGTACTTATTCCACCCTCCCAAATAAAACCTTAATGATTTGACTTACTGATGTGTTTTCTTGTGAACAAAAACCTGTCATTCTCTGTCTCTCATTCCCAGCCAGCTTCAGTTTAGACATTTTAAAAGATAATGAGTTAATGGAATTTATTGGCCAAAGTCCAATAAATCATAGTAAAATACAGTTGCCCATTTTTCACAAAAATGTTCCAAGGAAATGAGCGATAAACAGAGTAGTAAACGTAGCTGAGTCAATGAGTGATCTGCCTGAATAATGCTTACCCTTGCAGCAAAGACAGAATGTTTACTAGTGATGAGAAACATTACTGGATATAATTATTAATACAGTTTTACTTAGTTACTCTATAAGAGAAATAACTTTTCAGTGTTTTTCACTCCTTATTCTACTCTTCAATTATCCTCATGTCCCCAAGTACCTTTTAAATAATATTGCTTGCAAAGCCAGCCAAAAAGTGGCTCTTGGCTCCAAAGAACTCTGAAAAATTTATAAGCTGTTTTTCCCTCCTATCCTTGGAGCTACTCCCAGTAGAAGCCAAATCCATAAATTTGCAACTCAACACCAGGAATGACAAGTTAATCTTATCAGTATTGTCAAGGTCTAAGCCAATGACCTCAGGCATAAGACATCTGACAGACGCTGAGCCACAATAGCTAATTCTATTTCAATTTCTATGAAAGCCCTTTTAGATTATTGTTTTCTTATGTGTTGCTACACTGAGATATAGTTCCAAAGACACAGTGAGAATTTTCAGGCCAGACTAAAATTCAAGTCCCTACAAAGCCCCTGGTAAGCACCATAGTTCAACCAAATAGGTGGTAGGCAAGTCTTCAGAGATGCAGGGATTTGTTTCAGATAATCAGTATCCAAAAGCTGAGATGCTGAAGTAATCTGAAAATGTGCTCTCTAAATATCTCAGTTCTAGACACCTTTTTGGAACTTTCTTCTGCTGAGGCTAAGGACTACCCAGGAGCCATGCTTCATGTAATACATCAGTCCCTCTGCTTCTGGACAGAAACAGGAGATAGCACAGCAAAATTTATTATGAAAGTCAAAGAACAAACAGCCAAATACTTGCAAACCTTGCTGAATGTTCAAGCAACTTCAATCCAATTGGCCAGTCTTGATTAAAATGATTCATATATTTCCACCAAACACACAGAGGGCAAATAGGTTTTCAGTAGCATTATGAAGATGAATGTTTGGTCTCTGGCAAATGTGCTCAGACATACTGCTTTACATTTCATGTCAAGTATGAGGAAAACCTCAGATCAATCACTGTGGAAGCAAAATAATACTTTCTTCTTGCCATGGTCTGGAAGAGGCTACAAAATGAGTTTCAGGTTTATAATGTGAAATCCTGGACCTGCTCCAATTAAAGGCCAATCTCCTGCTGACTCTAACAGAACCAACACTCTGTCTATCAGGAGCTGAGAAAGAGGTGGAGAACTGAGAGGAGGAACGAGCCAGGCTCTCAGCCTACCTAGCTGGTGTCTATCATATGTCCTAAATGTGTCTGTGGGTCCTTGCTGCTTATTGAAAAAAACATGGCACCAGCTTTCTTATTTCTAAAGAAAGTTAAGTAATAGTTTGTTTGGAAAATAATAGCTCTGTCAAGAATCACGGTCTTGATTATGATGAGAAAACATGGCTTGCCTGATCATATAGCAGAGGAGAATCCTTCCATAATGGCTGCAATACATAGAATAAAAAATGCAATTACTTGGTAATCATGTATTGTTCGGTATACATCAAGAATAGCTCTGGATGGCTGTGACTAAGATTGTTGCTACTGTCAAGTACACTGAGACTGCCTTGTTCTCTTGTCTATTGTAAAGTGAATCTTCTTCTCCAATGCCTCCCTAAATCTCCTTAATGTTTCAGTAGACACAATCTAGTTTTATTACAGTGAAAAATATAATTGAATTTGAAAGCACTTTCTTAACTTTGAATAACAGAATCAGAGAATGGTTTGGGTTGAAAGGACCTTTACAGATCATCTAGCCAACCCCACTGCCATGGGCATAATCATGGATACAGTCTTTCCTTTATCCATTTTATTTACATTTATTTACATTTATTCCAAAAGTAATAAATATATCTGTTTATCCTATTCTGGTTACATTGACTTATTAAGAAAGTTTTGAAATACCTTGAAATCCCCCAGGGTTCCCCCTTCATTGACAGCATTGTAACTTGCCTAGAGTGCATTTGTATATCCAGGGGAGAAATCACTGAGGACAGAAAACTATTGCTTCCCACCAGAGAACATCTGTGCCTATGCTACATTTAAAGTGAAGGAATTACTTTTCTATTTCCAACATCAGCAAGCAATTGTCATCTAAATAATTGTTTCCTCTTACCACAGCTTTTCATATCTAACTATTTGAGGAAAAAACATAAAGGTAGCATTTGCATATGTCAATCCTTTATGGAAACTGGAACTTGATCAGTTTAAAGTAATAAGGCTATTTCAGTGCAAAACTGTATCTCATTTACAAGAAAAACAGTCAGGAAAAAAGCAATGATTTTTAAAAGGAGGAGGGGAAGAGAAAGGTGCAATGGTCACGGATTAATTTCCCCTGAGCTGAGAGAGAGGTTATATGCTCAGGAAAACAATAGCAATAAATTCAGCAGAAGCAGTGGTATGTACAGCAGAAATGAAAAAAGTGTTTCAAAAAAGGGCTTGCTGCATTCACCTGCCAGAGAGTTCTTCTGTGATCCAGAGATCAACATGTGTTAAAAGCCCCTTTCTGGGCTAGGTTGATGAGGTGATGTTTAGCCAGTGCAAACCTGACTTTCTAAGTTATTCTGCAAGCTAAGCAAAAACGTTATCATTGCACATATTTTTAGGATCTTTTGTTTTCCATACAAAAGGAACAATAATGTCAGTTGTGGATAAATAACTCTTTATCAGGCATCTGCATTGGTGAAAAAGTCATGATGTGGGCAGCCAGAATCTTTCAACTTCTAGTTCATGAGCTGTTCTACCGACACCTTATTCCTTCACAATATCATACTATGCTGGTTGTGACAGAAAGACTGCATATCTGTGTCCTGTTGCAATGCTAAGGAGTCACAAAAAAATCACTTTTGTTTAATACTAGGCAATAATGTGAGTATCAGATTTGGAAAAATAATCTTATCCCTAAATTTAGCCCATCTCTTTCTCTGCTTTTCTGCGGCACTTCAGTTTCTCCAGCTGAGCCAGAAGCCAGTTCTGAATGAGTAGATAAGCAGCTGTCATATTTCCTTCAGCCATTCACAAGAAACAGGTGCATCCAGAACTGAAGCAGAATCTAAGTGCCAGATTTTATCTACCCTTTGGGTACATATTCATTGTAGTAAAAGTGCCACACACCGCTACTGACTGTGTTTATTACAGTAAGGTCCTGACACATCAAGAGAAGCCCTTCATTTTGCTAAGCCCAACTTTCCATTTGCTACATGTGAGTCAGAATTTTATCAACCCTACTTTTATTGTGATCCCTTGATGCTGCACTATTAACAGGATTTAACAAGTAATGGAAAACTATTATGACCATTAAAGTATGCAGACGAATACTAGCCAACTCATGCTTATGCATATGCCAGAAACCAGAATACACATTTTTTCCAGTTCACAAACACTTGAGAAAGGAATTTTGGCCCTGGCATTCTTGGGAAAAATCAAATGCCCAAAGGACATTTAGTTCCAGCAATGGTGAAGTTTTTTCTTGGTTTGGGAAGGTGCTGGCAAAGAAACCAAAACATGTCATTTTAAAAGTAAATAAAATCAACACATTTTATTAATGTTTTGAAAAAGACACACATTTCAGGTAACTTATTTTCAGCCAAATACTGAAGCCATTTTCCTAAAGCTGCTCAGGAAAGCTTATTGAAGTCAATAGAAGTTTTGCTCAGTGAGGACTGCAGGATTTGTTTCTAAGAGTCATCAAAATAGTGTGTTTATTACTGAAGCAGTAGCAAAATAAGCAGTCACTATGAATCATCCAAAATAACTGTTTGCTTTAAAGATTAGACACTAGGGCAGATAATTCCATCAGATCTTTGTGGACATGGATAGAGTGGTCTTTGGCAGACATTTGGGTAACCTACAAGAAGCATATGGGCATCTTAGAAAAAGAAGAGGCAAAGAATGAATTTTCATTTGAGGTAAGACCCCTGCTCTAACTCTAAGTGTGAGGGGATATTAAGGGCAGTGGGAAGTTTCGGCCAGGATGAAGGCAGAGTGGATTTCTGGAAGGAAACATGTTTTCACCAGAAGAAAAGGGAAAAAATAAACAAGGTGGAAAAAGAAGCCAACACTTTCCACTGAAAGAAAGAAAAACTATTAAAGGAAAAGAAGAGGTAAAAGAAGAGCTGCTTTGCAGACTTGTGACTTCCTACTGCCCTTTTTGTTTCATAGACTCAAAATCACAGATTTACTTTTCACTTCTATATTTAAAGGTTATATTAATTCACTCTTCCTTTATTCATGTGTTTGCTTTTAAATTCTGCTTGCTTTCATGTTTTCATTGCATTTCCTCCCACTAAAAGAGGATGTGTGGAAAAGGGGCTTCATATAGAAGAGATCTTAAAACACTTCTTTCACTTCACAACCCTCTCAAGAGACTGGGGATAAGGGTGAGGTTTAGAAGAAAACCATATTCTAGCAAATAGTCTACTTTGTCTGATATTTGGTGTCTCACATCTGGCAGTTTAAAGACGCATTTGAGGAAAGTACTGAAACTCCCATTCCTTGACAACCTGCCCAGAGGAAAATGCATTTTCTAATACTTGCTTATTTACCAAAGTTGTTCTTTCCTCTGATTCATTCCTTACATGGGCATGTGTTAACTTTTCCTCTTTATTTGCTGAGTACCTGATTTACTATTGGGGCTGCTAGACTTCATCATCATACAGTACAGATAGTCTGGCAATAATTTGCCCTGTTTCTCGTGTCTCCTACATCCCTTGTTCAGGAAAGCATCAAAATTCTGGCCCACATGTGTTCTATTGTAAACAGACAAAATTCAAAAACATTCCTTTGTCAATGCCATTTAAAATGAGCATTTAAATATAAAGAGACTGGAAAAAAGTAACTTACAGAAGTCAAAACAGCTACCAAAATTTAAATAGCAAATAAACAAAGTATGCTTTCATAGACTCGGCACTTTAAAATCATAGAATCATAGAATACTCTTAGTTGGAAGGGACCCACAACAATCATCAAGTCCAACTCTTGAACTCCCATGTAGTTTTTTTAATATTATTAAAAGCACCACATATTTCTTCCATAACCACTCATGTGATCTCAAAGAGCAATCACATTTTAAATCATAAATTCAGCAAATGTGTCTGCACTTTATTTTCATGAAGAAAGATTCAACGAGTTTCATATGCAGAGTCTGTCAACCTGTTTTCAATCACTGACATCCAAATGACAGATCTGACACATTCCCAGGAGATTTAATCTGGGCAAGTATTTCTAGAGCTGAGACAAATGCAGAAGCAAGAACACTGAACTCAAAGCCCCTCTGCTTGAGGACCCATCTGCCTTTTAAGTAAGATATTAATAGGCTGCATGCTCATTGAAGCAACCCTAATATGGAAGATGTATCAAAATACGGAATATTAGATTTCAGACACTTGGTACTGTCGCAGTAGTCAGCTTAGGTTACATAGCCCTTCACTGACAAATCAGTGTCATTATTTCAGTGCGTTTTTAAGACATGCACAGTGTGTTTCTTTCGAAGCCCCGCTCTCAGCAATACGTTGGTTTTAGAACTTTCCCTACCTGAGCTATAATATCAGTCAGAGGGAAGCAGAGAAAAAAAGTTCTTGTATTTAGATAATCACCAGGCATTTGGCTAAACCCAGAGTACCACTGTAGCTACTCAAGATTTGCGGCAATTGTGGTTATTACGGAGATACGGCCTCATACCAGTCTGTGTGCAAGTATCAAGGTACAACACAGCTATCCTTGTGCACTATCTCATGGACACTTACAAAGCTCAGCTTGATGGTCTCTTTGAAACAAAAATTTGTGTCCTGGAAAGAATTACTCTTTTCCAGTAGAGGTAGATTTCAGTGACGAACACTATAGCTGGTTCAGAAAACGGATATAGGTCATCGGACACACCCTGACTATGGTAGCTTCCTAAAAGAAACTCTCAGGGCAGCTACATCCGGTCTAGAATTCCCTACAATTTATCCACATCAAGAAAAACAATGTAGTTTCAAGGTTGTGAATGGGATTTCTGTCCCTACAACAACTTTCTTTTTAATAACTATTTTATCATGACCATGGAGAAGCATTCTCAAGCCTCTTCTTGTGGGCCTCTTCTTGAGCAAATGGAAATGTTTATTTCTTAGATGCAGGATGTAAATCAGACAGTCCTCACACTAGAAATTCCAATTGTTCTGTGGCTGCAACATTTGTCTGACATTAAAGTGTTCTGTCCTTGCATCAAAACAGGCAAACAAGAACTCCACTTCTATTTTCCACTTCCTGGTACTGTCTGTTGACTTGTTGACGGTTGCAAGAAAGATATGTCACTCCTTGGAGCACTTAGACTCCTTCAAGGAATTTCCTTCTCTCAAAATATATGAAAGTCCAAATAAAAGGATAATTGCAAGCACTTGCTTCATAAAGAGTAGAAAGCGTCAGAAAAACTCAGTAGCTGCCATTACATAGAAAATTTCCCAGGCAGCTCTTTCAAGAGGACAATACCAGTCTTCGAAAAGACTTAGCTTAAGGCAGAGTCAGTTTAAAATGTTGGTCAATTGAATCAGTTTCTCCACAGTGCCACTGTCAGTTCTTCAATATGAAATGAATACAAGTGGACCCAGAAGGGAAGTCAGATCTGCCATAAAACAGAGGATGCTGAGTCAAGTAGCATGAATCTCACAACTACACCTTGTGTTTACTAGGGGTCTTGAGGACTGAGCACAAATACTAATTTCTTTCCAAACTCCAACAACAAAATAACTTTCGGGGGGGGGGAGGGGGGGGAAGGAGTCCCTTTCTGGCCTTCAGACTCCAGACTCACTCCAAAAAGCTGGGAAGAGGGAGAGGATTCTCTCCCGGTCCTTCTCTCATGACAGCTTTCTATCATTTTTGATATAGGTATAAGTTTTGCCATCTGGAAAAATCACCACTACATAAATGCTGTTGTGCAGAAAAAGTTAGGGCATATGTTTGACAGCTGTATTCCTGCTGTGAATTGTCATTATTACAATTTCAAATAATAGCTTCAAATTATTCACAAAATTATTTCTTATATAATAATCATGAAAATGTGGATTGATTTTGAACCAAGAGGAGTCATAGTCAATCATTATTAAATACAATCTGTGTTCCCTGATCTACACTGGATGTCTAGATCATTGGATTCTTTGAATGAATGAATGCAAGATTGATACTAAGTGTATTAAATATTCATAATTTCGAATTAGTGAAAATTTGCTTTATTTTAGTTGCAAAATTACTGATGATCTTTCAAGTATCATAAATTTCAATGCAAAGGGAGCACAAAATTTTAATTTGAAATGCAAGTTAGAGAATTATAATATCACTCAGTTACTTCTAGAATAAGAGCTGAGCTACCATATCCAAATTCAGATGAGGATTTATAAGTCCGGCATCTGTGAGCTTTAAATCAAGCATTTTGGGAATGGTATGTTTTAAAGATTTGGGTCAGTCATTACATAACGATCTGAATGAGGGTTTTAAAACACTTTCACAAAAAAAACCCAACCAAACAAAAAAACTCACCACAAGAAAACCCTACAATTTTGGGGCCCAGTTATTTTTATTTTGTTTGCATTTTAAATGAAAGCAGTTCTTGTTTGCATAAAGTCTTGTGTTCACTCCCCTTAGCGTCACAATGTAACAGCCACTGGTAGCACTATACTGATAAAAACCTTTCCTGACACTACCTCACCCCACTTAAATGACAGGCAGTGACCTGGAGACCATTTCCCTAAGGAATGCGAGCCAAGTTCCTACTATGCAATCCCATCGATGTTTTTCAAAATACTTCCAAATAAGTAAATAAATCCCTTTTGAATATCACTTTGATTCTACACCTTTAATATTTTGTGTTGCCTATCTGACCTGCAACCAGAGCAAAAGTTCTGGAAGGCATTAAGGGAGTAACTATGCAGCAAATGCACACAGTATTACTGAGACTTAAGGGCAACTTCTGTCTGCTCCTTTGCTGATTCTCTGGGGACAAGATGGCCAACAGGAAAAATGTTCAGCATCATCACTGTCTATTTTGATTTGAGGATATAAAGGCTGTACAATGAGACACCCTCTCCTAACCACTGTCAGGGTATATGTATTTACAGCTGGAATGAAAATTACATGGATGGTTCTCTTAAGATGAAGTATGGTTCCTCCTTTTCACTTTAAAGTAAGGGTGCTCATACTAAATACGTTATTACAAGTGGTGTTTTCTTTTTCCTGATACTATATAAAACTGCCAGCCTGCCAGCTCAGCAAAGATATCAACAAGCACTTGTTTTGTTGAGCAGAGAAATATAAGTGCATTTCAGTTTAAAAACTTCAGCATTTCAAATACATACTTTTGAAGCAAAAGAATACACTATTCCAAAGGAAGGATCACTGCTTGAGTGAGTTCTCATGCACCTTCTTCAACTTCAGAGGAGGCTGGATCTGTGTCAGAGGAAAGATGCTCTGTGGCAGTGTCCAGTCCAACCTGTTCATGTTCTGCAGCTAAGGAGCACTTGACTTTCGACAAAGTAGCTTGAAAAAAGTATTCTGTAATTTACTGTAACTCTGAGTGCTATAGTCCTAGATGCACTCTAGAAACCTATTGGTTTCAGTAGAAAAAGATCTTTCAGTAGTTTTGTTTTTATCTCCAGACATTTCTACAAACATGAAAAAAAAACCAAAACCAAACTCTACTATTGATTTTACAGAATGCTTTTGCCATAAATTAAAAAACCCCAAAAACACAAACAAAAAACCAAAAAACAAACCAACAAAACCAAACCAAACCAAACAACAAAACCCCCTCAAACCATAAAAAACCACCAAAAAACTAAACCAAACCAAAAAAAAAAACCCCAACAACAAAAAAAACCCCAAAAACCCCAAACCCACATCTACACAGAAAAAAAGTCCAAAACATCTAAATAAGAAGAGTTTGAATATCTGATAATTGGTAGAGGCCTGGCTGGATGATTTACCTTTACTATCTGACTTTCCGACATTATTTTCATGCACTAAAACCAGATCTATTAATATAAACTAGGAATTACTTCCATGTATTTCCATATAAAATATTGTCTCTTCTCATGTTCAATAATTTTCCTGTTTCAAGAGATGTAAGCTGATATCCTCAGGAAAGTACCTAAATACATGTTTAAACTCATACACATTAGCAGTCTTCTCTATCAGAATCTAAAGGAGGCTGCTATCCTTTCCTCTCTGCTGGAGTCTTTCCCCTATGGTAAGCTGAACAAAGGAAGTGTTTTGCCACCATTTAATGTAGCCATTGATGAAAACCAGTAGTGGAGCAGCTTGAGCAGACCTCCATCATACCACAGCAATGGTTTCTCCTCAGGTTCTGGATAGCCAGAGATAAAATAATAAAAAGAAAGTGGTCCAGAAAAGGTCAGCAGTTCTGACCACATCAAAATAAACACACAGGTAATTTGGAATGGGCTATCATACTACCCTTCCTTTCCCACTTTCTCCAGAGACCACTATACTGGATTTTCATGCAGAGGAAGATGGTTACACCTTTTGCAGTAAATTATCATATCCATGACTTGGCTTTCTTGCTGAAAAATTCTTGTGACAAATATTTTGACTGAAATTAATCATTAAATTCATATTAATAATAAAAATAATCCTTTTCCTCTCCTTTTTCCTTTCTTTCTTTTTTCTTTTCTTTTCTTCCCTCCTCTACTTCTTTCCTTGTTTCCCCTTTCTTTTTTTCACTTTCCCCTTTCCCTTCACACCTTTTCACCCTTTTTCTCTTGTCCTCCTTCTTTCCTTCTTTTTAACTTTCTTAATCTACTTCTCATTTTCCTCTTTTCACTTTCTTCTATGTTATGCCCTTTTTTCTCTCTTCTATTTAAACGCAGTTTTATGCTATGGCATAAGTATATGTATAAACTAAAACTGAAACGTTTCATTAACAGATTATTTCTGGAGGGTTCATCCTTTCAGACTTTCTTCTTTAGAACACATTGTTGCTGTTCACCATTATTTAAGGAAGCTGAGAAGTAAAACTAGAAAAATTGTATTACCCAAATATAGAGTTATGAAGGTCTAGTTAACGCACAAACAAACGTAAACACTAAATAAAGTCCTAGCCTACATAATTCCAATTTCACGGTAAATATTTGCACACACTTCCTGTAGAATAAATAAAAATTGACATTCAGCAATGCTGAATCTCTTTGCTTCTTTAAATTTTGGCCTTGCAGATATTTGTGTTCTCTTATAAAATTTCCTTTTAGTCCTGTAACTGTTACAACAGACATCACAGGGAAACTTTGAAGTCAGTTCCTTGAGCACACAAGGCAAAGTCAAAAGCCTGGCTGCTGAAAAAATAGTTCAGAACTAACAGTTTTAATGTAGACAAGAAACAGACAAGAAATAAAGTAAAACTCCTTGTAATACATTTTTGTGTAAGTGTATAAACTAATCTTCATGCCTAACTGACTTGAAATAATCTCACAACACCTGATAACCATTCTGGCTAATTAGACAACTCAGAGGGACACTAGATTTTGCAAATCCCCAGTTGTGTTTGTTTTAGCTTGAGAAGCCATTTGCATACAAGCAGTCCTCTGGGTCCTCAGTCCATCTTAACAAGAAAACCTCATACAGCTCTATTTTTAAACACAGCATTTCCATTTCTTTGTATGACTAAAAATTCTGAAATTTGAGGAGAAAACAAACCAGCAGTTAGCTACCTAACAGAGCCACCGTTATTTAAATGCTTAAATAGCATCCTGTGGTGCTGCTGGTCAGTGACATCTGGCTGGAAACCTGCACTGAATCAAGGTCACCTCTGAGGAGGGAAGCATTGTAAGGAGGCATCACCTGTAAAGAACAAATGTTAAATGAAGACACAAAATTCAGCTTCATCTTCCAAGTAAAAGGGTATGTCTGTACAAGAACACAGCTCATTTGTAAACTCTATAAACCATATGGCTGCTCAGGAGTGACTATAGTCACATTCAGCTCAATACCATAAGAAATGCAGGAGCAAGATGACTTAAGTACTCAGTTAAAAGAAAAATACAACATTTAATGTAAAACTGAGAAATTGCATGAGATGGCTTCATATTCTATGACTCCCTAAAGCATATTATGTGTGTTGCTATTCCTCACTGAAACTTAACTGTCAGTTTTCTTAAGCATTTTCTTCACAAACCTGATATTTAGATTTAACAACAAAACCAAAAGAATCCCATGAAATAGCTAGATAATATCCTAAGAACAAAAAACTCTTCACCTTAGGGACATGAAGGAGCTCTCTTTTGTCTGCTGGTCAGATTGAAACTGCAGATGTGTATTATCACTACATCTCTCCTTTAGGACTCCAGTAATCACTCCGATTTTGTGTTCTAGAGGCATATTTAGCGATATTATACAATGCTCGCCAGAAGCAAAATAACACAATACACCAATCGATGAATAAAAAATATATATAGATCCTTTAATTCATAAATAACAGGAGCGCAGGCATGTAAAACCTACTGCTATCAAAAACCATTTCCATATAGGATCACACCTGATATGTCTTTGGGGAAAATAAGAAATAACACCAAAATGACACAGAAATTGTCATGGAAACAAACCCACTGTAAAAGAAACGTCCCACAAAGCTTCTGAACTTTGTGACTAAATATTGAAAACCAGCTAAAGGATTTTATCTATAAACACAAATAATTTTGCTCATGTTTTTGCCATGTGCACATCTGAGGATCAGTCCTCTTACACCAGTCTAAACAAAAGGACTCAGAGGGAAGCATCAAGCCACCTCTCTGCTTCATTGTCTGAGGCCAAACCTGTGCCTGGCCAATTTTTCTGTACAAATTTTAACATCCTGAGGGCTGCTCTGATTTACACCAGTTGGTGAGCTTCCAAAGGAGCTGCCTTTGTGGCCATAGCTGACAGCGGCTCAGGAAAGCATCAGTCATGGTTCCATGCTGACACTGGCACTGAGACAGAATACAACTTTTCCTGGCTCTTTACTAGAAGGCATCCCACCCACAATTTTAGAAAAGTATCAGGTATCAGAGTGGTGCAAATTATTCCTGATGGCAATATTTCTGGAGTTTTCTATTTTAGCTTGTTTATAAACCTATATAACAAATTACAGTCTGCATTAATTATGTACTCCATTACCATGCAGATAGGTAAAATCTACACTGTTAAAAAGAAAAGGGCTGGATCCTGAGACAGGAGAGAGAGAGTTTAAATTTTTTGTATTTTTCTTTCACAATGTGCAATATTGAAATTGCAGTTTGCTATTTATTTTACTTTTCCTTACTTCTCGTCATCTATCTGTGTTCTATGAAAGTGATGTCTATGTATCATTAAATGGATCTTCCTTTTTCCATGGAGATGAAAATGTAACTACAGGATTTCTTCTGCTGTGAACAGTCATACTTTACACCTTTTTTACTCCTGCCCACTAAGTAGTGATTTTCTCTCTTACCCATGGATTACTCTCTTTCAAATCCATGATTCGCAACTACTCATTTGGTGGAGCACAAAAAGCTTTTTCAATCACTCCTTTTTGCTGACCATGCACATAAGGTTGCGGAACTCAGTCTTGTCATCACAAGAGATTTGTTTTGGTATAGTTTTATTGGAAATTTGAAATAATGCAGTTACAATCTTAAATGCAGATGTTTTGCTTTCAATACCACAAAACTTTTTAAAGTTTGTTTGCATCACATGGAAAGAGCTCTAAGCTAAAGTAAGCAAATGCTTCTTCTCTAATAAAAGTGTTCACGTAGGGGATTATATCCATCCAACATTTCAAATTATTTGTCTCCTGTCCAGACAAAGTCCTAGACAATTATGTCTTCCATGTAGTTATAGAAGAAGCATCCACATGATAGTGTTGCTTTAATTGGTTCAGATAACATGGTTTTCTTTTAAATAGCATGCCTCTATTTTTTTGTCAATTTTTAAGAAAGAAATATAACCTTTCAGATGAAATCTTACTATAAGTCATTGAGTGGCTAAGAACCCTTCAAAAGCTTGTTGTAAAGACCCGGTAGGCCCCAGACTCTCACAAAATTTATGCAGAAATTAATTTCTCATATTGTGTTTCCCACATGCATGTTCTTTGTATTTTCAGTCATCTAAAGAACAATAATATCACATGCCACTTAACAGTCCAAAGAGCCACTTCTGCAAAGAATGCACAGACAGTTATTTAGAGAGGAGATTCATATAGTAGAAAATTATATTTTTTCTCTAGTTCATCTAATCCTTGGGCTCTGAACACTCCATTTTCTGCTTTTATTTCACTCTATGAAACATGAAGGCGAACAGTGTTAGTTCGTAAGTTCAGAAATGCTCATATTTGTTTTTAGAGGAAAATCTCAGATAATAAAAATTAAAGCACTACTAGAAATGCAATTTTAAGTCTAGGAAAAGGTAGGTAGCTGCTGCTGACATGAATGCTAAGCAAGAAAGCACCCACCATTTTTAAGAGTTTAGGTGAGAGTACAGACCAATAGGTTTATATAACATTAAACAACTGGTCAATTAAATTTTTTTTGCTCGGCAGGCAAGCACAAAATCCTTTCCTTAGAGCTGCCTTTGCTCAGTAGTTGAACATTACATAGACAAATAGAGATACTAAATTAATTTTCTGTATGCCTGCAGATCATCAGAAAGCCCAATTTAGTATCATGATCAAACATACCTAGTATACATTCCAGGTCTGTGTTGAAATCATTTCCCTAATATGGAGCCCTCTGGAACGCCACAGGAACTAATGACAGGTTGCCAGTCTGATGTCACCCCATTTTGCACCTGACCCATAAGCCAGTTGCTCACTCATCACTTGATCTTTATCCAGCTGTCTGCTGGACATTTTATCCAGAAGTATACTGTGAGACACAATATCAAAAGCTTTACTGAAATCCAGAAATATGACATCAACTGGCTTCCCTTGATCAGCTAGATGGGTTACCTTGTCATAAAAAGAAATCAGGTTTGATAAGCTTTCCCCTCATGAAGCCATGCTGGCTGTGATTGACGACTGTGTTGTCTTTCAGGAGTTTTCCAGTAACTCCCAGAGTAATCATCTCCGTAATTTTATCAGACACTGAAGTATTACTGACAGGCCTGTAGTTTCCAGGATCATTCCTCTCACCCTTTATGAAAATTGGGACAACATTAAGGCCTTGTTTAAAAAGATGTTTGCAGCCTTAATTTTTGTTTAAGAAGATGAAAGAGCCACAGTCCATGTCTTACAAAATTCTACTGTAAGCGAACTTCAAGAATATGTAGGAGTTTGGTCCACAGAACTTAGACGAGTACTGAGGAAAATTTTTACTTTACACTAACTCTACACATGCATCTGGGAATAGGAAAAATCAATGTCCATCATCTATATCTGTACCTACATCTATATCTATATCTATATCTATATCTATATCTATATCATCTATATCTTCCAAGATGTGATTCCTCAATATTCACCGAACAGTGCCATTTGAGGATTATTTGAGTATTACTTAACTTCAATATATTCTAAGATTATGTAAACATATAGGCATGCAGTATTTGTTGGACTGCATTGGTTGGTCAGAGTTACCTCTACACATGTAGAAGACAGAAGAAGGTTAACTACATTTAAGGAAAGCTGCCCTTTCTGAACTGTGATACCAAGTAGCAGTTTCATCACAATCACATGCAAAAGGAAGCATGTAAATACTGTCTAGGACTTCATTAATAATTAATTAATTAATTAATAAGTTTCCATACCTACTTATCACATCAGATCTTCAACACAGATTTCTCTGATTGAACAAAAACAGTCTGTGGGACACACAGAAAGAGATTGCTCCTCAAGCAGCTCCTGATAGCAGCATTCCTTAAACCCTGAGAGTTTATTCCCAGTCACCAAGCTTCAGTCAGAAAGCTCCATTCACAAATACCTAATTTAATTTCTGGGCAATTCAGGGGAAGCACAGACTAGGTCCTTTTCACTCTATTTCTGATTAATAAGAGATCTATGAAAAATTGTTCACATTTCTCCTTTAACTTCCCTTTCTTTATCCTGGAGTAAAAACATTTAATTACTGCAAAGAATTAAGTACTTTTGAGTGCTATATAAATGCCAAGTGTGGTGAGAAGAAAATGGAACCCGGAATGAGACCCCTGAAAAACAACACCACATGGGCAAGAAATGAAAAAGCACGAAAATGAGGGATAACAAAAATTTAAGAATATCAAGAAGAAATTAGTAACATGGAAGACAATGCTTTTAATGGGCTTGTTTCCTCTAGTTTGTCAGTTCCTCTCCATCAGGAGAATGACAGGTGATATTCGGTGAGCTCAAATTCCATTATTAAGCCATACCTACCTGGAGGGGAAATAATGGCTCACCAAAATGAGAGCCCTCTAGCAAATGAGACTTCACACACACAGAACTGCTGATGGATTGTTTTACTGTATACAGCTAAATTAAGCAAGATGGCTTTCACCTCTACCACAGAGAAGGTTGCTTTTGTCTCATCTTTATGCAAGTTGAGCCCATTGTGATTGCAATATTCTGGGAATGGAATAGTATTTCTACAAACTGATGTTACTACTGAGAATTTCCACTGATACACGAAATTTCATTCATGTTTAGGGTAAATATCACATCTTTGGCAGTGTTAGCAAACAGATATCTTTCTCCACAAACAGACTGTCAACATTTCTAACAAAACATTGTATGTCTATCTTTTCCCCACTGAAGGAAAAAGTGTGTGCTCTTGGAAATAGATCTGCTTTTCAACATTGCACCTTCTGGTTCTCCAAACAATAAAGAGCGAGCCAGTTTCCTCCATTTGTATAAGCAGAATATCTCTTTTAGCAGCTGATCTTTCCTAGTATAGTGTTCACCTAAGCAAAAATGATTACTAAATAAATAAATTGTGCCTCTTTACCTTCATATGCAAGTTGCTCCTAAAATGTTTTTTTTTACATAATTGATCAGCAATATTTGGATGAATGTGTTTGCACAGCTTTGGCAAGCCAATGTGGGTTTTTTCCTTCTCATGCTGGAAGGAACCATTTATTTCAAACAGTTAAACAGCCACAGGGACCCTTGAGATATTCTACATCCTCTAGCTGTGGTATGCACTCTGCTAAGCTTTGAACGATACCCTGTGGAGCAGTCCCTTTGAGGATATGGCTATATAAACCATTCAGACTCTTTTCCTACCTATACTAAAGGCCTAGTGTCTCCACGAAAAAAAATCTAACGATTCCTGTAATTGGAAAAAATTACTGCTAGAAAGAATCAACAACAGGAAATGACTGAAATGGATAGGTAATCCAAACACGTGCCTGAAATTCCATCATTCATAATATAATTGGTACAAATGTTCTTAACAAAGCTCCACTGTTAGTCACACATACCATTGTTTACATTGTTGTTATGCTTAGATTAACACAGATATAACTGTATCTTAAGTCTGGGACATTTGTGACATGACATAAGTCAACCTCCTGTCACATATCTGTTTATCTTGCTGTCTTTTAAAACAGAAGAGGGAGTCAGCAACAGAGATGCAGATCTCATATGTTCTGAAGTCCCAGAGCTGCATGGGTTTCTTCTGGAAACTGGGATCATTAAGTGAAAAATGCTGTGAAATGAGCCCTTTAAACACAATAGCCAAATTATTTTCTCAGTCACTAACTGCAGCTCAGGAATCTTTACTCTGGAATCATTCCTTTTTCTCAGAAAATAGAAATTAATAACATCCCTCGTGTCACCATGTGTGATGGCTCTGTGTAACTTAATCTTGTGATCTCTCCCATTCAGTATATACATGCAGCCCCTTAGATACAGCAAAACATTTAGTGAAGTGTGAAAGAAAGATCTAATTTTGACAAGGTATATTAAACCTCACATTTCCATATCACATTTACATAGCATTTCACTTCTGAAAACGACGACTTGTCAGGCCAGTTGATCTCTGCTTCTTCATTTAAAGACAGACATTTCACGATCCCACTTCACTAACTACAACATACCAGAACATTTTACACACTTCTAAAAGGCTCCATGGAAAATTACTAGCTTTATCTTGACAGACAAAGCACATTTTTAAATCTTCCAGTTCAGACTCCTTTCTTAACAGTCATTTGGTTCACTGTAGGTTCTGATACCCATTTTTGTTGTGCATGTAAGTATTATATCACTGTAACAGAGTGGAGACACAGAAAAAGTGAGTCAGGGAAGGAAAACCAATCAAGCATGAAGGTGAACAGCATGGGAAAAACAGATTCCTAAAAGGTTTTTTCCTGGCAGGGAAATGCAGGCATAGGTTGTATGAAGGGTATTGGGAATCAATATTGAGGGATCTACCTGCATCAACTGAAGAAAAGATTTCTGGACATAAGACATTTGCTATTATTGGAAGATGAACAGAAGGGACAGAATACAGAACCTCTGTAAAACGAATAGACCCAAAGGAGACTGAAATACACCATTCCAAATAATTTAGGAAAAACAACACTGAGGGCAAACATTTCCTTTATATAACTTGGCAGGCCAGTGCTAAAAAATGAAATGTGGATCTCTAGCACTTGGCAACACCAAATGGCTGAAAAAGGCCTTGTGTGAATAATATGCAAAGCAACTGTGAGTTTTAATTCAATTTATCACAAAAATTATGAAAAGAAATATCTTCTACTCTGCCAAATTTTAAACTGTTTATCCCATCTGTTTTCTTGGGGGTTTTATTACTGTTGTCAAGTATTTTTAATTTTAGTGAATATTGCATATCAAACAATAACAGTTATTTTTCTATTTCAAAATATCATTCGAGCAACACAGAATTACTAGCAAAATGTTCAAAATGTTCCCAAAAGTCTCTTAATAATTTTCTTAGAAGGCAATTTATTAATGGTGGAGCACCACAACTTGGAGAAAGAAGTCTATCCATCCATTATTATCAATAAATGCACAGTCTTTGTCACACAGGCAAAATTGGGTCAAATGATCTTTCTATTTATCAGGGCACTCAGGTTACTATGTCCTCTTTTCCCAATCAAGAAATTTGCTGAGTGCACTACCTCAACACCAGTTCTGGAGATATTCCTTATGAAAAAATTATTTTTGATATTTAATTTATGCCGCTCTTCTATGAATTAAAGCTATGATCCATGTTCCTAGAGAATGCATCTTTCTGAGACCAAAATACTGAAGATTTTGAACAGTCACAAGACCTTCTTGCATGCATCCAAAGGTTTAGCCATAACATGAAACTGTGAAATAGAAGATAAGATTAAAATTGGTCCACCTTAATGCCACTGCCAGGAAGATAAGCTAGTCTCAGTTTCATAGATAACTGGCAAAGTTACAGCTCACTAAAGCAGTGATTCACCTAATAAGTCAAGCCATATTGGGGGGGAGAGTTCTAGGTAGAGCAAATCAATTCCATGACATGGATCCTGTTAACAGTTTGACAGGATTGCTTATCATGAGACTTTAGTCTAAGCCTTAACCTTAGCAATGCTTAGCTTCTTAGCTTGTTCTGAGTTGTCAATTAGATATAGTCACTTTCCAACAACTCTTACAACTCCTTAGTTTGTTTATTTATTCTTTGTGATGATAATGCTTTACGAATTACTTGCAACAACAAATGAAGATGTCAAGCCAAGTTTGTCATAAGAGGAGATGCTGTAGGCTCCCCATTGCTGCAGGGAGAATGGCAAGGCCATCACAGAGAATTTGAACAGCAGCAAACAGAGGACCTGAGGCAGGAGAAGACTACTTTTTGGGGCATGTGGGTTGCCTCTATCCTAAAATAAGAGTGACTTTCCCTTTTCAGGAATTTTCTAATCACTTTATGTTGAAGAACCTAATTTTGATTTTAAAATATTGTAGTTATTCTATTATAATAACAATTCCAAGGACAGGATAAATCAAAGCATTTTCTCTTTGAGCAGCAAGCAGAACATAGCTCTAGAATACTATCAATTATTTTATCTGCATGTCCTGAATTCTTCCATTTCATCCTCTGTCATATGAATTATATTTTACAGAAATCAATAACCTCATGCCATAATACAGATAGTCATGGAGCGATTATTTTTTTACCACAGAAAGAGTACATCATTCTATTCTTTTCCTTGAAGTTCATCATGCACTAAATTCACTTACGAAAACATAACAGTTAAGGAAAAGAGTTACTATTAAGGTGTGATGCAGAACTTTTAAAGCATATTTTTAAGGAAATACCTTGGTGTCCACCGAAGAGAAACTCAAAATTTATAATACGCAACCTTTTCTTCTTTTTTTGGCTTTTCCTAGTAAAAGAGAAGTTTGTAAAAGATAAAAAAAGAAAATTATTAGAGAAATTACTGGAGAAGAAAATGACACGTCGAACGGCCTTCTTCATTAATTGCTGAGCAAACCTCTATCTTCTTTTTCACCATATTTATTTGTCCAAAATATTCAATTTTTAGTTTAGTCAAAGAAGCTTTACAAGGTTTATGACTTTCTATGACTAACAGATATGAAAGAGGAATGAGTCAAAGATGCTACTTCTGCCTACATTCTGAATGGTGTTTTATTTTAAAATCTTATTTTCAGCTGCAAGTATTATTCAATTATGAAAGCAAAAGCCCACAGATATCAACAGAGCAAGAAACTGGCAGACTTTATGATCTGGGGCATGAAGGTTTCTGAAGAAGCACCAATTTTCATTGTAAGATCTAGGAATTCGTCTTATCCTACTAGGCATAATTGCTTCATCATCCAGTGAAAAACCTCTTGTTTAATCTGTGTTCTCTTCACCATTCCATTGGACCAGATGATTGCACTGAAGCTCTCAAGATTTATCAGCTACAGTTAGCAAATCCTGACAAAAGCTAACCCCTCAGAAAGTTTGATAGGAAATTCTGGCTTTTGCAACTCAAACAAAAGAAACAGGTTGAAAAGAATTGAAAGGGTGACAAGTTACTAAAATAAGATTTTAAGGCCCTATTGATCAGGAAACTATAAACTTATTCCCACAGTTTTGCACCAGTTGTGGAGAAAACCTTGGAAAAGAGCAAATGGAAGGACAGCCATTAAAACACATCTTGAATCAAGGATAGCCAACATGGTCTCAGAAAGGGAAGGGCATGCCTCGCTTATTTGCTGGAATTGTTTAAGCCTGTGGCTGCCAATATAAACATGGGGAATGCTGTGGATACTGTGCACCTGGATTTTCAGAAAACACTTGCCAGGATTCCTAGCTGAGATTACTGTCTAATGTGCAAAGCCATAGTCTAATTCAAAAGGGGCAAAGGGGTCCTCACAGAAGCAAAAAGCTGCCCTTTGGGCAGGAAACAAGACAAGACCCTGTAAATTGCAGGGAGGTTTCTGACGTTAAGGTGTTTCTTGGCCTTACTAATAAGCTTATAAATGCTCCATGAGGTGGAATTCATAGGTCCTTACACTTGGAGAAAATTAGTTATGATACATCTCGAGGCACAAATAGAACATCATGTTATTTAACATGAAGGCTTATTAATAATAAAACTGTAATTTCAATAATTTTATAAAAGCAAAAAGTAAATTTCAGCATTAAAAAATATCACCTCAAGGGGCACAGCTGTAATATCACATGCAAAGCCACTAAAAAACCTGCTAGAAATATAGACTTAAACACAGCAACAAAGTTTTAAGCCTGAGAGCCTCTGGAAAAAAAAATGTTAAGAGGAACTGTGAAGCTGTAAGTAACTAAATTGTCAACTTAGCTCAAAATTGAACAGAAAAAAAATCCAAGTTTGGTTTGACCTGAAATGAAAGTGCAAGAAAAAATTTAAGGTGAAAAAAATATTGAGGACTAGGAAAACAAACTAGCTCAATTCTTCCTAAAAATTACATTTCCAAATTCTAGTTAAAAAAATGAGGGCACAAAGTGATGAAATAAGAAACAGGCAAAAAATCTCTTTTACTTAGTGTGCAATTGAAAGCACTCACTCAGAATAAAGAAAACACACATCCCCTGCCATTTTCCTAGTCCCCAGGTGTCTGACTTGAACAAACGCACTATAAGGGTTTTTTTCTATGCCATTGAACGTATTTTTTCTTCCGTTGAAATCATCCTCCCTGAAAAAATGCATTTACATTTTTATTTAGTTGGAGGGGGGTAAAAAATCAGTAGACAAACATCCCAGTCCCTGATTTAATTATTATTTTATACCAAGCAAATCTAGTTCATTTAACACTGACACCTTTAGATTCAACTAGCTGTCTTTCTTTCAACCAGAAAAATGTGAGGATTCTGTGCAAACCTCTTCAACAGAGAGGACAATATGTGGTCTGGGGAACATCAGCCTTGGAGCACTCAGTATTTTAAGTATCATAACCCCTACTGGATAGACTGCTGTCCACTTTCAATTTCAGGCAAACCCAGGGAATCACTTCACAGTGAATCACTTCACAGATTTCATCTGTCTGGCTTTCATAAAGATCTACTCTCATTTTCCCAGTACAGAGAATATGAAACTCAGAGTGTAAAGTATCAGTGTTTTACTGACTAGTCCACAGCTATGGATTTTAAAGATGAATAATAGAAGAAATTTCTCAATTTTTTCAAAATCACCTGAAATTTTTGACTTCTCGATCTGTAAAATTAAGAAAAAAGACTAGTCATGGTAATAGCCAGAGACACCTGTATAATAAATGAAATAACTTTTATTCTGTAATACTTTAGGAGATCATTAATTGGATTTTCCTTTACTAATTTTTGTAGGTTAAAATATTGCTATGAGTCATCAAAGAAACAAAATATTTTTGATTCTAAAATGAAGTCCTTTCTTTAAAAAACCCAACAACACTTGTAAGGCTTGATCCTGTATAAGTAAGTAGAGCTAACACAGGGGAGACACAGCCCTCCTTGACTTAGGTGGATTATTTTGCCATCCACTAGGAGCTCTTTACAAGGTAGGAACACATCCACTCCAGCTGTCACTACTAATAAGCAAAGTACCCACATTTCAGCAAATCTGCATCCTGATAATGAGGTACTGCAAAACATCAGAGGAAGGAGCTCTGTGGCAGGTGATTCAGTGTTTTGAGAGTTCCGTTCAGTGGCAACTCATTTCTTTGTATTTACAGAATGGGATTAAAAGAAACAGGAGTGATATCAGATATATCAGTGATTCATTTGTGTGTTGAAGATTTCCTTGAAACCCTTCTTTCTCCTGGTCGCATCCAGCCCCCTATTTCAATGTCTGCAGAAAGAAATAAGGCTATTACCACAAGAGCTTGTGGCTTACTTCTCAATGCAGTTTGCACAAAGTCAATACCACCTTTATCATGCCAAACCCACAAAACTAGGATGGGGTAAATCAGCAGCAGGTGTGTTAAAAAAAAAGAAAATATCATGTGTTGCACATTTATACTACTGCTTTTTTTTCACATGCCATCAACTACACGGGAATGAAACTTCACATTAAAAAAACTTTTTGAAACATCAGGGGGTTTTTTTAGGCTGGGACTGCTGCCTCAAGTTACAATGAATGGATTAAATTAATGAATGAAGGAGAAATTGATTTTCTGTGCACCATAGAAAATACCTGTAACAATGGAATGGTATTTTGCAGAACAGAGAAATGCAGTGACGCATACATCATCAAGGGATACAGCGTTTAGTATTTGTTCATAATAAATCATGGATTAATGTAATTTTGCACCATAATTACAGTACTATATTTTAGATGGTACTGTGATGATTTAGACACTACTTTATGTAATAAGAGCCCTGGCAAACTCTATAATTTTAGAGCATCAGGGCAGCAAATGCAAAAATAGCAAAAGATGATTTTAAGAAAGGTTTTGAAAAACCTCAAGGGAATAGCTGTGAATACAGATTTCATCTAATACAAACCACTAAAGCCCAAGGAGAGAGGGAGCTCCTCAGGATGGCCCTGGTTTTGGCACAGTGCTTGGTGTTTGAACAAGACAGTCAGAATATGTGTTTTCCTGTAACAAAGCCTAAATTGGCATAAGTTTTCAAGACAGGAGAAAAACAGACAGCATATTCAGGGTCTACATCTCAATGGCTGGGATAATGGAATTGGACAAGTGGTAGTTTGAGTCAATCTTTACAGTACCTAGCAAACTGTAAGACACAGGCAAATGGCAAGTGAGGGGAAAATCACCAGGTGATCCTTCCACTCAAGAGAATTTAGCTTAGCATATTGCATGGCGCTTCTCTGGTACGCAGACATCTACAGAGATGTGTCATAGATACACTACAGCCATGGGTATTGTAATCAAAAGCATGAGGCTGGAATTCGATCAAACAGTTTTGTGAGAACGCTACACTACCTGATGTAAGTTTTAAGCTAATGCCCAAAAGCAGCAAACTCTATGGTTCTTACATTGGGGTTTTAGCCCTGTAAAATTGTCACACAGAATGATGGCAGGTATCCCCAAAGAAAGGGTTGTTGTTTACTTGTTTCTAACTAACTGAGAACAGTTAACAACCTTTCTGACCTTCACTAAATTGTGGCCAGTTTCTCATATTTCGTGCAGAATCTTTACAGGTCTTTCCATCATTAGTCTTGCATTTCTTGTCACCAACAAGAGCTCAGAATCACTGCATGCAAACTGACACAGGTGCAGCTAGAGCAGCAGTGCCTCAGCCACACCTGCACACAATGCCACATGCAGAGCCTTACAGAAGGAAGCCATCACTATGTACTCAACCCCTCCTTCCTGCCAGAAGTGACAATATTACAGACACATCCACCTTCAGAGGGAAGGGCAGAATGCATCCATAAAATTAATTTGGTCTAAACCAGTTCAGCTTCTCTCCTTACAGTAGGTAAGGTAGATTCGAATGTTAATGGAAACAAAACTTTGCAACTCTGTGCAACTGTGATTCCAATGCACTCTGTATTTCATGGGTGTCTGCTGTAATGATGACCAGGTTGCTCCAGTTCTCCATTCCTGGATGATAAAAACTGAGGTGGTCTGAGCTGCTGCCTCCTGGATGAACACCTGCAGGGCTCTGGGGGTCCTCTGAGCCTTTTGACAGGGACAGCAAAGTACTTCCTTGCCAGTCAAGGTGCAAGCACTTCCCACCTCTGATTTCACACTGGGAACCCTTCATCTGTTCTGACAGATGCATTTTTTGTTTTGTAAGATGATTTTTCTTTCCAGTCTCCTTTTCACGTGAATCAAAATGCAGACAACAAAGTGATAATTATAGCCAGATTGTCAGGTAGTTTTGTGTGCCTGTGCATGAGCAAATAAAGCAGAGTTAATAAAAAAAATGCTTGCTAAAATCTTGGACATTTTGTTCTTCCTTTTAGATGTATTTATCATTTTAAAAGTTCCTTTGTGCCATGTAATGTGGATGTAGATGGAGGAGGAAAGCAAGCAATCTCAACTTGTGGGGTAAAACAACTCTCGGAGTATGTCTGCTTCAATGTCTGTCACTATTGATAAGATTACTAACTATGGCAAGGTGCCTTGGATGTATATGAGGAATACAGCACTGGAATCAGCAATATTTCCAAGAGTACGTAATTATTTTTAGAGATGCTCCACACAACTCCAGTTCAAGAACCACTGATTACAAAACCTAAGTCTTCACTATGCTTTGGCATTCAAAGGAGCTAAACACAAGCCTACTGAGAAGATCCAGTGCCACACTTGCTCACGGATTTTGTTGCTAAAAGCTTTTAAAAACAAGTAATGAATTAACAACACCACTACAGAGCATTTGATGTGAATCTTGTATTTTGAAAGGATAGGAAAAGGTCAAAAGTTTTTTAAAAATAATAAATTTTCTACAAAGTTCTCTCTAAAATTAGTCACTTAATTTAGAAGCACAGAACAAAAAACTGAATTACAGAAAGACGTGTAACAGCTAGAAGTCATAAAGAGTAAAAATAAAATAAAAAGTCATAAAAATCATAAAATCCATAAGACCCAAGGGAATGCCATGAAGCTGTGTCAGCGAAGGTTTAGGCTGGATAACAGGAATAGTTTCTTCACCCAGAGGGTGGCTGGGCACTGGAACAGGGTCCCCAGGGGAGTGGTCACAGCACCAGCCTGACAGAGCTCAAGAAGCATTTGGTCAATGCTTTCAGGCACATGGTGTGACTCTCAGGGTATCCTGTCACCAGGGCCAGGAGTTGAATGCAATGATCCTTCTTTCTGTCTGAATTAACACAGAAATCCTATCTTGAAGTTAAATACATATATATATATATATTTTTCATGATTCGGATATAATCTGATCTGTCCTCATTACTTATCCCTTATTTCAGAGGTAATTACTTATTATCTCTGGAAGTCTTAATCACAACATCCAGCAATAGAACTGTTCTGAGAGGCCTATAATCCCAAAACTACTCTTTCAACTCAGCAAATCCACGAGTATGCCCCATCTCTGTTTTCCATTTTATACAGTAAATTAACCCAGTTCTTACTGTGCTTGAGGCAGGGAGTATACTACTTCTGAAATACCTTCTAAATACAGTCATCACTTCTTTGCAAAGAGAATTGTTCAGCTTCTGAAACAACTAAAACACCCTGAATTACCTTCTCTGCCACCCTTGGCTTCTGTGTAAGAATAAGTAAGATTGACACAAAAAACCTCTGCTGGGCATTAATCCCCTGTTGACAGAACTGTCATACTCAGTCAAGTACATTTGATGCAGATAACGATTTAGGCTCTGTAAAATACCAATGTTGATAGTTACAATTTTTAGCTGTCAGATTATATTCCTCTACCAGCAATCTGTTTTCCACTAAAAATGTTAACTGGTTCTCTGAATTATGAAGTGAAAAAAGTGAAACAGGAAGATACCATGAACAAAGCTGTAATTACAGAAGGTCCTGGTGACAACAACAAGCTCTGGAACTTGTCATTCTGGTTAATTATGATGTCATCATCTGCTCAATGCTCAGTGTTTTTAGGGCTTTAATTCAGGGCCTATCATTTATTCTATATATTATCATCTAGAACTATAACCATGATATAACCTAGTCATTGGGAAAGGCCACAAACCCTGTTACGGTATGTCTTGATGCCAGTGCTGCAGCTTTAATGCATCTGAGACAGAACCACAGAAAACACATGGGCTTTAAAACTGAGGAAAGTCAGAAAAGCACTGCTAACTGGAGGTGCTTTGAAGTAACTGATAGCTCTGAACTTCTGGTGCTGTGCACTTTTAAAAGTGTCTGCAAAGGGTGTTCATTAACCTATATCCACTCCACAGCAGGCAAGTCAGTCCTACTGGAGATATGTCTCATTTAGAATATTAAATTGTATGGACTGAGGCTTAGATGTTAGGATTCAGTTCCTTATTTTCGCATGTGCAAAACCAGAAACAGATATTAAATACCTGCTTATGATTTCTACTGCAGTTTATAGATCAGGAGGACCTTCACTGAGTAAAGCCAGATTACATATAAATTATTTGCCTTGTAAATATTGCAGAGGATGTGGAATTAGAGCCCTGGAAGTTGTTTCAGACCACAGGATCTCCCTTTCTCTCTAATGTCTCAATAACAAACCTCTCATATCTCTATTTCCAACATGTAATTATTGCCAGTCAGAACTAACCCTGCCTAGAAGCAAACAAATGTTTTTAAAGGTTAAAAACCATGGCTTTTTTCTCCAAAGTCTCCCATGACTGTGTTATCTAGCACATTGCTAGAGCAAATGGTATTCAAAAAGTAAAGTACAGTATTGGAAAGTCAAGCTCTTGCATTTGACGGAATATTTGCTACTGCCCTTGAGATTCTTTCACTTCAGATCCGAAACTGGAAGAGACCCACAGACTGATATAGGTACCATTTTTAAAGGTCCAGGTATACGCTTAAATAAATGTGTCGATGCAGAACCATTTCTGTGTCTGGATCCTCCTATGCATAGGCACAGGAGGACACATAAAAAGGACACTTTTTTTCCTCCTACCTTTCTAAGTTTACACTTGAAATATTTTAAAACTATTATATCAGGAGTGAAGACCTGAAAGGGCGGTGTCCCCTGAGGCGTTTCACATTTGCTACTTGGCCGGGCAGCCAGAGGAAAGGTGCCCTCTGCGTGTACCTGCGCTGAGAGCCACCCCTGCGGGGGTTCCGGAGGCGAAATGTCTGAACGCAGCCTCAGGCCACCGTGCAAGCAGAACCCGCTGTCCGAATGGACCGTCGGCCGGCGCTGCTCCCGCACCCGGGGCGGGGGCTGTGGGGCTGCGGATGTTCCGGGGGCTGCGGGGGCTGTGGCAACTGCGGGGGTTGCGGGGGTTCCGGGGGCTGTGGGAACTGCGGGAGTTGTGGTGGTTCCGGGGCTGTGGGTACTGCGGGACTTGCGGGGGTTCCGGGCCTTTGGGAACTGCGGGAGTTGCGGAGGTTCCGAGGGTTCCGGGGGCTGTGGGAACTGCGGGACTTTCGGTGCTTTCACGGAGCGCGAGCACGCGGCTCGGCCCCTCATGCCCCGCTGCAGGCGGTGCGCGGGCGCCCCCTGCCGGCCCGGCGGAGGGGAGGAGGCGGGCCCGGAGCTGCGGGAGGGCCCGAGGGCCCCGGGAGCCGGGACACCGCTGGGGAGGCACTGCGGAGCACGGGCCGGCCAGGAGGTGGGCCTTCGGGCGAGTCGGGAGCTGGCAAAGACTACCAGGACCTACCAGATAAAACACTTATTTTTCTTTTCAAATTAAAGGATAAAGCTGTTGTATATAAGGGGTGAGAATGCCGCTGCAGTGCTAAAAAATGAATGGGCGCGCCAATGCGCACGGCCATCCTTGTGCCCGCTGCGCGGTACCGCCAGGGCGGCCCCTCAGCGCGGAGCTGCAGCGGGCGCGGCAGCGGCACGGCTGTCTCTGCTCTCTTACCTTGCAGGTGAGTGCATCAGCCTCGAAACATGAAATTCAAGTAGGAACAATGTTCAAGCAGTCAGGTCTTCTAGGTCGTCTGCTCTTTCCATACCAGAAAGCAGCCTAAGGGAATACAAGATACCACATTTCGCCTGAACCGTGCCAAGCCAAACCCGGGCTGGCAGTGGAGCTCCTGCACGTCCCTGAGTGCCAGAGAGACGCTGGCTTTCCCTCTGCCCTTGGTCCGGCAAGTCATCCGGGGCAACTGCCAGGACGCAAGTTGGGGCAGTCTGTTTTTTTGCTTTTTTTCTTGCTTTCTGAATCTTGGTAAAGGGACCAGAGAAGCGGGACGATCATGGGAAATAAATTTTTGTTCATAACTGTCCACTTCAGTGAGGTGGAGATAGTGCATGGACAGTATCCTGTGCTAAATGAGTATAGAATGAAAAGAAGCAGCCTACAGTCCAGCTTTAAGAACATTTACGAGATTGTGACATTTATGAACCCAAAGAATATTTATTACATTAACCAAAATCAACAAATAGGTCACTTCAGGAAAGCTGTATCTGGGTAGTGAAAATCCTGGAACTTTGGGAAAGGAGAACAAAATTCTTTCATTGCATTAATTGTCTTAAATAAACAGAGTACCAAAATGAGGCTTCGTATTAAACACCATCATTTTAATGGTTTTCAACAGAAGGAAATGGAAAACATTGATGAAATTAACCTGACAGATGAGGTAGCAAAGCTGCAATTTTCAAAGTAATATCCTTCCACAAGATCCAAGGAAAATGAAACAGTCCTGTGTTTTTCTGTAGGCTCTTATGTTATTTTCTGTTGCTTTGACTGGCAAGCCCAAATATTTGAGCATGAATTTTATTCCTGAGGAAAACAACATGATTATTTAATGAAGATTATGTTGGAGATGCATCTCATACCTCTAATAGCATAATATTAACTTGTGAAAAAAGTTTATCCAGCTGTTTTATTTAAAAGTTCAGTAGATAAACAAGAAAATTATAGTTTTTTTCCCCAGTTTTTTTTTTAAATTAACATTCACAGAAAATAGAATCTCTGCAAAGTATTTTACCTTTCCTGAATCTAAAATTTCTGATTAAGATTTCAGTGAAAAAATGTAGACACTAGTCAGAAAGATATTCTACTTCAACTATGTCTGTGTGACTATTTTACCATTTTCGTTACTGATGGTTATTGTGATGTGAAATGTGATTGGACCCCGTGAACTAAATACTGATGACAAAAAGGAAAGGAAATTGCAAAAATATGTATTTCTGGTTGGGTTTTTGAAAATATCTTACTCCTGAATTTACTGTGTGAATTCACACACTTGTTCTTTACACTCCAAGAATCTTTACGTATATTTCAGTCTACCAGGAGGACTGAACTGCAGATATAGTCCAAACATCTTAATGGCCCATTTTAAAATACCAATGAGATCTGCTAAACAGTGTCACAGACTTGCCTGGAGGTTGCCATCAAGGATAGCAAATCTCTTGGAAAGCCTGAAATGCAGGACACTTGAAAGAGTAAATACTATTTAAGATTATTCTGATTTGTGTAAATGTAATGATCATTACAGCAGTTTCAGGGGTAATTATTAAAAAGGAGTGAGCACTAAGAGGACCCTTCTTGTTCCCAGACAGCATTACCTGGAGTTACCTGAACACCAGAGTGTGGTTCCATCAGTAACCTGATTGTTACAGACAGGGAGAAAAAAGACTTGTTTTTCTTTCTTATGTAATCATAGCATAGAAAGGAACTTAATTGTTTCTTCAGAGTGGATGTAGTCCTTTACCCCTGATAAAACTAGCAATGCAAATGTTTGCTAAATAGGAAATGTGTTATGGGGTTTTACAATAGCTGCCCACTTCTAACTTGACAGAAATAATATTGTTATAATCCCATGTAAACAGCCTTTCAGTCATATGTCGTATTCTAGTTAAGACTGACCACTACAGAATTTGATCTGTGAAAACAGTCCAATATAACTGGCAGAATTGTCCCAAGAATAATCAATAAGGATTCATGCTGAAAAATAAATGGGGTAGATGTCATGTGTTGAGAAACACAATTGAGAAAAAATAAGAACAGGAAATACCTGAACTGCAGGTCCCATGGGACAAAAGAGCAACATTACAGAATGTTTTCCTTGGCCTTCCCTAAACAGATGCTTTTTCCAAAAGAAGTTCTTTAATTAAAAGAAAAATAGCAGGATTGCCTTGATTTAGAAGAAAATAAATCATAACTGATACACTGTATACTGCTTGTTTTCAGGTTTGAATCATCTACTTCACACATGTAGACAATATGATCTTCTTAACCAGTATTGTTAAGCTCCTTAGTATCAAAAATATGCCATCAAAGAACAACTCCAATAACCTTAGAGGCTTTTTGGTCCATGTTTCTGATTTAGGCTCAAGTTTTTTAGTGAAGATTGAAATTTTGTGGGCTCTGCTCAAAGAGAACATAACATTATGCATCCCACACACAGGGATTCGTGCAAAAATAAATATGGTTACTTGAAACTGCAAGAAATACAAGTACTTCAATTTCAAGCATTAGAGAACAAAATTGAGTACTTGTGCTCACACTTTCAACAGGAAAAGAAGAAATAATCACAGTTTACAGGAGGGTCTCTTTGCACCTGCAGTTCAGTTTCTGCAGTCCATCATCTCCATTACCTTTGAAAGTTCACTATTTAAAAAATGTTGAGCCACACTCAGGAAGAACTCTGAGTGCTTCCTGTGCTGTCTCCTTGCCTCAGTCTCAACCAGGGCTGGAATCTAATACCTCGGAACTAGTGATTTCCTGGCAGAATATTATATTCCAGTTTACAGTCATTCTTTCTGGGAATTGAGGTAGTGCTGTGGAGAGCGCTGAATCCCTAACTGTGCAGGCTGGATTAGATTTACTCTAATCCAATGTTTAAAAACAATATTTACCTTACTTTAGTGGAATTTTAGCCATTTCCTTTATTACTTTGATAATACTTCAGAGATAGTTCTAAAGCCAGATGGGAAGTAAGCAAAAAAAGTCCCAGGGAAAATTAGAGAAGTCTATATAAACATGACTTTTTCCAGCATTCTGATATATGCATGGGTATATTTACATATGTATATAATATACAATCTACTAAGATGAAATAATTTATTGCAAATATTTATATAAAACATGTTGGCACCAGGGATTGCATACTATTTGACATATTCTGTTCTCATTATTGAAAAAGTATTGGTGCTTTTCTAATGTACTGTTGATAAGAAGGCAAGCACAAGGTTAATCTTCCAGGGTTTTGCAAGACAAGACAAGAGACAACACAAAATGCATTCATATTTTTGCATTCTTCAACATATATCTAGCAAGCACCAACTTATTTTCACCAGTCCTGAAACTGTTTGACTGGATGCAACTTGGAGATTTATGAATATCACTGTAAGGATCAAAGTTTGTTGTCACCATGTCTGGTTAACACAGGCAATTATTAAAAGGAAGGAGAAAACTATTTGTGCTAGAACCTGGACCCTTTAGTAATTCAGAGTTCTATGTTTAGAACAGAACAAGGAATTACAACACACAATATTTTGAGGCTTTATTTCCAGTCATTTTATTCCATTCAGGATTTCAAATTGAAATCCTAAGCTGCCACAGGTTTTGTTTTTGCGTGAGCACTTCTTCCACAAACAGGGCAGAAATTACTTTCAGACAGGAATCATTATTTAAATAACACATTATTCCACCCAGTTACAAATACACTGACAGAACAAGAAAAGTATATTGGGGGGGGGAAAGACTTAGCATATTTCATCAGTTTAAAGAATTATGAAATAAAGTTCTAGAGGATCTGCATACCCAAAACACCACAAAGGCCACTTATCCATAGCTATTTATTCTGCTGTGCTTAATGACAAGTTTTGCAGGTAAACCATTTGGTATGAGTTTCACCCTGAAGAAATGAAAATAACAATAGTGCAGTTACATAAAATCATATATGTTTAAAGATATATACAATTTAAGTGATGAGGTTTTTCCTCAAAGGAAAAATCCTTCTAATTGCTACTGAATGGGAAAGAGAGGGTGCTCAAAGTACATGGGGTGATTCAAGTTCCCACTTTTTCAGGGGTAAAAAAGAGTTTACAGTCATTCCTCAAAATCCAGAGAATCATATAATCAGTCTTAGGTCTCTGTCCAACCTGGAATTCATTTGTTCTTGGCTCCTTGTGTTCACGACGCTCACTTCTCTTCTGCAAGAGGAAAAATCAGATCCACCTTCATCCCTGTAATGCTTGCTGGCCTGAATCCCTGCACTGTCCCTTTGATCTCACACTTAAAGCCTCTTTGAGGCAGTTCCCAGCCTGGCCATGTATTTCTGTGGGCTGTATTCTTTCATACCACCTGTTTTTGGCAATCTCCTTGAGTAAAGCTGAGGACATAGTTAGGTCCTCCATGGACACTGATAAGCAGGAGATTTGCATACCCCCTTACCAGGATGGAAGAGTAACTCTGAAATTAAAATAGTCATAGTCTCTGAAGCTTTAGGAAATGTGGATTTCGCCTAAATTTTCAATTCGGCCTCAACTTTCACAAGACATTATGTAGCAGTGGGTCCATTAAAAGCATGTTTATATCTTCTATGTAAAGAAGTGAAGACCCTCAGAAGACCTCTGAAGTGAAAGTAGGAAGACTTAACTCATCCAAATTATTTCTAGTTAGATAGGGAGTTTTATTATTATACAGACTACAGCATTGTCAATATTAGAGAGCTCTAGAAGATACGAGAATTAAGGAATACTGTCAAGAAACTAAAATCGTACGTCTCAGCTCTTGATGATTTGTAATAAATCTTAATAGTTAAAGATCAGGGGAAATGATACTCAATTTTCTTTTGTTCACTGTCTTTTTTTTTTTTTTTTTAGGATTCCATGGAAAGTTATGGGAGACTCATCCCAGCTATGGAGATCCAGTCTATCATAAATCCTTAAATTTACATATTAGTCTTTTTAACAGACTCTGTTGCTTTCATTTTTCTTGTGCTTCAGCATTTTGTGATACCATCAGAGACCACAGATGGAGTGTTGAAATAAATCAAGAATGAGTTTTCTACTGATGAGATGTCCAGACAGACCTGACTAAAGAGATGAGCAACTAACCATATCTTAGGTATGAGGTTCCAATGTTATATCACCCAGCACAGGGGAAGTTCATCCAATTTGTTTAATTAATTTTAGTACTTAGATTTCTTGCTAATTATTTTTCCCCATCTCAATATATTGTGACCTGAGGATTTTTTTAAGAGAAAAGAATCATTAGAGTACTCTCAGTAATATTCTAGGGGAAAAAATGAGAAGAAAATAAAATTGAGAAACAAGTTCTGTATTGTTTCACTGTATTGTTTTGCCAACATTCCTTTTTCTTTAACCTTTTGGACATTAGGCACGGTCTTTATTTTAAATGAACTCGATTTAACTATCAGCTAAGAGTAATTTTAGCCACAATGCAACTTCTGTGGTAATTGCCCATAGGAGGGTGGAACAAGAAGATGAAGGAATGAGTGACCCAGGCTTCTTTGACCAAAAGATCTACCCAAATATTAAAACTAGCCCTTCTTTATATTGAGGGTGGCAGAGCACTGGAAGGGGATGCCCAGGGAGATTGTGGAGTCTTCTTGTCTGGAGACATACAAAACCAACCTGGTCACGTTCCTGTGTCACCTGCTCTAAGTGACCCTGCTTTGGCAGGAGGGTTGGACTAGATGATCTTTAGAGGTCTCTTCCAAACCTAATTACTCTGTGATTATGCAGTATCTGAAATACAAGTGTACATTTTTTTCTGTCTTTTTCACAGGTTTTTCTCCCTTAGTTCCCAAGCAAATATGTCTTTCAAACTATCTGGAAGGCTGAGAAACAGCTGACAAAGTGAGTTTTCTTTTCCACATAAAATATTTGAGTAAAACTGGTTTAGTTTCCATTTTCTTTCTTCATGCAAAGCAAAGATAGATAACCATCCTTCAGAAAAATTCCAGCTGTGTTAGTTTGAAGGTCATCTTTTTAAAACTATGCGTAGTATGTATCTTGTGTGCTTCTATACACAATTATTACTTTCCTTGGTTTTGTTAGCATGTCCTAACTATCAACCGCAACTCCTGTTTTGCTTGGCAAGCGTCCCAACAGTCAACAGATGTTTTCTCCCTCCTATTTCTTCCCTGAGCAAAAGACTTCCAGATGATATCATCTCTCGTCGAACATAAAGTGACTCCTTTTGTCCAGGGGTTCCCTTCTGAGCCCTGGTGTTTAGAAACTTGGTAAACAAAAAGTACCCCTTTTCAGAGACTGTGCAAACTTTGTGTCTACAAAATTATACTATGGACCACCAAGGCCAACAGACAGTATAGCCAACCAGGCTTACCTCTAAAGTGTTGGCAGGCAAGTGTCTTAGTTATGAAAATCTGAAATTCATAATGGGTTTGCATGGCATGCTTGTCTGCCCAATAAAACAGATTCAGTTTACCTGCTGGAAAGCTTTATTTGGTAAGTGATTTTGTGCTTGCCACATAATGTCTTGTAATTGCCAGTAAGAACTACAAGGATTCAAAGAATATGCATAGATGTCTTCGTTTGATAGACAGGTGTCTGCTAAGGAAGGTGGGAACCTTCCTTAGAGCAGAAAATGTGAACCCCCTTCCCTCCGAATTATTGTAACTTTGGAATCAAGGGCTCTCAGGCAGAGGTATGGGAAAAGGAATAAGAGTTTTTACTAGTATCTAGAATGAGGTAAACAATCAGTAATAAAAACAGTAAACAAGATAAGAAAAAACAATAACAAAACCAAAAAAAACTCAGTGGCAAATGTCCCTGGTCTGTCAGGCACTTTCCCGTTTGGTGCAGTCACGGTCACGGCCAGCAGGGGCGCTGTTGGGCTCCCAGACCCGCAGGGCAGGTGCGATGACTCCCGGGAAGCTGCAGATGGCGCTGTGGCGCGGTTGGATCTGTGCCACACGTGTAATGGCGGACGGGTTGGAGCCGGGTGGAGCGGAGATGGACGGGGGCGCAGCAGAGAGCCCAGAACCGGGAGATGGGGCAGCCGGGTCAGCCCACCGGGGCGAGCCGGCAGAGGAGGCGGCAGGAAACTCCGCAGTTGGGGCAGGCAGGGTGCCGAGCAGCGGCAGGCAGGCCGCGGGGTGGTGGCAGGCAGAGGTTCCTCTCCGCTGCGGCGCGGCTGGTAGATGCCCTCCCGGAGGGGACGAGAGGATTGGAGTCCCGTGACCTTCCCCTCAAAGCAAGAAACTCACCCAGCAGGCAAAGAAAAACTAGTGCAGAGCCAGGCTTTTCTTTTCCTGCGGTCCCAGCCAGAAACAGAGAGACGTCTCTTCCACTGTTCTCTCCCCGAGAGCAGCGAGCGAGTGTCCCCTTATCAAATCCCGTAATCTCTCGTTCCCCTGCCTGGAAAAGCCAAAGGCTTTGTCTCCTTTGTGAGCGTAGATGGCCCTTAAAGACCAGTCATTAGTTGCTTAGCAACAGAATGGGAAAAATTCCACTTGCCCCCTGCCCTCCCCCCAACCTTCTACAATAGATCTGATGATACTTCCTTTCATACGTTCATAAATGGAGATAACATATGAGATGAAAGGAAAATCAAGCATTTTCAAGCTTGGGCTGAGTTGAAATACCACAGTTAAGTCATCTAGCTTTCTCATGCTCAGGGTCTAAAAATAAAACAGGTGTTTTTCAGAGTTAACCTTCTAGACCAGACAAAAAAATCAATAGAGGGTATTTTCCAATTAGCACTTATTACTGTGTAAGATCCTGAACATCTTTTAAGACTCAACTGAGCTCTCTTCATTCACCTGGAAATCTCGGTTAGTTAAAAATATAATTTTGCAATCTCTGTTTTTGAAATATGTCTTTGATAAAGTACAGTAGATTTACTTTCAGGAAAGGACATATTTATTAGCATTTGAAAAGCACGTATTTCAATGTACATTCTCAGTTGGGTAGGGCATTGTGCTAATAACACTAAGGTTGTCGGTTTGGTCCCCGTGTGGGCCATTCCTTTAACAGTTGGACTCTGAACCTTCTGGGTCCCTTCCAACACAGGGTATTCTGTGAGTTCTGTGATTTCTATTATTTCTGTGACTTCTCTCTCTCCAAACAATTTGCAGTTCTGAAAATGTGATCTGCAGAATGAGCACACAGGAGGAAGGAATTTGTGAAGAAAGAAAGATTCTATGTATCTTACTCTCCTAGTTTTCAGCACAGAGAATTACAGCTGTTCAAACCAGAATACTGCATTCTCTTACATTGACAGTTACTCTTCCAGGCTGTCTGGTCTTAGCAGGACTTCTCATAACCCTGCTCATAATTGGCCTCTCCCTGTGCAACATGCATCCTCTGGTCTGGAGGTCCAAGTGTTCAACATAAAGCTTAGACGAGATGAGGAGGAATCCTTCTTCAAGGATTTCCCATTGCCTGAGATTCTCTGCAATGCTGCCATACTACCATTTCAGCTGATCTGGTGGGGTCTTTCTGTCTTTGAAGAGTTGCTGTCGCAAAACACAAAACTAACCTCTAGCAGGTACATTCTGTGACATTATATTTGTCTTTATTTTTACACCCCTTTACTGACATTGGCAAATCCTAGCCACAGTCCTGTGAGTGATTGACATATTATGAAACCAGAAAAAGGTGCCGAATAATTAAAAAATTATTTATGTAGACCACTGAGTCAGACAGCATTTCAAACTTAAAATAAGAAGTAGAAATTCCTGGATGTCAACTGCATAATCAACTGCAGAATCTTTTCAAATAATACATACAGAATCCAAAGGCAAAAGTAAACTTTTTCTAGATGTGTGTTATTATGATGTATTCAATGCATTGGGCATCCATATGTTTCATTTTTTGCAGGAATTTTTGATGTTGGTAAAAATTCAGTCCACTGTCCATCCAAATGAAATCCTGTATCTGCAGGAGCAAATATAAAAATATATGTCACCTGTCAGAGAGTCATTTGCTCATTGATAATTTTTGGCCTGAAGAAATGTAGTCATTTCTGAAAGCAGGTAAAGTTCTGACGCATAGGTGTGTTCAAGGAGAGTCTGATTTGAAAGTAAGCTTCCTGCAGGAAATACTGTGTAATCAGCAAGCAGAGAGCTGAGAAGCAATTAAATAATTCAGATTTCATCTGCTTGATAACTGACTATGTCAGCTCAATAGAGACTTACTGAAGGCTCAGGAACAGCAGAAGGTTTTCTAAGACAGCAAACTCTGCATTGTTATCAGTAACCTTGTTCTGGTTGCTGCCTTTACCCACACCTAAGGTGTGGAAAACCAGTCTGGCAGCTTCCAAACCAGTGTGGGTTTGGCATAAGCTCATTCTGTGGTGTGGAGTGGTCCCCACAAACAGCAGCTGTCTGACCATCCTTCCCATGGCAGTGGGAGCAGCAATCCCTGCTCTCCCTGTTCTCCAAGACCTTTCCCTGTAACTGGCTTCCTGGACATCTGTCCCCATGCTTCTTGTGGCAGGACCCTTCCCCGAGGCAGCAAAATTTATGTTTTTCTGCATTGCTGAGAAGCATTTGGCCAGTTCTGGTTCAGTATCACAGCTTTTAATGACAAGTAAGTGGTTACTTTAAAAATCATTACTATTACAACAGGCCTATAATTTTAAATCCAAAAGATGGAATGGTTCCAGTGTAAGGAAAACCACAAGGTGCCAAGGCTCAGTAGCTAATGAGCTGATCAGCTTCACTGTCTCCACCTTTCACTATGGCTGAAATCCTATACTCCAGCTTTACTGATATTCAGGGATTTCTGACACATCTTTGAGACCTATGTCAAAATTTTAAAAAACCTATTTTTGGCCATGGACCACCTACACAGAGTTAAGCCATTTGAAATTAAATACTACTCCCATGATGCAGTGTTAAAATCCTTACTGTTAATACAGTTTAGCTTCTTCTGGATTCCAAATTCTCAATTTTATTTAGCATATAAAACCTGGAATCAGGCAAACCATTTTTCACTATAAGCAGTAGTTCTTCCATTTGATATACACTAGGAATCATCCCTGGGCAAGCTTTTCCCCCATCATTAGGTTTTGTTCTCATAACAGAGCTGTTGGATTTGAAACAAAAATGTGTTTCTCTAACCACATAAATCCAACAAGGAGCACAAAGTAAAAGAATACTTTAAAGGCTCCTGGTTTTGGTTTTGATTTTAAATATAGTATTAGTAAAGCACTTTTAAAATTAGATATGTCAGAAATCTACAAACAGAGCACCTAATATAAATGGAATGCAGCTTAAAATCACAAGTCTTCATATGCAGGCTTCATATGCAGCTACTTTAAAAGTATCATTTTGAATGTCAAAAAATATGAGGATGAGGAGAAAAATTATATATTCTTATTTCTTCCTTCCCATTTCCTCTCTGTAGAAAATGCTGGTATAACCCTTCCAAGCTTTGGAGAATTCTGAAGAATTTATTGTCATCATATCCATTAAATTAACGGTAAATTTTACTACAGTTTTGAGCTAATGCCTTTAATAAAATAATGGATCTCAATAAAATTAAATTACTATCCTTCTAAAGATATATTATTTATTTTATTGTAATTGAACCAGTATTAAATTATAAAACCCCAGCACATTAGTTTTTAAATATGATTTTAGGTGGTGGTTTTTAATGTGTTTGTTATGGACATGAAGTTATACCTTCTTCTCAGTTATTAAATCACATTGAAATTGCCATCATGCTTGATAATCTAATGGCATATGTTTCTTCGTGTTACATTCTAGAAGAAAATACATTACTGAGAAAAACACAATGTTTTCTACAAATGCATGTTTAATGGATGTTTTTTAGCAAATAAATGAAAATCCCAGGAATTTCGATAGCTCTTTTTCGTTCCATGACATTGAAAGATTGCTCTCTAATCATCTAGCACATTTTCAAGAGGTGCGTAGTCACACAAAGCCATATTTCTGAGCTCATTGGCTTTAACAGAGCTACACAAAAGAAAAAAAAATGGCCTCTTTTTGCTAATAAAATGCTGACAGATAAAAGTAGGAGTCATATGAAGTCAAGAAATCAATGATTCAGACTGTACCCCACAGTCTGAATTTGTCTTCCATATTTGCAGTGTTTTCCTGATCTACTTGGCCAATAAGCATGAAATAGTGAAAGACTTGTGGAACAGTCATGACTACATCTCAACATCCCCATTCCACTCAGAAAATGCATCTCATTAATAAAAAAAAACTGTGAAGATAACCGTGAAGGCTTAGAATTTGCTATGTATAACAATCAAAAATGGTCCTGAAAAGAAGTGTTGATAGTTGTGATAAAAAAAAATTTAAATATATCATTGGTGTTGTGCCAGATACGTGCCCCATTTAGTTTTTTCTCAGATAGAGATTTTCTTAGTTGGAAGATTTCATTGCCCAGATAACTGCTTTATTTCTTCCAATTTCTGCCTCTCACAGGCTATCTAAAATGCAGAGCAATGGCACTCTGCCATGCATCTCAGGATATCACTTCCCCATCTGTCCAAATCAGGTACCTGTCCAGACCGAAATGAAGCTTTTCTTTATCTAGACTTAATTCTGAAGGAAATCCAGGGCTATGAAAAGCGGGATGTGCAACTGAATCCGACTGCAACACAGAATCAAAATGCTCCTTGGGCGTCTATCCATCACCAGCTTAATGTGTGGCAGGAAGTCCTGGACCTCATTCATAGTGCGTCTGTAGCTGCTGTCTCTTACAGATGCCTCTTGCAGTCAGACAGATCCTGTCAGATCCTGTTCTGGAGACCATTTGTCACAATCCCCTAAAATCTCATCAGTGATTCAAATTCAATTACCACTCATGGTGCCATTAATTGCTCTATTTCTCACCAAAACCAAGCGCTGAGCTTTTTCTCTAATAGGGAGTCTTGTATATTGAATCAAGTTCACCATGATTAAACCAGTTCTGAATAATCTTGTGCCATGTTCTCACTGCAGACAAATGCTATTCCATGTCTGATTAAGATGCTGAAATTAGACTTCACCTTTTCTTACATGACTAGAATTTTTGTTGTTTAATATTTGCTATGAGAAATGTCTTGCCTTTTTTCTGGATCTAGAATAGTTCTGCTTCCAAATTATTTCTAGGCTGCTTAATTTATTTATTCATGCTCTGAAAAATATTTTTGCTTGTTCACAAATGTACCAGCAGGATTGTGTGCCCCATTGTTCTCAACTTGTGAGATATATAGCAAAAAAATAATTCTTTAGTTAAGAATATAGTACAAGCAAACAACAGCTCTCCTGATTTTTTTTAATCAAAAATTTATTATGATTTTGTCAATGAGATTTGGAGCTCAGTTTCCTGCCCAGTCTGTTCTTGAATCTTGCACTGCTCACCTATTGGCTTTGAAATCTCACAAGATGCACCAGTTTATATCTGATGCCATGTCTGACATTTTCATAATAATTTCTCATTTTGTGTAACCATCATCACTTTTGATGGAGGAACAACTGGAGGAGCAACTAAGCAAGGGTAGAAGACATTTAAGCAAACAGTGTGATGTACACATTAACTAGACACTCTAAAAAGGAAAAAATTGGCAAGTTACACCTATACAGCTCAGCAACACCAAAAACGCAAAAGACATCAATGACAGAGGCAGACTTACGCACAGCTTTCTGTGTCTACTCCCACACTCAGTCTACTTTCACAAGTACATCCAGGATGGACCCTCAGTGTCTACAGAAACTGCAGATTTGAAAATACCCTATGATAGTCTCTACAACAAAATCATCTGGGTAAAGTTCAGGGCCAAACAGCTCAGCATACAGATCTTAGTCCAATATTAAAGCTTTGACCCCTTCCACACAAATACACACATACAGAGCTGTCAAGATTATTATCTACTCTCTTTACCTTTCTACATTTCACAGTTTTAGGATGTACTTGGTTTCTTGGAAAGCATCTTACTGAATATCTACATCATAAACGAACCTGAAGAAAAATATAAGGCTTAATTTTATTTTTAGGGACAGCCAATAGAAAGCATACAAATATGCTTTCTTCAATATTTAGACTGATGCCTAAATTCAGGAAATAAAAAGTGTAAGAAATTTTCCAGATGGACCAAAACACCCTGTTACTTGTTTAGAATCTCACAACACAAACACTTCAGGTCTAACAGCTGCCAGAATGGGTGTGTTTGTGTGTGGTGCACGCACATGTGTGTGTATCTCTCTCTTTCTCTTGCTGTGTCTTTTCCTATTTTTGTAGAGTCTGCTCCCTGGCTTTACTTTTTACAGAAGTTTTTGCCAATCCAAAATATGTAGACACTAAGTTAAATCACTCATTTTGTTTATGTGGCAACAAGTTCAGACTTCTTGCCGAAAAATGTTCTTGGCTTTGGACAAAGCAGGCTTTGAGATGCTTCCATCTGTTTTGAATACACC
Source organism: Acanthiza pusilla (assembly GCA_036630365.1). Lineage (NCBI taxonomy): Eukaryota > Metazoa > Chordata > Aves > Passeriformes > Acanthizidae > Acanthiza > Acanthiza pusilla. The sequence continues at coordinate 610,616 of JAXCHO010000078.1, forward strand.
ACAAATCGTAATACGGAAACCATTGCCCTCAACTGGTGGCCAGTTTGCTGAATAAACCTATATTAAAAAAAAAAAAGTATTATTCAACTGCAGACTTTTTTCATATTTTTCTATCATTTAATTTCAAAGGAATCCAATCCTTATATGGAAGAACTTTAAATACTTGTGAATTTTCTCACTGGGAAGAGGGTGAAGTAAATAACAAAAATCAGTTTTTTTAAACTCGTGAACTGCTATTATGAGTGAGGGGAAAAAGTTTCGGCTCTTTTTTTTGGGCTTAGTACTTTTCATAATGGGCCCTGAGCATTGTTGTAAAGGTAATCTTTCAATCTCTCAGGAGTTTTATTTCTTTGTATGTTCTACTATTGCTGGAAAGGAAGAATTTGAGAGAATTTGTGAGTCAACAGTATACACAGGCTTGGAAAAAGGAAGATATTCTCTGCTTTGCCTTTTGTCTGTTGTCACAATGTCGGCACATCTTTTTATTATTCCTCTACTCTCACTTCCTTTTTGACTTCCACTGCTAGTTTTGGAAAGGAACAAGTGTTTCTTTAACAACATGTATAGACAGTACCAGCAATAAGGACTCCCAAACAAAATTGTTTTCAAACAGAGCTCCTTTGGACTCCAGATGATTATAGAATCATAGAATATCACAAGTTGGAAAGGACCCATAAGGATCATCAAGTCCAATTCTTTGTTCCTCACAGGGAGTTCTGTCTATCAAGATAGTGAGCAAAATGTGATTTCTGTATACTTGTGTGTGATTTTACATGAAAACTAACTACAGGATTTACTCAAAAGATCAGAGTAGGCACAGAGTAAAACCTTGAGCAATCTTTTCAAATATATTTTGCTATCCACAGCACTGGTGCCCACATTCTGCTTCTAAAACCCAGCATAGCTTGGGAATGTACTCTAATTTATCTACATTATGCGAAACTGAGTCTTTCTGGTAGGGATTTCTGTCTTGTGTTCCCTTCCAGGCATGATCTGTTATCAGATGTACAGTTAACCAAAAATATACAAAGTCCAGAAGTCAAGAGCCAGGAGCAAGGGTTTCCGTGATTGTTGTGGTAAATTACCTGTGACCAAATGTCATGGCTCATGGCTGTGTTCCAAATTTATTGCAGAAGAACCTGGCTTAGGAAAGCCAGTGATGGAGAAGGCACCTCATACTGCAGCATCTAGTAGTAATTCCTGGTTTTACTCCATGGCAGATGTAATATAAATGATTCAGCTGAGCTTGAGAATGTCCTGAAGTTTGACCCCAACAGATCCACAGTCCAGCTGCATTGTTGAAAAAACCAAGCTTCAGGCAAAGGCTGATGTGTAACAGAACTGTTAATAGGCACAAAACATTGTTTTCTGTATGCAATATTTAAAATACACCGGGAGAAAAAAACTGGAATAAGGATCTCCACTATAGGCTTGCAGTCATTATCTCAGCTCTGTCAGACTTTATGCTATCCTCCATTCTTTTACACTTAGACAAAATTTAGAATTATATCAGGACTGCATGTATTCAGTAAAGAAAAAACAAAATCTTGTTCCTTTATATGGAAACAATTTTTGCATGTTTTAACTCTAAGATTCCCTCTTACTCTATCTGTATTTTTTGTGATTGCAGATGTTGGGGAGTATAACCTCGGACAATGCAGAAGTAATATCAAAAGGTGTGCAAAATTAAATCAAATCTTTTGAGGTGCTAATGCTAACAATTGACCTGTGATGCTAGCTTTATACTCTTTTCTATGTTCCTACTTCGTCATGTCTCCTAGTGTTGCTGGAACAAAAAATGTGAGCAGCAAGAGGTGGCTCTGCTGTGCAGCTGAGCTAGAGCTGCTCCTCCCCTCAGCAAAGTGCATGGCAGGAGGGTGCTGCTGCATGCATGGAACAAGTGGCAATCTGTGGGGCTGTGAGGAGCACGAGGTGGGTATGGGCTGCATACTCTAAAGATACAAAGGAGAAAAGATCTCATTTCCTCTACCATGTGTGTGCCAAGATACCAATGAAAGAACAGAGCCAGGGAATGTTAGGATAAGAATTCAATCCCATTCATAAACCCTCATCATATCTTTCACCCTTCGGCCAAAATATTTGTTAGTATTCAACACTTGTTGATCCTTTCTGCTATCAATATTATTACAAATTTAAATGATGAGATCTTTCATTGTTTATTTGCCAGTGTTATTACAGTTTGCTCCCTGTGTGGGGACTTGGCTCTCTTTCACTTTCCAATAAACGACCATTTTTTAAAATATTTTTTGTAATTTCTTCCAAGGACAATTGCTCATACCTTAATAGCACCCAAATCATGAAGAAAAGAACTAGTAATTCAGCCATTAAACCCTCTTACTTCTCTAAATTTGAATAGCATGGGTTAGAGAGACCAGAAGTTATTCCCATGCAATTAAGTGATTCATTGGCTTACTTATTTTGGACCATGAACATCACAATATAAACTTTATACAGTTTTAAGTGTAGCTCAAGTATCCTTTTGCCTCTCTTAGGATTGGTACAAAATGACCTTACATCAGTAACTTCTCAGCATAGTAAGATCTCTCATGCCATAAAAAGGGACATTCAAATGACTTCTCAATATGCTGCAATTTGCACTTCATCATCTCTGACTACTCCTCAACAGACATCACTGCTTAAATCTCCAATTAGATATATCAAAGAAGGCATCTTTCTTTTATATTCCTAAGTTTTTATTAACTTGATGAAATCCTTGGAATCTCTAACTTTACTGAGTCATTGCTCCAGTTTGGCAGAATCAGATGGAGCTATCAGTCTGATCTGGGAGCAGGTTGAGGATCTGGTGTTTACCATTATATTCTTATAAGCCATCTTGATTCACTTCAAATCATTGCTTTTTCTATAAAGCTTTCATATTTCAGTGAATTATTTGTGCCAGCAAACCAGGAACTCCTGTTGCTGATAGTATCACAATGTTATTGGGTAAGAAATAACACCTGAGATCTCGACTTCTGTATGCCTCCACAGAGTGAGATGCGAAAAATCCCTCTGTTCTTCCCCATAAGCAGATAGCTGGAACACTAATGATAGTATAGGCTGAGCACAATGTACGAGGAAAACCTAGTCCCTGGGCTTTCAGCAAATTGTCAGCTTGTGCTCACTCACACAGTGCTCCTCCACAAACCTGTTTTACAGCACATATCCTTCACCCAAACCTGCTGAACATCAGAAGGCAACAGTTTTTTTTATCCTGAAGTTCTGAACTATAATATAAGTGAGGGAGGGGAAAACTTGAAGGAAAAAGCCCAGGTTAAAAGGGGGCCTGTCCTCCCACTGGCTGGAGCAGAGCATGCTCTCACACCAGGTAACTCTTGGCACAAACATGGCTGTGACTCCTTTCCCCTCCTTGTTCAGCCAAACACACTTCCACCAGAGTCTCCTAGTAATCCCTTTAATCACTCCTAGATCAAAACTTTAACAAACATGCTTATTTTTCTCCTGTAGTCTGCTGCTCCTCAGGCACTGCAGTGTTTATCTCAGTACCTCAAGATCAAACGTCGAACAGGACAAACAGGGCTTTTTGCATGTGTACTCTATGTGCACATGGACTTGTGTCTGATCAGGGTCTGGAACACTGCAACACAAAGGACTTACATCAGCATACTGGAAAGTGATAGCATCACCCAGCCATATCTATCTGCTAACTCAATATGCCAGATGGGTACCTACAGTAACTTTCTGAGCTTTACCAGTAGTATCTGCTGTCTAGACATACAAGTAAGCTGTGCACCATATTGATTTAATACAAATCCTAGCACTGGTTCTGATGTGTCCGCATCTTCAGAGTGAAATACTAGCCAGTTCAGTGGTATTTAGAAGTGTATATATGTCTGTGATTCAGTTTTCATGCAGACAGAATATTAATATAAATTTCAGTGAGAAGAGGAAGGTTTAATTTTGAGTGGTAATTTTATAATCAGACAAGATATTCAAAATGCTAAACTTTCTAACTGTTTTTAACAAACAGTTTATCAGAACTGACTGAAAAAAGGCAATAATGTCAAATTTTAAATCACAAAAAGTGCAAATAGGTTTTTTTTAAGTAGTTCTAAGCAAAGTATTTTGGCTGCCCTTTTGCTTCACTAATGTGCCATTCCTGTGAATTCAGTTTGCTTTGCGTGCTTTGTTCTCTTTTCCTACAGCAACACCTACTGTTAAAAATACAACTGTAATTTTCAATTACAAGCCCACAAGGTTATTTTTAAGTAACCACTAGTAGCTCAAACTTTCAAAGTGATCCTAATCCTGTTATACAATGTGTTTTGTTTCCCCAACAACCTTTTTAGGAAGCGATCTCCTATCTAAACTGCTCTCTGAGTGCAAAAGACATGAATTAGAGATTTTTAAGACAACTCTGAACCTGATTGAAATATCTGAACTGACATTCCACCCTGTGGTAGGTCAGTGACAAAACTCAGATGTGAACTAAGAGTTTTTAAATACAGCACCCAACCTGACTTAAAATCAAAATAGTGAAATAGAAAACAGATATTCAAACAAGCCAAATTTAACGAAAAGGAAAGTCATCTTATAAAATTTCATCTGGTTTTAATTTAGGGTTCAGTCCCAGGGTAGTTTGATCCCAGGTTTTGGATAGAGTTCTATCCTTAAGTTCACCTAACCTGTGAGGTAGAAGTTTAGTTTTATAATTTAGTGTTCATGCTTTAAAGAAAAATTATATGGAAAAGAAAATAGAGGCCTACAGAAAGTCCAAGTACAGTGTCCATTTTTGTAAAAAATTAAGGGAATATTTAAAATGGAATAACAAAAACCATGCACTTGGTGGCTTATTAGGAGATTGTTTTGACAGAAGGTTGGTTCACAGCTTCTGTTCCCAGATTTATAGAAACTGACAGCAGAGCTACCACTATTTCTTGTTCTGAGAAAATGTATTCTATGTTTCTCTGTGACTAAGGTCACTGTGTGTCATCATGTTCCCTAGAGCATGCTGCGAGCAAAGTTCAGCTTCAAGAAGCCCGTTAGCAGACTGTTTTTCTGAAGTCATGTTCTGTGTCTGTCTTTTATACCTAGAATTTACAACAACTTTATATACAGAAACACTCTGTGACTATGTCATGCTTTTTCTGAATTTGGATTATTCATCTATTCAAAAGATAAGCTGTTTAAATGAAACACACCATTTTACTTGAGCCAGCTGCAAAAAACAGAATCTTTTATTCTCAGAAGTTCCTACAATGGATTTTTGCTAACCTTTAAAGATGAAAAAAATCTTTTAAAATATCACAAATACTTCAGAAAAGAAAAGCATTTTTTGTTGCCCTCCTCAGTCTTCCCTGATCCTTTGGATATGAACCTACATTTCTTTACGCATTGCCATGACAGATCACGAAGATATGAATTTCCAGAGAAATCCAATGAAATTCAGTCAAAAAGATTGAATAACAGAATCAGTGAATAGATGGGAGCGCAGTAACACTGTTAGTTGTCTGGGTCAGCCAACAGGTCTCAACACTTTCTGTTAACTTTCCCTTCTCTGAACTGCCATAGATGCATTGATCTCAGTGTCCAAGCAATCTGTGTTTACCCACTCAGTCATCAGAGAGAAGGATATGTATTACATACACTGGAACAGGTTGCCCTGAGAAGCTGTGGATGCCCTATCCCTGGAAGTGTTCAAGGCCAGGTTGGATGGGGCTTTGAGCAACATGGCCTAGTGGAAGATGTCCTGGGGCATGGGAAGTGGCGTAGGACTAGATTATCTTTAAAGTTGTCTTCCAACCCAAACCATTCTGTGATTCTACTATTTGTTGACTTCTGATGTCCTCAGCAATCCCATCCAATAATAATGTACTCACTACTCGAAACTTGGCTTTTTTCACCTTCATCTAGCAAAATACTCATGGCTCAAACTGGAAAAACTCCTAAGCTTTCGAGTTCCCTACAGAGAAATGCAAGAAATACACATCACAGGACTACAAGGGCTGCTTTTCACTGTTGGGTGAAGCAATTTCCTTGTTCAAATTGCCATACCAAACCAGACTGACAAAAATATAAAAGAGACATAGGAGCTGAAGTGAAGGCCATACTATACCCCAACCATTTATATTGCTTTCCCTTGTACAGTAGACTTGAAAACAAATCTTTATAAAATAAATTGCCACAAGTCTGATTAATAATATGTATGTCCTTTAAAGCCAACTCAAACCATCCTTTCTAAGCAGGAGAATTAGTGTGTATTAAGAGGACTTTTCATCTCTATGAAGTAGTTTAGGTATGCATAGGCTTATTCTATAGGGAATGCAAATTTCAGTAGATTTTATCTACAGAAAGTGTGCAATATTCACCACTCTTTTACTGCAGTATAATAATGAATAATGTCATGAGGCTGGGTTTGGCACAGATCACAGTGTGCAGTGAGCTTATGACTTAGGGAGTTACCTCTTAATGGCTAAAGGTGGAGTTAGAACCTTGATTGAAAGAAAGCAGTCCATGTGAAAATTTCCACTGACTTCAATATGCTTTAGTACAAGCCTTTTCAGCTGAGTGTCTCCAGTGGAGTTCAACTGATGAAAGCATTTGTATGTGGATGTGATTTGCTATGTAAACATATGATGGAATATGCTTTCTGTGGATTCTTTGGCTGGCAACAAAGAATCTGGTAAACATTCACCCCCTTCAGACTGCAGTTTCAGCAACTGAAAGTTTTGTTTTTTCTGAGAACTGTGTGAACAGAAGCTAAAGTTCATAACAGCTCTCTAAACAGTGCTGTCTGGTTTCTGTTAACATTTCCATTACCACAGTTTCTCAGACAGTTTCACAACAATGCTAAATTCTCAAGGATGCATTAGGAAAAGATGTAAATTCCCAGAGAGTGTTTTTTACTGCATAGCTCAAATGACACAGTGGAGATAGATTTTTACTTAGAGAGTCACCTAGGGAGAGCAGAATCACTTAGGGAGCCAAGTCTGGCTGATAATAAGCATGCAATAAACTTGCAGGAAGAACAAAGGCTGAATGCCTACCTATGGTCAAGAAATAGTCTTGAGATAGTGGTGCATGGCTTATCAGAGAGTATGCTATGAGAACTCTTTGTGGATTTGTGTACTTGAGTTTGCACAGGTGCACACAGATAAATCTATTTACCTGGTATGACTGAACCTTGGTATACATAAGTAAACTGTCTAGTGTGACCAAGAATCTTAATGTTAAAGTGTTATATATGTAAAATATTTTAATGCTTCTGATTAGAATAAAAACCTTCATTATTTTCATGCAGTCACTTCAATAAAACTATTACAGCTAGTATACAAGAATTTCTCTTGCATTTTGACCAAAATTATCTAATAAAGCGTATTTGCACTGTGATGTGAAGATACACTTCAGTGCATTTGAAGATATACACAAGCAACTGGGGTAGCATTAAGCTTTCTCTTAAGGAAAACTTGGAACTCACATTTCTCTGTTTCAGGCAGACAAAGTAGAGCGGCATTTCTAACAGTGATAATTCCACTGATTTTGTGGATGCACTGCCTTTGCACAAGTAAATTTACATGGAAAAAAATTATCCCATTTATAAATCAGGCTGCAAGATGCAGCTTAGAAAAGGCTAAAGAATACCTCTTTCATGCACACATGTACCAAGCCAGCAAAACTGAGGAAGCTGTCTATAGGGAACGAGTTTCTTCCTGGCTGATGGAGAAAAGCTTGTGATAATTTTGACATTGTTTTCAGCTTAAATTACATTCTAAGCGTTAAAGAATATATATAGCTGCAAGTGATATTATTTCACATACCTGTTCTGCACTGGCACTGACAAGCCCTTCAGCTGAAATAAAATTCTCCTTTCAGGTCAACAGCAGATTGCAGTTCCAATACCTTGCTTCCCCAGCATGCACAGAATTGATCTCAGCATCTGACAGAAGCATTAAGAATGATCTGTGAAGGAACTAAAAAGCAGAATCTATGAAGTAAATGTACATGAACCACAGATCATAAGTAATGTTGTCCCAAAGGAAAGAAGAATCTCCAAAAACTTCCAAGGACATATCTGCTTCAGAGATGAGGCCAATGTTTTGCACTGCAGTAAGATGCAAAGTGCACATGCATTCATGTGCTATATAAAAGATGTCTTACGTGACTGTTCTAAGTATAATTAATCTTGTGCTCTCAAAACTAACTACTCTGTCTTATTCTGCTTCTATAGACATAGATAGAAGTCTTGGTGAGGCTGCAGATTCAGCAGAAAAGGAGAGGACCTAAGCCTTGTAATGTGCTTTGATATTTACTGTTAAGGAGAGATGGTAAATATGTTTCTAATACTGACACAGATATAAAGATAAAAATACACATTTATGTGTGCACACAAGCACATACATACAGAAAAAAAAATCACAAATGTCCTTAGATGGCCATGTGGCCAACTGACAAGTACACGAAGATCAGGAAAATAATATATAAATAATATATTATATTATAATTAAAATTATAATTATATATTATATTTATATTTATATAATATTATTGTATATGTGCTTATAATATTATAATTATAATATTATAATTAATAATATATAATATATAAATTTTTTCGTATAGTTTTTCAGAGGGAAATATTCTCACTTATTTGAAATATTTTCTCTAAAGTTGTTTATTTAATATTAGTCAAAAAATCATAAATTGATCCTATGCTTTCACTGCCAGGAACACTTAAAGGAAGCTTTGAGGGCAGTTCAGTGTCTAGGAAGTGAAAAATTCTGCTGCCCAACAGAGGCATAAAAATGCCAGTTTCACAAAATAAGCTCTGCTAAAGTGATCAGACCGCAGACAGAAGAATCTAGTTCAGAAGTCAAAAGTGTAACATCAAACCAGGCAGTACAGACTAGAAAGAACATTTTCAGGACCAGACAAAGAGGACAAATTGGCTCAGCAATCGTCTTGAAGGAAATACCTGACTGTTCTGTAGTATCTCTGAGCTAAAGGACAAATGTTGGAAAGTGACAGACTTTTCAGCTGCCTTCCAAAAGGTGTGCTCGGAAGGCCCTATGTCCTTCAAAATCCATACTTGGGGTGCGGCCAAGGCTATTTTTAGTTTTGCCTTCTTTTGTGTCTTTCTATTTAGTGGTTCAAATCTCTTCCATTTTGTTTCTTCCAAACTATGGTTCTCTTCCGTCCAGTATATTCTCAAAGCCTCTTTTTTTCAAAGATTATGTTTTTTTAAATGTCAGTATTTAAGAACTACAATAAAGTTATACATTTCCTGTAATTTCTTTTAGAATAAGCATAGTTTCTCACATATTTCTTTCAAAACATTCTTTGCCAAAACAGTGACCTTGAGGGTATGAGTCTTACCTATTCATGGAAATGTTTTCTTTTTAGCTGAAAATAAGGGTTCTGTGGTTTCATCCTGTATTGCAACCTTCCAGCCAAAGACCATCTAAGACAAAACAGAAGGAACAGAAAGCCTCATTTATCTAAGGTAGCAACTTCTTGCAGGTGAAAAACAGAGGTGACATCTCCACTCCATTACAATGGATGGCTCATTACAAGCTTGACATAACAAAATACAAACAAATCAATGCACGGTTACTTTTTTTTTGTGGAGACAAAAACTATCAAAAATGTAGCATCATCAGCTGGCATTATTTGTAGACTGGCTGGCAGCCTCGCAGAAAGAAAAAGGAATATTAAAATACGTTCATAGGTACTATTTCCAAATCACTTTACAGATGTGCTGGCCAGGCAATGTGGGAAATGGGCCTTCCACGTGTCTGTGACATCCCTACTAGATTTAGAAGGTAAAGTAAAGGGGCTAATAGAGTTTCATCTAATGTGCTTATTGTTGTAGATGTATTGGCACAATTTTTCTTTGAAAATCAAAACATATGGATTCATTCCTAAAGCTCAGAATTAAGACTTGCACCATTTTGGATTGTCCTGCAGTGCAAGCTAGATGTTTCTGCTCTATTGGGCAAGGATAGCAGCAGAAAATAAATAGCATCTTCTGCAGGGGTTAAAGGAAAGGCTATGCTGCAGTAAAGAAAGATAAGGCATATTACCTTGTCTAATTCTATACCACAATTTCATTCCAGTTTCTGCTATTGTTAGTCCCAGCAGAACTACACTGTAGACATCAAAGGCTCTGAATTTTGTCATTCTTGAGGTATCATAAAAGCTACAACCTTGCAATTCATCTTTAATGAGTCGTTTACATGGAAATCAAACAGCCATGGAATTTCTTGAAAATAGCTGAGGATCATTCCTAGCTCATGTCCAGCACTCTGTCTCTTATAAACAACTTCTGTGGCCATACATCAACTATCACTGAGTGAGATTCATGGTTGTTATAAAGCTGTTTACTGTTTCATTCTGAATAGTTTTCTTATTTATGTGCCCCAGCCCATATCTTCTAAAATATATACCATCTCTTATTGCTGTGCCTTGGATTAAAGAATCACTAATAAATCACAAGAAACTCCTCTCACCTTTATTCCTTTCTTGGGAATAGGCTGGGAGCCTTTACACACAGCTGTCTGAACTTGGATCATTTTCAGATAAAAATATTATTTATGCTCTAAAATGTCCCAGTACCCTCCTAGACAGAATTGTACACAATTAGAATCTACTTATTTTCACATGTGGGGAAACCAGGCAAGATTCATAATGGAAAATTGCATCCCAGATCTGCATTTAGGTGAGTCTGGACCATTCAAGTGCACACAAAAAATTTGACTAGCTGCTTGAGAGGTCATTGGACTTTCAGTATGATCACTTCAGGGAAGTGCTGCAATTTTCATTGGTTTTCCTACATCTGTTTATTCTTGTGTTCCAGTGTGTTCCTTTTTCAAACATCCTTTCTTGGTCTCACTATCTTTTTTTCCAAAATTATATATTTTTGGTTTGTATTTTAAACACCAAGAATTTTAGCTCAGTTATAAGATATACTGTTCCATGTAAGTTCACTTTGACACTGGGTATAATCCAGGATGAAATATATAAAACCTGGGCTGTCACATCAAAGGAGACTCAGTAAATTTAGTCCTTTAACCTTATGACTTTCAGCATTTTTAATTATACTTTATGAGTTAGGATCTTTGTGCATTCAGTTTGTAAAGGGATGGTCTGTTTGGTGCAGGAGTTAATCCTTCTATTTTAACAGCACTCACACTCTGCTATCAAAGCTCTCAGTTGCAGCTGCTAAATTCAAAAGCTTGTTGTATCAATCCAGTTTTGTTAACTTCTCTGAGATGAAATACACTGCAGAAATGCAAACTCCTACCTACTTATTTAATAACAAGCCAGAAAGGCTAGCAGGACTTGCACAAGATTTAAATTTGATAATAATGCCATTTTGTCCTCCTTTGTTTTGAATGAACACGTGACTGAAAAATCCTCTTTGACTTGCCAATCTATGTGTAAAAAGACCCAAATATGTTAAATAAGAATTGCTGGTTTAGTTTTTCTCTAGTCCTTTAGAACAGAGAAATACCTGAAAATCTAACATTTAAATTTAGAATTTTTGTGTGCTCAAAGCAGCAAGTAGATATAGGTAACTAGAACAAGGTCTAATGTTATTAAATTACAGTCATACTATGTATTAATATAATTATCAAAAAAATGGCGTATCTGACCAAAAAATGTGTTCCATGTTTTTAACTGAAAGTTTATTCAGAATACCTATGGGCATATTATGAATGTGAATAAACCTGAAACCTATATCCTCAACAGATTGGCATTTTACTGGGATTTAAATGCAAAGCTTCCATGACAATAAAAAAGGGGTAATTTTTAAATGTAGCTTGCAAGCAGCTGGGTAACACCAGGAGTGTCTTATATGAGATAGGTGGAATATTTCCTACGTCAGAAAGGAAGCTCTGGAAGCTTACCTTCATGTGTTTGTAAGGGTGACTTTGTCCCACATTCCTTTAATGGGGGTTTTTATGGCACATTTACAAAAACTCTAAAGGTTAAGTGAGAGATACAAAAAATTATATGGACTGTTCATTTGCCAGTGAAACACACCTCCCGTGGAAGATAACAGGCTGTTCAATGTCCATGGGGAGAAGCAATTTTAATGGAAGAGAGCAGTGAGGGTAACCTTTTTAGATACAGAGTTCCTAAATCAAAATGAAAGATTTTCTAGGATACTGGACAGATGCATATAAAGTAGGCACTCCACTCTGGAAAATAATTGACCTAGTATTTGCCAAGCGACCAGACACAATATTTGATTTGAAATGTCATGTAGCTAAATGAAGTCATTTCACTCTGGCAGATAAACAATGCAAAGAATAAAAAGGCAGAAGCCCGACAGACCTTCTTTCCTGGTAAACAAACAGAAGACAAGACAGCTTTTATGAGTTACTTTGTTTACTTTTAGCAGTAGGAACTGACAGGACTCACAGCTACACAGTAAGAAAGGATGGATCTGCTTCATGCATTAGAATCTACCTTTGAAATATTTTCAACTTTTCTAAAGAAAAGGTTGCCAAACCACATTTTTAATTACTTTCAGAGATATTTTTGTTTCCCTTAAGTGTTTACAGCTGTCCTTTACTGAATCATTTAAAAAATCAAATGAACTCTCCTAAAAGTCATTCTGCTCAGAAGCAATTTTTATATATCACATATTCACCATTCCCTGACAGTTTCATTCCTTTGAATATTGGAATGAAAGTAACTGCTTCATAATAGAGGTTTTTGCTCCTGCTACTTATTTTCCTGTTTGTGCAGTAAGTCCTTGGATTTAGAAACGTGGTTAGACTTATGATATCTCTAAAAATACTTAATAAAGCAATAATATGATAAAAATATAAGCCATTGTCAATTACAAGTGGTCCATTCCCCAAAACAGGCAGCATGGGATAGACTGAACCAGAGGAAGGGTTACGTCCTTCTCTTTGTGTGTATAAATGTAGCAAAATAACATTACCATTATGGAACACAGAATACAAAAATTTGGATCTTCTAACAGTTTCCAACAGGAGTGTGAAGAATCAGTGTCAAGGAAAGGATTCAGGATAATTTTTTTGCATGGTATTTTGTAGCATCATTCAACAATCATGGCAGAGGACATACTAGGGACAACACAGCTGAAAGCATTCCTGAAGTCATGCTGCACATCAGCTACCATAAAACTTGTAGCAGAACCACCTGTATTTCAATATGTATGCAGAACCATTGGTATTTCAGCAGCATGTAACAGGAACTGGGGTATTAATATTTGCACCATCTTCCTTGGAGTCTTTAGCTGATTTCCTGCATTCTGACTGTAAGTTAAAAAAATGAGTACTGGGAGTATGTATGTATTGCATTAGGAATTCTACTTCTAAATATTTGTTTACAGAAGAGCTAGCAGAGTGGAAAAGAGATAAGGATATGTAGTTTTCGAATACTACTTTTAACCACAGAACACGCAGTTTCTGTTACTCACATTAACAGAATCAAATGCAATCTCCACATGAATCAAGCCCACTCTATGCAAGCTCTTGAAAAATAAATATATACATACATAAAAATGGACTACTCTTTGAAAAAGGATATAACAAAGAATTTGATGAAGTTTAAGAGGTATCAAAGTACAATCATATAGGTGTATGTTCACAGTTTTCTACATTGATTCCTCGATATTTCAACTGCCTGTCATAATAAATATATAAATACCAGGTTTATAGAGGCAAATATGGCATTCCATGACAAACCTCTTTCTTCTTCACTTCTACAGACATTACAACAGGCCACAGTTCTCTGTATCTCTAGTCATATCACCTACTGTTAGGCAGAATCCCATGCAGTCAGTGAAAGGGACCAGGATTCTATGGAGAATGTACAGAGCCTTTGATTGTTCTCTTCAGTGCATAGACTAGCACAGTTATGCCAGAAATCGTAGTCTGCAAGAGATAGGGCTGGTACAGTTCTGAAGGAAGCCAAAAGAAAACTCACAGTCCTATTGCTGGCTGGTCCCAGAGAAAAACTGCTGTTTGACCAGTTGAAAATAGTTTAGTAATAGCTCTATCTTCCTACATCAAAATTATAATGCATTAGTTACCTATTTTAAAATTAATATCATTTAGTTATACAGCATTTCTAACTTCTGGGGTAGGTATTTAGAGATACAGTTGCAAATTAATTTGTGTCAGTCTTTTATGCTTCTTTAGAAACTGTCTTGTAAAAGTACCAAAAATTAGGTAATTATTTTATCCAGAATTTTAGTTTAAAAAAAAAAATCTGGTGTCCAACCATCAAAAAGCTTATTTTCTTTGCAAGAAAACAGCCCAAAAGGCTGCTTGTTGATCTCTAAACTGTCAGGCCCATTATGCTGCAGACTGACATAAAACCAAGTTTTTAATCTATTTTTCCTAATAGAGACAACAATAGCATTTTACAAGACAGACGTTATTTCTGTCACAACCTTATACTATTAGTTGTATGTGAAATTCAGCTATGGAATCTTGGCCCACATTCTGCTGCCTTATTTGTCCTTGGAGAACATTTAGAGTCACAGAGGTGGATTGCTGAGAAAAAAAATGCTTGTCACTGAAATGGGAGATCAGTAACAGAAATGAAGCAGAACACTGCACATAAGTTTGCAATTAGGGGCCTGATTCTGCAATAGTCTGAGTATTTCCTGAATGGTTTGGTCCTGAGTACCTTTAACTCATCAAGTGATGTCATCGGTTTAGTTTGTTCAATAACACAGCACTGCGGTGAGAGGAATGTACATAAGATTATTTAATAGGAGATGTGTTTCAATTGCTATCCAAAGGCAAAAATTCAAGTGTCAGACAACTGGAACTTTTTGGTTGTGACTGCACACATCCTGTGCCAACCAAGGCATTAGAGCACCTCACCTGAAGTAGAGAGAGGGCCACTTCATGAATTAAATGGCTGGATAGATGCCCAGCTAAGCATATTGACTCACTTTCACACTCAAAGCACCCTCACAGTATTAAAATTTGATGTTATCCAAGCCACAGAGCCCCTTTTCTTGGTACTGATTACAAGGATAAATGTGCAGCTGTGTTGCTTGGGCTTGAAAACTGTTCAGATTGGCTCCAAGTTTGTTTTGCTTCAACAGTCTTACATGAAAAAGAAATTTCCCTCATAAATGCATATCTGCAAGCATGCTGCCTTATCAAGCATTACATGTTTACCCATAAGGAAGAATAAGATTGTTCCATTTCCTAGAAAGTCCAGATCACCAAGTTCTTATACCCATTGGAACAAGTTGGTGTGATCATCTCATTGTATATGAAGGAGAAAAGAAACAGTGAAATTGTAGTGAATGAATTCTATCTAATGAAGTGTGAGTTCATCTACCCAAGAGTTAAGCTTTTTTCCTCATTGATTTAAATAGAACTAGTAAGAAAAAGGTATTTTATACATTTAAACTAGGTCTGTGAAAGGTCTATCAGTTAAAAATACTCTTTACTTGCACCTGCCAGAATGAATGGCAGTGATTCCAGTACTCATTAATGTTCACTGACAAGACCTAATAATTTTTGTTCAAGCTACTCAGAGTATACAAAACAACACTGACATGTCCAACCTATTTAAAATTGTTTGCATGCATTTGACCAAGTGCAAACATTTATGAATGCACACTTAGAATTATTAAATATGTAAGCCTGGGATACAGTTTCCCAATACACTTTCTTAACCAGTGCATTGATTTCAAGCAATGCAAGTTGCAGATTCAGTCTACCCTCTGTCTACTTTGTACACTGAAAGGTAAAGAAATGTTTCTAGAATGGAATGCTTCAGAAGGCCTTGCTTTCCTTACAGTCAATTACCTGGAAAAGCTATTTGCAAAAGGAAAGTACCAAATTGTGTTATTAATTCACAGACATCTATTTCAAGTGAAGCTATCAAGCCGTGAACATTTAGAACACTAAATGTACTTTATAGCCATAGCTATTGGTTGGAATAATGTTTACTTAAAAGAATGCCACAGACATTCACTGTTCTGGACCTAAATCAAATTGTTTTACTAATTGTTCAAGTATGACTTAAATCTGATTGTTTGCTTGAATTTGATTCATATTCTTGTAGCCACTATGACATTCACTGTAAGCTACCAGTTATCTGTATGAGGAAAAATATATGCTCTGAAAATATTTGGTCACTCTTCATTACCTATTTCCTCACAGAACTCTACTTGTATCCTGTGAAAAGCTTGAGCTGCACTTGGAGCCACATCACATTTCCACGCACTTGTGCATTAGCAAGTTGAATGCGACATCCAATTTGTGTAGAGATGTGATGAGGAAGCTCAAAGGGGGCCATACACTAAGCTACATTCAGGGGTAAAAAACCATGAATGTTTTAGACAAGGTACAAGTCTATTTTATTTGCTCCAAGATCCTTCATTTGGCCTAAAGTTAAATTCTATGTAATCTTAATCTGTCACAGCTATATTGTTGATACAAACAGATCATTATTTCACTTTTAGAGAAATCAAGTTATGAAGTAAAAAAATTAGAAGAAAAGTCTTTTCATAAGAAGCAATTGGGGGAAGAGAAAACCGATTGTGTTCAACTCAGGTCTGTGATTTAGACTAGTTTACTCCCACATAGAAGGTACTTGGGTACATGCAAATATCTCTGCAGATGATAAATAAGAACTTCATAGCTTTTTTTCCAGTTCCAGATGCTACACTCTAAGAGAGAAACAAAAGTTGGTGGAGGTGTTCATACCCAGATTTTTCAATAAATTTCGGTTAAATTGCTGTAGTGGAAAACTGTCTTTCTGTGAATTGTTAGAGTAATATACAGAGCAAAATATGTCATTCTTAGTGCATCCATACTGTTTCTTACTCCAATATTCCTGACATTTTCCACTGTCTGAGATTTGTATGTAGAACAGGGTAAAAAGTTTTCATAAGTATAGCTATCATCAGGAGGATCTGAATTTGGCAAGTATCAAAATGGGTAGAAAACACAACAGTAAGACACCTCACATACCTTTCTTTTGAACCCAAGCCCTTTCCCAGATAAATAACGTATAAGTAACCAGATATCCAGGAACACTAGCTGTGGTACTGATCAGGATACCTCAGTGAAAGACTGTCTGACAAAGTAAGAATCAGATAGACAAGATTCCAGGGTAGAAAGCATTTTCTTGGGCTATGATCAATAAGAAAACAATTTATGATTTTCTAATGGGAATGTTCCTTTCAAAAAAGCAGCAAAAACCCAAGGCATGATCAGCAGAAAATATTTTGCAGGAGTTGAAGTGTTAGAAGTGATGACTTTATTACAAGTCTTCTGCAAAAACAAGCAGAATTTGTGTAAATAATTCACCAGGCTTTAGAGTGCACGTAAGAGGTGTGGGGTGAAGTCTATGTTCTTATAGTCTCGGCATTCACTGACTGTTTCTTGAGAGGGACTTTAATTAATGCTTAATGCTTTTATGCAAGGGATAATGTCCTCTCCTACCTGCCCTAACTGGACAGAGTAAATGGTTTGTGACTGATTTTTGAAGTGTTAGTGCAAGTGACATCTGGCATTAGTTTCTTTCTAGTGCTGCAAATCATTTCAATATATGCAGTCCATACTTGGCACCCAGATATGCAATACAAGTGATTTATCAGCGGCAAATTTGTCCAAAAGTGCCACATAGCACGTTGGTCATTGCCTCTAGAAATGAAACTCAGGTGTCTGATATCGAAAGGCTAAAAATCACTAGCTTGAATCCCTACATGAACTGTTTCTCCTCACATTAATGAAGGCAAATAGTTACTGAAAATTTCATTATTCAGGCATATACGGACCTTATTTCAGGAAAAGACAAGTTTTCAATGTGCTTAGTTTGACACCACCACCCCCTTCCTCCTCACACACAAATCTAAAGGCAAACACAGACTATTCAGAATCTGAACTTTAGCTGACTCTTTTTTTTTTCCCAGTCATCATCCTCCAACTGCTTTGATGTTACAAGAGATTACATTGAGGTATGATTAGAAGGGATGCTGGAATTATGCCCACCTCTCCTCCCAGGATTTTTAAGAGAGATGTGAGTAGAACTTTCAGACTTTGGCTAAAGATGAAAGACTCTAAAAATATGAAGTGTGGAAACTTGAAGAACTCACCACGCTCTCTGTAATCAAGTAGAGCCCTCACAGTTTTCTTCAGTGCCATACCTCACATGAGAACCTCCTCAAAGGAAACAGAATAGTTAAAAACCACACATTTAGTACCAGATGTCTTGATCTATTTTGCAAATAATCCAGATAGTGAATGTTTTTGTTCACTTCTTCAGCTGAGGTTAAAAATAAAGAAAGAAAATTTTAAAATACCAGTAACAGTATATTCATAAAAATAGGTTTCATACATTAGAATCTTAGCTTTGTTTTTGCTACCAAGTACCTTCTCATAAAGCAGCCCCTCTCACCAAACAGTCAGTAAGGACAGCACTTGCAATACAGTACCCTGCAGTGTGATGGTGTGCATTATTTCTGAGTAAATAACTCACACTCTTCCAGTACCATCCAGGAGCTGGAACAGAACGCTGTAAGCTGCAGGTCCCACAACCCCATCAAAAGTCTCTGCAGAAAGCAGTTGCTCCCTTAATCTTTGCCCACACCTCATCTCTCACATTTAGCAAAGTCGATAGAAAAAAAACTTCTGAATGTCTTTACTTTAGGAGATGTTTTTTGACTAAATATTGCAACAGCAATAGAATTGTTGAACATACCATTAACCAGCAAATTATTAAGTGCAGCAGTTAGTAAAATATTTTTTTATATATAATAAATGTGCTGAAAGTAAACTTTCCTCAGTCTATCAGAAAATTGTTTTACATGATAAAACTAATTGATGCTAAGACCCATTAAGCAAGCAGTGTTAATCCTGCATTTTGATGATCAGCCAATGTAAAACTTTGCTCACATAAACATTTATTAAGACTGTGGAACCTGTGTTGGGAACAAAATCAAAAAACAGTATCTAAATGTGATAATCTATTTTTCATTTCACATAATTTTTTTCAGGTCACCAACAATGGTAGGATGTCAATAGAAAATACATTTTCTTCATGTTTTCTGAGTGCTATGGTTAAGTACAGAGCTGAACACATTGCTGCATAGGATGCAGAGCCATCATGCAGCAATTGTTTCCATGATAGACAGAGGTTTTCCTGTTTGATGCCTCAGCACAAATCTCAGACAAAATTCCATAAGGATTTTTTCAAATAATTTCAAAACAGTCCAAAGAGAATAGGGCTTAAACAAAGGATTGAGAGTCAGCTTTCTGAATTTTATATATAGCTCAACTGTTTATTTTCTGCATGATTTTGGTCAAGATCACAGGTGTGCATCAGGTTACTCACCAGAGTTTCAAAGGACCATGCAAAGCAGGGAAGCAAAGATTAATTAAAGAGCAAATGTGCTGCTCTAATTACCAAACCAGTGATGTCTTAACTGTGGCTCACCAGAATATCCAGCATTTCTTGTACCATAAGAAGCAAGAGAGGTTTTGAGCAGATTGGACTAGATGACCTCTTTAAATCTTTTCCAACTCACTTGATCTAGTAAAAAATGTCACGTTCCAAATGTCATGTTGTATAGTAGTGCTGGTTATAGACCAGAAGCAATAAAAACAGTAATTTAAAACATAAAATGCAATTACTTAGACTTTCATGTTTAGTAAGATTTGGTTTATGAATAGTTTTCTTCTGTATTCAAGTAAGCAATGTTTCTAAATTTATGACTATTCCAAGTGGTGATATTTAGTTTATATTCCTTGAGGAAAAAAAGCCCCAAACCTATCAAATACCTAATATATTAGTGGTGTTTATCAAACTCAAAATGTGTTCTCTGAGTAGTACACAACTCACAGCAGAATACTTCTAAGTTTGTGCATTTCATTATCACAGTGAGAAATGCCAAAACAGCAGCATTTTTAAGAACTAAAACAACTTCCTCACACTGATTGACAGGGTCATTTAAATATAAATTCATGTGCTTTCATCTGTAAATTAAAGAATCTAAGATTTATTCCAGAAGCAAATAGGAAGCTATGAAAAGTTACCTAACTGTCCTTTGTTCTTAAACGAATGAGAAGGAAACAAATATGCCAAGATTAAGAACACAGAATGAAAAAAGAAGTGTACTGAAAAAACAACTGCTCCTGAAATAACTGATCACTTGTCTGACGTTTTGGGTGGGCAGATGGAGGAATGCATGTTAGTGTGATTGGCCCTGACTAAATCAGCTGCAGTGAAAACTAGGCTTGCAATAAGAAAGATATGCATTAAATTATTATTTGCCTGCCACTATCCTCAGTGCCTTATGTATTATGCTAGAATTCCTGGAGCCAACTGTTACTTCCCCCAAGGCTTTACTCTGCATATATGAAGGCAATAGGTATCCTGCTCTTGACTTCAAGTGGAGAATGACTAAGTTCTGAACTTTATTTACCTAAAGTATGAAAAAACCCTCAGTTGTTTATCACAAACCGAAGTCTTAGCTAACATTGTATTGTTATTCTCACTAAAACCCTTGACTTTACTCACCAAGTAACTATAGCTACAGTCAAAAGCTCAAAATTTGTTTTTAACAATAGCAGTGAAAATCCAGCCTTCCCTGAAGCCAGGAAAGAGGCATAGATCTTCACCTATGAAATTTCCAGGAGGAGGCTCTAGCAAGAAATATCCATAGATCATCCAAAGGAGAGGGTCCCCTCCATTACACTGCATCGGAGCAGAGACTGAATCATTTCAATAGCTGTGGCTCCAAACAGCAAGCACTGACTTGGCTGCAAGACTTTTCATTGGACAATTCATCTTCAATAATTCTTAGAATGAAGTTTTCTGAGAAAGACAATGTCAATTGGAATCATGATGTATTTTTGAAAGATTTTTTAGAGGGAAGAAAAAAAATACTCGTCCACACTCAATATGCATTTGGCTTATTATGACTCTGCCTCTTCTGTATCACAGAAAATTTTAAAACCAGAAAATCTTACACAAGTCAGTATAAGCAAAGATTGTTGTTGCACTTAATTGCTGGAGGAACTCTCCCTCATGATTTTATTCTGAATTTTCATAGAAACAAAAAAGTGATATTTGTTTTCCTTCAAAATCTTTTGTGACCAGTGCTGGGCATCCAAATAGGAGTAAATTGCAATAAGTGCATTTGTGAAAATCTTAGTCTTGTCTGCTTCTGTGTCCTCTTTTAAGCTATAAGTGAAAGCATGCTTTGAATCAGGACTTCAGCAAGCACCCAGCTCTCAGCTGGGTGGCCCTGATTAACTTCTCACAACTTTCTGCACAGCTTCTTCAGGAAAGGTAGCAAGTGCCCAGGCAGAAATCTCTGACATACTGACCAGGAAATCCTTCTGGATGTTGGCATGAGTACCTTCAAGAACAGTTAAGAATTAAATTCAGAATATGTTCCAGCTACCACTTTCTATTCACAAAAGAAAGAATGACCCTAACTTGTATTTTAAGGAAAAATGACATAAGCAACTGACTCCAGGAGGGAATTTAGTGGTGCAGATCCTGTGTAAGAGGATATATCCCTGTAGACTGGAAGAGATAGTCTGAGGAATGGGATTTGAGATTTCCCCTCACCTCAGATTAGATATTGGCTGAGATTCCATTTTAGCAATCGAGCTTTACAAATCTGTCTCTTGAAACCCACTGTTGAAGTTGCATAGTAATAAAACCCAGGCTCTGCAGTGTAATCCAGGGGAAAAAGTACTTTAAAAACTAAGTTTTATGGTGTCAAACTTTACTGAAGATGACCTCTAATTTCCTTTTATTACCAAATAAAAACAACAAAGACAAATTATCAAGATATTTCCAGCATAGAAATAGAGCTGCATTTATTGTTACTTAAATCAGCTAGATCAGGCTAAGATATAATTTGCTTTCTAATGTCAGTGTTGATTTCTTTAAATAAAAGGAAGACACAAGATGAGCAAAAAATTTGTAACAAAAAATATTTAGATAATAGTTTTGTAGAAGTTATTTAATATCACAGGTGTATTTTTTTATTAAAAACTTATAAAATAAGATAGAAGTCCAGCAATTGAAAAGATTTGACAGTGAAAATTCTGTGGCTGCTCCACCCTGTCCTAAATGTTAAAATGAACAGTAGCAGGAAGGCATGTGTGCTCTTAGAACAATTTCTTTTTGTTTACAATTGCAGTTGGCTAAAATGAGTCATCGTTCTGTACAAAAAGAGAACTGTGTGCTCACAAAAAATGTTTTGGTACTATCTGAAAAGTTTCAGTAAATTAGAATGATATGTGCAATTTCTTTGAATATAAATTTGTAAGTCATGTCGCCAACAAGAATGCAAATATATACAATTTCTTGTAATTCTGTTTCATGGTGATAACCTAGAGGACAATATCTATTTTTATTTCCAATTGCTCAAAGGGCAGGTGTTATAAAACTAAATTAAGATCATTGCAATATTTGTCCCTCAGGAATTTCTGAAATAGAGCATTATCTAGGGTTATAAAAATTATAAGTAGCATTTTAGAAAATGTTAAAAATTCTTTTCAACATTTATTTATCCTTATATACATAATAAATATAGAGAGTTGTTATGGAAGGCTCCTATATGAAAACATAAGCTGTTAAGATTTTTTTTAAAGTTTCCTGTACTAACCATAAGCATGACAGTTTTAGTGATAATTCAAAGGCAGTAGAGTAAGACAAGCACTTTGTGCTTGAAAATAACTCAGAAATTAATTGTTAACTGTAATTCTGCTGAAATGACATTCTGGCAGATATCATAATGTCTATATTAAGACTATATCTTTTCTCAGTAATAAAAACATTTTGCTTTTCTCTTACCTTTAAAAACTACCATATATTTCAGTAAGTTATCAAATCAGTTGGAAAATAATGCATACAATACATAAATTAACACAAACTTCAATATGTATTACAAAAGATCCATGAAGGTTTTAATCTACTCTTCAGCCTCAGTGTTGAAATAACTTCAGTTGACAAAAATGAGGTCAAGGGGTTTTAGACAAAGAATGTATCATGCTACTTGTCTGAAAATTCAGCGAAGTATATGAAGAGGCTAAAATCTTTGCTTCAGGAATGGAAAATCAAACAGAAAGAAGACATGTTCCTTCCTGTAAGTATTCTCCACGAAACAAACTGTTAGAAAGGTAATTCCTGTGTACTTTAGTAAATATTCCAGGAAAGAGTATTTGTGTTTTGTCGTATAGGAGAGCACCAGCATAGAAGAGGGCTTTTGGCTTTCTTTTGAGGTCACAAAAGGGGCAGAGCAACAAGGACTTTTAAAGAACAATATCCTGTCACATCAAAATCAAATATCAAAACACTAGAAAATACAGAGACAAAAACATTCACAGCAAGTTTTTCAGTGGTTTCTCTATTGACCCACAAATTTCCACATAAATTAAGAACTAACTAAACATCCATATGAGACCCATAATGAAAGCCATTTAGTATGAATGAAAATACTAACCCAGATCTGTGTACAACCCCTCTGATGATGTTAAGGATGCTTTTGTTTTGCTGTGTAAACAATAAGAAAATAGAGCCTTACCTCTGTGAAAATCAAAATTCAATGTACCTAGGAGCTGTAAAATTGTACCTTTATTTCTCACTGTATCTGGACCTACATGCAGGTACAAATTAGGGAAATGAAAATTTTAGTGGAAAGTATGAATGGACAGTTGTCAGATCCTCCTATTTTCACTATGATTTATTTAATGAGTAGAAATACTAATATTCCCATAAAACTTGCATAGAATATCAATTTTAAGAAATTAAATGGGGTCAGAAGTGTTGGCTCTTTCCCTATGTTTGCTGTCTTTTCTCCACAGATTTGGCAGTGAAGTTCATTAAGTTCACAATAGAAATTTCTGCTACTTCGCAACACATCTCATTATGAAAGGGATTTATAAAACCCATGCTGATTGTAGCAATGGGGGCTGTCTTACAGGAAAAGCAGTAGCTGGACAGGTAAGATTCCTAGAATTTCAGGCAGACTGTAAATGAGACCAGAATGGGAAAAGACTTGTTAACTTCTCCATAGAAAGTCCCCTTTAGTCACTTTGACCTGTCACTGCTTGAAAAATCACATCAAAGATTTTTTCAGAGGGCTTTCTATAATTTTAGCCTTAAAAGAGGTGTTCAGACTTTCTGAGGCAAGTCACTAGAGTTTATTTGAACTACAAAACATCAATGAAAGCTGCTTGATCAAGAAAACAAATTATAATCAACCTTCATTGCTATTAAAACACATCTGTTTTGGCTACATGGAATCCAAATGAAGTCCCGTGTGAATGAATGTGTAAAACAGCCGAGTTTAACAAGTGTTTATGACTTCATTTCCAAAGTAAATGTCATAAAAAAAGACTTTATCATTGCTTAGATTTCTGTTTCGCACAGATTTTGCAGATTAAAAATGAGAAAAGATAACAGCATTTTAAACAAAAATTTAAAATGTGGTGCATACCTCATTGTATCATAGATATGCATTCTACTTTGAAGAAACATCTTATCCATTTATAAGGGGGAGGGTGTGGATAAAATGCAATCACTTGGCCAAGCATCCAATAACCCAACTTGAAAGAGCTGTTAATTTCAAAGACAAGTTAGAACAAGTCAGCACAAAAGGAACAACAGAGAAGAAAAGGAGACAGAAGAGAGAAAGGGAAGTGCTAGAAAACCTTAAATTAAATATTAAGTTATTCTCTCACAAAGTTGATTCTTGATTTTACATCAAAAATATGAAAACCTTTCATAAAAAAAACTTTATATGTCTATTCTGCAAACCATACTGTTTCTTGAGAACATGAGTATATGTATTGGGAATTGGGGAAGAAAAAGCACAGACTTTTTAAGCAGGAAACAGGAAGGCTGCATAAACATTAGTTCCTTGACCACTATCTGAAAAGCTTCATTTTGATGTTTAAATTTTTCCAGAGTGTATGAGGTTAGGTCTCCTGCAAACAGTTTTCTGTTAATCTGTGTGTAAACTATTGGGAGGAAAAGATGAGTTTACTTGCACATTATAAATCAATATAATATCCTTTATATTTTTTTAAGTCCCAATTGACTTCCCACCATATAATGTTGCACAGATGTCTATTGTCTTTTAAAGTGATCACTTTTATCACTTTTAAAGTGATACCTGTTATATGCGTTGGACAGGTAATCTTAAAAAACGCAACTTTTAAGGAAATATCAAACTGACCACAAGCATTTCAGGAATCCCAGGAATTTTCCAGCCTATGAATCAAAACTAAAAGGAAAAAGCAGTGAACTTGAGAGGCTGTCATCTTGTGGTGTTTTACAGTGTTTGAACAATTGAATCTTTCATCTCTAGTAATTCTTAGGAGTGCTTATTCCTCCTATCACTCAAAAGAGGCATCTTCCCCAGGATGTTCTGCTTACCTAAAGCTAGCAGAAAGCTGGCTCATGGGGGATTGAAGGGCTGTATCAAAAGAAATGTGGCCAGCATGACAAGGCAGGTGATTCTTTCTGCTCTGCTCCTCTCTGGTGAGACCCCAGCACAGGAAAGACATGGACCTGCTAGGACAAGTCCCAAGGAGGGCCACTAACATGATCAGAGGGCTTAAGCACCTCTTCTGTGGAGACAGACTGAGAGAATTTGGGGCTGTTCAGCCTGGAGAAAGCTCTGGGGAGACCTTATTGCAGCCTTCCAGTGTGTAAAGGATACCTATAAGAAAGATGGGAACAGACATTTTTGCTGGGCCTGTTGAGATAGGACAAGGAGTATTGGTTTTAAACTAAGAGAGGGTAGATTGAGACAAGATATAAGGAAGACATTTTTTACAAAGAGCGTGGTGACGCTGGAACAGATTGCCCAGGGAGGTGGTGGATGCCCCATCCCTGGAACCATTCCAGATCAGGCCGGATAGGGTTCTGAGCAACCTGGTCTAGTTGAAGATTACCCATTGCAGGAGTGTTGAACTAGGTGGCCTTTAAAGGTCCCTTCCAACCCAAAGTATTCTATGATTCTGTATATTTCTATTGCTATTGCATGTGCCACTGAGAATAGAAATCACCATCTTCTTTTTAGTCATGGTTTTATGTTGGCATATTAAGAATGTTCTTCATAGACAACTAGATACATGATTATGCAGAAAATATAAACGCTATATATATATATATATATATATATATATATAAAAGTCATAAGTGCAGAAATGCTAGTGTAAGTGAAAAAATGGAGAATACTGGGTTAGTAAAGATAAAGATGGAATTAGTATATACAAGATTTGATCAGTAAAGGTACAAATTGTATTAGCAAATGTGATTGCATAGATGAAGGAATTGTAAAAAATAACAAATTACTATATTCACTCATTTTTTAAAATTTATTTTTATTATTCTAGCAGATTCTTCATTCTGATACACATGTAGGACACATGTCAAGCCAAAAAAGTCTCTGCTCTACCATATCACTCCATAGTAGTACTGCATAGTGGGGTCCTTTTTCTCTGTTCTGCTAAAAATTTTCACCATACTTGAGGAACACCTGATATTCTAAAGACTTCTACATCTATTGGAAACCTTCTTTAAATTTATTAATGAGTTTAAATTTTACTTGGAGAAATACAGGAAAAGGGACTTGTGCTTCACTGTGATGCTGCACTAGGGAGTTTCTGGGGCCTTTGAATGCTCATTTTTAAGCTAAGAAATTATCCATAAAAACATGCATTAAGAAAGTATTGTTTGTGTGTAGAATCAAGCACTTAACAATTAGGAACTGCCAAAATTGTCATTGTTTTTGACTGTCTTATGATACAGCTTTTAACTACATAGTCCTTTCTTCAAGCTCATATCGTACTTCCTGTGCAGTGCTGACAAATCAATTAAACTGAACATTTCACAGATTGTCAGCAGAGCATGCTTCTAGATGACAAGGTTATTAACTTATTGGAAGTCATGTCTAAACATATGAAAGGTTTAATGCCAAGTTCAGTGAAGAAATCATACCATGACTCTCAGTAGTTCATACAGTTCAGACAGCCTTGGCTTCCTTTTGCTGGCAAAACTGGCAGCCAGGCTCTAAAGAGTGATTGACTTACACCACTAATTGTTATCTTGAATTGAGACCACATGCAGTCTTTTAAATCTGTGTCTCCCCTTTGCTAAACAAGGTTAATAATCACTCCTTTTGCAGAATTGTGGTAAAAATTAGTAGTATCTGTAGACTTCTGAGATATTATTGAAAGATGGAATAAAAAGGTGGATGAGGGAATTAATCACTTTCTCTGAAAAGCAGAATTTGAATACTGTGAAATATATGTATTGCTGGACTGTTTTATTGTCAGTGAATGAGAATTATTGTGTTTTTTTAGCAAGGCCTTCAACAAAATGGGCAGTGTTTTACACTAAGCTTCGCAAGAAGTTTTCTGTAAAAATTCTCTTAAAAACTGACCACCTTTGCAATTTACTAGAATGTAAATTACTATAGTAATTTACTATAGTAAATAAACTTTTAGTCATCACTCATTTACCTACTTTACTTATTTAACAGAATTTAGGATTCCCTTCTCTTTCTTTTTGATATTGCTAAAGTGGAACTCTAAACTTGTTTCAGAGACTGAGGTCATGGAATGGTGGTTCTGTGAGCATCTGCAAACTTGGACATAATGGCTATGAACCAGTGGCACCTATTAATGGCTCATACCCTTTACACCTTATTTCTATATTACCAAGGACCTGGGAATTCACAATACAGGAAAAAAAGGAGCCTCAGACCCAAATCTTCTAACATTTAAATCATCTTATAGATCTTCAAGAACTGTACTTGAAGCAATTGGAACAAAAGTCGGCTCATATGGTAAGAGAAGAAAAAAATTATAAATTAAGATTTTCAGATTGCTTTACATTACATAGAACATATAAATTCATTAAACAAGAGAAATGAGAGATGTTTGTATATAGACTTTTGCACCAGCTGATGACTGGACTTAAAAAATATGAAAGATGCCAAGCACGAAATCCTAACCCACTATTGAATAATAACAGTGAAAGACCTGTCATTTATTTCACTGTGAACAGTGCTTTATTCCAGCTCCCAGCAGGACTTTGATGCACAAAATTACTAATTTGCTCTGAGTTTATCCCACAAGTACCAGGAAAGGAGGAAGCATTGGGAAGAATCTTGCATGACTGTAGCTTTCCTTCCCTAAAGAAACTGGAACATTTTCATTGTAAGCAGCAGCAGCTAGTTCTGCATTCCAACAACGACCTGGAGAGAAAACTTCACCTCCTTAAAAATTGCTGTCTTGCATGTAAGTTAATTTATGATTTATTACAACGAAACTATTTACAACCTTAAGAATATTTACAAGCTTTGACTCAGAGCTCTGCCTCCTCTGTCGGACACTAGTGTGTCCTCCCTTCCTGCTGGAGCTGTGCTGATTCCATGCAGGAAGGAATATAAAACACAGGGTGAGAGGGAGCTGAAGTATGTAACACAGAGTTCTGGAACACCATCGACTGGCTACATAAAAGGCATAGTAACACCTGCTTTTTGAGCCTTCCAAGTCTTTTACTGTCCTTGGCAATTTGCTGTGATGTAAAATTTTAAAATATATCCTTTTCCCTTTTACTTACAGTTTTATGCTTTATGCTTCATTCTCTGTAGTGTCTTCTCTACACCAAAAAAAACAGTGTAGGCATTTATTTTTATCACTATTCATGATTAGTAATTCAGTGAAACCTGTCATTTACATTCACCTTGATCTTTTAAAATGCTGCATTTATACCCTTGTTTTTTGAGGAATTCCAAGCTTTCTTATCCTGGTTTTCTAATTTCAATGTACATCGAGAATTGAATATATTAGCTGTCATGCTTTTAGCTACCTACTTTTAAAAAGTAGACTTGTGTAATAGCTGACCCAGGTCTCCAGGCAGTTCTTACGTATGAAAATTTTGACTTGATAAAATAAAACCAAAAAATCTCACTGCTTTATAAGCATCAAATATTTGAATTACAAGATTAGGTGGAACAGTTTTCTACAGTTTTCGCAGTAGAAGAGATGATGACCCATGCACTCTGACACTTTCTTCAATAACAGTGAGAACAGTGACTACTCTGGCTTTCTAAAGTCTGGGAAGTGTCTTAAAAGCTTAGTTCCACTCTAACACAGTCTCAGTAACTAGGACATTCACTGCAACTGATGCTGCCACAAAATGGGAAAAGGAATCTGTGAAAGCCTTTGCCTGGGTGGATGACTTTTTATAGATCATATTCTTTTTGCATGTCTTACTTCTTTTTGCATGTCTTTCTGTATGTCTTTGCCTTTCTCTATATTGTATAACACTACGCTTTGGGTCCTTATCAGAATAAATCACTTGCACACTAAAAGTAATATTAGAATTTTCTCCTTAAAGGCAGATTATTTCCAACATGCAACTTTAAAAATTAGGTAACAAGGAGAACCATGCAAAAATAGAATAGTCCAGGTTGAAAGAAGGCTCTTAAGATGATGTGGTCCAAACTCCTGAAAGCAGGGATCTAGACTAGGTTACCCAGGGCTCCGCCAAGCCAAGTTCTTAGTAATTCCTGTGAGGAACATTCCATCGCTTCTCTGAGCAACCTATTCCAGAGTTGAATTGTTCTCACTGTGAAGAAAATCTTTCCTACATCCAGAGGGATTTTTTTTCTGAAGAACTTGTGTTTATCACCTCTTGTCCTGCCCCTGTTCATGCTTGAGAAGAAAGCACCTCCCTTGTCACCATAGCTGCACTTTAAAGCATTGGAAGACTGCAACCGCATCATGCCAAGCCTTCTTCTCTCCAGGCTGAACAAACTCTGACCCTCTGACTTTCTTCTCAGGGATTTCTTTATATGCTATGGTCTACTATCCCACTGTCTTACTTGGGAATCTCACCTACAGTAGTGTATTGAACAACATTGCTTCTGAACGTGCATATTTGGAAAGTAAAGAAGAATCACTTCAAAGCCTTCAAAAACAAAATCATGTTCTTCTAACAGTCTTAACTCCCTAAAGCAACTTAAAATTATTAATTTACTAGGTCACCTTCCTTGCAGAAAACAAATAACCAAGTTTTCAAAGTAAACAGCTTTAAATCTTGTAAAATGCACAAATGGGTCTGACATGAGCCGTGTATTAAACACATGTGCACAGCAGAGAAGGGAAGAATGAAAGGCTGGATTTGAGGGAGCTGGCTTCCGAACTGTTTTTAAAGATTTACAGTCCATGAAGACACCACGTGGAGTGATGCAGAATAACAGGCTTAGAAGTAAAATACAATCGAAACAATAGTGGACTCTTTTTGACATGTCTGAGGTCATTTGGACCCAGAAACGAACTTTCTGTACTTTGAAGGAAGTGAGAAACAAGCAAACAGTACAGGCACAGCAGAAGAGAGAGTTATGAGATTGTTAGGATATGGTACTGCAGTATTGCAGTTAAAATAGCATATCCTTGCATTGTCCTTTCTTTGCATGTCCGGATACACATTTGTAGCCTATTGGCTGCATATTATTTTTGCTCACTGTTGGATGGGGACTTTCTCAACCACAGCATTTCAGGTTGTATTTCATATTTTAATTCCACTTCAGTTTTAAAACAGTTTGTGTAACCTATTTGATTTTGAGAATAGCTATTTTACTTAAGCTATGAAACTTAAGCAGATAACCCTGAGGGGAAACATGCCCTACCTCTTTAACAAAGATTGACAGAAATTATCTGATTTGAATCTTTGTTTTTAAATGAACCAGCAAAAAGCAGAAATAGTTCCAGAAGTCTCCACAAAGCTTGTCTTCAATCAATAACTACAGCATTTTGTTCAAAAGAACGAAAGCTTTGCAAAATATGATTACAAATAAGAACTGAGCTATCATCTGAGATCACATAACGTGACTATTAATTCCATTGCCACTCAACACACTATAAGACACAGTATTAAAATGTGAATGAGGAGCAGGCAACTCTTCATTTTAAGGGCAGAAAGTTGCAAAGGATCTCATAGCAATAGACCAAAATAAATGGATGCTCCAAGACACAGACAAGGTCTGGAGGTTCCCACACAGCCCCTTAGAAGCTTAGCAGCTCTCCCAACCCTTTTTGCAGGGAGAATCAGGATGACAGATACATAGGATCAGGTACATAGTAAAAAATATGTAATATAATTTAAAAATATAATGAAAGAGACAGGAAGAAAAATAATTTTATTTACAGATCTTCCAAATCTGTATCTCATGGAAGCAAAACATGTAAAGAATAGAATATGTAGCCCACAATGTGAAAGTACTAAATCAGACTTCTTAAAGACTGATTTCCCTTACTTAAAAAAAAAACCTCAGCCTACAAGTAATCTATTCAACATTTTTAAACCCAAAAAGGAAAAATTGTAGCCAAAAAGGAAAATATTGAAAAATGCAGCTGCAGAAGAGTAAACAGACACAGAAAGGATAAAAATGGAGCCAGATTTTACATTGCAAAAGTAGAACCTATTACCTCCTTACCATTTAGTAAAGTGGCAAAATGTTTCTGTCATAGCCTACACTTTCAAGAAAAATAAAAGTTTAAAAATTCATCAAATCCAAACTCCCTGAAGAATTAATTTTCTTTTTTTTTTTTTTTGTCTTGACAGGCTTCAACAAAGATAATAATAAGATGCTATCTAACCAACATGAAAGAGCTATGAAGACAGGGCGATGATCATGCAAGATTAGCTGCAGAATAGACAGAGGATTTTGCATGTTAAGGTGCTGTAGTTTACATTTAGTAAAAAGAGGGAAATATCTCAGAACTTGTTTGCTGAAGGAGCTACTCCTGATTAACATCAAGAAGAGGGTCTAAAATGAAGAAACCAGGATGATGCTTTGTTCTTCTAATAATGGTAGACTACTGTGCTCATTGCTCATAATGACTATTATGATTATTACTAAAAGGCTGCAGGGACTCAATACTGATCATTGTGAACAAGTATAGCTGGTCCTTAAATTTATTTGTTTCATTTACAGCTTTTCTTCACAGCTGTAATAATTTCATGCAAGCAACAGCAAGCTCAAAGATATTCCATGAAATCTCTCAAATAGTCAAGAAATGTCCAGGCTATTTTCAGTAAATACACAGTATTTTTATCAGCAGTGACAAATGCTAAAGGAAAGAGGAAAATAATGGGTCTGGGAGCAGTATAAAGATGGTGCCATTTTTGCCACATTCTTACCAATTAAAATCTTTCCCTTTAAATTACAAATATTTGTATATTTCTTTTTTACTCTTTTAACTGTTCTCTATTACAGCACATCATATTGTGCTATTTGTCTCAGTAACATCCTGCAGAAGTAAACTCAACTGCACAGTTAATCTGTGCTGATATAAACATTTGTTTGTTTGGTCCACATGCACAAAAACTATGCATGTCCCAAAACATCCCTATTTTTCCAGCAGTGTTAGATTGGTCAAAAAAACCTGTATTATCTCTGCTTACATATTTTGTCACAGCATCTGCATTTTAAGTGCTGCTTTATACTTTCTTTAATCATCTAATTGTATTGAGGAATACAAGAAATGTGTGCTGGGTATTGTGCCTTTCTCAATGCTCCTCATTAATTAGTAGGCTTTGGCATGAGATAGCTCTGCTCTCATTGACTCCATTGAGGGGAAATCTGAACTTACGTGTCTCCTCCACAAATTGTACCATACCAAGTCTTTTCAATGTCTCTTTCCCAGAAATTAATTTTCTCCCACATCCTGTATCTTGTTTGTTCCTCCTGCTTGTACCTACAGTTATGTCATTTTTGTGTGGGATGGGAAAGTGAGATTAGGAGTCTGGTTATTCTAATTTTTTTTAATTGTTTTATAAACCAATTTTATTTTCAAGAGCTTAGTCTCAGTTACTTAATCTCAGAAAAAAAAAAAGTATTCTCCCAAGAAATCATATTGAGAAAATAGTTCCAGGCATTCTGTTGCTTCCAGCTGAGCTTAGTGTGCCTTATAAGGAGAGCTCATATTTTCTTAGGCAGAACATCTTTCAAAGACATGCTGGAAAAGGTGATGTCATAAATCTATGTCAGGCCCAGATGTGCAAGTCTCTGGTGCCTAAAAGTCATCCCAGTATATTTTCATAAATGCTTCCATGGTTTGTTTAGGCAGTTTAAAGTAATGTGCGCACATTAGAAAAAAAAATCACTCAATGTACATGTGGTAAATATGTGATATATTAACTGTACATAAAAGGCACAGAGGTGGGGGCCAGAGGCTGTGGCTCTAACATTGGTTAGAGGATTTTGCTCACAGGTCATAAAAAGAGTAACAAGGAGAGCCTCTTTCTATTTGAGCTTGCAGGATTCAAGTTATCAATGTACATCCCTGTCTAAGCATGGGTACCCTCCACAACAGCTTTGGAACAGCTGAACACAGAATAAAGTTGCAGATTTCATGATTTTTCTGTTTATCATTATCTCTAAAGAAATTTACCTTTCTTACTACATAAAACATTCAGAACAATTTAGAACTTTTCCCTAACACAGGTGCTTAATGTTGAAAACAGGATTGTGGGGGGGTTTCAGTTAGAATAATGATGTTTAATAATAATTTAAAATACCCATAAAATTCACAGATACACATATATGGTTCCTTTATTCCTTCAGGCTAATTTGTTTATATTACACTCCAGGTATACTTGTTTTCCTGTACTTTCACATGCTTAATTTGGAACTCCTCTTCTTGATACCACACTGGTATATTTTCAGTTTCTTTCTGCCTTTATATCCTTTTCTCCTGTGCACTTTTGGACCTTAACAAAACCTAGTCACTTATGGCATTATAATTTGCTTTCATCATTGTCAGCAAGGCATTTTTTATCAGTACTGTATGTCATTAAAATTTGCTGCCTTTTTCTAAAATTCCTGCCGTACCTTTATTTCCTTTCCCCTTTAATAGTATTATATAAAATTGTTCTTCATCATCTTTTAAAAAGATGATGTTAAAGTCCTGTTAACAAAATCTAATTTTATTCAGAGCCTGGTCCACTCGTTCCTCTTTCAAAAATTAAAATATATAAAGTGAAGGTATGATTACTTCTTTACAAAATACCTTCCAGGTAAAATTATAAATACCATAAACTAGCATCCTCATCCTAGTATTCAGAATTTCTTAAGAGAAATTACTATAATGTGTTTATTAAGTGTTTGGACAAATATTCAGGCAAACTAACATAGTATCAACAAGTGTTGTCATTCTTAGATGCCTGAATTAAACTGGCTATATGCCTTACACAGTATGCAAAAAAATACTTCTGAAGAGACACAAAGAATTTGGGAATAGTTACTTGAAATCAAAATAAT
The DNA here is from genome assembly GCA_036630365.1 of Acanthiza pusilla. NCBI lineage: Eukaryota > Metazoa > Chordata > Aves > Passeriformes > Acanthizidae > Acanthiza > Acanthiza pusilla. Next base: position 644,916 of record JAXCHO010000078.1, read on the forward strand.
CAAAATCTAGGCTTTACTGGGATTAATTATTTGGGATTACACCAAGGTCAACTGTAAATTCTGACTAAAAGAGGCAATTGTTCTAAGAGTAGAATACAGCCACCACTATTTTTACAATGTTCATAGTAATATTGTGACACTGAGCCCTGCTATAAATGGGAGCTACTTGGCATGAAATTTTCCATGAGTATCCTAGGAAAGAAAATGCAGCAGTAAACATCATTAGTCAAGCGAGACCTAACACGTCATAAGCAATAGGCAAGAGTCCAGGAAGGCCACAAGGTTAAAATGCTTTGTTTGAGTAATTATAGGATTTGAAGGATTAGGCTGAACCAAAGGATTTAAGGACATGGAAGGATTAAAGGGAGAAATAAATAAATTAAATTAAAGAGAATGAAGGTATAGAAGGCAGCACAAAAAATTATATTACAGTCACTAAGTTTTTGAAACAAGAATCATTAAATAAAACAGTTGTAATTGAAGGCAACATGATTTTGCTGTATTTGTTTGCTATTCATTAACTGAGTCTGCAGAGACAAAGATTCTTTCCAAAATGTCTGTATGTTTCTGAGATTGAAGACCTAACACACAAAGCACATATTTGAGGTGAGATGTCTTAGCCAACTTCTTTGTATCCCAGAATGTATTCCGTGGCTTCTTTGAAAGTGAAATCTTGGAGTACAAACTGTAGGTGAGATCACAGCTACTGCAGTCTATTACTGAAATCTGAAAATTCTTGTCATACACATGCAAAAATAATTCCAATCTTTATCTTATGCTACCCTGAGTTACAACATTTTACAAATCCAAGCTTGTTTAATATAAAAGCTTACTGCCCTTGCAAGCTGCTAATAGTGAGAATTAACTCGGGGTCTGTTTCTTGAGTATCGTGGATGAGAAAAATTATTCAAGGGTTGTGATGCCCTGGCGATTCATAAATCATGATGAATAAAATGACAAGGTAACCATAGGTATACAACACTAGACATAAATGAGTAAAGGGTGCGGTATTTTATGAACCGGTCACTCACAAATGCCAGATAATGGCACTTTGAGCAAAGCTGCGCAAAGAGAACACGGTTTGCAAACAGGTTTGAAAAATGAGCGCGCCGGGAGCCCGGGCCGGGCCGGGCCGAGCGGCGGGGGCGGCCGGCGCGGGGCGCCACCTGCTGGGCGGCGGCGGAACGCGGCAGGGAGCGGCGCTCGGGAGCCCGCCCGCAATTCCCGCAATTCCCGCAATTCTGCAATTCCGCAATTCCCGCAATTCCGCAATTCCCGCAATTCCGCAATTCCGCAATTCCCGCAATTCCGCAATTCCGCAATTCCCGCAATTCCAGCTCTGCCGGTGCGCCGTGGGACCGCGCAGCTCCTGCGCCAGGCTGAACCCGTACGGGTTTACCGTGTTGGACGCTGCGGCTGAAACTACGGTAATGTCAGCCACATGGCTGACTTCAAACAAAACCAAATCGTGTCAGCAGCCCAGAAAATCAGACTCGAAATTCTTCGTACATTTTTTAAAATCTCTTTATTAAGGCCTAGGTGTTCAGTTGCTCTTAAAGTGATCACCCTGAAAGTCTAGTTTTGCTTCAGAAACATTAAGCAAAGCCCTAAACTGGTTAGCATTGGTTTATTATTTCAATATTAAAATATTATAGTAACAAATAACATTTTTTAAATATAAACACAATTTTTAATATTACAGTATGAGTTTTTTTCTTTCTTTTTTAAGCATTATTTAACTTGCGTTTCTTGGTTCAGACAGAATATTGCTTCAGAAAACTTACAGAAATTCAGACCCTAGCCCAATTCACAGATTCTGTAATTACACCCAGCCTTATTTCTAAAATAGGAAATGGATGCAGTGTCCAGAAGTGCTATGTTACAAGTAATCCGAATTTGGAATATTGATTAATAATTCTTTATTCATTAAATCAGCTAACTATCTCTGCAAAAACTTCACACATTTAAATACAGCATCCTTTTCATCCTATTTGGGTATTGACATCATATGCCAACAAGAAGTATTATTGGTGGATATTTGCCTTTTGAAGTTCAGCTTTTCTGCATCACAGGAAAATCAAGTTACTTTACATACAAGCTGTGTTATTTTCAGCCAAGAATGACCAGTTGTTTGCTTTCTAAAAAACTAGCTTTCTCTGAACTGAATATTCCCAGTGAAACAGTATCTCCTGACAGCTCATGCTGACAAATTTTCCCACACTTCCTTCAGTATGCTGAGTCCTGATCATGAAGTTTCTAGAACGCTTTTCAGTCCTCATGCTCATTTGGAGCTGTTTGTGGTGCAGTCATTCTCACACAGTTTTTGTTGGGGGGGGTTAATCATAAAGCTGTTCACCAGTAGCAGGGATGGCTACTGATTTCCCTCATATGGGTCACTGACCAGACACCAGATGGTAGAAATATTTTGTCCTACTAATCTGGCCCAGAGCTGGCAATTCAGAGGTGAAAAGCTTTATCCCATTACCAACTGCCTGAGCCGTCCTGTCTCCAACCTGAGGGCTAAAGATTAAACACTTAATAGTCTTGGAGTAACTACCACCCCCTCAAATATCCCATCCACTGCACTTCCCAGGTATCTACTGGGCAGATCTGGGAGAAGATCCATAAATGTCAGTATGTTTTATTGACTTCAAATTCTACCTAAGGAGGAATGAAAAAGAAGCTGGGCTGATAAAATTACAGAATCAATTCAGATAGTACTACTTACGCAATGTCTGGAAGGAAAAGTTTATTGCAGAAAAATTACCAGGAAAAGCAGAAAATCCAAGTAGGCTATTTGTGAGAAATGCAATCTGGAAGTAAATGCAGTAAGCATCATAAGAAGAAAATATCACAATGCAATTCCTTTTTGCATGTTTCAGGGAAAAAAATCACATTATTGGTACAACACTACATAGTCATAACCAGCTCAGAACAGTAGAACCAGTTTTAGTGAACTTACCCATCCAATCATCCCCATTTCCTTTGCCCTCTGCACAAGTACTTTGCTGCATATTCAAGCTTTTAATTTGTACACATTAGACTTCTGTATTGCATCCACGATCACTATCATAATTTCTGGTTTACACTATAAATTGCCAGAGGAGCTACTTTTACATTTGTGAAGATGACACAAAACACATAATTTGGAGTTCAAGCTAACTGCAAGAGAAACATCTCACAGAATTTCTGTGCTTCTCTATATGCAGACTTATTCACTGAAATTCTTTAAAAATGCAAGTAAGTTTAATGATAGCATAAATTTTGAAAATATGAGAACACGAGAAAGGAGCTAGTAGGTTATTTTTAAATGCAAATATGTGTACATTTCTGTGTTAGACCTGGATATATTTCAATCTATATTCTTTCACTCCTGCAGAAAAACATGACTCAGATTACATTATTATGATCTTATAAAATCCTGTAGCAACTATAATGACTGTAATTACCAGGACATCTAGTTAGACTCTTTCACCCATCTGGAAGATTTGACTGTTCAAATCTGTCAAGCCATGCACAAAGAACTAATTTACAGGGGAGCTATGGAAGAAACTTTACAAAAGGTGCCCTTGAGAGAGAGGAAAGGGTAGGCACAGCTCCTTGCTACTATCTTAGGTGTCCAAGTGTTCATTCCTCCCTCCATGTTTCATACAGCTTCACTTAGGGCAGCCACAGAAATGCATGCAGTGCATATATAAAATTTCTTGGTGAGCTTTATTTATGATAACCTGCTTAATTCATTTGCAATCATGATGTTTCTAATGACTAAAAATACTCCATCTTTTCTCCACAGCCATCCTATCACATCACACTCAGTTTCATAGTCATGGTAGTAAAAAGTATTGTTCTAAGATAGATTACACAAACTGGAATCTCTTATGGGTAGTTCTTTTCCTTGAAAATACATAATTAGATCTTGTGAAAAAATCCTCAAGTATTTATTTTAAAAAACAAAAACAAACTAACTAAAAACATGAAAAGGAGCATGGAACTGGAAAAAAAAGTTTCAAAAAAAGAGTATTTTCAGTACCTTGCAGTTAATACAAGAAACTCTGATTTTTTTCCTTTTAATTTGGAGAAAACAGGAGAAAAGAAATATGTTAAAGGAAAATAGGCTAAGGAATATATTTAGAAAGGGTATAAGAATGTTTAACTAAGGGAACTGTTTTTCCAGGCCCAGATAGTAATTTAAAACAACTGAAAGTATGCATATGAAAAACAGAATCAAAGGAAAATACATAAAAGAAGTGGGAATTTTTAATAGAAATTACTACAGCTGACCATAGGATAACCCTAATGAACCTCTTAGTAGCTGGATGGTCCACGGTCCTTATTATGTAGCCAGAGTACAGCTTGTGTGCTTCTGAAAACAGAACTGGGCCCTGGACAGAAATTACATTTTCATTACAAAATTTGACCACTCTGTGGACTTGCAGAACAGCTTGTTTTCAGAAAAGGTCTTTAATAACTGGGCCCAGTAATAAAAATATTATGATGTTTGGCATCTTGACTAGACAAACCAGTTGTGCTGCCCTTTAAACATAATATCACATCACGTAAGGAGACTTCTGACATTTGTCACTGTCTAGCATCCACATGGAACTTAATTGCATTTAGCTGGCATAATTTAAAAACCACTTCGTATGTAACTATGTGCTATGACAAACTTCACCAAGAAGGTCTGTTTTGGAAAGTCCAAACTTTTTTTAGTGTATGTCATCTGTCCTGTTCTCTAAAACAGTATCATCTCTTTCCTTTGATAAGTCTCCATCAGCACTTACAGCTCAAAGAAAATATTCTTTTAAAAACCCCTAGTAATCATATGCACCGGGATATTCACAGCTGCTCAGATGAGTAAAACCGTGTATGTATTAAACACTGTGAGTACAGGGTAGACACTGCAACATCTGCAAAAACATAGGTAAAAGTGACATTAAGATGATTGAGCAAACAGAAAGCCTATCCTGCTGTGGACGCACTATTTTAAAAGTTTTTCTCTTCTTTCTCATGGGGAATAGAGATAAGCTGAATTCTTATGCTTTTCTAATCTTTGTTTGGGTACTGGATGCTGTAGGGCTCCACCCAATCCTCTTAGGGGGTGGAAAACTGTCGACCAATAATTGTTAGACTATTAATGCATATATAAAGGAAGTATTGTAAATAAATTTTGCCTTATTCGCCAAATTGCATGTGCTGACTGCCTGATTACTATGAGCTACTAGCGACATCCTGCAATGACAGACTGTTAGGTGAGTGAAATGAAATTGTTGAGAGGATAAAATTACTCTCTTATGTTATTCTCTTACAGCAAATAGGCATGATAGTAGGTAAGAGTTGTTTAAACTACAGGGTAATATCAGCACTAGAAGAATAAGCAGGGCTTGAATAAACTTAGACAGGCAATAAGAATGCATTACTGATCACAAGAGTGTTCTGGATGAAAAGGGAAATTATGATAGTGAAATACTGGTTATCACGTCCCCTTGGCAGCCTTTCGTTTGTACCTGAAACACTCGGCTACATGCTTTCCTTTCTATGGAAAAGTAGTATCATTCTCTTTCAGGAGCCCATCAATGAAATAAGGATACCACCTCCAGTAAAGAATATGTCATATGTTTGCTTCCACACAAAACGAGTGAGGACAGAAAGGTCTTACTGGTTATAATCAGTAAAGCTTTCAATACTTTCTCTCATGGTATCCTTCTAAATAAAATGTCCAGCACAGAGCTGGATAAACACATCATGCGATGGGTGAGCAGCTGCCTCACGGGTCGGGCACAAAGGGTTGTAGTGAATATGGTGACATCAGACTGGTGACCTGTCAGTAATGGGGTTCTGCAGGGCTCCATCCTTGGCCCTGTGCTCTTCAACAGCTTCATTAATCAGCTGGACAGAGGACTGGAAGGTATACTGAACAAATTTGCAGGAGAAGAGAGGAGCTGTTGACTCTGTCAAAGGCAGGGAAGCCCTGTAGAGACACCTCGACAAAGTAGAGCACTGGGCAATCACCAACTGTATGAAATTCCACAAGGTAAAGTGCCGGATTCTGCACCTGGGATGGGCAACCCTGTATGCACGGACAGATTGGGAAATGAGAAGGTGGGAAGCAGTAACAAGGAAAGGGACCTGGGGGTCCTGGTTGCTGGAAAGTTGAATGTGAGTCAGCAGTGCCCTGGCAGCCAGGAGGGCCAAGCCTGTCCTGGGGGGCATCAGGCACAGCATCACCAGCCGGGCAAGGGAGGGGATTGTCCCACTCTGCTCTGCACTGGGGCAGCCTCACCTTGAGTGCTGGGGGTAGTTTTGGGCACCACAATATAAGATGTTATTAAGCTGTTAGACAGCATCCAAAGATAGGCAATAAAGATGGTGAAGGGCCTTGAGATGAAGCCATATGAGAAGTGGCTGAGCTCACTTTGTTTAGCCTGGAGGAAACTGAGGGGAGACCTCATCGCGGTTACAACTTCTTTGTGAGGGGAAGCAGACGTGCAGGTACTGATCTCTTCTCTCTGGTGACCAGTGACAGGACCTGAGGGAATGGCCTGAAGTTGTGTCAGGGGAGGTTTAGGTTTGATACTAGGAAAAAGTTTTTCCATCCAAAGGGTGTTTGGGCACTGGAATAGGTTCCCCAAGGCAGTGGTCACAGCACCAGCCTGACAGAGCTCAGTGCTCTTGGGCACACGCTGTGACTCCTGGGGATGGTGATATGCAGGAGTTGGACTACACGAAGCCCATAAAGCCCTCCCAACTCAGCTTATTCTGTGATTCTACGCTAATGCAACAGAGCATGGAGCTACCATGGATTTCTCAGCCAGTCTGGGCGCTGCACACTCATAACCACGCCTCGTCATTGGCGACCCGCAAACGCGGCGGGGAGCGCGTGCCGTGCGTTTCCTGCTCCGGGACCCCTCAGCATTCCCAGGCCATCTCCCGCCTCAGCAGCTCGGCCGCCGGAAGCCGCACGGGCGCGGAGTGACGCGAGGTGACGCGACGCGGGGCGGCGCGGAGCGCGGGGCGCGGCCGGCAGAGGGCGCCGCGATGCCGCGCGGCGCGTGCGGCGGGGCGTGGTGCGGCGCGCGCGGCCCGGCATGCACCGCGGCGGCGTTTGAATGGCGCAGGCTCCAGGCGCCGGGCCCCGGCAGTAGCGCTCCCGTCGCTCCGCCCGCCTCGGCCCGGCCCCGAACATGAGCAGCGGGTGAGTGGGGCGGGGGTGCCCGGGAGCCCCCGGGCCGCCGGCTGGGGGGAACGCAGCGGGGCCGCGCTCTGCCCCGCCGGGACCGGGCGCGGCTCCGAGGCGTCGCGCCCGGCGTGCGGGCCGCCGGCGGGTGTTGCGGGGGCGCGGATCGCTCCGTCCCGGTCCGTCCCGCTCCCCGGCGGCCCCCGCCCGGCGTCCCGGCACGGCTGTGTGCGGTGCCTGCCTCCTCCAGAGAGCGAGTTCTGGCACTTCGGTCCCTTTCTAAAATGGTGCCATCAGCCTCAGGTCGAAGCAGGCGTGTGCAATGGCAGATACGTGCCAGGAGAGCGGGGAAGATTCTGGTGCTACCGAAAGGGAGGACAACAAGCTGGGTGTGAGGCCTGCTGACGGATTTAATTTCTTGGGTGTGACAGATTCCAGGGGGAGGGAAGGGGGGGAAGAATCTTAAGTGCTTGAAGATCAGCTCCTGCACTAATTACTTTGTTCAAAAGCCTTCAAATTATTTTTTCAGTGTTGTGCTGGAGGATTTGGCGTGCAGACTTAAAATAAAGACATTCTGAATAGGAAGATCTTTTAAGGAGCGAGATTAGGTGGTGATCTTACAAACCTTTTGTTTCTGTTTTTGTAACGTGCTCTGCTTTGGAGCAAGGTTAAGTCCGTTTGCTTAAAAGCAGCTTTCGTCCATCTTTTCTTGGACTATCATTTTTGCTTTTCCTGTTCCCCTGCTTTCTTCTTCCTATTATTGTCTGGCTGTAATGAGGGAAATTATATTTTAAAAAATTAGTTATCCATGTTTAGTAGTATTAAAGCATAACAGAAGGTGGTTTGTGCCTCTTTGGCCTTGTTGATTGGAACATGTTCTTGTCTAAAGATATCACTCTAATTTCTTATTAACAATGCATGTAATTTTGATTTAAACTTCTCTAGTGTTATTTCATTGAACTCAATTTACCATTGATATGAATTCCTAAGGTTTGTAACTGAGGATTTCATGTTAATGTACTAAAAATCTTATTATTACGGTGGTTTATATATGTATATTGAAAAGCATATGCAGGTAGTCTGATATGCATGTATTCTTATACCTGTGTATATATATATTCACTTACCCGCTTTTGAAACTTTTCTTTTTAATTTATTTTTACTATATTTCATAATATTATATATAATGTAATAGTATGTATAGTGCATATTTCGTAGATATTGCTTCATAATAATTTAAATAAACTCTTTTTTTTTGTTTAAATTAACTGTGTTGGTCCCAGGGATAGAAACTTGACTATAAAGTAAGGATTTAAAATACTATAAAAAGACTACTGTCAATAATAGAAGTGTATGTGAAGCTAGCGTAAAAAGTCATGTGAAAGCTGTGTGAAATGTAGTTACAGACTGTTCAGCCAAGTGGGGATGTAGTGAGTACCCACTTAGCCTTCACTAAGTTTGGAGCTTGAGGGGTTTTCCATTATGTCTGTCTCTGGGTTTAAATTCATATCTCTTGTTGCAGTTTTTTAAGATTCTTTGGGTTGAGCAATAAATGGTTTAAAAAAATGCTGTATTTAATTTCATAGTAGTTTCTTAAAGAGCTTTGTAAAATATTAATAAGGGAGCTTGAGTGTAGTGGAGATTTATTTTCTATATAACCTCTCAGTTATAAAGCTTTTCCAAGCTTACAACCCCAGAGTGTTCATAAGTGAAAATCAACAGGTAGAAGTATCTTTTCATTCTTGAAAGATGACTTCAGAAAGGACTGAACCACTAACAACTGCGATTTCTTAATAGCAGGTTAACGTATCTATGAATGGTACCTCCAGATGCAGAAAACTGAGTTCTTGTTTAACCTTTTTTTTGTAGAAAATGTGAATAAGGTTCAGTTATTAGACACCTGGGCTATCTCCACAAGGAGAGCTAATGCACGCCTGGATTCATGCTCACTAAACTTGAATGAACTGTGACTTGTGGTAATTTTTGGAGGTTAATTATGACTGACAGTGGGCCACATACAAATTCTATATGTAAGAGGAAAATGAGCTTAAATCTTAGGTATAAGCTAATTTACCATAACTAGTTTTTCAAATAGTCTTTGTATTTACTGCAAATTTAGCAAAATTCTTGTCATTTTTATCAACATAGGAAACTTTAAACTGGAACAAATGGCCTGACAGATGTAGCACATTAAAAAAATGTGATCTGCTAGCATATAAGACACGCTTTATAGTGTTGCAGAAAAATTTTGCATTAACATACTCCTAAGAATCTTGAACTCTACTTCTTTCTTTAAGAAAATTTAGTATTTAACAGCTGATCAACCATCAGTACATCAATTACTAAAAAAGGAACTTGAAAAAGCCAACGAACTGCTCCATATTCAAAGGATGTGGAAGCCTTCTAAAAGAAAGACAGATGGATTTTGTAACATTTGTCAGAGCTAAAATGAAAGGAAATTATGGCAAGCTTACACTTCTACATCATAAGATAGTGCTAATTTATTTTTGTAAGCTAATTACGTGTTTGTAAGTAAATTTGAAATGACCATTCTTGGAAGTTTTTTGTTACCATTGTAAATCTGATAATGGCCAGTGAAATCAGTTGATCATTATTGATTACCTGATGCACACCGATTTGGGATGCTTTCAAAGCATGAACTCCCCTCTTCGGGGATAACCATTATTTAGCTCTTTCATCTCAGTTTAATATTGTCATTCTTGAACTTGCACTTGGGTTACTGTGGGGTGGGGAGAATCACATGAGCATTTGCAATGGCTAGTGCACGTGGAATGCTGCAGGAAAAAAAGGCTATTAAGAATTTGGGCAAGGAATAGGATGGAAGAACGTGTGTTTTGAAAGATACTGCTGATGACTTAACATATCTAGCTATTTTATGTTTTTCTTTCTGCCATGCAAAGTAGTCCAGCCTGTGTTCTGTAAGAAAATAATGTTATGCTAATACACGTGTAAATTACATAACGCGCCAAGAAGAGTTTGTCCCTCTCTGGGGGCTGTGCCCAGAACATAGGATGATGCAAGGGAGTGGCAGAGTTGTTAATACTTGCCTTTGATAGATATGCACTTGGAAGCCTGTTAGTGCTGACTTTCTTTGCCTAATTCTGGTACGACCTGAAGAGTTTTATTGCATCTGGGAGAGATCAGAGATAGAAAATACCGGTAGAAAAATCAAGAAAAGTTTGCACAGGTACTGTCTGTTGGCTGTGGGGACAAACCAGCTTCTTCTCAGGATCTACAGCTGCTATTACTTTAGTCCTGCTTACTGAAGATTGAAGAGAACAATTGGGGAGAAGGAAAGTTTGTCATCTGCTATGAAAAATCACCCACGGGGTAGGGGAATTTGGTGGAATTCGATTCTATGATCCTAATGAAATCATATATTTCTGTTCGGATTTGCAGTCTACCTTGTTACAGTTGTAAAACAGTTTAGGGTTGTACAAGGGACCAAAGCAGAACTGAAGGGACATGAATTCCATCCCTAGTTTATTTTTAAAAAGTTTGTAAAGCAAAGGAGATGCATTGGCCTCCATGAGATAGTGTAGCTGATTGTCCTGATCAAATACAACTAGCTGTGCTCATTATAAGGGAAAGGTCAGAGACTAAAGACATTAAGGTATAAATTGTTTGACTCTGCAAATTAATATCTAAGGTCAGTTTAAAAACCCTCAGTATATATCCCAAAATTACAGGGGGCTGTAGTGTCTAATTGGCTATCCTAGATGATATCTGATAGAAAATAGGAAATCAAAGTTGTGAAGAGCCCTGAAACGTGCCTTTCATCTTGTAGCATTCATCTTTTTAATTGCTGGCCAGCCAGCATTTTGTTAGGTATTATTAAACCTTTCGAAGCTGTTTTTTTAAGATGTTGACTAAGTTAGGTTTGTATATACCAGATTCTTCTGCTTGTGTCCTGCTCTGTTTGGACTAGCTGGGTTGTGTATCTGAATTTAATCACTTCCAGTCTTTTTTTTTTTAATCACTTTGCACAGTCTATCCTAGAACCTATATAAAACATTTAGGTCCAAAATATCCTGTGGCAAGTTCAGGTTAATTATAATTTGCACAGAGCTTATCCTTGTTAATTTTGATCTGATCTTCAGTTTTGTCTTTTGACCCTTTATTTTTATATTGGGCAAGACAGGAAACAATCTCTATGCAACTTCTCCAAGCCATTAATTTTGTAGGCTTCTGTCTTATTTCCCTTGTTAGCTATATGTAGCCTCCTGTCCAGACTGAAAAGGCTCATCTACTCAGATGTTGATTATGTAGAAAGGATTCCATGTATTTTTTAACTTGACTTCGTCTGAGCTCTTTTTTACTTACTCAGTAGTTTTTTTGACTTTTTGGGTTGGTTTGGTTTTTTTAAAGAAAGTTAACTAACCCTGCACTCAGTGTTTGAAATGCAGGCACAGATTAGTTCTATACACTGTTACAACAGTGTTCTGTTTATTTTTCTAACTATTTATTTATTCATATGGAGCACTGAGCAGTCCAAATGATCTGACGTAAACTGTCATATATCCAGATATTGCTGTGGGTGGCAGTTATTAGCTCAGAGAATGTGATTCCAGTAGGAACCCAGAATTTTCTCATATCTGCAGACACATAGACTTTGCTTTATACTAATCTGTAATCATTGCTTCTGATTATTGTACATCACAGTCCCTCTCCAGTTCTTCAGTTAACCGTCATCTTTACAGTCTGGTATGACTTTGTATTGTCAGCAGTCTTCATCATTAAACGACTCATGCCCTTTTGTGAGGTAACTTATGAATATATCAAACAGCATAAACCAATGCAGATTTTCTCCATGGATCTGGAGGTGATTTTCTGCAGTGTGGAAACTGCTTAGACAGTTCATGGCTGTTCCTTAGGTACTTTTACATGCAAAGCTTTCCATTTTATGACTTGGTTTCTTAGTTTCTGTAAGATTTAAGTGAGAGACTTGGAACTTCAAATAGCATCTATCATTTAGTTGTCCTTTATCCATGTTGTACTACCACATATTCTTAATAAATTTCATTAATTTTTCAGAGCAAGACTTCATAGAATCATAGAATGATTTGGGTTAGAAAGGACCTTAAAGATCTTCTAGTTCCAATTTCCCTGCCATGTGAAGGGACACCTTCCATGAGCCCAGAATGTTCAAAGCCCCGTCTGACCTGGCCTTGAGCTCTTCCATCAACCACTTCCCTAAGAATTGTGTTCCAGTGTTTCGCCACCCTCACAGTAAAGAATTTTGTCCTAATATCCAATCTAAACCTACCGTCTTTCAGTCTGAAGCTATTACCCTTTGGCCTATCACTAAATGCCCTGGTAAAAAGTCCCTCTCCGGCTCTCTTGTTGCCCCTTAAGGTACTGGAAGGCCACAGTGAGGTCACCCTGGAGCCTTCTCTTCTCCAGGCTTTGTTGCCTTAGTGACAGCCAGGTTGGATCTTTCCCACTATATTATTTGTTTGTGTCCACTAAGTCTATTCTTGCATACTTTGTTTACTAATTAGCGCAGCGGAGATGTCAGTCTGGATCTTCCTTGAGGCTGTTTTTAAATACTGACTCTCTTTTCCACATTGTAATTTCTTTAGATCTTTTGTCAGCTCCAAGGGAGAGGTTCTGCACCTTCACGGAATAGCTAACAGCTGAGCTATTTCATTGCTGCTTAAATGTTCACTGCTATTTCTGCATAATCTGAGACCCTCAACAAGTTAAACTATGGAAACCTCTCTAAACTCTTGGACAGTGAAGTCATACATAAGGATTTCACTTTGCTTCATCAGACATTCCTTTGTATTTGATCGTCCTTTGAGCTTTCGCGTTTCTGTTACCATTCTTTAGGGAAAGAATTGATAGTTCTGTTGTCTCATCCTGTTTCAACTGGGAGGCTGGGGGACAATATATTCTTATGTCAGATTTGTCAGAGTGTAAAATTCTCGTAATTTTTTTCCTGGGTATGTGCAACCTTTTGTAAGGAACTTCCTTCTGTCCAGGGTGATCTCTCTCCAGTTCAAGTATTTTGAGATGTTATCCTAGGCTCTTTAGAGCCCAGTATTAAAAACTGATATGCTAGTTGAGTTTTGGTAAAACATGTCTTTCTAGCCTTCTGATATTTTATATTTCTTTTAAGCAAAAAGCATTCTAGTAACACAGTGCTGTCTTTTATTTTGGTAATCAGATTCCTGTGTACTGCTTAGTGTGAAAGAGGAGGGTAGATTGAAATAATTTATTAAACAAGCAAAAATAAGGAGCAGTCACTATTAGAAGAATTAGTTACTGTTCTAGTCACTGCTAGGCATGAAGAATTTTAAGCTGGTAATGTGTTATGGGAGTTGTCAAAAAAATTATTCTTCAGGAACAGAGTTTAGGGATTTTTTTAGCATCTGATGAGATGATTCTGTGGGGTTTAGGTCTAGTGGTTGGAGGTCCCCCCTATTATTTTAGAGTTTATTGTTTTCCCCTCAGTATTATTCTCAAACAGTGAATAGAAGCAAAAAGAGAAATCAAGACTTTTCCAAGTCCACTTCTTCACTGCCCTGAATAAAAGTGTGAATTTGTTTGGACTTTAGGGTTGTTAGGTTGGACTTTTTTTCAAAGGTTCAGTTGTTCAGCATATGCCTTTGTGTTGTGCTCCAAGTTCAAATTTTAATATACAGCCCATTTTGAGTCCAAATAATGTTTTTAACCAGTCTGATAACCAGAAGAAAGGGTGCTTTTGTGAGGTGTTATCTAAACTTCAGGGAAAAGTTTCTTTACAAGCAAGCCTATGTGGAAGAACTAGGAATTGGGGAGAGCTAGCAAAGTGACAACTCTTATGTCACCATCCTGTAATGTGGAAAAATTAAGTTAATGAACCAGTCTTAATCCAGACTTATATCTGGAAAAATATTGACAACCAGCTCTTAAAGATCTTGCCCTAAATAATGCTGCCGTTTGCAATTCTTGCTGTAGTCTGAGGGCTCCCTGTTCCCATCTTACAGGGTAAGGGACTCTGTCAGTAAATATTCCCTTTTTTGAGAGAGAGCTCTCAAATGAAATTCTTCAGTATTGACCCAGTTCTAAAGAAAACTGAAAGATTTGAGGAATTTTTTTTTCCTACCGCTGTACCCTACAATGTGGATTTTAATGTGCCTGATGTTTCGAATGCAGCTTTTATCTTTTTGGAGCCTGCCAGCTGCTTGTTGTAATTGATGACCTTTAGCTGGTGCATGGAAGGATCTTCATGGCTAATAAGCTGTTTCCCATCTGGCTTTTTCAGTGCTCAGTGTCTTAGTCTTTTGAATGCTGAAGTTCTTAATGTGGGATAAATCCCTACATAGAGTAAAAGGCATAGGATTGCTGCTAAAGGTGGAGAAGTTAGAACACTCATGTTGGGGACCAGAGTTTCAACTTTTATGGGAGAACCCAGTAGTATCAGAGCAAGTGGTTGTCTTCTAAAAGTAGCATAGGATGTCTTGCTAAAACATTTTAAGAATGTGATGATGTAGTAGTTGAATCCAGTCTCAAGCAATGGATCTTCTGATCATTTACAAAAGATGCAAAATCATATGTAAATTGTCTCAATCTTGGTGTTGATTGTTGTAGAAATATATGCATATTTCAAGACAAAGTACTTTAGACATAGGACAAAGTTGTGGGTTTTAGTATGTAAAATAGCCAATTTTTTCTATTTTGAAAAAAAAGCGGAGGGGGGAGGGGATTATTTATTTGCCAATAAACTAAGGGGAAGATCTTTAACTTTTCTTTCACCCTTTGTTATTTTGATGAAGTTTGCCTTCTTCCTGAAAAACAGGAATCAGTTTTTAGCTGCTTTTTTCACTTGGAAACAGTTGTGGAACCAATTATTTTTCTCTAGGCAGCAGATGACATTCATAGTGTGAGGAAAGAGTCACATAAATTGCCTTATTCTTTACTTGAATTCTTGTTTGTATGGGACCCCTCAGTGCAGGTGTAGCAAGCTGGTCTGAAAACAAAATCTCTGCCTCTGTTTCTTAGAGTGATTTTGGTTTCATTTCTTCTTTTTGAAAGCTAAATACAGGTTTTGAAATTCTCATCAACATGTTAATAATAAGACCTCCAGCTAATATTAGCTAAAGGATTATGTCTTCTTGGGTTATTTATAGGATGGAAGATCTTGCAAATAGTTGAATTCTTTTAACTGGTTTTGCTAGCTGCATTTGAAGTTGACTGAATGGTTTAGAAAATATAACTAAGTATCTTTCCCTTGAGAACAGGGATTTGAGAGATTATGGCATCTGAAGCTCACAATGTTAAAAAACAGGAAGTATTGCATATTGAAGGTCATCCCATTGATCTGCCCAGAAAAAGAATCTCTTCTTCCACTAAAAAGATCATGAAGGAGGTAAGCTGTTTGTGTTGTTTGTTGGGTTTTTTTATGTCCTCTGACAAAACTGAAGTAGACATTTTAACAAGTTCATAGTTCTGAGCAGTCTAAAACTGGAAGCACAGCACTACTAAGTATTTGATGTGTAGATGTGCGGTAGAACTTTAACTTGAACAGCAAATGTATTGTGAAAACTGTGTTATAATTAATACAGGCAGTGGCTGCACGGATCAGTGCATCGTATCATCCATGTGAGCAGTAGGTACTGATGCAGTCTTAGTCATGCCTGCTTTTCTGCAATCTAGCCAAGAATGTTTCAATACAGGAATTCTACCACAAAAAAGCTTTTTCTTGCCAAGAGAACTATGTGGCACAAGTGAGAGGTAGAGTAGGTGAAGCTTGCATTCAAATGGATGTCTTATAGTCATGCAGCTTGATGTACACATTGGTAACGTATATTTTCACTGGATTCTTGCTACTCAGAACCAGTTTTTATAACCTGTTACCTGTGTTACTGGCTGAAGAGTAAGGCAGTAGAGTACGGAGGAAGCACTAGAGAGGCAGACTTACTGTAAGGTCTTTTCAAACAGTGGTGAAGATGCCAATATCCTTGCTTATTGAAGTTATGTATTAAAACTCACATGATTTTGACTCAGTGTTAACAAGAAAGATGTCTTGCTGATGTGCACAATGTGAACGTTTCCATTAATGTTAAGTAGTACAGACGGGGGTGTTTGACCCTTTTTAGTAACACAGATTCTTCTCTGTTTCCTTTCTCCCAGGGTAAGAAATCTCCAAAACAGCTGGCTTCATATACAAACAGGTAGGAGAGTTGTGCTTTGTAATATCTGACTTTAAAGGAGGAACAGAGGTGGGGAGCAAGAAGCAGTTAAAATTGATTACAACAGCAAAATAAACACAAATGGATGATAGGTCTTGATTTTAATGACAGTTCTTGGTTCTTGTGTTTTCTTCCATAATAATGAGTCTCTGCATTAATAAAAACAGAGAAGAATATTGGTGACATTAATTCTGATAACTCAAGTGTCATTAAGTTATATATCAGGGGAAAATGTTTTCAGTAACCTGAAAGCTGACTACTGAATTCATAATTTATATATATAAACAAAATAATGCAATTTATTAGGTTTAGAGCAACCTTCACTAAAATGCTGCTTTATTATTGCAGAATAACGGTTGGAAAAACGGTGACCAGTCCCCTCTCTCTTTTCAAAGTGGTCTATTGTAAAAGAAAAGTTCATTGTTACACTCCAAAGCCTTGTTACAGAAAGAAACTGTGCCCTAAATCTAGGGGCTGTGACATGGCAAATAAAGAAAATGAACTGGCTTGTGCAGGGAATCTGCCAGCAAAACTTCACAACAGTCGTACACACTTGCTGAATTCTAGTGACTCTGGCTCATCTCAAACAGAAGGCCCCTCATCCAAATACAGCGGATTTTTTTCAGAGGTGGGTAGAGTTTGAAGGAACTTCAGTTTAAAAAAGAACTATTCCTAGTAATCACCTGTGAAAACTTTCACATAGATCAGTTTTCTTCAGTTCTTTCAATATCAGGTCTTGTGATTTACAATCTCTATCTGTCAGTTTATGGTGGTACAGTTGTCAACAGTAGTAGTCCTGCCACTTTTCTCCATGTTTGTGTTGGGTCAGAAGCTCAGATCTGCCAGATTTGACTGAGATAAAATTGTACCAGCACCAAAGGAGAATGTTGTGTTGACCTGGTTAGGTTCCATGAACTGGCAGGACACATGTCCATATGCGCATTTATAAAAGTGTGAAAGTGTTAGTGGATCTATGGGAATAAACTGGTGAGGTAGGTTAGGACATTTTTCAGTAGCAGTATCAGCTTAGTGTGTGTGAAACTAACTTAAGTGTTTGTATAAGACTTTATTTCTTGTTAAGAATGGTTGAGGAAACATGGTGGATGCTTGCAGGGCTTCTGAAACTAGCTAAAAGGTCAGTTATTTAAATGAAATGGGTTTTGTGACAGTGAAGGCCATTTAAGTCCCTTCATGTTGAAGTTTGCATTTCTGTCACAATAGATTTTTGTTACTCATTGAGGCTTGCTTGTGTTTAAAGTGAGGCATGGCAGGGAAGGTAAGATCAGAGATTGTTACCCTGCTGCCTTGTCATGGTGCTGTAAATGTGGGCTGCCATGAGGAGAAAGCCCTGAGAGTCCAGTGGGCTGGAGGTGCAAGTCTGCAGCACTCCTGCACTGTTTAATTTGATGGTTTCAAGAGAAGAGCAGAATAGCTACAATAAAGAGGTTGCAGAAAGAAGGGTAGAGAAATCAAGACAGGGAAAGATTCATTTTCTGAGAAACTAAGGACCAGATCACTGGCCACTGGGCACAGATGACTATTTAACTGGTTTGAGAGATGTGTGTGGTTCTTCAGTGTTCATTCCAATCCAAGGTCTAATTAATTAAGATGCCTGAACTTCAGTCAGAGAACAAGCTTTTTCAGAAATGAACCTTTTCTGTCAGAGTTTGCAATAATACACGTAATTACTTGTGTCTAAATTGTGTTAAAATTAATAATCACCTAAGTAAAAAGTTCTCAGAGTTGGTGAGAATTATAGGTTGATGCTCATGACTGCTCATTTTAATTATTAGATACCTCTTTTAGACGATAAATAGGTACAAACCTTGTAGCTTTTGTGTAAAGTAGGTTTAATTTTTTTGTGCCCCCTTCTAAGGGAAATTTATGGCTTTAAGGCCATTGTTAGCTACATTTCTAAAACAGACTCATCAACATACAGGTAGAAAAGTATATAATCGTATATCAGGTTATATTAGAGTAGCTTATTGTCTTATTGCTGGCTACTTAACTTGTGGCAAACTTTTTATATTTTTGAAAACATACAGGTTTCGCAGGACCATGAAACTATGGCTCAAGTTCTTTTCAGCAGGAATCTGAGACTGAATGTAGCTTTAACCTTTTGGAGAAGGAGAAGTATAAGTGAACTAGTAGCCTACTTAGTGAGGTAAAAACAGTCTCTTTTTTTATATCTTTAAAATGTTAGCAATTCCAAATATGCCACCATATTATTAGCAGCTCCATAAACATTGTGACTTACTTATACTTTTAAATCATAGTGGAAGCATATGCTTCAACCTAAGATCCACTAGTAACACTTCTGATTTTATTCTTAATGTTTCTAGGATACAAGATCTTGGAGTAGTAGTAGACTGCCTTCCTGTGCTTACAAACAGGTACAAATAAAAAAAAGTGGGGGATTTGACTCTGCTTATAACCACACTGAAGGTCAAGCACTTCTGAAACATCTTGTTTTTTAAGTTTACAGGAAGAAAAACCATATGTTTCAGTTGGCTGCTGTGTAGATCTTTTGCCTTTAGTGAAATCTTTGCTTAAAAGCAAATACGAAGAGTAAGTATCAGTTTGGGATGTTTTTAAAACACTGTAACTTCCTGGCTATGCCAGAGCCCTGGACATTAATGGTTTTTAGTCCTCTGTCTCTTGTTCCCTCTGCCCCTTCTCCCAACTATGCCTTTGTCAAGAAATAAGAAAGCTCTGGAATAGAAGCTTTCCTGTGAACCTTTATCGTTTAACAAAACTGTAGTGCAGAAATTAGTTCCTGCAACGTTAAGGACTTGAGGGAGAGGACTGGCTTTGCTCTTAGGCAGATTTATTTATCCTAAACAATAAAAAAGAATAGCACTGAGGTTTTAGTATGCTTTACAACATGAAATCATGGCAGAGTTTTCAGGCAGAATACCTGAAGAATTTCTGTTTTTTCAGCAATAACTTCAGTTTACCACTTGGAAATTGCAAATGTAGGCAAGTATTTAAACTTAGCAATTTGTCTAGATTTCTCTTCTTTCAGAATAGAAAATGTGTTGCTTTCTAAATTGCTTACCAATTTATCTCAATGCTTTATCTGACATGTAGATAACATTATCTACAGGGAGGGGGAAATGCATAATGTGTAAAATGTGTTGTTACAGATATGTAATAGTTGGCTTAAACTGGCTTCAGGCTGTCATTAAAAGATGGTGGTCAGAACTATCTGCACATACAGAAAAGGCAGAAGATGGGTGAGTATAGTGTTGGGAAATATTTAAATGTGTTTCTGTAGCCTATTTCTTCTCAATCGGTTTCAATTTTGATCAGTAGGAGCACACCTCTTGCCTACAAAAGGCAAAATTATAAAGTTCAATCTTAGAGTAGTTCTTTTGTTCTTAAGACACAGGTGGTGTTTGGAAGCTTACTTTAAGGATAGTCAAATTACTGGTTTTGAGGGGGTTTTTGCATGTTTTAATACATCTAGAACATAGTCATATCAGAGATTATAGAAATGGTGTAGGAGTTGAATCAAAATTTTTCAGATCTTATGGCAATATCTATTGTATAGGCTAAGACTGTATGCAGTTAATAATTTATTTTACTAAAAGTGATTATTGAAATGTACTACCTATGTTACAAAGTGATATTCATTCTCTTTCAGAAATATTCACATTTTAAAACAACAGCTGAGTGTTTTGTGGGAACAGGAGAACCATCTTACTCTGGTTCCAGGATATACTGGTAATATAGCTAAGGTAATCTAGTTCTGGTTGTGTTCAGTAATAAATATGGTTGTATGACTTGCAGTATTCCTCTTGTTTTACTTACATTAAACTGTGGTTGACAGAAACACTTTTACCTCAGTTTCTCCTAATGATTAAGTATATTGCATGGTTTTTACAGAACTCTGGAGTTGATTCCCTGTAACAGTTGTGTGATTTTAGAATGGTAATAATTTTTTTAATCCTTTTTTCTTTCTTTACAGAAGAATCATCTCCTTAATAACAAAGTAGCTAATAGTAATGAGCCTTAAAATTGATGTAGAAAAGGGCTCAGTTGAGTAGGTAGACTGTGGAGACGACAGATGTCTTAGATCTGTTGTACCCATTGTTGTACATTGTACATTGTAAGTGTAATGCAGAATGGAGAATTTTAGCCCAGGAATGTCATTGGCATTTGCACATCAGGTGACTGGGGCAAGTGACAACACACTAAATTGTAAAGCTTATTGCTGATCTAATGCTTAGAAAATTATGGGTTTGTAGAGAGCAGGAGAATGTATCTGAGACAAATCCCTGCTTGCCTTTCCAGTGGGTTGTGGTATCAGTAACATAATGAGGGTGTCTGGTAGATGTAAGTTTTGCTGTTCGTGCTCATCTCTATAAGCACAGCTTTCTGAGATGGGGCACCAAAAGTTACACTAAGAAACCTCTCCAGCTGGAGAGACCTGATGAAGGTAGACAATGAGAAAGGAGTTACAGCAGACACTTGGTTGAGTGCAGGATTTGAGTGAACTTGAAAAGAACTTTAAAATTGCATCTTTTGCTTACATTTTAAGTAGTTTTGTGGAATCTATAATTCTGTGCTACAGAATTGATCACTTTGATGTATGAAACAAGTAAGTTATTTCCTTTTTTTCTGGGACTGCTGTGCACAGTGACTTCAAATTTGGTGTCCCTACAAGGTTAATTACAAACTTCTTACAGAGTTTTAGTCAGCAGGGATGCAGAAGAGCTGAGTTAACTTCCAGCTGGTGGAGCTATGAGAGCACGTAATGTAGACTGCCTAGTTCTTTTGCTAGATCAGCTCAGCAGCTGTAGGTAGTGTCAGTTTGTTTCTCTAGGGTCCAGGTTCCCTTTATGTTCATTTGCTGGCTTCTTAATGTATATCAGAATAGATTGTGACCAAGGTCACTTGAGCAAGTCAGGAGCAAAAGTAGTACAAGAACATTTGAGGGATTATGTGAAGGAATGTCATATGGAACATGTTCTAATTACATGATCATGTGATGATGATTATCCTTTCCTGTTCATGCAGGGAGCAGAGGAATAAGAGACTAAATTGATGGCTTTGAAAACTAATTCTACTCTTCTTGCAGGCTTTTTAGTACATAAATAAATATCATTGAAAGCATTAATTGAAAGTAATCATGAAGATAACTTCTGAAATTTGAGCAAATGTAATTAATCTTGTGTTATGATCCTGATTGGTTACCCTGCTTCAGATAGAGTGTTGATGTTATACCTGTAAGTAATGTGACAAACACTTTCTCCTTTTTTTCCTTCTAGGATGTAAATGCTTATTTATTGCAGCTACACTGACATGATGGGGAAACTATGTGTGCTTATGTGGTGAAACAATCCCCTAAAGTATCCCTGAAATATGTACTGAAAGCCTTTGAGAAATACTGGCAGAAGAGAACTGAACTGTCAAGCTGTTTAATGAAACCACTAACAAAACCCTAACAATCTACTTCACATTGAAGTGGAAAAATGTCTAGTAGGAGCAACTTTTACTTCAGTGAGGTGAAAGTGCACTATGAAAACTGTATGCCTTTGCTGCATTTGGGATTCGCTCAGTTACTAGGTATTCCTTTAAATGCTACTGTATTTTACAACATCATCACATAGAAGAAGATGAATTATACTGTTGTGAAGACAAGACAGCAGAACCAGTTATAAGGAACCAACAAAACCAATCAGCATTAAGAGCTTTTAAATGTCTCTTTCA
This sequence comes from Acanthiza pusilla, assembly GCA_036630365.1. Taxonomy (NCBI): domain Eukaryota; kingdom Metazoa; phylum Chordata; class Aves; order Passeriformes; family Acanthizidae; genus Acanthiza; species Acanthiza pusilla. The sequence continues at coordinate 667,002 of JAXCHO010000078.1, forward strand.
CAAGAGAACTCCAAAATGCACAACTATCTTCCAATTACATTAAAAAAATATGGGATATTGGGATATTCAGTTACTTCTATGTTTTAATCAAGTTATTAAAGACAGTTTTTGTTTGCACTATTGAGAAACTATACAGCAAAGATGCCTTAATTACTAGTGTTTCAAAAAGCCAATGTGTTAAGATGCAAATAGCTATTATGTTCAGATTGTGATGAAAAACTACAAAAATCAGGGTTTCACATTGTGTAGTTAATGAAACATTGCACATATACAAAGATTCATGTATGAAAAATATTATAAATACCTGAAGTTAAGCTTGGATAAACAGTTATTGAAAATGTCATTAGAATGGTGAATTTATGTCTAACAAATGTTTTTATATTGGAAGTGGATTTCTAACAGTAATCTTGTTCTGTATCATTCAAACTACATGCAAATAAGTAAATATATTAAATATATCTACTGTTTTTTCTTTTCAAGTTCAAAAAAACCAATTTTTAGAATGATCTCTTTCACAGTACTTTTTTTCATAGGTATTTATGTCTGTTGTTTAAAATGTTTACAGCCAGGTGAGGCCATGTTACTCAAATCACATCCTGTTTATACTACCTCCTTTAAGAAACTGACAAAGAGCTTTTGCAAAGTTGATCAAGCTCTTGCCTGATCAATGATGGCAAATTCATACCAACAACAGCGTTGAGAATACAGCTGTAAACTCTTTTACTGTCATATTGATAAGCTGTTCTATTTTAATTTAAAAGCTATATCTTAATAGCTCTGAGGGAGTCTTAATCTTAGGCTTGCTGTTGCCTTTTTTAATTTTGTGATTAGGAAGCTTGCTTTTTAAATTAAAACTTACGAAGTGCCAGCTCTTCACTTTAAAGTATACATGCACAGCATGTATGACCAAATAGACTTCTTCCTTAAAAAACTGAGTACTTAGCAGTGTTGGTTTCATATCTAGCATTGAGCATGTGCACTTTTATTGACATGCAGAAGAGTCTTTTGATAGCCCCAAGTGGTTTTTGCTTTACACATTAAATAAATGAATTTTAAACTCCTGTAGTGGTCAATAACTTTTAGGCCTCCTGTTGCTTCATTTTGTATTTAGTTTATGTATCATTATTGGTGACTTCTGAAGGCCAGCCAGAAATCTGTCATCAGAACTTGGTGCTTTTGATTATTTGACTGTTCTGTAAACCACCAAAGGTTTTGCATTTCCTAGGGCAGTCAATTACAAAGAGTTTCTGAGACATCCCAAAACTGACAATTTTGTGGGACAATCTGGAGACATGCACATAGCCGAATTCTTTTTGCTAGAATTATTATGTATCATTAGAGATATTTTATGCTAAAAAAGTTTTGAGATATGACTTCTTAAATGTTACTGTCAATTAAAAATTTAAAGGAACTATAGTATGACAACATTCTTGTTCACTGTTCTGTTGAGCACTTAAATGTAAAAGTAACAAAATCTGGCTTCATCATTTGGGTAGTAACTGCTGAAACTCTAAGATTATTCCTCAAGGAAAATACTGTAAAGGTAATGGGAACCTGTATCTTTCTTCTTATATTTTGGGGGTTTTTTAATAGACAAAATAACTCATGGCCATTTATTTCTGGTAATATAAGAAAGCATAGTTGTAATTGATTAAAGGGGAACTCCAGTATTTAAAATTCCAGTTTGAATGTAGGTTTAGATACATGGGCTTGTAATGAGTTCTATATGTGGCCGTAGAGTTACCAAACCCTAACCGTGGACAGTGCTTTTCTTTTAGAGGCAAGGTAAGGCTGACTTGAGGATCATGATTGAGGAATATCTAATAAAGTAATGCATTCTTTTCAACTGCCAAAAGTTGTATTTTGACAGCATCAATGATACAGTATTAAACATTAAGTCATTAGTATCTGTGCCTTATTTTAAATTAATATTTTACTGTTTTCCGGCAGCTACTAGACTGTAAGAACAGGATTCAGGTGTCTGTATTACAAAATTATTTTTTCCATCATCTTCTTAATTCATTTAAACTATTCACACTAATATTCAGGTTCAGCTTCTTGTATTCACTTTAGTTCTGAAATGGGTAGGAATCAGTTTTGCTGTTATAGAATGTACATGTATAATATTTGGTCAAAGTCAGCATGAGTTAAATGTCTTAACAACTCTGTAACTCCACTAAATCCATATAGTTGCTTCAGTGAATCTAAGAACTAAGTTTATGAGCTATCGTGCATAAATGCTAATCTTTGTGATACTTTCTAAAAATGCTGTTTCTAGGATGCATCAGAAGATCCAGGCAGAATTAATGCTTTTCCTGTATGTTCTTGTGATGCAGAAGCACGTATGTACTTGAGGATGAAGAACGCTTCCACAAAGCTGTTCTTCATATTGTACCAGTTGATATGAAACTGATGTCTTTGAGAAACAGTATGTCTTTTGCGTCAGTGTGCCCTGAAAGCACTTGAGGCTATTTTGCTGGAGTACTTCTTTTAAGTAGGACCAGGATTTGCCCATCCCCTGAAGTGGAATTGAAGCATCCTTCTGACAAACTGTCTCTGGAGAGCTGAAAAAAAAAGTCCAGTATTTTGTAAATGTAAGCAGCGAAGTTGAGGTATTGCTGATAGCTTGCTGAAGAGTGGAGACGGAAAAAGCTATCCCATTACTTAGCTGGGTATGAAGAAGTTAGCATGTCATTATGATTATGTATGTCTCTGTTTTGAAGGAGCATTTCTCAGGAAAGAGTCCTCTATGCTCATATCACACAGGTACTGCACTTCCAGACTACCTAATAGTGCTTACAGATTGTTGCTGGTATTAAAAAATTAGTGTCAGCCCTTCAGGAGCTTACCCTCTGCAGTGAGATATAAAATTATTTCTTCCCTCCTGTAGGCTGCTTTATCAGACGCTGCAGCTTTAACACTTGAGGTGCAGGAAGGATGGGAGAGTAGGAAAGGACAAAGTATGCATGCCCTGTGCTTTTACTTTTTTTTTTTTTTCTTGAAAGAGTGGACATTCTTGTGTGTGCAAACTTGAAAGTACCTTATGTGAAGCTTACATTTTAGACTAGTAAGTGGTTGCTTTTGCCAATTCATCTTGCCAGATCTTCCAGTTCTACAGAAGACTGAATGTCTGTCTTAGTGTGGAGATTTGCAGCTATTTTTTGTGCCTAGTTTTCTGGTGCAAACTGAAACTGGTAGTTGACTATGAACCATTTCAGAATACAAAACCATGCAAATTATGGTACTGGTGTGGAGTTATTCCAGCTCTGCACAATGCAAGTGCTAAAGTTTATGAAAGCAGTTGATTCTTTTGAGATGAATTTTATATTGAGCTGATGCTGCATTAGTGAAAGAAAAATAAATGAAGCAGTTTTTAATAGCCTTGGTAAAAGCCAGACAGTGTAGTCTAATTTTTGCCTTCAGTCTACCATCCTACACACAGTAATCATTGTAGGCTACAGATAAAGATTCACAGAGAAAATAGATTGAGCTTGCTTGTGTCATTAGTGCTTATATTATCCTTCTTTAAACAATTTATGTTTATTCCATTAGTTAAATGGCTTGTTTTATGTCTCAGACTGAGACTAAATGCAATTATTTCTCTCCCCCTTTCCACATATATTCTTCAGCACTTAATGATGTTATTTATTGCTCATCTACTTTAAATATACTAAGAGTGTGTCTTGTTAGAAATGGAGAGGGGAAGATGGGAATTCTAGACAAAACACAGGGCTAGCTACATGATTCAATTTGAAGAAATTGTGAAAAATTCCCATCTTTAAAACTTTTCATGCAAGTTTTGTTAATACCTATGAATTGAAGTGTGCACTCACAGCTGCAAGTTTGACTTTGAACTTGGTTGGAAAAAAATAAAGTGCTTTCATTCTAAATAATCATAGCTGCAGTATTGTTTCTGTTCTTGTTTTTTGCATTGAGTACTAAGCTGGACTCTGATACTAACCTACCATAAGGGAGGCAGGAGGTGTAGCACTGTCCCTTAAAAGGATAAAATGGAAATATTCAAAAATGGAAATATTCACATAGTCTTCAACTATTGCAGACCTAGAATATTTTTGTTTCTGTACTGACTGGAGTTTTGTAATAGATCTCTTTACGTAGACTGCGGCTGCTGATCACATTGCTGTAAAATGAGATCTGCTATTTCAGCTTGAATGTGTTCCATAGTGTGTCTGATTCATACGGATCACTGCTTCTCTTCAGGCAGTCATTATGTTGAGCGCTGTAGTGTAGATGAGCAACTAAGTGTTGGGTCTCAAACATCTGTTCTTTGCTGTAACAAAACACAAGGATGCCACATTTATCTTTTCCACCTTTTTATTTTTCCCTTATTCTTTCATTTAAGTGCTTAGAACCATTTCAATCCCCTTTGAAAAGTGTTAGATGCCAAAACCTTACAAAATGCTTTTACAAATATGCTTTTCTTTTAATACATTTCTGTGACTAACAGCTTTCTGTGGATTTGGGAAGGAGGCGGCTTTCTATATGTATAGGCTTGAAATAAACAGAATGAGTGGACTTTACTGATACTGTTATCGTATCTTGGTACTTTTTTTTTTAACATAAGCACTATGTATTGTGAAACAACCCGAATCTGAATATCAAGATAATGTTACATTCCAAAACTGCCTGCTCTTACAGGTTGTAAGTGTTGAAATACATATGCACCCTAGTATCATATTTTAAAGTGACCTGTAGACAGTTTAAAATAGCTCTTGTAATTTGTGATGTCTCTTCGTTGAATTTAATCTATTGAACTGAACTTTCAAAAAGCCCAAATCATGCTTGGATCTTGCAGTTGCCACTTCTACTCATTTCAGATATTCTATGGATTTAAAGACAGTGCAGTAAGTATTCCAGCTTCAGAAAAATAGCAGGTCTTTTTGTCTTTTGTCATAACAGGCTTTCATTATATCTCTTCTGCATGAGACAAACTTCTTCTCTGCAAGAGTTACAAAAATTTTAAAGACACGTGTTCAGACAAGGGTTGCCATATGCAAGAAACTTGTGGCATGTTTGGTTCCAGAGGCGGAAACTGCACAAATACAAGCTGCTGTTAGGACAACGCACATTTCATTACTATTGAATTGTCTTTTCTCGTGTAAATCAGCTGTCCTGTTATCTACTTGGTCTAGATATAAGTGAAAGGATAGATTATTGGGGAGTTGAAGTCTTAACAGCTCTTGGCTGTAAGAAACCAAAACTGCTCTTTCCATTCTGATGAAATTGCTATAATGAGTGCAGAAAGGAACGATTTGTTGTGTGTTTGGTTTAGAGAGCAGAAATCTCTTAATACTTTCTATGTCTGCTAATAGTACTTTATCTTGAAGCTTAAAGGCACAAGCATTTATGTGTGCTTGCTTAAAATTTTAGTTATTAAAAGAACAAGTTTCTGACTGTAGGGGGGAAGAAAACCTTGCTACATTAGTTTATTTCTGGATGACTCTGCCACCTCATGTTCCAGCTGCAGGAAACAGTAAATTATAAAAATATAATTAACCATCATTGTACAAGTACCGATAAAACTTGATTTTCAACATTGTAAGGTTTGGGCTATTATTAGTGAAGCAGTAAAGCAAAGCAGGACTAAAATAGCTGGCAAGTTTTGTTCTCAGCCTTGTGTTGTGGTAAGTCTAAAAAGCTTGGCTTTTTAATCAGCCAAAAGGAGTGGTGATCGATGGGAGTGTTAATTCTGGAGTGATTCTGTGCCAACAGCCAGCATTAGCCTAAGAATAAGCAGAGTAGCTGGTTGTGAAGTAAATGCTGCCCACCAGAGCACCTGTCTTTTCACATAAATTTTCTTAGAACCTTTTGCCCGTTTTGTTTTGTTTATTGGGGGTTTTTTTTGTTTTATTTTTGTTTGTTTGTTTGTTTGTTTGTTTAAGGTGTTACAGTTAAGGTGGTTTTGGATAAAAAGAGCAGAGAAGGAGTTTTCTAAATCTGTTGACTGGATGATGGGGTAGTGCTGCAAGGGGTACCTCTAACAATACTGCCCTCTGAGTGGTGCCATCAATAGTCATTAAAGGGGGTTGAGGGCTTGAACACAGGCAAATTCTAATCAGGACTGTGGCTGATGTATGCCGTCCTGGATGTCAATGTAGGGAATTTACTTGCATAAAACTGGGGAAGGAGGAGCATTTAAGATACACTACAAAAATTCGCATTACCTGAAAAGGGTGCCTGTGATTGTTGGGAGATTGAGGTATGATAACTCCAAGTCTTTCCAGTGCTGTGTGCCTAATCCACAGCAGTGAGGCACTTCACAAAGGCTGGAGACTTGATGCTCACAGAGCAGTCCTCTTTCCTCCCTGTTGCTGCTTTTCCACCCCTCTGACATGCTGGGGCACATCTGCTTGGCTGAATTCCCAGCTCCATATTCTTGGCACTTACCCAAGTGAGAATAAAATGCCTTCATATTTGGCACACCTAGTTTCCCAAGTGATGTCTTGTCCCTCAGGTCTTCCAGCTTCTTGCTAAAAAGCAACTTAGTGCCATTGAACTGTGAAAACTCAGAGGCTTATGCCCTACACAGGGCAACTGTGGAGGACACCATGATGTTTATGATAAAGCTGTAGTATTAAGAGGGTTTGTGTGTGTGTAAATGTTTTTTAAACATGAATGCTCTACCAATTTTCTACTGGCTATTAATTAAAAATGCCTACAGTTCTGAACCTTTACAAATGGTAGGCTGGTGAATAGTTAGGGAGAAATCCTGCTGCTGAGGGGCAAGTGGTTTGTAGGTTTGGGTTGGGGATTTTTTCCCATTCACCTATCTTGCCTCCCTCTCAGTGTACCATTCTTTAAATTTGTTGGTGCCAATTTGAATTTTCATTTTTGCAAGCTTATGTCTTTCACTGTTTTCTGACCACATGAAATAATCAGGAAGTTAGGTAGAACGAGAATGTGTTACGTTCACAAAATGCTGTGTAAGTACGTTTGCACTTCTGTGCAGAAGTACAATTTTTGCACTTTGCACTGCAATACATTTATGTTTCTATTGGTGGCATGTCCCTTAAAATCTCTAAAGGGGTTCTTTCCATCTCACAATTCTTGCTTCAAAAAGCAGATTAGTTTCTAGATGAACAGAGACGGTTGCTACTAAAGCTAAAAACCAGAAAGGAGGGGGAAAAAAAACCCAAAACAACAAAACCCACCAAACCACAAACAACTCAAAACTCAACCCAAACCGAAAAACTAGAATTCACTCATCTCTAGCAAAAAGTAGTACTGTAGCCAAATGACAACAAACGCTGCTCTCCATTTTTCATTAAAAAGGGGACATAAGAATGCCTTTCTGAGCAAGGAGTCTATGATATTGCAAATTGTTTAGGTTTTTTTAGGGTTAGTGCACTGTGATTTAGTTTATTTTCTAGAGTGAATATTTGGTTCATGACCTCAGCCACCTTACTCTGAAGGGCTCTAAATAAGAGGAAAACGCCCTTGGAGCTTTTCTTCACAACTGGCAGCTTGCTAACTTCAGCTTTTCCCTTGAGGACTAGTGAAGCATATTTCAGCATTTCTGTTTGCAAGATTTGGCATACATACTTCTGATGCTACTTCCTTATTTGATAGTTCTCTCTGAGCTCTGGAAAATGAGCATTTAGCCTCTAGTGCTTCCTTTAAGTCCAGTTTGGTTTAAATAGTTCTCATGTCAAGGATTTTCCTTATATGAAAGGAACTGTAAAACCTCTCTTCCTTTGTAAACTCACCGAATCTGAATCTTGATTTTAATAGGCTTCTGTATTGAGAAATCATTAATCTACAGATCTTAGTATCCTCATTAACACTGTTTTATCTGACAAAATGGATTTGTCTGTAGTTCCTTTGTAGTATTTACTCACCTTATGCTGTTTTTCCTACCTTTTAGAGCTATTTCTATCCATTAGCCCTAAGGTATGTCTCCAAGATACTGCTGTCCATGTGTTTCCAGTTTAGCTTAACTGTCTCATTTTTTAGGCATTTATTGGAGGTTGTCTTTTGGCCAGGAAATTTATTCAGACCTTGAACTGATTTTAATGGTCTGAAATAATATCTTGACTGGTGTTTAGGCGCAGTATGGTTTTTGATGAAAATATAATTTGTGTTGGCTTTGCAGCAGTATAATTGAATTTTACTGTCTCAACAAGGAGAGACTCGAGTGAGAGGAAGAACTAATTTGAGTCAGATGGCTCCAGCAAGCTCTACCTTTTGCTCCCACATCTGGTGGTGAAATAAAAGGAAGCTAAGCAGCAATTACTGCTTTAAGGATGGTTTGAACCCAGCCTTAATCGCAGCTACTGTCTCATATATACTGCTGCTTCCCCTCACAGCACTGCCAGCCATGCAGAGCTGTGCCATGTGTGGAGCAGCTGCAGCACTGCTCCCTGATCAGCTTTGTGAGCTTTGACACAGCATCACCTCTGCTATGAGACCCTTTTGTTGAACCCTTAGTAGGATTCTTTTCTAGCTGAACAACCATTTAAAAGATGTTCCAAACTCTCATCTAAAATTGTGTCAGCAATTCAGTTATAAAAGAAGCTGTTTTTCTTTCCTGTACATGCCTGTTCTAGGCTAAGATGTGACTGTGTGCTTTGTATGCCGGGAGAAATCTTCTATTTTTAAATGCACAAGCTCAGACTTTCTAATCTCCCTATGTTTTGTCTGCCACAGAGACTGTCCAGCCAGATAATGGGCTGTGCAAAAGCCTGCGGTGGGACTTGCTGGTGGTTCATCTGAGCTCAAGCTCTCTGTGGCCTTGCTGAAGAATGCTCCTCTTCCAGGTAGCTACACTGCAGCCTTTAAAAGGTCCAGTTGCTTTTTCATTGAGCATCACACTACTTTATGGAGAAAGGGACAGCTCATAAGATTATCACTTTTAGAGATGAGCAGATTGGTGGGTTTGACTTAGGTTTTTTGTTTGTTTCCTTTCTAGACAGGTATTACCTGGGACCTCATAGCAATGTATGTTTTTCTTAAGAGTTTATGCACTGTTTCTTCCCCTCTCCACCCCACCCACACATCCCCACAACTCTTGCATAAATACAAAGCAACCTTGGCAATTATATGATTTTGTTTCCTCCTCCCAATATTTTGACATGCCAATATCTAAAAACATATCTTTACATTTGCGAGAAGCAATTCTAAACTAGACACCAGAGTCTCTGTCACCTGGAATGAACATCACTTTTAAGATGCTTTGCTGAATTCTTCAGGCTTGCAGGAGACAGTAAAAGTTGTAAATTAAATCCTGCAACACTTTCAGTAGATTGTAGTTACTTTATTTGCCTAAAATAAGAATCTAAAAGCAAAGCACAAAATTAAATTCAGGACTTCTGCTATCTGTGGCAAAGCTACTACTCTCAGTGAGCCCTGGATTTTGCCAGCCATTATACAGAGCTTCCCAAAGGAGCCTGCTGTCAAATATATTTACAGTACATTTGCAAATAATGAAAGCAAGTAGCTAGAGGGGAAGAAAAGGCATTGCAAGGTCACTTAGGCTGTAATTTTTTTCAAAAAGATGTATGAGAAATAGAAAAATTACCCATTTTCTGTATAGCTCAAAAAACAGATATCCAAACCCATGAATCATATGGCAAGTACAAAACTTCATGCTGCAATTGGAAAGACTTTATGTGATAAAGCTAGTATTATAAATCTAAAAATTATTTCATTTAACTCCACACTGCTTATTTGAAAATTGGCAAATCCTGCTTTAGGCTAAATTATTAAAGTTTAAAAAATAGGTATTAATATAATACAGACAGAATGACTGTACTCACACAAGACTCTTGCCTAAGACTGACATAGCTATATCTGAGTCCAATAGGAACTACTACTACTACTTATTGCAAAGCTGTTAATCATGTTGCTTTAATGAAACTGTTTAACACACCGACTAGCAATGTAACAACACACAGAAAATTAGCTTGTTTGCCATTGATTGATGATAGATAACGTGTGCAGTTCCCCACAGTGGGACATTTGAGCAGTTCTCTGTGATGTACCAACTCAGGCTCATTAAGACATGTCTTTACTTGCACAGTCTGATTCAGCATAAAAGCCTGCACGAATAGGAATGCATTTTAAAGATTGAAAAAAAGATTCATATTTAGCTTACTTACAGTGTAATGGAGGTATAATGCAGCTCAAAATTATTTTGTTCAGATAAACAAGGCAAAAATTGAAGGATAGAAGAACAAAAGTTTCCTATTTCAACAATAGCTTGAAAAGAGTTTTAGGAGAATTACAGGTCAATACATTGAAAGAAGACAGGAGGAAAAAAGTTACCAAGTTACTCTCCTAAGTGTTGAATTTCAAAGAAGTAGCAGTTGGTAAACTGGTTTAGGTATCAGCTGTGCACGTGTAGGGTTATGTATCTCAAATGCCAGCCTTGCACAAGAAAGGTGTGTACAGACGAACTTAAAACCAAGGAGAGTCACAGTTCTCAGCTTCTCAAAAATGTACAGAATGTGTTTAAAAGAAAAAGGTTTCTACAGCTACTGCTGAAGAGTCACTTCAATTGAGAGCCACTGTAATTTTCTCTGTAAATGAGAAAACGAGTTTAAGATCCAGCTTTGTTTCTTTTGCTTTGTCAAATAGTGTGAGATCACAAGTTTTGCTAGTTTCATATTTAGTTTGAATACAGATTTTCTAACAGTACAAATTGTAATAGCTTTTTGTAACATTTTTAATACACCAAAGAAAATGTTTATCGTCTGGAAATTGCTACTCCAATTCCCCTTGCATTGTTATATTTTAAGTCCCACAATAAATTGTGTAAAATAAAGCTCCCCTCACCCCCCAAAAATTTTTTTTAAAATTAAGGAACAGTAAGCTTTGAAATAGTGCAAATCAATCTTTAGTGGCCTTTGGTCATTCACCCCCTTGAAAACCAGCATCAACTTTCATGATAGGCCAGAAATGGTTTAACTTGCAGCTAGAAAAAGGATCTCTGCTGCTTTTGGCCTTCCTTTCTTCAGGTTCTCCTAGCACAGAAGTAACTGTAACATAATTTAAGCGACTGCTTAAGGCTGTCTGAATTACTGCAGCCCTTCACATGTCGGATGCAGGATTTCTCAGACTCTCTGCAGGGCAGACAACTTGTAGACCTGCTTTGGGAGTGTGTCACACGCTTGCTTCCTGAACAGGCTTCTCTCTCCTGTCAGATACGAACCAATTCTACACAGCACGTGAGCTTCTTGAATCTGACATACAAAGAAAGGAATGTCATTTTGTGGTGATCTATTACTAACATGGCAGTAAAGCAAAAGCATGCTTTCATATGTCATTCTGTAAAGGATGTGATGATAATGCTGCATTATGTGGAGGCCACCTTGTGGCATTATGGAAGTAAAATCCAGACGTAAAAAAACAACAGCATTTAGACTGCATACCAAGAAACAAGGATTCTAAACTGCTTCTGTTTTTTTAGAACCCAAATATCACAGTGATGTATCATTCTAGCCTCATGTGAATGATTACAGGTGCTGTCCATACAAGTAACAACACAGGAATCTGAGGACATGTGTAGCACCATTCTCTTGGTCATAGTTTCTTACCTAGTCAGCTTAATGAGCACTGCAGTTCTTAAACTTACTGCTTGCATGGTTAAGGCAAAATTGCTGCTTAAACAGACCTGCAGGGACAAATTTTTGCAGAGAACAGGAGCAGATGAGTGAAGTCAAAGTACTGTAAAACTGACTTCCAGGTTACCATCACATACATATTTATTCTGCTTGCACGAGGGAGTCTGGAAATTTTTACAGCAGGAAAATCATGCTCCTTTTCCCTGCACTTAAAGTATTAATTAAATTTCCTCCACCAAAGAATGAAATTTGAATTTAGTAAAGATCAGTTCAGTTGCAACCAGACAACTGCTATCCTCTTTCAATCTCAATGTCAGCATTTGCTATCTCCTAGGGTAAGTGTGCCAAAGTAGAGTATCCTGTTCATGGTTTTGGATATATATTATAAGAAGATGAAAACAATTAATTCCTGGAAAAAAAAAAGTCCTGAAGAAGTTTGTCTGGTCAGCTGGAGGTGAAAGCAAACAAGGGAGTAGGTGAACGTTCTCTCTCTGAGACAGGAAAGTCCTCAATCGTACATGCTGACTCCATGCTGTGGGGGTAGACGTGTTGGAAATACAGGAATTATTGTGACAACTACAGAGTTTGCAGGCGATTAAGAGATTTTCTGCCCCAACACAGAGTCATTTAGGGTGCCAAAGACATCTTAGGTCATCTAGTCCAACCAGTAACCTGACACTGCCAAGCCCACCACTATATAGTGTCCCTAAGCATCACATATCCGTGTCATTTAAATACTTCCAGGAATGGGGACTTCACCACTTCCCTGAGCAGCCTGTTCCCATGCTTGACAACCTTTTTGATTAAGAATTTTTTCCTAATGTCCAATCTAAACCTCCCCTGGTCCAATCTGAGGTAATTTCCTCCTGTCACTTGTTACTTGTTTGAAGAGGCTGATCCCAACATTGCTGCACTTTCTTTTCAGGTACTTTTAGAGAACAATAACGTCTCCCCTGAGCCTCCTTTTCTCCAGGCTAAACACCCTCAGCTCCCTCAGCTGCTTCTTATGAGACTTGTGCTCTAGACCCTTCACCAGTTTCACTGCCATTCTTTGAATGGGCAATGTGTTTAAAGCAGGCTGGTATTCTGGAGCAACTGAAGATGGTGGCCTGTGTACCTTTCTGCCCCAAGTGAGACCTTCTCATGGCACCTTATATTTAGGATAACAAAAAGACTGTTGCTGAATTCAGGCTGCAATCCTGACTTTTCTGTCCGTGCTCTTACCATTTCGAGTGTAGCCCAGTAAATTGCCAGTAGATGGCATTATGATTCCACACTACAATAATTTTTTTTTTTTTAATGGTGCTAAAAGAAATCTGCAGCACAATTTTTGTTAATTTTGTGTTTAATCATAGTAAAGCTCCTTCGGTAGAAGAGAGCTCAGTAAATGAGTTACCTGGCTGTGGCCTTTCACTGTACTTTATGCTGAATTCTTCCATATTTTGATTTCTTCTAATCTCCAATTAGTTCATCAAAAACCAAATAGGATGTAGCTATGAATAATCTGATGCACCTGTAGTTCTTATTTATTCTTTGTGTCAGCAAGGATTGTATCTTTGCTTCCACTGAACATTTGGGAACCAGCATTACTCATCTGGTGTGTTGAGTGTTGTTGTCTGTGTATCTATATCGGGGGACTGACTCAAAGATTATGGTAAGATTAGAGGCAGATGGCTGAAGGTGCTCCCTGTTTGTCTGGTCAAAGTCAACAGCTCTGCATGTTCAGCCTGAGTCACACACAAAACAGATTTTGGGCTGCTGCTGTTTGTAGTCCAGCATCTGTCTGGTGTATTACAGTAAATCAGTGTCAATGACAAATCATCTTCATTTCCAAAAGCAAATATTTAATATTAGCCAAGGTATTATGAGCTTTATGGAAAGAGAAGTTTTTAGAGCAGTTGCACTGGAATGTTCAAAAGTGAATGAAATACTTTAGTAATGGTGACCTGTAAGCAAAAAACACGTAGCAAGTTTTGCTAGCATTCCGACTGTGAAAAGGATTCAGCACAAAAATAAGTTCTGCCACATTTTTGCAAACTCCTTTTATCCTCAGGAGATTAAAAATCCCTCTTACTACTTAAGGGATCCTACAGCATCCCAAGCCACTTAATTCTTTATAAACAACTATGATGATCTTGGATTCTGATATTGTGTTCAGAAGGATTGAATGGGTCTCCACTGCTTTTTCGTTTTGTACCTGACACCAAAGGTGACAAGAATCTGGAGACACAGATTTCAATGTTATCAGTGTGATGGCATTACATTAATGTAGACCTCCTTTGTTCAATTCATTAGTGACTGTCAGCTCTCATCCACCTGGCTGACAGTTCTGTAGCATTAGCAACAGCTGGTTGAAGCAACTCACACCCACACAAAACCAAAAATTTGATTGTGAGCAGGGTAGAACTTTCAAGAAGCTTGCGATTTTCTATGTGGCTGTTACTCAAGGAGTGTCTCAATGAAAAGACAGCTACAAAACATGGAGGTAGTTCTTGACTGCACTTTCAAGTTCAGAGAATTGTTTGCTTGTTTCAATTGAACTGAAATTATTACTTGGCAGTTTTATCTGTCTTGTGATCAGAGATTCATTTGAAATCAAGCTGCAGAAATGACTTTGATAATAGGAAAATTCCTTCCAGAAAAAAACACAGGTAGCATCTCCCAGCTGATGTACTAATTATTTTGGCAAATATAGACCTGGATGCTTTTATGTCTTTGTTTCCATTTGTACTACTGTTGTTCGGGGATTTGTTCTTTCCACCTAGAAGAGAAACACCCACAACATGATATTAAAACTCACAAAATAGCATTGTGCAATCTACTCAAGCTGCCATTGTAGCTAGTCTTAACCAAAAAAAGGCAGTAACCAACCAAATTAATTTTTTTCTCAGTTGTGTACATTTAAAAATATGGTAACTCATATATCTGTATGAAAGAGAACGTTTACTATGTAAAGAAGTTACATGGTGAGAGGACAAGGGATGACTAAGCCAACATTGAAAAGGGTGCATGCCAATGCAGCTATTGGATAAGGCAAAATGCTGTTTAATTAACTTCTCAATTTGTTAGCAGGGTGATATATATAGAGAGAAGCTTCTTGGAATAGATTATGAAAGAGCAAAGGAGGGTTTTTTTCCTTTGGGTTCTCCAAGGATTTAAACCAAGAAAGTGTATTATGGAGGTTATAAAAATAAATTATTTGGATGAGGAAATCCTCAAAACTGGAGGGCATGATTATTCATACTGTGATCTGACAGTATCCTAATACAGCTCCTTGAAGTTATTTTAAAAATAGGACCATTTTTACATTAACTGCATGTAAAAACTAGTGACATGATATGTCACTATGAAGATTATGTCTCTCTGTGGTGTTGTACTGGAAGCAGTGTTGTGACATGAGCTTATGTGACAGAAGAAACTCATAGATCATATGTCTTCCTGATTTTCTCCAAAGTAGAGATAGCTCAAAGATACTACCACACAAAAAATTCACAAATCCCACTGACATGGGATGACATACGCTTTTTGAATCATGCCTTGTATAATGTAATGTTTTTATTATCAGCTTATGGCCAGGTTCATCTTGTCTAATGATAGTGTTTTCCACGAGTTCAGTAAATAACTCTGACATAAGTAAGAGAGGTAAAAGGTGTTATAGGTTAATGTTAAAATAGATTGACAAAAGTCAGGCCAATTAAAATAATTTGGTTTATTGAGCAAGCAGGCAGCAAACAAAACAGTACTGGGCCGCCAGGGAGTCTCTGCTCCACCACAGCAAGCAATTTCCCTTCCCGTAGTCTCTGTTTTTATTCCCTTCTTCTTCCTGGTATACGTAAATCTTCCTGTAGTACTCTGCATCTGCGTGGCCTGTTGCTAGGGGGTCTTCTTTCTGCCTTTGGTGGTCGTGAGGCTGAAGGCCGTACTCTTCCTCCTATGTTTTTTTTTGTAATCTTACACAATGCAGAGGGGGCTTTGTGGTTTTAGCTTTTCTTAATCATCTGCTCCTTCTGATTTTGCTTAGGCAGTCTCTGTTTCCTTTCTTGGCTTTTATTAGGCAAGATTAGTTCCTCTTGGCTTTTATTATGCAAGAGTCATACACTTTCTTAAGCAAAGTTCGATTAACAAACACAAGACTATTGATTACAATTTCTAACAAGATTTGATTAACAAACACAAAGCTATTTATAACAAAAGGAAGCCAGGTGCAGCCGCAACGTGACAATGAATACATGTAACAGGATGTGCTTTGTGAAGGGAAATTAGGGGGCAGGGAAAGCATTACAGCCCTCGTGGTTTCTCCCATAAGCCCGTGCCTGCCTACTAAGCAACACATTTTCATACTATTGTAACTAATCAGAAACAAACTGCAGTGCTATAAATCATCTTAAAAGATGACACTTTAGGCCAATTTTAATCTTTTGCACGCTTTGTTACTTTTCCCCCCTAGAAAATGTTTATTAGATAACTACTAAGATTTCAAACTAAAATGCCTTAACTATATCCATTACCAAGGAAGATACATCTACTTCTTCCCCATGTTAAGCGGCAAGGCATCCTCTGCTTTGACTCCCAAAGCGGAGCACAGCGAAGCTGTCCCTGCTGCCGCGAGCTGCGGAAGGTACCCCCGTGAGGGCACAGGCGCCGCGGCGCGAGCAGCGCCACCGCCTGCGGGCTCGGGAGCGGCCGCGGGGCGGGGCCGCGCATGCTCGGGCCGTGGCGCGCGCAGGCGCAGTGCGGGCGGCGCGCGGCGATGGCGGCGCGGGGCGGGAGCCTGTGGCTGGCGGTGCTCTGGCTCTCGGCAGCGCCGCTGCTCCGCGGCGCCCGCGGATCGGAGCTCGTCGGGCCGGCGGAGCCGGCGGGCGGCGCGGGCCCCGGGGAGCGGTTTAAGATCGAGGGCCGGGCCGTGGTGCCCGGGGTGAAGCCGCAGGACTGGATCGCGGGGGCCCGGGTGCTGGTGGACGGGGAGGAGCACGTCGGCTTCCTGAAGTGAGCGGCGGGCGGGGCGGGGCGGGGGCTCGGGCCCCGCGGGCGGTGGGCGGCTCTGCCCGGGCTGGAGCTGCCGGAGCCCGTTCGCAGGCCCGGCCCTGAGATGGCGGGCGGCGCGGGGCGGCTCCTGCAGGGTTCTGCCGTATCCCGGTCAGCCGCGCATGGCTGCGGGATCGTGCAATCCCGACTGAGCGACTGGCGGTACTTTAACACTGGCCGCCTGCCTTGTAAGGGACCGGGCACGGCCAGCCGTGCAGTGCTGTAGGCTTTGGTCTCAGTCTTCAGCAGACGTATCCAACTGATGACTCAGGTTGCTGGCAAAAAACTTTGGAACTGTGTTTTAATTAAATATCCCAGCAGCCAGAACTAACAAAAACCCCAAACGCTTTTGCAGTGTATGGAGGACCGTGTTTGTTCTCAGCTTCTGTTGTAAATTTTACTTCTTAAGAACTGCACCTTGGCTAAGAATTTACCCGATCTGGAAAAATGTTTGTTCATGGCAGAAGTGAGAGCTGTCGTTCTGTGTTAAGAGTACCTGTGAAAATTTACACTGTACTGGTGAAAGCCAATTTAAGGGACTTTATTGCTTCACACGACATCATGCAAATGCAGCTGAAAGCTGTAAAGAATCATCTTATTCAGTCCCAGGTGGTACTGGGTATACTCAGATAAGCAAAGGAGCTAGAGAGTCAGACTTAGAAAATGTCCTCAGAATTAAGAACTAACTAATGCCGTAATTTCAAGAGTGGAAGTTAATTCTGAAATCCTCTTCACGGTTTTCAATACAGTATAATACATTCCTTTTAAAATTATGTATAAAACATAGATTAGATGGAATTAAGGTATAGCGTCTTATAAATATTCATCATTTTTAATGAAACTCTCTGCAATAAAAGTTAAACTTTGCCTTTGGGCTCTGTTAGTAGATTAGCACAAGAGATTCTACTCTGCAGGTCTTCTAGAATGTTGACCGTGTAGCACCTGCTAAGCCAGTACAAACAAATTATGGGAGCCTGACATATTTGGGACCTGATTTAATAACTGCTGTCAGGTTGGCAAATTTCTAAATGCTTAATTGAAACACTAAATTTCACAAATATTGCAAAGAGTGAAAAATTAAAATGACGTTCCCAGGGAAACATCCTTATAGCAGTTGAAATATAAGACAGTGTAAGCATTCTGAGGGGTTCAGATCATCACAGAAAGGTGGGAAGATCCTTAAGTGTTGGGCATATTAGAAGTGTAAAGGACATAATGACAAACTCTTTCAGAATTCACTTTTTAGAGGGCTCTCTTACTTGTTTTTCTGATGCATGTTTCTAATGTGTCAGGGCTTGTTACATTTTTTTCCCTCTGAACAAATTTTTGTCTTGAGTCTTATTTTTAAGAAAGATATCTTCGATACTGCCTTTAACAGGGTAGAGAACCGTTGGGGTTTTCTTATTGGAAACTTCTGGAAATACATAGGAGGAAAACTTCTGTACCTTTAAGCCAATGAATGCTGAAGCTTTCAAATAACCTTTTACTAATATTTTCATTGAATATTCAAGTTTCATATTTTAAAATAAAAGCCACCTGTATAAAAATCCGTTCTGTGTATATGTTCGGAGCTCTTAGTTTCCTTATTGCTGTGACAGAGCTTTCCAGCGTGGGCTGGTCCTGAAGTAAAAACCACCATTTTGCAACAAAGGCACAAATTGCTATTTTTGTGCATTGCAAATCGTCCCTAATACCAACCCACACTATGTAGGATGTCAGTTTGGGGAGGGAGGTTTACTTTCAGCAGAAGTACTGAAGGAAAGTAAACTTCATTGTATCTGTTTCAGAAGGAAGGTGTAAATTACTTCTGCCATCACTGAAATACCTGAAATATAACTTATTTCAGATCATATTTGAGCTGTTAAATTGTTCCTCCGGCGAGATAACAACTTGAGGGCACAACAAAATCTTTAACCTTATAGGGAATTTCTGGTAATGTTGTGGCATGCTTTGATTTTAGGGGCTTGATAATTGTGAGTGCTGAGTGACTTAAATTTTCCTTTTGGTCATTGTGGTTATATTAAGGTGTATAGTATAAAATGATACCATTTCTTTTAAAAAAACCCCAAAACAGAGTGCCCTGTCTTATATTCTGGAGCATACTGTAATGTCATGTTAATCTCTGTTTTTTTCAGGACAGATGGAAGTTTTGTGGTTCATGATGTACCTTCAGGATCTTACGTAGTGGAAGTTATATCCCCTGCTCATAAATTTGAGCCCGTGCGAGTTGACATAACTTCAAAAGGCAAAATGAGGTGAGCCTTCCCCGATTTGCCTCTGTATTGATGAATTACATGTGCCTGACAGCACAGTAGAAGAACTCATGGAAACAGTGCTGTAGGTCTGATGTTCCATCTCAGACTGTATGTGTCGGCTTCTTTTAAAATTGCTTCTAGAAGCATGTTTCCCAAATTCCAAAGTCTGGTATCTTTCTTCCTTTCGTATTTATGGCGTGAAATAAGAGAAAATAGACTTTAAAAGTCCACGTATTCATTTACTTTTATTGTTTTCTTATGCAACTGTCTTGAAATAAAATGGAGGGATAAATCAGTTAACTGCTTTATTATTTGTCACACCTTTTTTTTCCTTCTTCCCTTTTCCATTTCTTTAATAAATGTTCTGTCAGGACTTGGCATAATGGAATTTTTAAATATTTCTGTTGCAACCCCATAGGACACTTGTTACAGTTACTGGTTAATACTAGCAGTTGCCAGTTTGTCTTATTTCTGTAGCATTGTTAGCTTGTTTGTATGTTATGGCCAAACTACTCTCGACTGTATACTGTAACTGAAAACTGTTTAGTAGTGCAGAAAAATCTATTTATTAAGGTGATTTTCATTTAAATGAACGTGCTTGAAGTTAGTTTTTCTTTATTCAAGCACACATACAGTATCTTAACTTTTAGGAATAGAAACATCAGTGTAAACACTCCTTCAGTATATTTAGGGGAGGTTAAAAACTGAAATCTCACTGAAAACAGTGCAAACAGTCTGTTTATAATAATGGCACAATTCGTTTGAACTTAGGTTTTTCCAAACTTTATGTAATCTTTATTTTTGTATTTTGTTAGTATCTTATTGACGATAATTAATATGTAACAAGTACAAAGATATAGACAAAATATAGTGGTTATAACCTCACCCTTAGCACTGTTTATGTATCTAAGGACTAGTAAGGTAACAAATTCGATGTTGAGTAAATTGCTAGGATATATCTGCAGAGGAACGTAGCAGGAGGCTTGGCATCTCTACCAGTCCAACAGATGGGAACTATAATGAGGAATATAGATGAGGAGTCAGAGATGCATGAAACTGATGATACTTGGGGAAAATGTGAACAGGGCTTTTCTAAGGACGTTCTGCCTTAAAAAATTATGGTCATTCCTAGAAAGAGGAAACACCGTGTGGATAACCGATAGGTTTGTTAAGATCTACTTGAAAATCACAAGTTTTGAAGAAAATACTTAGTCATAAGGTAGGAGGGAAAGACATTCTATAGATGAGTGTTTGGTGAAAAATTCAGAAGGAATAAATTATTTACAGGTAGAAGTCATTCCTGGAGTTGGACAAAGTAGGTAAATACTCATAAATCATGAAAAATGGGTCAAGAGTGACAAATATGTTACTACTGAGTAATTATCTAAATATGAGGCCCAAATGAAGAATACTAGTGAAGAACTATGGGAAAACTTTATAAAGTAATAAAGACTGAGATTCAGTATTGATAAAGGCAAAGCAATGCAGTTTGCCTTTATCAATACTGATAATATCAATACTGGAAAAGGTATTATCTTCACATACAAGTAATTCATGTTCTGAGCAAACTGGTTAAACTGCACTACACTGTTCAAAGCTGGATCCTAAACAGCATGGTTTTACTTGCTCATTGCCAAGGCGACAAAAAATGTTTTTTGATTTCATACAACATGCTGCTGACAGAAATCAGCTTTTGAAAAGTGAGGCCTAGCTGGCACTGCACAGCATATGGTTTTGTTTGTCTTTTTTTATTAAAACTTGCTTACGTTTTTTTTTAGTCATCTTTATTATTTGCTAAAGATTCTATGTTTATATTTTCAATTATTTACATTTTGCTCAATAGAGCAAGATATGTGAATTACATCAAACCGTCTGAAGTTGTCAGGCTGCCATATCCACTCCAGATGAAATCTTCTGGACCACCTTCATACTTTATAAAGAGAGAATCTTGGGGATGGACAGATTTCCTCATGAACCCTATGGTATGTACAGACAACATACGAATGTTAAAAGTATGCTAAGGATCCAAATATCGCTATTTGTCAGAATACTAGGAATAAAACAACTGAGGAAAAATGTGCATTTTTCCTTTTCTCTTCTGAGAGGATTGTTTTCTTTGTTTTCACTTGCTTACAAATGGAAAGCTTTTCTATCATCTCTCCTCCCCGATATATCACTGTTAATGTACATCCTCTGAAAATAGCCTGTAGTCTCTTCCTTTGACAACGTGATGCTGTTCTAGTAGTGCAGAGATCAACATATTGCAAAATTGTAATTACAACAGGTGTAAGAGAGAACAGCCATTTGCTTTATTGGTCCAGCTTTGATATCTGTTGTTTAAAGCACAGTACTCCATTACCAGGTTTCTTTCCTGACGAGTGGATTAGTGTTATTGGTTTACTAACTTGGATTGCAGTAGTTCCAGAGTTTGGCTGTTTAGTAGAGCTTTATTTTATTTTAGTATGTCTAAAAGTATTTAGAGCAACAACTGAGCTGAAGAGGTATTTCCTGTTTTCTCTGTAGGTGATGATGATGGTTCTTCCATTACTGATCTTTGTGCTTTTGCCTAAAGTTGTCAACACCAGTGATCCTGATATGAGGCGGGTGAGTATGTCCAATTGATGCATATGTAGAGACCAAAGATAATGAGATTTCAAGGCATAGAAAGTAATACGAACAAAACTGTACCTTAAAAGAGGGCTTAATGGACCTAATTTATTCAGCTAATACAGTGTGGCTGTTTCAACAGTGAGTTCTTACATGTCTTACTCATGAATTTGCTGTTTAACAGCACAACACAGAATTAAGTTGTTTGGCTCAACTCTGAAAGTGTTACAGTATTCATGGTGTTTTCCAGAGTTGTTTTAGACTGATAAACATAATTTCTCAAAGGCTGTTTCTTTCTATACGTTTCCAATGTTTCTGTACTATGTTTACCACTTCATTTTTAGACATCACTTAATGAGTGTCAAGTGTGTTGCAAAGAGTATGACGAGGGGTTCTCTTTCCCTTCAGTCTAAAGCACAGTTTACTACACTGTTAAATTCAGATGTCACACTAGTGTATATGATAAGGAGTCTTAATGTAGTTATTGAATTATGTAATTTATTGTCCTTTCATCATGCAAAATGCTGAATAGCAGGAGGCTAGGACAAAATGGAGATTCAAGGTGTTTGCTAAATCTCATTATTTTTAGAAGTATTATTTGTCTGTCATGGGTGGCTGCTTTTGGAGGGCTTGATTAACTAAAAACTCTTTTTTCTGTAAATGACCACTGTCTATAGTCGTACTTTATAGGTGTCTGATGTTTCTTTATTAAAATACATAATACTTATAAAAAGCATAACAGAGCTGTGTAATGCTCTTTGGGCTATAACTTTTATTAAAAAACAAAGATATTCTAAATATTCATGACATGTTCTTCAAACCAAGCTAAACCCTGGAAGCTGAATTTAAAAAAAAAATCACATATTCCTTACTTTTTTCACTGATCTGACACTGCTTGAAGACAGGCTGTTCTGATGGTAAAACCATCAGAACATCTGGTGATTTAATTCTTATGAAATAACTGATACAATTTACTAAGGAGAAATTTTTAAGTTGAAAGAATTTTGCTTTTAACTTACCTTGAAAGAGTAGGAAAAGATTGTTTTTAAGAACTAAATTGCAGTGACATTCTCTAGATGGCTGTGTAGTAAAGTGGAGTATATGGGAGCTTGTGTCACATTTTTCAGATTAACTTGTTTTTTTTTAATGGAATCAGCACAGTACTCATTTGAATAGAAAGTTAATGATTTAGTAACTGTGCTTGTTGTAGAGGTCTTAAGTCCAGGTAGATGCTATATATATGTGTGTATATGTATAGTGTAGATGCAATAGTAACAAAGGCTACTAAAATGCCTTGAAAGCTCTCAAAGCTCTGTGATTCTGAATGGGAGATGAACGAGGTGACAATCCCACGTTAAACTCACAATTGCTCTAAGCATTATCCCATTGTGGATGTGCAGTTCAGCTGTTGTATGCATTAAAAGTACTTCAAGGCTGGCTTATTTTAAAACGTGCTAATTCATCTCATAGAACCACTATGCTAAACTCCAGAGTTACAATAAGCTTATCTGGAAATATAGTTTTACATTAAAATCCTTTCCTTCCTGAAGGAATGAAAACTCAGCTGCAGTACTCTAGGAGCTTGATGTCAGAAAGTAGGGCAATAAAAATATCTAATGCCTTCAAACAGCATAAAAAATTTGTTAATTTCCTGTGAATAATTTGAAACTAATTTGAAAACACAAAAGTGTGACATCTATGAGAGCACAGATCTGATATCTAAACAATAGCCTAAATTTTAATATGGAGAAAAGTAGTGCTGAAAATAAGTATTTTTTTCTTTTAGTTTGTTTTTTTTCTTTAATCAGATGGTTGCCCTGTAAGACTGCTTAAGACATGGTTGCCGTTTTCCATACACCACTGCTTTTAGTTTTGGGGTTTTGTGTTTCTGGGTGTGGCTGGGTGTTTGGCTGTGATTGCATAAAACTCTGTAGCAATGTGTACCCTGGAGGACTACAGAAAGTAAAACAATATTTGGGAAAATTTGGTATCTTTCTCATACAGTCTTTCAATTGATGCTTTAGATACAGCTAGAATTGTTACAAGCTATTAAGATTATCTGATCTTTGCATGCAGGAAATGGAGCAGTCAATGAACATGCTGAATTCCAACCATGAGCTGCCAGATGTGTCTGAATTCATGACAAGACTTTTCTCTTCAAAATCTTCCAGCAAGTCTGGTGGTAGCAGCGGTAAAGCAGGGAAAAGTAGTTCTGGGAAAAGGAGGTAGTTAAATCTTCCTCCTAAGTCTGAGTTTGCACAGCTGTTTGTTATCATGTGGTGTCATGTTTATTTGTCTTGAAAGATCAAAAAGCCACTACTGTAAACTTCAACCAGGCACAACATACATTCTGCTACAAGTGTGGTTTGTAGCTTTTTTTTGGACTGTATAAGCTGTTTTGTACTTGACAGTAAGCAAAAGAGGACATGGCTTCAATACTGTATCTGTATAAAGTTATTGATGATACTGAATTAACTATATTCTGTAGAGAATTAAAATAAATTATACAATGTGCTTCACAGTAATAAATGTCTTAAGACAATGTGTAAAAATTTCGAAGGTAATAGGAGTTCACTCTTAAGATATCTTTAATGTTTTACACTTGCTGTTGAGTTCTGAAATGAAGAGATCATCCTCTCAAAATTGAGTTGCGAGTTTACTGGGTAAGTAATTCACTGTATCAGCTTGTTGGGTATTACATATAAAATAATTTTATTTTACTCTGTTTGCTGCCTGTACAATGTACAGAATCACAGAGTGGGTCAGGTTGGAAGGGACTGTGGTGGGTCATCTGGCCCACCCTCCCTGCTCAAGGTGGGTCATCCTAGAACACATGGCACAGGATTGCATTCAGATGGTTCTCGGATATCTCCAGTGAGGGAGACTCCACAACCTCTCTGGGCAATATTTAGTTCAAAGATTTTTCACTTTGAACTGCCCAGTTTTATTCTTACCTACTTTATGCTAAAAATTGTTTGGGAGGTAAGAAAGAAAAGTATCTTGCATGAGAAAGTCATTTAAGCTGTCAAATTATTGGATCTTTCTTTTCTAAATTACATGTATCACTTCTGTGACACTTAGGCTTCTTAGTTTTCTGCACGTGTGCTTTTCAGCTTATCAGGTGGTATGATTTGAGGCCGAATACAGAATTTTAAATTAATTTAAAATTAAATAATTTTAAAATAAAAGAACTTCAAGTGTACTAGGAAGCTAAATTCTGCTCATCTTATCAATTAGGTTCCAAAGTATATGGCTGTCTCGAGGTATGCTAAGTCACTGGCAGAACTTGATTTTTCAAGCATGCCTGTATATCTCTTATGCAGTACCTTTTCAAGCTACCCTGAGAAAAGTTGAAAAAACTAATTGTTTTACACTACATTTGCAAATTAAAATGACAGGAAAACTTGCCAAACCCCATTAGCAACAGTCCATAAATTATTAGTGTCCATCCAGTGTAGGTAATGTATATCTGATTCCAAAACTGGTGTTCTACCATACACACAAGAGGACTATAAATTTTCTTAGAATATATACTTAAAAGTTAACACTGGGAAGCATAAAAGTTGCAAGAGAATAAATCCTCATTCATAAGATTAAGTCAACTTTTAAGACATTAGAGAGAAATAACCCAGTGGTTTTTTGTGGACAATGAACGATTTCACTCTGCAAAGTAAGCTGCACTTTTTTGCTCTCTTTTTGTTTTGCTTGAATTGTCTTTTTGTTTCGCATAATAAGTAAAATATTTTCAGTGGAGACAAGGATATTTGGATACTCTTGCAGAAAGGATCTTCTGAAATAAGTGTCCTGTTGCATTGGTGGTGGAAAAAGCCCTCCTCTTTCAGCAGTATCTTACTGAAAAATTTATATGAAAAAGAGGAGCAATTCTTTGAAGATTAGTTACTATGCTATCATGAAAAGTACAGGCCATGAATTACTTCTGTTAAACAGTAATTAATTGCATTAGCTTGTAATTAATCATACTGATCCATTTTTCCGTATTACAAAGGTAGGAACAGCAATATTTCTGCCTTCTTTCATTGTGTCCACATTCTTGATTTCTCTTCATGGGAGAATGGAGAATTCAGCCATGAAAAGATGAATGTCTTTGTTAAGGGTCCAGAGTGAAAAAGTTCCCAGGAATTGTAAGGATCCTAGTGAAACTTTGGGAGGAGCATGTGGAATATTCAACACTTCTCTCTTTCTTAGGACTTTCTGTATGAAGGTTGAGGCAGTTTCTTTGTGCATCAGAATCAGATGCAGTGTAACATTCCCCTGCCTTCCTCAACAGAAATTTCCATCCCGCTCTCAGAAACCTGTTATTGGAAAAATCCAAGCCCAAAAATCTTGTTACCTAGGGTTATTCTCACAATCATGTGCTTTATTCACCTCCTTTTCAGACTCCTTTGTGATAAAGCATGTTGTAGAAGTATGTTAGTCTGCTGCTGAACTAGTGCAAATTACAATTTTTTTAAAATTTTAGGGCTGTAGTCTGTGTGTCAAGTGAGCAAAGAGGTTCTAGCCAGAGTGCATTGGTCACTGACAGTCACTTGGTCATTGTTGTAGTTTAACATCAGCTCTTAGCCCAACCTCGTGCAGCTGTTCACCCACTTTCCCCTGGTGCGATGGGGATGAGAGTCAGAAGGGTAAAAGAACACTCATGAGTTGAGATAAAGACAGTTTAATAGGGAAAGCGAAATCTGCACACACAAACAAAGCAAGACAAGGAATTCACAACATCCCATGGGCAGGCAGGTGTTCAGTCATCCCCAGGACAGCAGGGCTTCATCACACCTAATGGTTAGGAAGACAAATGTCATCACTCCAAACATCCCACTCTTCTTCCCTCCACTCTGTATGCAGAGGATGATGCCATACCCCTTTGGTCAGTTGGGGTCAGCTGTCCTGGCTGTGTCACATCCCAGTTCCTTGTGCACCCTCAGGCCCCTTGCTGGTGGGGTGAGCTGAGGAGCAGAAGAGGCCTTGGCTCTGTGGAAGCACTGTGCAGTAGCAATGAAAATGTCTCTGGGTTTTCAACACTATTTCCAGCACAAGTCGTAAACATGGCCCCACTGCAGCCACTGGAAGGTTATAACTCTACCACAGTCAGAACCAGCACAGTCAATTAAAGCTGTAATGTGGCCATGGGCTATCATAAATGCCACTAGGTAAAATGTACGTGATCTTGTTGCAGTTATAATGCAAGGCTGACTTTCTGCAGAAAATAAATATTTGCTGTAGTTCAGTTTTATTTTCCTATTTACAGATTTTTAGAAGTCAGTCTTCTGTGTTAGGTGTGACATGTCCATTTTCAAAAAAACAGAAAACCATAGCTACCTTTTAGTGAGGCTCATTGAGATAAGGCAAACTAAGTTGAAGCAACTGATACCTTAAAACATTAAGATACCATTAAATTAAAGATTGACAGAATCTACTTGGGCTATAGACAAGCTGATTTCCTTATTGCCAAAAGGAGGAAAACATGCTCCCTCACCTTGGACTGGGTAACCTTGCTGCCTTCTGATTACAAGTTCTGGTACTTCTCAGGATTTGTCATGCATTCATTTAACAAGAGAAATTGGGTCATCAGTCTGCTGGAATTCTCTTGCATTTTAGAAAGTTAAATCAGCTCACAGAAGGATCAAAGAAATCCCAAAGCCAGCAGAAGGTAAGCACCAGAAACATTCAGTCAGAGGCAGGAATTCTCAGTTCCTGGCAATGACTGTAACACAATGAGCTCACTGCATCTTGATTTGTAGCTGAAGAGCTCATTTAGCCACGTTCTGAATGAGTGGACAACTGACAGGATGTTTAGAAGGGAGAGGAGATACATTTTGCTGAAGTCTGTTTTAGCTGTTAGTCATTTAAGATGGCCTGGAAGATGTTTAGAACAGCTTGAAATAATTTCATCAATTGCATCATCAAAGATGCTCACATTCTTGACATGTAAGGAAGAAATCTAATGTACAGCTATCCCACCTCACTGTTTTAAACAAATGAGTTGTTGGTGCTCTTTATCTTTTTGATGCAGTGGGGGT
The DNA here is from genome assembly GCA_036630365.1 of Acanthiza pusilla. Taxonomy (NCBI): domain Eukaryota; kingdom Metazoa; phylum Chordata; class Aves; order Passeriformes; family Acanthizidae; genus Acanthiza; species Acanthiza pusilla. The sequence goes on from JAXCHO010000078.1 coordinate 694,506, forward strand.
GATAATGGCTCTGTAAATGGGCTGTGCATTGCTTCACAGAGACAGGCTGGCTTGTGATTAAGACTTGTATATATGAAGAGGACTTTAGAATCAAGTGCCTTGGGTTCTGATGCAACTGTCCGACTTTGTACAAAACATTTATTATTTCTGTTTCAATTTCTTGTGTATGAGTTACAAGAAACTTGTCTCATAAAAGTAATTGTGAAGATAAATTTGGTAATGAAAATTGGGTACTCAGACAATATGGCTATGATCTTACTGAAGAAAATCCAGCATGTAAGCTTGTTAAAGAGCACCTTTGTTAAGCATTATTACGTAGTTCTTTCTATGGATCTTTCTATGGTTAACGCAACCCATTTAAGTAACCTCGTGTTGAGGTTTCCAAAATAATCTAGGCAGTTTAAGTGCGTATAATTTTCTAATTAAGTGACAAGTGTATTAAATCACTAAGAACCATTTAAGTATCTCCACTGGGGTGTTAATGTACCCTTAATTGCATAAAGGTCATGTGTGATCAGTAGCTCAAAGAGGGCAAAGTTCGTTTTACAGTTTGATAAAAGGACCCTATTTTTACAGGCTAACAGTGATAGCAGTATCTTAAAGGATTAAACTTTCATGTCTAAGACATGTCTGACCTTAATTCTGCTGCTATTTGTAGTTAATAGTGAATTTGTATTCCTACAGTTTTATGTTTCATTTGAAACTTACTTCTTTTAGGAAAATAACCAATATAAATAATAGCAAACCCTTAGTGGTTTTCATTCTGATGTGTCAGAATGAAATAGGGATATATATGGCTATATATTGTTCTTATTTAACAAACTGAAGGAAAATGGAAGTGTTTACATCTACTGTTGATGGGCTAAGGAATACAGAACTTAAAATTTTAGATGTCTAATCAGTGGAGAAGCAGATTTACTGAGCAATGTTAAAAAGTTAAAAATATTACATAAGCACATTTTGCACATTCTTAAGCAGGAAAAGCACAAGACGCACCTGTGCTGCACAGGGCATTGGGAAGGTCCCATTTAAGAGACTTAATCATGACCTGTATCTCCAAAGGCTTGTTCCCAACCAGGAACTGGCACAGAGGCCAGCTTGGCAGGAACAACCCTGTGCACGCTGTGGTCTCCAAAACAGAGCACAGAGACACTGTTGTAACTTTGCTACCATATCCAGGAATTACTGGGAGGGGAGGGACAGTGTTGTTATTAGGCATATTCCAAAAATATATTGACAGCTATTGCACAACTTAATACTGTGAATCAGCGGACTCCCATGTCCAGGGAATTTCTCTGGCAGTGTTTCCTTTAGTAAGATATTTGAAGCTATAATTAATTGTAAGGAGAAAAATTCAGAGAAAGCCCCCAAAGGTAGAAGAAAATTTAAGTATTGCTGTCACAGCATGTTTAACTCAAATATTAAGGTTTGCAAAAAATTGTAGCTGGGAAATGTTTTCATGATGTTCCACAGATATTGTTTTCTAGGTGAATGTAGCATGGTCAGTAGACAAGTGAGCAAATGAACTGTAGTGACAGCATTTGGAAGGGCACTGATTTTGCCTGTTTGGTGTTTGACAAGTGGTGTTTGCCTATTACCCTTGCGAGTGAAGAAAAAGCAGTTATCCCATGTTTCTTTCCATCTGGGAAAGATTGCTATACCATTCAAGAGATTAAGTTCATCGGTCTTTCCCTCTATCACTGCACAAAAACTGGGCACCCATTTAAGGCTCTTCCCTAAATGGTAGAATCTAGCCAGTTTTCCCGCACTCAGTGTAGAGTTCATTCTGTGTAATAATCTTCTAATAAATACTTTCTTACACTTTGAGTTCCAAAAAGTAATCAGTATCAATAGTGAAAAAAACAGAATTTTAAAAAATCCTACTGCTTTCATCACTTCAGTGGCTTTAAAGACAGGACCTTAGATCTTAATGACTGTTTTGAAGGTTACACTGTGTGTATAATCAGCTGATTCAGGTAATATATTAATACAACATTCAGGGAGCTTTTAGTCACAAAATTGACTGTAGGAATAGTATTGAGTTTTAGTCTATTTTCAGATTGCGCTAGTGAAAGCTTCTTGAGGTTATAAATAGGCTGAGGCATTTTAATTTATTTATGTGCTTCAAAAGCCATAAAGGATTATCAATCCTCTTTCATAATAAATATTGATTTTTCAGGAAAATCTGTTCACTTTTGAAATTACAAGGTTATTCCTTCAATTATGCTGTCAATAAACTTTATGTAATACCTTGTTTCTAATAAAGCTATAAAGATTTAATGACAGTATAATTTTCTGTGGAAAAACAAGTGGAACTTTAGTTAGCTAATTTATTGATGATGGATAAAACATCACAGTTAGGATCAATTGTATTATGTGTTTGGTTCTGCATGGCTGGTAGGAATAAAAAAAATTAATTAAAAACTCCTTCAGTCAAGAGCGAATGGTAGTAAATATGCAGCAAAAAGAAAACCTTCTGTAGCATTTTTCAACCAAAACTCACTTTTCAACTGGTTCTTTAAATCTGAATACAAACATAAAAAACGAATATAAAAGGTGGTGAAACTCATTTGCAAGCAGAGCAAGGAAAAAAAGGAAAAAGGCTTTTTAAAGGAACATTTTTTGTGTATGAAATATTAGAATGTTCTCCTCAGAAGCTCTCTGGATCCTTTAAGGGTCTCGTTGCTGTCTGGTACACAAAGGTGTGAGTTTTCCATGTGTTTCAGAATGGACAATAGGACACCCAAGCTTATAGTCTGGTTGTGCAGAGCACAGGACTGCCGTTTACTATGCAGATGCATGGAGAATCCAGTTAAATACTTGGGAGTAATACTTTCCATTCCTGGGATCAGAACAGAATAAGACTTGAAACTCAGTTCTGGGAGTAGGGAGAAATGTTTCTTTTCCTACCAATTTGTTTTCTCAGTCACCCATGGATGTGGTTGAGAATGCTTCAGCTTGGCAACTGAGAAATGTATAAGCTGTATTAGTAAGGACTGTCTAGAGAAACTGGATATCAGACCTCCTACTGAGCCTGTATTTTTGCTGTGCTAAACATTCTCTCTTAAAGGAGGAGCTCAGATGAGAGGTAGAGCAGTTAGTAAAAGTTACTGAAACGCAGGCTTATAGTGGAATAAGTATCCATCATCATATGTACCAAAAGTGATGAGAATTGAACTATGGTGTTATTACCAGATTTGCGATTAAAGGATCCAGATGTTTTTCATAAAATTAATACTTCTACCTGTAGCTCTGTAAGGGTCCCCCACGTTAGACATGAGCACCTACAGACAATCAGTAGAGATTCCTTGAAAAACTTGTTCCTTGTTTTTGGTTTTGAATTGTACTGTTGATACTCCCTCTTTTCTTTTGGTTTGTTTTTCTGCTATTTCTATTCACATGGTATTTGCACTGATATTTTTCACTTCTCTTTGCCCTTAGTTTTTATGAAGAGTACAAGGGTCTTGTTGAAATTGCAGTAGCCAGCTCTATTGAGCTGGTGCTGGCAGAAATAATTGTATACATCACTTGTTCTTTCAAGTGTTTCACTGGTAGCAACCAATTATTTCCATCACCAGGTAGCTGACTAATGGAGGAGAGGTCATTTGTCCTGGAAAGATCTGATCAAACTGCTGTGCTTTCTTTGTAGTATGTTTAAGACTTACTTTATTGTTAGGGGTTTGTTTTTTTTTTTTTTCCCCAAAAAGTTTAACTGTACCCTGAAGAGAGTATTAGAAGGATTTTATAGAATAAGACACAGTTCACTGTAAATACAAGAGTTTAACACAATGCCCTGTTTACAGTTTTTTCATTGGGGAAAAATAGAATTGAACAAAATGTTCAAAGGGTCTGGATAGTTTGTCATGAAAAAAGTCAACTTAAATCCCAGTAACCAACACCAAAAGTCACCTGCTGCTTTCAACCTACTTCGTGAGTATCACATAGTAAAGAAACACATTTGTAGAATTCTGCCTCTCAATCAAAACAAATTACAACAAATCTGCATGCTCTCATTCATACATTGTAGCTCTTTATGTATCTTTTGTATATGATGCAATACACTTGCCCTCTGAAGATCATTAAGTGCTTTTACAGCTTTGCAGTGCCTCATTAGCCTTAATCTTTTTGTACATTGTTCAAATTTGATAGCTTTTTTTTTTTTAAACTAAAGTTCCACTTTCAAACTTGCTTCTTTGCCAAACACGGTTACATCTAAAAATATTTAAATTTCTAACTTGATTTAAACACTGTTTTTTTGGCTTTTACTCAATTATGGTGTTTTATTGCCTATTCTTTCCTTATGTATTTTTAATACTTGATATATATAGTTTGTGTTAACATGCTTTTACATCCTAATAATTCATTTGCGTTCCAGATTAGGAATTGTAATAAGCAGATATTTCTACAATAACAACATGATGTGGTTTATCAACAGAAATCTGAACCAGGAATTGGGCTCAAAAATAGTGTTTTCAATTTTTAGCAGTGCTTACTTCTTCAGTTAGCTCCTTTATGAACAAAATACAGACTAACGTTACCAGTGCAGCTGGACTACATTCATACCTGTTGAAAAATACATGCATGCACCTGAAGATCTTGCTCTGCTATGCAGTGTTCCCTTTGAAGGGAATATTAGTATTCCTTCTCCAGCAAATTCAAGGGGTATTGGTCTCAGCAGTGAAGCCCAGGCAGCATGACTGCAGATACAGATGATGCAAATCTCCCAGCCTACACTGTAGGAATGCACGTTTAGCATGTGTATGGCTTTGTACTGCTCTAGCACTTCCAGACAATATCATCTGAGTGAACATCATCTGCAGCCCAAGTATGCCATAGCCATGCAATACTTCAGTAGTCAGGAAAGGGCATGTAGCCAACCAGACTGAAGCAGGGGTAAATAAGAATTTAAACCGTAACCCTGAGATCTGTGTATGAACTTCCCTTAATTTCTAAATTCTATGGGTTTTTTTCAGAACCAATGTGTTAAAGAGTTATTGCAGGTTTTCTAGTCTGTACAAGTTCTTATAGGTTCTTAACACCAGAGCTCCTTAAAATCTTTCAGTAGTCATTGAGCAATCTGACTAATTCTTATGATGTGATCTCAACCTCTCTCCTGGGGAGAGCTGTGGGCAGTGAAATGTGTTATTTTGACAGGAATTTTTCTGCTCCCACCCTATCCACCCACTGTGAATTACTCATGTTGCTATCAATTTTCCTTAAACAGTAGGATCAAGAAACTAAGTCACATAGTTAGTGTGAGACAGTGAAATCTGCGATAAAAATAATTTCTAGGAGAGATTGATTCCACAGTCATTTGCAAAGATATATCTTAGAGTGGTGGGATACATGTCATTTGATTTGGTTTTTTGTTTGGTTTTTTTCCTGGGGCTCCTCATCAGACTGAAAATTTACTTTGTTTACTTAAAGCCTGCCATATGTTTTGAAGCATTCTTTACATGATCCTTTCAAGCCCCCCCCCTTTTTTTTAAGCAAGGCTACTGAGCTGTGAGGTTGCTAGAGAGCAGCAGAAGTCACAGAATCTCCCTTTGGAAATTAGATGGTTGCCATGGCAATGCTTCCAGCTGCTTCTTGTCCCAGTTGAGAAAATAATTTTCAGATTCCTATATTACAAGGTTAAGCTAAAATGTTTAAAACTAAATCATATAGCTAATTGATTTAAAATTAAGATCAATACATTGCTTCTTAAATATCTTTGGGCTGATAATAATTTGAAATTGTTGACTCAAATATTTGTGCAGGTACTTATCAATTTTTTTTTCCTATTTGTTTTTGTTCAGGTATTTGAGGTAAAACTGATGCATGCAGATGGGAAATATTTTAACTTACTGATTTTATTACATGTGTTTTTGTAGTAGAAATTATCCTGAAAGCTGACTGCTACCTAGATAAGTAGTGTTTAAAATACGACTGTGAGTTTGACTCATATCTTGCAACATGCCAAATCTGGATCAGACCTGAAATGCTAGATACTTTTAAAGTTTCTCTTTTCTGAAGTCCAGACAGTTGATAAAGCGTTGATTGTTTTGGTGGTCTCTAGTCAACCTCACTTGGAGTGGGTTTATCACCAACACCAGTCATGTAGTGTCTGTAGTAAAAATCTCAGAGTATGGAGGTTCCACAACCCATCTGGGAAACCTTTTCCCCTGCTCTGTTACTGCTGGGGAACAAGATTTCCCAAATGTCCAGTTTGAATCTCCAAGTCACAGGTCGTGGTCATTGGACTGTGTTGTTGTTAGACTATGGATTAATCATGCTAAAATGCTGGCAGGGGTCAGATTAATAGTGACATGCAGAGGAGCCCAAGTTAACATACTCAGTGAAAACTGGAAGGCACAGACTTCTCTGCTCCTGAGGTTTTCAAAGGAGAACAATTAGACCATTGTCTGTGGTGTGAAACCCAAAAAAAAACTCCCTGAGCTCCTGGCACATTGAAATATTGCCTACAGGGGATTTGCTATGGGATGCAGGGGAAAGAGCACTTTGCAATTGTTTAAAGGTTAATATGGGATGCTTTCAGTGGGACTCTGGGAGCACATGGAACTTTCTATGAAATGTTTAGCAGAAGGACCAAAGGTCAGAAAAGGAGGGATCCATGTAGCAAGGAGGAACAAGCCTGGTTTGACTTCCTTCTTGACCGTCTTTGCTGGCTGCTTTTCATCACCTTATCATCGCCTGGGGTTTTTTAGCTCTCTTTATTTCTGTGTTTTGAAAGGTAGCTCAGTCTTCTTTATTTTGCTTAGCTTTTTCCCTTTCAAAAAGATTGGTTATTGTGTTATACTTATATGATCACTCTTAGGATTTGCCATTTGATTCCACTTGCTAACACAACTTCATTCTGACTTTCAAATTTTTAAAGAACATTTTAGCCAGGCCTTTTGAGCTCTTAGTGTGGTTCCTGTCTTTCCTCATGAGAAATAGTTTGCAATTTCACCCTCACTATAGTACCTTTTATTAATTGCCAGTCTGCTCAAAGAGCCTGTCTCTCTCAGACTCTTAGCAAGAGAGGATAGAAGATGGTTGCCTAAGTTTATTGGCGTGCCTTTTATTTTTTTAAAATATATTGTCCTTACAATGCTGCACATACTTTTCCTCAGAATCACAAATTCTACCATCCTGAGATAGGTGTCACCTAACTGGCATTCCACACAAGAGTTCTCTCACAGTTTTCACCTGCAGTGTTTGTACCTGGCAATTTCTGCCACCTTTAGAATAAAAAAGTCAATTGCCAGATGTGTCCTATCATACTGTTTTTCAAAGCTACCTGAGTAACTTAAGTTTTTCATTATCACCAGTCCTAACTGTCAGCTAACCAAACAGTTATTTCCCAGTGTCTTTCATGATGATGGTTTTCATTGTATTTTTCAAGTTAGGTCAGTGCTTTTGTTAAAAGCAAACCTTCTTCAGTTCTATGAAGTTTCTACACCCTTAGAATTTAGTCTTGGGTTTAGCAGGAAGGTATGAAGAATATGTTTTTAGTATTTACTTCAGTTCTTAAAATATTTTCATAAGAAATCTCAATAAATTTGCTGAACATTTGAAAAGCCAAATGTTTCCAAAAGTGAAGCACTTTTTCTGTTTTACATTTAGTCAAAAAATATACTTTGGTTAATTCCTCAAATAATGGTTCATCTCACAAATACTGAATGTGTAAAAAGAGATTTAAAATTTGTATTGAATATAGCCTTAGATGCAATGTGTTTCAGCAGTTAATAAATGCTTTCTGCATTGTCAGACAAAAGACTCACTTCATATGCCAATGCCAGCTCATAAGTTCAAAAACAAGTGAAAGTTGTTATGAACATTTTTTTTTGTTACTGATCCTATACAAATATACCAAAGTGCATTTAGCCAAGGTTGCAAAGCAATTCAAAATCACTCAAAGCTGCAGAAGTGTTTCTATGGCCTGATTTTGTTGTTTGGTGAGGGTTTGTTTCTTCATTTGTTTTCCCAAAGCAATCACTTGTGCTATGCGGCCATGAAACTTCTTTCAGGAAAGATACTCAGGGAACCCTTTGTTAATGCATTTTATGTGTTCTGTAATGTTAGAACTTTGTCTCTTGTGTTCCTTAGTATATTCAACAACTTTCTTGCATAAAAGTTAGCATTTTACATGTTTTTGGCAATCATATAAATCCATAAATCACCTGTGTCAAGCCTTTTGAAGTTGCCAGCCTCTGTCAAAGCCTTTCCCATAATGACAGAGTCCATCTTGGGCGCGGTGCTCACAGAATGATGGAATTTTAAGTTCTTGGAGAAGTAAGGAGGGGGGCCAGCAGAACTGCCTTGGACTTCCAGAGAGATTGGCCCCCTTCCTGAAGTGCAAAGGAGTCCAGAAAGGCTGGACAATCTTCAAGAGGGAAATCTTAAAGATTCAAAAGCAGGCTGTGCCCATATGCCAAAAGGTGGCGAGGAAGAGTGGCCTGGTTGAACTGAGAACTTGGACTGGAACTCAGGGAGAAAAGATGATTTTATGACCTTTGGAAGAAGGGGTAGGGAACTTGGAAGAACTACAAGGATAATGTGAGCTTATGGGGGGATAAAATTAGAAGGGTCAAAGCACAACCAGAATTTAATCTGACAACTGCCCTAAAAGACAATTAAAAATGTTTCTATAAATGCATTACCAGCAGAAGGAGAGCTAAGGATAACCTCCATTCTAGACTGGATGCAGGGGTAAACAATGACAAAGGATGAGGAAAAAGCTGAGGTGCTTAAAGCTTAAAGTGGTTAACAGCGAGATCAGTTGTTGTCAAGCTACTCAGCCCTGTGAGCAGGAAGACAGGAATGGGGAATAGAATGAAGTCCCCATAATCCAAGGGGAAATGCTCAGTGACCTGCTGTGCCACTTAGACATCCTCAGGTCTGTGGGGCCAGGTGGGAGCTGGCAGAACTGCTCACCGAGCCACTTTCCATCATTTCTCGGCAGTCCTGGCTAACCAGGAAGGTCAAATGCAGCACCCATGCACAAGACTGGAAGGAGGATGTGGGGAGCTGTAGGCCTGTCATCCTGACCTTGGTGCTGGGGAAGGTCATGGAGCAGATCATCCTGAGTGCCATCACACAACACATGCAGGACAACCAGGGGATCAGGCCCAGACAGCACGGATTTGTGAAAGGCAGGTCTTGCCTGATGAACGGGGTCTCCTATAACAAGGTGACCCACTTGAGTGGATGAGAGAAAGGCTGTGAATGTTGTCCACAGGACCTTAGTCAAGCCTTTGATGTCGTTTCCCACAGCATTCTCCTGGAGAGACTGGATTCCCATGGCTTGCACTTGTGCACTCATCACTGGATAAAAAAGTGGCTCAATACCTGGCCCAGAGAGTGGGGGTGAATGGTGCTACATCGAGCAGGTGACCAGTCACCTGTGGCATTCCCCAGGGCTCAGTTTTGGAGCCAGTCCTGCTTAATGCCTTTATCAATGATTTGGATAAGGGGATCAAACGCACGCTCAGTCAGTTTGCAGACAACAAGCTGGGCAGGAGTGTTGATCTGCCGAAGGGCAGGAAGGCTCTGCAGAGGGATCTGAACAGGCTGGATCGATGGCCATATGGATATAAAGAATGTGTAAAGAGTATTTCCATGCAGGAGAGCCTGAATCAGAAAAATTCAAATGAATGCTTGCCAGTTAAAGCTCAGCAGAATCAGAAGGGTAATTAAAACTTCAGCATATTGTAGAAAAGAAATATGTGGTCACTGGGCTAGGAGACTTCAGTATCTTAATTAACATGGCTAACAATAAGTCATTATAGCAATGTTATGTTTTGAAATCTGTATATGACCAACCCATACCTATGTAAAGTAGTCTGACCTTAAGATCATTATATAATTTCTGAAAAATTATTCTCAGAATCAAGAGCAGAGAGGGAGATGTAAATATTTTAATTGTTTTTCAAAGTTTTCATCTACAAAAATAGATGCCTTTCTGAGCATGAGTGAATGAATGTTGATGCCCTTTCTTCTCTCTTCTAATTAAACACTTCCCACTTCACTTCTGCTCTGCCAGCTCAGATGAAACTTTGGAAATCAACAAAGAAACAAACAGCAAGAAAGTAAAGAAAAATCGAATGACAGAAGAGGAGATAAACAGTGATGAAATATGTGGGAATCAAAGGCACCAAACAAAGATGTACCCCAATTTATACCAGGGAGATGAGAGGCTCATCAGTAAATACCACAGGAGTCAATGATGTTTTCCAGAGTGTATCTATACAGGCAGAATGTGAAGGTACCTTCCCCTACCTTTTCTTAGCATACTATTTCAGTGAGATCTGTATCTGTTCAAAGAAATTTTATATTTCATAAGCTACAATACAGTATTTTCATGCCTTAGCCAAGGCTTGTAATACTTGGTACTAGCCTTAAATTAGATATTGTCAAACACACAGATACCAGAAATTTCCTGAGCTTCACAATGCTAAAAGCAGAGTAGGTATTCTTAAACTTTTCCCTGTAGCTCTACTACTGACCAGTGTCATGGAGAAGATCCTGTTCTGACTCCCTGTGGCCATCCTCCTGTATAATAAAGATCGCTTATACTTTAAAAGGGAAGGGGAAGATCACTGAGTTTTAAATGTTACAAGCAAATATTTCCTAAAACATTTGCTAGGGTATTGATTTAGTTGTATATTAAATACAAATCCTCACTGAAGATGAATTATTGAAGAACAGAAATTATGATTTTATATGAATCCTGGAGTAGACTTTATGCAAGACTTAAATGTTTCATCAATTTTAATTGATATTTGTTTCAAGGATGGAATCTGATCAAGGTGGGTTGCAGGGTGGATCAAGGAGCTCAAAAACTTAAGTGTTGTCCTATCTTTAAAAGGGTAGGTGCTAGATTAGACATCACCTAAAGGCCATGCAGGCAGACACTAGAATTTTCAGATACACAGAAACAATTAATTTATTTAATTCATGACAGTTTTGATCCGAGTTAATGTTAACTAACTCTTGTTAATCCACATAAACTAAAATAGAACTCTGTTGACCAGCCCATTCTGCTGTTGCTTGCTTTATTTTTAGAGTTCTCAGATGCTGTTTCTGATTCATTCACATTAAAACACGAAGTAACAACATGGTTTAGAGTTGGATTGTTCCTAATATTTAAAAATCAAGTCATCTCTGTGCAATTTTAATGTGACTAGCAGTACGGCTTTGAATTAATTCATCTATGCAAAATGACATAGTAAATTTTAGCATCTGTATGTGTCTATTTAAGCAACAAAGTAATTTACTGAACTAAAACTTCTTCATGGTTCTCCACCACTATTGTTTCTATTGGTTAATCAAGGAAATTTAATTTAATTGCTATGTCATTTTAATAATTATGGAAGAACTTTGTACTTTATAATTCATACATAGTTACTGCAAGTATAATATGTCAGAGCAAAGTCCAGCAGATTAAGCACAGTGTGAAATAAGGAATATGTGATTTGCTGCATTTGAGATAGCACATTGGAGCTGCTTTATGCACCTGGACTTAAGGAGCAGGCAAAGTACAGCTGTAGAGCATGAGCTCATTCACTTGTGCTCTTTGCCAGTCTTCCCTTGAAAGAGGTAAGGTGCCTGCCCAGTGCTGTTTTCCTTGGGTGCTTTCTTAATAATTTATAAAACACATTTCTCTTTTGGAATTAAATTGATAGTAAATAATTTCAATGTTTATGCATAAATATGAGTGAAGAAAAAAGGTTGACTCATTCAAAAATACTAAAAGACAACCAAAACAGTTAAAAAAATAACTCCAGATCCAAGTTCAAATTTCATGAAGTTTAGTATGCTTTTGGTTTAGGGTTTGATTTAAAGTAATTTAGAATTTAATACTTCATAATAGCAACCATAATCAAAGCTGCAACAGCAACGATAATCAAAAGGATACATGGCAGTAGAAAATACAAGTACAGCAGAACTTAATGCTTTAAGGGAAGCACCATGCCAAATTTCATGGAAGGTAATTTTTCAGTTTATAATGATCCCAATGTCCAATGACCAACTTTGCATAAAATAACAAATTATATTTTAATAGTAAATCATTGTTATTACTGAATAGTTTTAGGTAGAATAGACAATTCTGGTTTGCTGGCTTTGTGTATGGTAAGTAGAAAAATTCAATCTCAAACCTGAACTTTATTACAATGATTTATCTTGTTAATTTTTTAAAAAATGTGCTGAATATTTTTTCAGCCTAGAAAACTGTTTGTTGATTCTGCTAATGCTGCTAAGTCATTAGATTTATAAGGAATGTGGCTTTATTTCAACATAAGCCTCTGTGGAGAAGGGTAGTGGCCTCTGCAGACTCTGTGCTGACGCTGGCAGGAAATAAGCTCTGACTGAACAGCTTTTTTGCTACATCTATTTTCTCCCTTCAGCAAAGCCACTGTGGGGAACCCAATCCTTAAAAAAATAAATTTAAAAAAGCGTTTAAAAAGTTTGGTTGGAGTCTAAGTAAATATATGCTTTGAGAGTGTAGGAAACATTTGTTTACCTGATTCAGTCTAAGCTGTTGTTGACAGAAACTCCTCTTCAGAGAATCTGGGATTTGCCTAAGTGAGGACCCCAGGATTTAGTCCAATAATAGCCTAAGCCTTCTTCTGTAAGGATTAATAGTCATGTACCCCAAAAGATGGAGAAAATGAGGCTCAAAGCTGTTTAGATTCAATATATTGAACCCTTGTGTGTTTTGAAGAGGCTAAAGAAAAGTTATTTTTGTTTTGTGTACTGAACTTTTTTTTAATCTGATTTAAACCTGTGACCTATTATTTAAATCTGTAGATAGAATTCACAGAAAAGCATAGTTCAGACTGAGTTCTCCAGTGCATGGAAACATTCCCGGCACCAGGAAAGCTGTGTATTTGAGTACAGTTTGAGCTACAGTCTAATGTTACTTTTTCTGTCCCTTTGGCCATTGGTATCTATTTCACTGCAGTTTGGATTCAGGGGATAAGAAAAATTCAACTTTGATAATTAAGAGATGTGCTTTTTCTTTTGTCATTACATTAGTCTTGATGGCTTTTTGCCACACTCAAAATTATAATATGTTTCATTGCCCAGCATGGCACAAGGTGACGGGTGAGAGGTGTTCCAACTGTCTCAGCACAGTGCTCTGCATCAGAGAAATGACTTGTCAGAAATGGAGTGTGAGACATCAGGAAAGGAGAGGTCCTTCAAATATGAGAGAAGCCAGTTTTGACAGAGGCTTACTATATTGAAACTTCAGGACTTTGGTACTAAAAGTCATAAATATTTGCATTTTTGGCTCCAGTCTGTGTTACAGCTCTGTACTGCTGCAGGAGGACTGACTCAGAAGGAAGATGCTATTGAGGAGCTCAGCAGGTTTCATGCTGTTCTTGCTCTCTCAATGCACTGTGTCCCTGGGCACCAAAGAAGTGGTCCTGGCTAATGCCCACCTTCTCCCCCAGAGAGACTATGAGAGACTGGGCAACGTCAATGAAAAAGGTACTCATGAACACAGCGAGTGGTTTGGAAGCGTTCTGTGTTTTACTTTATTGCTTTGCTGTGACATTTTCAACCAACATATATGAAAGTTAGCCCTGGAAGAATAATTTGCAATATGAACATGTCCTGAACCTGTCTATAGAAGTTGTTCTATAACGTTCACTGGGAAGAGCAACAGCAAGTGTCACTGTGTATATTGCTGGCTTGGACATCACCATATAAATGACATAAATAATCCTTCCATAAAACCATGGTGTCAGGTTTGGAGTCAGATAGGCTATGTCTACCGGGCAAATGTTCTAACAACTGGGGCACAGAGTTGTGTATACAGGTCTGCTTTTTCAGGATACTTAATAACATCATGCAGATAATACTGAGATTTAAAGTATTTTTTTAATGGAAAAGGTAGAGCTGCATTGAAATTTCAGAACAGATTGAAAAGACAATACTTGGGTAGAAAAGTAAGCCACGAAGTCAAGTAAGATTGGAAGTATTTGCTTATTAGTGATCTTTTCAGTATTCTTATGAAATGCAAAAATAGGAATTAGCTCATAAAATGTAATGATAACTTGAAATAGAGAAATGAAATTATGAAAAGTAGGAATATTTGCAGAAAATTATGCAGGAAACCCCACAGATGTTTTTAGGTAACACCACTGAGATGAGAAATAAAGTACAAAAATCTGCGGTGTTCTGCAAGGTAAGGACCTTATTAGTTTTGAAGAAACAAAGACCAATCTCCAGCTTAAAGGAAACTCAGTAATACAACTGCAACCCTAGAATTTATCAGCAAAGATGTTTTTAAGAAGGCTTGTGAAGAATCCTGGTACTAAATAAGGAATCTGCAATACTGTACAGTACCGTACTAAATAAGGAATACTGCAATACATTTGCAACACTGCAAATTTTACCCACATTGTAGGACATTAATTTGCAGTGAAGAGGTGCAGAAAAGCTACAAAGGCAATTAAGGAACTGAAGATTTCTCTTACACTTAATAATAAAAGAAATTATTTTTCTTTGCAGAACTTTCCCTAACAAAACAAAGGCTGATTAAAAATAGTTTTCATCGTGGTACATTGGGGCTTATTACCCAGGAAGAAGCACTATTTAACTAAAGAACAGCATTGCATAAGAAAGAGAAAGATGGACTAGCATTCTCTAAATAGGAATTCACTCTTTATAAATTCATATATATGTAAATGTATATTTAAATAAAGTATGTTCTGGCTCTTAGAAATCTCAAAATCAGTCATAAAATTCAGAGCATTATGCCCTAGTCCCAGAGATGCTTGATATTATACTACAGCAAGAAGTCACCTTATAAGCATTTAAACATTTAAAGAACTCAGTAAATATCTTAGCCCAATAGAGAGGGTCAACCCAAACCTTATATGTAATTTTTATTACTCGCTGAGTCTACTGGATAAGCAATATAATGGAAAAGCTTTATATTAACAAGAAATATGCTTTAACATCTCCCTTTTATCAATGAACGCGTCACACATTTCAGAATTTAATACAAGGATGTTACAGGTACCTAAAATATAAATTGGGTAAGGACAAATTAATTTGTTCATTGAGGATAAGACCTAGTTATAGGTTATAATAGTTATTAAACTCAATTGTCCCACAGATGGCACAGGGAACTGCAAACTTGCTGAGTACTCAAGCTGGAAGAACACCAGTGGAAAAGGGATGATCTGTACATAGCTTTTGGCTTTTCAACCATATTTCTGTCATAAATGCAAAATCACACTTCTGTTGTACGACAGGGTGACAAACCATTGTTTTAATTTCTGAATATTTCTTGCATGTTCCTCCCTGAAATCTTCCACCTTTAGCTGGGCACCTAGTGCCTACCAGCTATGAGGAAGTCAATCAGCTTCCAATCAGAAGGAAGTCATCCAGTCGCTCTAAAGGACAGAGTTCAATTTCTGAAAGGTATTATTTGAACAGAATTTACTTTAATTTTTTTGTTGCTGTTGTCTTTTTTTTAACTCAGACTATCCAAGGGATTGTTTTGAGATTTTACAGCGCTCCAAAGGAAATTCCAGAGATGGCCTTTTCATCATCCAACCAAAAGACGCACCAATTGTTGTTTTTTGTAACATGCAGGATGGTGGCTGGACAGTAATCCAGCACATTACAGCCAACAGTACTGTTGACTTTGACAGGACATGGCAGGACTACAAATATGGATTTGGCTCCGTTCAGGAGAACCACTGGTTAGGAAATGAATATATGCATCAGTTAACTGGCAGCTCTGTACAATACATACTTGGAGTCAAACTTGTAAACCTAAATGCTGAAGTCAAATGGGGACAGTATGAGCCATTCCTTATTGAAGGTGAAGAGTCTCAATACCGAATCAGGGTTGGTCTCTACAAAGGCAACGCCACTGATGCGCTGACCCTGGACACAGAAGCTTATCTCCATGACAACCAGAAGTTCACCACCAAGGACAGAGACAACGACAATTACTTTATGAATTGTGCTAAGCTGGAACTCAACGGCATTCCTGGGGGAGGCTGGTGGTACGACGCATGTGCTGGAGCAAATCTAAACCGCAGGAACATGATTTACTGGCAAAAAGACTGCAGCAAGCAACGCCCATGCAAGTATGCATGGATGATGGTCAAACCCATTGAACACCACCAGTCATACCCAACCAAGTCCTGCCCATGCCAGAAAGTTGAACTGTAGACAAGCCATGTGTATTTGACGGACTCTTTCTCCAGTGACTGAGGTGAACTTACTGGCTGAGTAATCACCCTGAGTAACCATGATTTAAAATTTAAATTGGGCCTCTTTATGATGGCATATTGTCCAGGACTGGGCTATGCCACAGAAATATGCCAACCACACAAGTGAAACACTGTCAGAAACTGAGGCCTCTACCACAAGATTTAAATAACCCGAAGATTTAAATAATTCATTTTATAGTATTTTAGCCACAAGACAAGTCTGGTATGAAATCCAGGATACGATGTCTTGTACAGTATACACATCAATAAAAATGCATTTCAGAAAGTTTTGCTCTGGTGTCAATGTTCATGATTGATTGCACATCTATAATTGCACATCTTCATACGTCATGCAGGGAGGAAATTTCCAGTTTAATACCTACATTTATAAATGCATATTAGAGAGTATTGTGTACCATAAGGCTCCAACAGGCCTTTTCTTCTAACTTTAGTGAATAGTATTGAAATACATAAAATTGGAATTAGCCTCATCTCCCATGGCTTCCTTCCTCCTTCATTGACTTTTCTTTTATCTCTACTTTTTAATGATCCCATATACAATGAAGTATTCAGCACAGGCTTTTCTTTTCTTCCTTCATTTTAGAGCACTCAACACTAATGGGATTGTCAGCTTTCCCATTTAAAGCCACTAATCCAAAGCTTGCAACCCCTCTGAATTTTTCCCCAAGAAACTTAGTGAACACATTTTTTACAAGATAAAATTGATATTGCAATTGTTTATTTTTGTCTCCAATTTTCCCCTGAAGATAACTCCACTTTATTTGCCATTATTTGACTGTTACTTCTCCCTGTTCCATAATGTGCTTTGCTTTTTTTTAATACCACTGTGAGAAAAGAAGAGAATGTTGCTTTTATTTCACATTTACTAGTTTCAATCATTTTAGTACTCAACCTTGACATTAAACAGTGCCTTTTTTCTAATTATAAAATAAAATAAAACAATTGTAAATTATTCTGTTTTAAAAGAATAAATAAAAGTATTTCAATTTTTATAACCTTGAAGACCTTGTTTCCCTTTACCGCTGTTTGAGTTGCTTCACACATTTCTATATCACTGGAATAGCTGAATGATAACTGAAGAGTTTTTATTGTTGCATTATACAAAATGTCAGGATAATAATTAGATTATCATGTATGTTTTCTTAGATATTTCAATTAAAGAAACTCAACCAACAAATACTGTCAAATTCCTGCTTTTTAATTTAAAATAGTATCTCATAACTTTCATGAAAATTGCTTCAGAAAATAAATTATACTGTGTTTTGAGAGGACCAAGACTGTCAGGATTGCTTAAGATGAGAAACGAATTGGGAAGGAGAAAAGCCAAGAAATCAATTTTTATTTTTCATGATGCACTGCAACATTTTCAGAAAGAGATACAGCTGTGTGACATGGGTGAGGCCAACATAGCACACACACCAATTTTGCAACATCTGATCCTTTTCCCCCTGAATTTGTGTTCAAAACCAGAAGTGTAATAGCAGAAGAAATGGTTACTACCTGAATTGAGTTTATATCATTGAATCAATTTAATGTGGGTTCTGCTATAACTCTTTTAGGATATCTCCAAAGTTGTGATGAGGATACAAGAAAAACGCCTGAATGCTGCCAGTCTCACATAGCTTTCATTAGAATTCCTGGCCATACAGCCAGATTCTCACACACTTTCCAAAAATATGGTTTTAATAACCTTGACACGGAAGCACAGAAGGGAACGTCCACAGGCTGCATCTGATAATGAAAGGCAAGTAACCTGCTCTGCAGCACACCCTTGGCCTGTTTTAGAGGATTTTGGAGGAAAGGACTCTGCAAATAAGATGTATGAATAACCTGGGCATCAGCAGTCCAAATCTAGCTGCCTAGTTTTGGAGGGACTCTAGTATTAACTGGAGCTCTACGAACCTATGCTGACACCGAGTTCCACTATAAAAATTAGATTAAAATGTAATAAAAACTCATAACAAGAAGTCTACTAGCAAAAAACCTGAGACATTTAATGGAATTCAGGGACTGAGCTACATTCCACATTTCTAAACAACGTATGGATGGAAATTATTATTGAGGCTGGGTTTGGGACTAAGTACTGGATGAAAATAAGTAAGAATATTCTAAAACATCCACCAGCAGGGAACCTTTAAAAGTAGACTAAATTTTATTTCATAATTACTTAGCAAAAGACTGTCTTAACTGAACTGATTTTTTTTCTTCCATTGATGAACCCTAATCACAAGATACCCAGAACAATATTGAAGGCATCTGGCCTTCAACACTGAATCAGTGAAATCACAAACTGAAACATGGGGGTTTCTATTCCGCCTACTCCTATTTTCTTTTGCCAAACACTTTTCTCCTATGGTCTCTGTCTTAGCCTGTCCTGATTTTACTGCCTCCTTAAGTATAGGAAAGAAGAAGAGTCTTCCCATGAGTAGCTGCTGAAACAAATTTATTTGGTCAGGTAAACATTCTTCCAAATTAAGTATGACAAAGTCTAGAGCAAAAGGTTCCTGCTCTAAGCACCTGTGAATGGGAGGCATGCTCCACTTTAAACATGCAATCTCCTAACAATAGCAGTGAAATAGTTTTCTTTACCTCTTTGCTACTTTGCAAAGAGGTAAAGAAAAGGGGTACTTTTCTCCCTATACTGTTTTCTCAACTGCAGGATAGCTAAGCACGCTCTCACATACAATACCACATTAATTAACTCAGAATTTATTTATTATTTGTCTTTAAAAATCATTCCATTTTCATATGAGAAAGTGCTTGTTTTTGTTTCTGATTTTCCAGACTTCCAGGTAACCTTATTTTTTATGTGTTAACCATAGATTTAAAAGTATGACAAAGTGGTTTTAGGGGCTAGCTGATTAACGTTGTTAATTTATTGATGCAATACTGTCATAAAAAAAAAACAAAACAATGTTATCTGCATGGCCTCATTTTTTTGTAGTAAAATTAACAAACAGTCCTTTAGTCACTGTCATGTCCTTTGCATTTCAGAAGGCATCAGGCCACAGGCAGAGTGGGGGGCTACAGAGCTGAATCCAGCCATGCTCCACAGCTGGAATCCTCCACTCTACCCTATCGTCACTCTTCCTCTTATAGCTACCTGATGAATTGCACACCAAAGGAGGCATTATGGACAGCATACACTAAAAACAACTATCTGACCTCCACTTTGTCTAGACTGCTGCATCATGTAAGGAGTAAAAGATATTTCAGCTTATATCTTGGCATTGTAATCCAGGAATTCAGTAAAAAAAACCCTCAGTTTAGGAGGTCTACTGAAACAGAAGCCATCAGCAACCAAGGTCTGGAGAAAGATCTGTTGAGAAGAAAACTTCTGAAGATTTGAAATGTTAGGTTTATTTGAGGAAGACTGACTTTGGTATTTCAGCAGATACATGAAGAAACTAATGACATTTAGCAACTAATGGCAAAAATACAAAAATGGTAAAAGGCAGAGCTTTTACTGAGTGTAACAAAGACAGAAGTTCCTTAATCCTGAAGAAGTACATTTATCAAGATGAAAAAACAATTGTAACACCATCCCTTTCTGAAGCCACTAGTAGATTATCACAGATTATCTCCTGTTTTGCCACATGATGTTATCAATTTTTAGCTGTTTTAACTACTTATTGATATGGGGTCACTATTACTAAAATCATAAGTAAGAAGCTTATTTTAATGGTTAAAGTTTAAGGTTTTATGACACTCAAATGTCAAATGTATGTGGAAGAACATTTCATACAGGGTTCAAAAGGAAGCAATGGAGATTTGGGGGGACCACATAAGTAACAGAATGGCCTCTTACTGACTTGGTAGGGGTAAACCCAAGTAGTTAAATGAAAAGACACTTTTTCGGAGTTAAGGTTTAGAGTGTGTTTCAAAACAGGGAAGCCACTGACTACCCAGCAGCTGCTGGAGCATTACAGGAGCTGACCTTTGCAAAGCTCTTCATTCTAAGCACTCACAGGAAGTGCACAACTGTATCCAGGTTTTCTACATCTGTTTAAAAATTCTGGGAACTCTTCCAAGTATTTATCCACAAATGAAAATGATATTTGCAAAAAATTAATGTTAGTTGATAAATTATGGGGATCTGGAATACATAGGGAGGCTGGCATATATGAAAAGGGAGAGACAAAAATCATATGCCCAGTTTGTGGGAAAATTCAGAACTTGAAAATATAAAAGGTGATGGGTGTCTGAAAAGCTTAGTTAGGGATGTGTATTTATACATCAATATTGATAATACATACATATCTATACATATGTATGTATATTAAATAATGCATAACTAAAACGTAATTTTACAAAAAACATTTCATTAGTCCATGACAATAATCAATTACAGGATCAGTAAAAATTTCATTAAAAGGACAGAAACATAGATAACAAGATTGTCCTACACCGCAAAAGTCCCACAACACGTTATAGAGGTACAAAATATAATCAAGTACTAACTGATACTCAGATGAGGATCACATTTGTCTTTTTGTGGTTTTGATTTTTTTAAAGAATAAACATCCTATATAACAATAAAGCAATACACACTTCTTTATATAATTCTTGATATTTACAATGTACTCATGTTCGGCCATGTAATCTCTCACATGGTTAGGTGTTAGCAGCATAATTTGAGCTTATATTTCACAATTACATTGAAACGACATTGTCGCATCCATCACTGTGTATTCTAATACATTTACTGATCACAGAGTCCATAAACATTTACAGAACATTCTTGTTCAACAGACGCCAAAAACAACAAAAAACACCCCGTTTAATTTCAATAGGAGCCAATATTTCACTTCAGCAATAACAGTGCAGCTAGCAGGAACTGTTACTACCTCATAAATTTTGCCTTTAACTACAGCTTGTGCCCCCAGAGAGACTCATTCGTTTGGTAAAAATCAAACAGAGTTTACTGAAAGTCTGATCTGATATAATATAAAATAAACCCACTCTAATAACCAATTTGTACATAGTTACTGTACACAGGAAAAGCTCTGGATACTGATAGAGCAAAGCTGATGAAAGGGTCTTTATAAAGACCTCTGCTTTCCTTTTCTAAGTGATCATATGCTGATAAACAAAAAATAATAGGCACGGTATGGTGCGTTAAAAAATCAATCATGTGAGGTTAGAGAACATATTTTCACATTAGTACGCTGCTAATCTTTCACTGACACAATTTTCCCCTGTGGACACTGGGGCTAAAAAAATGTTAATTACTTGTACTGTGATTGTTGACATGGATGATTTGTGTATCTGTAAGGAAACATTTTGACAGTATGATAATTTAATAAATTATACAATTTCACTAAGAGCAATGGTACATTCATGATGACTAATATATTCACTGCAATGTGCAACTGGATAATGTCACCACTGCATATTTTATCTACTGTCACCACTTCATATTATATCTACTGTACACTAAAGTGTACAGTAGATATAATATGAAGATTGTCCCAAACTAATATTCCAGAGTATCTCACTCAGAATTTTGATAGAAAGGCTAGAACTGAATTTGAACTTTGTGTACACGTAGATCTTTCTCATTTCTTCATTAACATTTGTTTTCTTTAGGACCTCAATGTCTCAAAGACAAAGAATACAAAGTGTTCTTAACAGTTTTATGGAAACATTAAAAAGTTACTTAAAACAAAATCTTTCCTCTCTAAAGGACGCCAGTTCTCTCACTGTTTATATGTAAGTAAATGTAATGGAAACTTTTGGAGCAAGGTGTAGCGCAACAAAGCAAAGAAGATTTTCCTCATGTTGTAGATAGTCTGTGTCCATTATGCTTTACAGTCAGTTCTGATTTGTACCATTGTCACTACTGAATAAAATTTTAAAACTTCCTTTAGAGGTACTGGGAACTGGAGAAATTCAGACAATCTCAATTTTTACAAAAGAACAGTGACCTGCATGATGGAACTGAGATTGGGATTGGCTTCTTCATGTAGAAAATACATTATTTCTTCCACTATGAGCCCTTCCACTATGAGCCCTTCCTATGTCTACGTAAGAGTCATCCTTAAAGTAGAAATTTTCTCAGTATTATATTCTCCTACAATGTGTGTGTTCATTTGGAGAATTACGAATCTCCCTAATCATTTGGTATTGGGGATGACAGCATTTACCCCTTTAGACAGTCATTGTTTCATCTCAACAGCAGATGGTAAAGTCTCAAAACAGGAGTAGCACAAGCTGCATTGCTTGGTACATTGAAAACTGAATAGACAATACACTAGCAAAGAATTATATGAAGAAACAGTTCTGATCTACAGGGAGACAGACTGGATGACGTGACCTGATGACTGGATGAGCACCCCAGTCTAATTTCTAGTAGTTTATAATTTACTCTACCTATTCTCAGGCAGAAAGAAAGGACATAAGACACCAAACACAATAATTGTAATGCAATTCTACTGCATAATCAAAAACACCCTGTGTTGCTCATAGCAGCCACTGACTTTTTTATCCCAAGCACACTACATTCATGCAAAATTTAACATTTCAGCAGATTTTTTTAACCACTAGACACAACAGCAACAGCTTTGAAAAGACAGAATTTTCTAGGTTACATCAATATTTGTATTTCCCTTTATTCCTTATACAAGAACAATTATGGCAGTCTGGTATTGCCCTGCCAGTATAGTTTTTCTTCCACTTTCTTCTTTTTCCACTGGCAGAAAAGCAGCATCTTAAAAGTCTTCCTGAAAGTTTTATTACAGAGGGCATAACAAATGGGGTTAACAGTGCTGTTCACATAGCATAGCCAATATCCAAGGTGCCACAGTGTCAGGGGAATACAGTCCGAGCAAAATGTGGAGATCAAAACCATGATATTATAGGGAGTCCATGTTATTATAAAAGCCAAAAGAATGGCACTTAAAGTCTGTGCTGCTTTGCGTTCCTTTATAAGAACCATCCGTTTCCTTTTGGTGATTTGGTTATTTATATTTGGATCCATGCTTTTGATGGAAGTCTCCTTTGACAGAGCAGCAGAACAAGGACTTATTTTTACTTTTCGGCAACCATTGTTGGCTTCCTGGCTGCCATTAGCCTTAACCACCAAACGGAATTTATAGGCCACACATTTTTTACTTTTCTGTATGTGGTCTTTGGCAGGTGACAAAAAGTATTTCTGGTTCTCAAAATCATTTTCTTTGGGTTGGTCTTTGACAATGACCTCTGTAGTCTCATTATACTCTTCTGCCTTACTTTTAGATGGACTTTTGTAAGTTACTTGGAAAACTGAGTCAGTGGCAAGTTTATCCTCATCTTCTGAAGAGGCGTAGCTGCTGCAGGTGGTTAACTGGTCAGCCTTAG
The DNA here is from genome assembly GCA_036630365.1 of Acanthiza pusilla. Lineage (NCBI taxonomy): Eukaryota > Metazoa > Chordata > Aves > Passeriformes > Acanthizidae > Acanthiza > Acanthiza pusilla. The sequence goes on from JAXCHO010000078.1 coordinate 718,091, forward strand.
CCCAGTCCATACAAGTACTCGCTGCCTGAGAGGCCTTTGCTGTAGCTGATGTACTACGACTAGATGAAGACCAAGAAGCCTGACACCTCTCTCTTTTCACTAAGTTTTGTTGTTTGCAACTGAAGCAAGACTTCAGGAGAGTTTTCTGAGGCTTTATAGTCTCAAACTCTGCCACAGATTCTGAGCCCTGCAGTTCAGCGAGGTCCTTGGTACGTTTCTCTGTCTCTTTATAAATGCGGCAGTACAGAATGGTCATCACAGACACTGGAATGTAAAAAGCAGCAATTGCAGTACCAAAGGTGATAATGGGTTCATAGAGAAACTGTATCTGGCACTCTTCAGGCGGTACTGTTCGTTCACCCACAAAATACTGCCAGCACAAAATGACGGGTGCCCACAATATGAAGGAAATTAGCCAAGCCATACCAATCATGATACCAGCTCTCCTCGGTGTGCGTTTGGCCCTGTAAGTTAAAGGCCTTGTGATGGAAAAATATCTGTCAAAACTGATGACTAGGAGGTTCATTACTGAGGCATTGCTAGCTACATAGTCCAGTGCTAGCCACAGGTCGCAGGCAAGGCTTCCAAGAGTCCAATGGCCTATGAGTATATAGGACGTATAAAGGTTCATAGAAAATATCCCAATGATGAGATCTGCACAGGCAAGGCTGAGCAAGTAGTAATTGTTGACAGTTTTGAGCTGACTGTTAACCTTAAAGGATATCATTACAAGAATATTTCCCACTATGGTTATTAAGCTTACAATTGCAGTTACAGTGGCAATAGTAATTACTTCCCAGAGGCTATGCCCTTCTAACTGCTTATGGTTGATGGATGAACTGTTTACAACAGTAGAATTGCTGAATAAATTGACTTCCATTCTTGTTCTTGGTGTACTGTCATCAGGACCTTAGCACTGTTGCATACTGCTTTCTGTACGCAGAAGCATCCTCTTGGAGATAGCTATAAAGATCAGAGGAAAAAAATGGGAAAATTTAAGTAGCTGATTAAATAGCACAGAATTCCATTAGTTACCATAAAAACACTTGTAAAACAACCTATCACATTATTTGTGTTCTCTTTTTCCATTTGGATTGCTGTTTCTACCACTGTGAACATAACTAAAACACACAAATGTACGTCCTAGGAGAATGTGCTCTGGCATTTTATGACATTTCAAAATGCAACATATTATTTCATAAAATAGTCAACCACACCAGCTCTTACATTTTGAATACCTTAGGAGACACTACATATTTTTAAATACAGACATGTAAAGTTTTGCAGTGCAGTAAGACAATAAGTCACTGTGTTGTTTCCTACAGTAGTCAAGGTTTCAGAAATTATCTTTGAAAATTAGGAAAAGTCACCAGCAACAGAAAGAGAGTAAGAGAAAACTGGGGATGCATGGGGAGTTAGGAACCACACTGGCATGGTGACAGAAAGAAACAATTAGGTGTTAGAAGTGCTTGTGGCAATTGAGGGGGAATCTTTGAGCAAACGAAGCAGGCAAGGCCAAGAAGATGTTTCTGAAAAGTAAGTTAGGCAGGAAAGACTCTTCTCTATTAAAAAATCTTAGGTCAGAGGAGACTGATGGGGTTAGGTGTGGAAGTACAGTCTGGGTAGTTTGGATGAGTGAATGGGAGGGTTGAGTATAGAAAGGAGTAAACTGAAGAGGAAGAAGTAGTAGATAACAGTGGTAAAAAATGCAAATCTAATAACCAATTAAGAAAAACAAAACAATTTGATACTTGCATAAGCAGAAAAAGATGAAAACAAGACAACTATTAATGCATACATGCTGCTGACATCCCTTCCTTCCTACCTTCCTCACTACTGTTTTTTTGTGCCAGAGAATGCAGACCAGTATTAGGCAAAGTTTCTTTCACAGATAGCTGCTGGGTTTTGACTAATTCCATCACATCAGGTGATGCTAATCACTTGTTCGAGACTTAACCTTGCAAAACGGTGTGATTTTGAAAGAGTCAAATAACACTTAGTTTTCATAGTCAGAAATGAAAGATAAATTATTAACAGATTTTTCTCTTGGGTGTATGGCCTGAGTAACACTGGTATGATCCCTTTTTTCAAAGCAGACACAGGTTCAGCTAAAATTATCACATGAATCACCTATTAAAGTCCATTTCTAAGTCCTTAAGATTCTCTCTGCATCAGATCTCTCTTATATGGTCCTCCCTATCCATCCACACCACTTCTCTCTTTCATCTTAACTCTCAGAACATTGTTTTCTTTGGTCTCATCAAGTGTCTTTTATTAACTGCAAGCTTTTACAGCCTATCTCTTTCCCACATCTCTTTCGTACCAAGTAGTTGTGTCCTGTCTCTCATCAGCTGAACACAATTCTTTATAGCCACTGGTTTAATTTTCAGAATAGCATGTAATTTTCTTTCATTGTCCTCTTTGCCAAGGGAGGTCACCAACCCTGGATATGTTTAAGAGGTGCCTGGACCGGTTTAGGGGTTACAGTGGTAGTTCTGAGTTGACAGTTGGACTTGATGATTTTACAGGTTTCTTCCAACCTTGATTATTCTATGATTCTATGATTCTTATTTGCTTTTATTGTTTCCTTCACTTTTTTTCAAGGTCTCCTAAATATCCACAGAAGTGTATCATGTTCCTGCTTCAAACCCTGCTTAATGGTGATCTCTTATTGTGATGAAACTGGATAATGGTAAGTTTCCTGATGTACTGAGACTTCTGCCTATCACATTTCTCAAAATGGCTCTCCATCTGTGTGTGTCTGTCACCACCCATTTTATATTCAAATGTTTGTGCAGCTGTATTCTGCTTATTATATATTGAGCCTAATTCAACAGGATTCTAGTTCATGTATAGACCTTGCAGACTAGCAATAATCATAGTACACGCACGCTGCCCATCTGTACGCTTGGCTCTCTCCCCCTAACCTCTAGAGCCAGTCTAGCAGCCAAGAATAGCTGAAGTGCCACTGCAGTTCTAATTAGTCCTATGCAAAGAAAGACATTTCATCCTGTTTCTGCATTCTGCAAAAACTTCTCCCAAGTCAGAGCTGTCTTAATGTCTGGTGCAGTGGCTTTACAAATCTTTACAAAAATTTGAAGGTTAGGAATTCATTTGATGTGAAACAAAGTTGCATGGAGCAGCTGCATGACTGTGGTAGGTAGCTGAGCTGTGAGAGATGAATCTGCTGCCTCATGTGGCTTGTGCTTCTTTTTCTGTGGACAGTCAGCAAAGTTGTTCTGTGCATTGAAAGCTCCATGTGACTACATTTTCAAGCACGGCAGTGTGGTAGTGGGTTTAGTGCGGCAATGTCAGGGCACAGTGAGGGCTGTTTGCTCTGTGAGGGAAGGTGAGCCACAATGCCAAGGCAGGTGGGAGCTGAGACCTGACCAAGAAGCAACAGGATGTGGAGAAGCATGTTTGGTTCATGAGAAGGCCGGAGACAGTGCTGGTCCAGTGCTTGCACAGCAAGCCTGTAGTGATGAGGCAGGTCTGAACCAAGCCAGGAAGTGCAGCCAGCAGGTGTGAGTCAGGATCAGAGCCATGACTGAGGAGACAGGAAGCCAGCTGTAGAGGTAGCTGCTGCCTGGCTACGATGTAACACATGTGAGGGCCAGTGGTACAACCTCAGCTTAAAAGCAATTCCAAAGGAAAAGGAGAGGGAGGTCATAATTCCAAGCTTTCTTCACCAGGTCTTATCAGCAGAGCAGGTGACCTTGGACTGTTGCAAGATATCAGCTAAGGCTAGAGATGGTCTTAAAAAGGCACCAGCTATGAATAACAGGTAAGGGAATAAACCTTCACGAACTACATTTGCCTAACACCTGGATTTGAGCAGCCACATAGAACAATTATAGATTGTTTCAACTTTCTGCCTTTTTTTGCCAGAAGGTGGCACTCCTCTCAGATAAGAGGGAGAGGGAAGACTAGAAATTGTATAGATGCTGTGGCCTGTAATGCTTTGTCTTAGGCAGCAAGTGTGTCCCCCTCTTAGCCCACATATGCGCCATAACATTAGGAATTAGGAAGAAACACTACTGAAACTATGCCGTGTGGATTACAGACTTCAGAGCAACAGGAGAAGCAGAAATTGTTGTTGTTGTGACACAATTGTTCTTGGTTTAAACTGACATGGGTTGGAGAAACACTGATAACATGTTATGGAAATTACATAATTTCTTAATAAATCTCTTAATTAAAAACACTTTTGTTATCATCATACAAAACCTTCCCTTCCTAGTGGGCTATTTTACTCTGATGTCTATAAAGTTGACAATAGCTGCCCTAACAGTATGCAAAGATCTCTTCTTGGCATGTTGACCATTCTCGTCATCTCTTTATACTCTATCATCTTTTGTTTCATAGGTCTGTGTTAACACTTTGTGGCATTGGCTTTTGTTATTTATTTGTGTATCACTCAAGGCAATAGAGCCTGTGAGTGGGACTTCTGTTTGCTATGGTAACATAATTTCTGTTAATTGTCTATCATAAGAGACGATAATAATAGGGGATCAAAATTAAATTAGAAAATCAAATGCATATGTGCACTATCATGACTTTGCTATGCTTCATAATTATTGATGTATAATGTTCATGCTTGTGAGTTGTAACGGTATTTGTTAATTGTTGCCAAGTAGTAATGATATTTTTTTTCAATCTATCTGTAAGTATTAATTAACGTGAGTTGTTAAATTTGTACATATAGTCAACTTACAGTTATCTGCAGGCAGATTGTTCGCGTCACAGATTAATTGCACCACAGATGCAGGCACAGCTTGGGATCGCCAGGTTTTATTAGCTCTATCTCATTCTGGGTCTGTCAGACCTGCGCTGGCTGCATGAGAATCGCTTGGATGTCTTTGCAAGGTGCTTGCCAATACTGCTCCCTGTAACTTTATTTATTTGCTTGTGTGCTAAGCTAATTTACTGATTTGCTGCACACAGTGCCCCAGAACTCAGCAGCCCATACTGAGGTATGGGTAGCTGTGCAGCTACAGTACAATCCATGATTTCACAGAATGGGAGTTTTGGTCACATTTTGCTGGAAGGACTACAGGGTTTAAAAACCCTTCAAAACCAGATTGATGTTTTAATGTGTTGTCAAATGACAGCCTGTGTGCTCAAAAGGAATTGGGCTAGCTGGTGCTAGGAAACTGGCAAACTTTCCTGAGAACAGCATGGGTAGCTGCTTAGTTTAAGAAGAGCAGGACAAACCAGCCTAGCTCTATGGAACAAAGGTGTTCCTGTGTCTCTGCTCTGTGTCCTGAGAGAAGGACAATTCTCAAGAGCATGTGGAGTCAACTCATGGGGTTCATGCAGTGCAGACTTCTGTGTAACACCCTGTCAGCCTGGGAGCAGTTGCTTTTTCCCTCATTTGCTAGAGAAAGCAAAGGCCCTGCACTTGGGTCACAACAATCCCATGCAGCTCTACAGCTGGAGCAAGAGTGGCCAGAAAGCTGCCTAGTGGAAAAGCTGCTGGAGGTGCTGGTTGTCAGCAGCTGAACATGAGCCAGGGTGTGCCCAGGAGGCCAAAAAGGCCAATGGCATCCTGGCCTGGAGCAGCAACAGTGTGGCAGTGATCATCCCCTGCCCTGTACTTGGCACTGGTGAGGCCGTACAAATGACAAGAAGAAATGCACTCATAATACACCAGGGGAAGTTTATATTGGGTGTTAGGTAAATTTCTTCACCAAGAGGGTGGTCAGGCATTGGAACAGGCTGCCCAGGGAAGTGATGGAATCACCATCCCTGAAGTATTTAAAAGATGTGTAGATGTAGGGCTTATGAGCATGGTTTAGTCGTGGAATTGGCCGTGCTGGGTTAACAGCTGGACTCAGTGATGTCGAAGGTCTTTTCCAACCTAAACAATTCTGTAATTCATGTGGCTTTAGCTGAGAGTACTGCTTTCAAAACATTAAATACACGTTTCCGTTTTTATTCACCCGTGTGGATGCCGATTTTCCCCTCCGTGCTCGTTGGCACCGGCGGAACGCCCGGGCCAGGCCCGGCTCGGGGCTGCCCGCGCGCCAGCCGCCGGCAGGGGGCGCTGCCGAGGCTACGCCGCCGCCATTTGCCCGCGGCCTCGGCGAGCGGCCCTTTCCGGCAGTGGGCGGGACAGGCGCGGCCCCGGCGGCCCGCGGCAGGCGAGCCCGGCCATGCAGGCGGAGCGGGGCGGCAGCCGGCCCCGCAGGGAAGGGGCCCGGCATGGCCGGCGGCGGCCCGCCGGCGCGCCCGACGCGGCGACGGAAGCAAGCGGCGGGGACAGCCACAGCCGCGGAGGAGGCGGGGGCCGGGGAAGAGGCGGCGCTTACGGGCACCGAGGAGGCGCGGGACGGGGCAGGCGTGAGCCTCGGGGTCGCGGGGCAGCGCCGCCACCCAGCGCCCAGCAGCACTGGCGGGTAAGGAGGAGCAGAGCCCGCCCTCCGCGGCTGCCGGGGGAGGCGGAGCTGAGCGTGACGGAGCCCCGGGACGGCCCTTGGGCCAGGGCCACAACCCTTCCTTCCCTCCCCTGCCCTTCCCTTCCCCTGCTCCGCCCCTTCCCGAGGTGGAGCCAGGCTGGCAGCTGTGTCCCGGCGTCTGGGGTGGGCTGGGAGGAGCGGCGTTACCGCCCGGGGCAGCTTGGCAGCTGCAGCCTCCCTGTGCCGTCTTTCTGCCCTGGGGCAGCTCAGTCTGTGCGCTCTGGTGCAGCATACACACGGCTTTTCTTGCCGAAATACGTGTATAATTCCGCGCTGAAAAGATAAAAGTCTTGTTTGAAAAATGCATCTGAAAAAATATTTTTCTGTTGGCAAAGAGAGATTAAGAATTGTTGAGCATTTTTGGCACAGTTGATTTAATGGTTGGACTCGGACGATCTTAGAGATCGTTTCCAGCCTTAGCGATTCTACGATCAGCGGTTTAAATGAGCATGTGTCTTGTCCAGCCTGTGCTACTTACAGTGAAGACATGGTATCATAGCACGCCTTACATAAGGGATGCCTGTGATTCGCTGGAACATGTATTTGCCATTAAGAGAAGTTGATAGTTGAGCTTCGACCCATTATAAAATGTTTTAGCTGATTAAAAGTAGTACGGACATGCTATTGTGTAGCGCAACTACATGTACAATTTCCTGTGGAGATACTAAAATGCTTTCCCTAACTCACCATGGTATGAGATCAACTCACCATGGTATGAGATCACCATGGTATGAGAACAAAAGAGTTTCCATAAAAAGTTGCTTTGGCTAGTACATTCAGATGGTCTTGCTTCCATTAGCATTATTGCAACACAGGAGCCATGGCTGTCCCTGGAGTGGCAAAGAGATTACAATGATGACCCAACACTGATTGGTATTGGCAGAACTGGGAGTCCTAATGTAGTTGGACCAGCTGCTACCCCGTTTCCATCATCATGTTGATTAGATTCACTTTGACTTTTATGATGCCATGGCTTCAATTGAACCCAGCCAGTGTTTTATATGTATTGGAACTCCCATGGTTGCTGGTGGATTAAAAAAATATAAAATATTAATTTTATTATTATATTTTGATACATTTTAGTACTAATGTTTTGGGAGATAAAAGTTGCAGCTGGATTGATACAGTTACATAGAATTCTGGTCAGTGGTTTCGGATGTAAGCAATATAAATTGCTGAATTCACACTGATGTTTGTGGAGGTGTTTGGATCCTGGATGTGAAGCAACAGTGTTCCCACATTAGCTGCAGAGGCATGCAGGGGAAATTCAGCACCTGTATGTATTAGTTGAGGAAATTTCTATCCTGGACGGATTTTTTCTCAAGTCATTCAATGCTTTCTTACAAAGTTGAAAGCCATTTGTGTCTGTGTTCTCTCTGTATTCTTGACCCAAGGAAATTATGTGGTTTTCCCTAGATTGTTATTTGAAGTATTTCAAGAAGCAATTAAAAATTATGCTTTTGGGACACATTACAATATGTTTTGCCAATGGTCACTGTGTTACTGACTTGGATATGCTCTTCATCTTAGTCTAGCACAGTGACAATTTATTTTTGATCAAGGTTGATACAGGTTGGGGCTTTAAAAGTGAAGCAATAGCTAAGATTTTCCCAGAACTCTGCTAAAGATTGCTCAAGTATAATGCTCTTCTTGTGCTGGAGGGTTTTGATGTTAAATATTGTATGGTCCCTTAGCACACCTGCCGCAAATTTTATGTTTCGCAGCTTAGATGAGACTGCTTCCAGCAATCCAGCCACAGCATCAGCAGCTGTGCCAGCCTCCAGCTGCTGATTTTTAGCACTACCTCTGAGCTAATCTCGTAATTCACCACTACTGGAGCAGGGAGGACCTCCTTCCTCCATCTGCATGGCCAGCTCTTATCCGACAGGGAGTTTCCCCCTTTTAATCCCAATTCCTTATTGCTCTCCGTGTTCTGCAAAGTGATTTGTATTATAGGAGTGTACTACTTAAGTGAGAGGGTGCTTGGCCCAGATTAAAGATTTTGTGTGAGACAAGACCTTGCTGTCTTTCAGCAATAGAGGGCAAATCTTCTGAAGTGGTGATGTGTGAATTGCAGACCTGGAAAGTCAGGTAATAATGCAGGGAGTGTGATGGTTTTACCACATTGTTTTTCCTTACTGTGTGCTGAAATGCTGGAGTCTTCTCAGAAAAATCTTTTTGTCTCTTTTTTCTTTTTAAAGTGAAGTAGAAATTGGCATTAAATGGCATCATATTTCAGTAGCAATATTCCTTAGTCAATTGCATTCACATAAAAGCACTGTTAATCTTAAAATTTTGTGGTTTGGAATTTAGTGGTTCCTAAGCTTGTGTTTGAGGCTACAGGAGGGTGTTATTTCTGACCTGTACAAGTGGGAGAAGAAAGTTGTGGTGGCACATTCAGTTCTCAGTTTTGTGTGGGCACACAAAGACTGGACACTCTGTGCTTTACGATGCTGCAGGGGTCCTGTAGTTTTTTGGTTTTAGTCATGGATGATGAGCTGTGTTACTTGCAAAGCCTGGGAAAACCCAGAAATTGCTAAGTCAGTTCTCCCCTCCCCAGCTGTGTTCTAACAGACAGGGAGATTAGAGTGCTATGTTTGTAAATAATTGACTTGTTCATGCTCTGCATGATAGATGCAGCTGTGGATCAGAATCTTAGAGATGAAAGCTTCATGATTTCTGTCAACTCTTGAGAAGGTAGCTCTCTGAGTAACTTCTCAGCTCCACTCTTGAAACAAGATGCTGCCTCTCTCAAATATGAAATTGATTTAGAAACTGTGAGAAAAGGTGTTCTTATTCCTTGTGAAGAGGGAAAGGAGCCTTCCACTTGTTTTGTCTTTTTGTAACTACTGTACATGTTGATTTAACTGGCTTGATTACTGAAGATTTTGTGTCTTCCCTTCAAAAATGAATGTCTAATGAAGACCAGCTGGTTTACCAAATGGTAGATTTCTTTGTAGATCTGTCATCTTGAATAATTTTCTATTGTTCAGTCTGCTTTAGCTCATCTATGTTAAATAAATAAAACACATTTGAAATTACTTATTTTTAGTAAAATGTGGCATTATAATTCTGTAAGTAAAAGGTCCAGTTGACATTGGTCCAATATTATCTTTCAGTTGAGCTCAGAATCCATATTTTATGTACTATCAGAATTTTTAAAAACTGCTCAATGAGATACAGTGTATTAAAGTATAAACAACTTTCTGAAGTTGTGGATATGATGCTGGGTTTTATTTTGATGGTCCTTGACCACAATTTTTTGTGTGTGTGTGGAGGGGGTGTTTAAGGAGATTTTCTTTTGTCCTGTGTGTTTATTACATTGCAATTTACAAAGTTTTCTTTTAACTTTCTCTTTAGTAATACACCGAGTGTGCACGTGATGCATGCTACTGCTTCAGTGCAGTTAGAATTGGCAGGTCTGTGTCAATGTTCCTTTTCTGGCTTTGGGCAGTGTTGCAGTAACATTTTATTGTTAAAGAATGGAGGTTAACAGATGAATTTTAGTGCAGTCTTTCTCGTGTGTGGTTATTTTCAAGATGACATCGCATGAATTTAGTATTGATTCTGTCTTCATTCTTGTGGTCCATGCGCGTGTAGAATTGATCTAAGAGAACATCTAATGCTGTCAGCATCAGATAAATTTTTCCTAATTGGTATGAGCTAACTCTTTATAGTCTAAGCACCTGCAAAAAGCAGTTCACAGGCACAGTAACAAAAGTTATAAATACAGATATATTTGATTCCCTTTGGAACACTGTAACAGAACTTGTGCAGATAGAACAATAGATTTCTGGATCTTGGACACAATAAATCTTTTGACATTTTATGTTAATGTTCTCAAAAGCAACTAGAAAAAAGTTATTTAGAGTAATGTACATCAATTTGTGAACTATACTAAATTACTAATGAGGTGTGAAAAGCTTCCCTTCTCAGGATTTTATCTACTGTGATGGTTCAGTGTCAAACTGGTGTTTGTTAAATGGGATTCTGCAAGGCTTCATTCTGTATCTGCTCATGTTCAGTTTTCTATTAATAATTCCAATGAAGGATTAAAATATACAGTGTTAAAATTTGCAGACAGTGCTAAACTAGCAGGAGGGTGGAGCACACAACACAGTCTCAACAAATGGAAGAAACAGCCTGCATTTGGGTGTCATTCAAGGTCAAATATAATACAATTACATTTACATAGGAAAAATCTGTAGTTGTGTGTGACTGATTAAGGTGCAATTTTATAGAACTGCAGCTTAATGGATGAGAAGGTATCAATTAGTGATGCAATCACGTTGAAGAACTAGTTCTGTTTTTGCAAGATTTGGACTAGATTGGGAAAGTTCAGGGGGAAGGAATGAAGAAAGATGTAAAGAAGATACGACCAGGAAGGAAAGACTGAAGAACGTGGTTCGTTCTCTTTTTGTTTTATGTATTTATTTTAACTCTTCTTCTTTTAATCTAGCAACGAGGACACTTTGGACAGGCCTGGTTAGCAATGCTCCATAAAGTAGAAAGGTTGCTGCAAAGAGATCCATTTTAGGCAGGGCAAGAAGAAAAACATTGTTGAGGTGGAGGAGGTTTAATTTGGGCCTTGAGAATAAAATTTGTGACTGAAAGATTAGGTAGCTTGTGTAATGCATTGTGTAGGAAGTACATGGAAATCAGGACAGAAAAATGTGTATGGTGAAGGTTACTTAGCCTACTCACTAGAGCTGCTGTGTACCCACTTGTCACAGCCCTATTTATTTTTCTTCTATTTTTTCAAGGCTGTCTGTGCAATGGAAAAAGAGAAATGCTTTTTATACAGCCAAAGTTAATTTATTCTAGACACTAGAGGAACCTGTTTTTCACAGTGCTGAGGACAGCAGAGTTTTATAATAATGCCTAATTGTTTAGTGTGGAATGATTTAGTGATATTTATTGTTATTCCTTCAGCATATTTTACTAACTCTCCTTCTGATATAATTTGAGACATTTGTACTGAAAGCATCCCATTACACAGGTGAACATCATAGCTGCATAGCAACTTCATGTCTGACTCTTCTCCTGTAACTTCCGTTTCTGTAACTTCCATGGACAGAGCTTGAGGTGTTTTTTTATATTTTAGATGGCTGCACATTTCTGTCCTCACTTACTTAAGTGCTTTTGTTCCTCTTTTTTTCCTCTCAAGTCCCTGGGGTAGTAATTTGGTAGTTTTTTGGTGTGGATTTTGTTGAGAGGAAATATTAAATGGTAATAATTTGAATGTTGAAGAAGAACTTCCCATCATGTTTAACCGAAGATTTTAGAATTTAGGGAAGAACTAAAACTATGCATTTAAGAATCCATGCATCCATCCATCCGGGGCGATGAGCCAATGCTGTAAGGGACCAGTAGGTGGTGCAGGCAGCTCACCCCTGGGCGCTAGGCTGGAATTGAATGGTGAGGAGTAAGGATTGTGCACATTGTGGGGTGGGAATGTTTTTCTCATCTCAGGTTGATGTTTTCTGAACGTACAGTGCAAGGTGTGAAAGTCACACACATGTGTGAGTTATTAGGACTTGCCCCTGGGTTTTCCAAACACAACTCTGCTGAAAAGTTATTTGTAGGAAGGGTACACTTTATAATTCTGAGCTAAATCTTGTGCTACTGGAATGAGTATTTGGTCCCAGAGAACACAATACAGGAATTTGTTTGGGTACATCAAGTGAGAGACAGTGAGTATTTCTGCTGAAAAAATTAGCAGCTTTGTAGAAGAGATGAATTTGATTAAAAAATTATGCCATGCAGTGCTGCTGCTGTTTTCCTCACAAAAGTAACTGGATCGTTTCAGGAACCCTGTTATGAGTTTCCAGCCAGTCTAATAGTGCAGCAAAGTTTTTTGTAGCTGTCAGAAGGTTTCACTGTATTTTAAAGAAATGAACAAATGCTGATTATTGATTCAGTGGTGACTTAGAGGCTTGTAAAAATTATGGGAGACTATTTTTTAGAGGTTTTCACAATCACAGGATTTCAAGCCTGTGTGACTCAGTGTTCTATGGTAAGGCATAGAGGGAACAGTTATTTTCCATTGTTCTCTTTCATGTGTGCAATTCCTTTGTGTTCTGTGTATGTATGGGGTCTGGTGGGGAGGGTTGGGGTTTTCTGTTTGTTTGTTTTATTTTCGTGAATAAGACTTTAACTCTTCTGCAGGTAGACATTGTAATACACTGCTGTAAAACCATAAATCTGCTGGAGTGTGTAAGAACCTTGCCTAAAGGTCCTGTTTCTATTCCTGCTTCTCTTTTCCCAGAGGATAATTCTACATTAGAGACTGTACAGTCTCTCTCCTTAACTCTGAAATAGCCAGGATCTTTGTCCTGAAGAGAACAGAGTGATGATGCTGGGCCACAGTTCTTCCTAGGCTCTTTCACTGACATGTTGTGAGGCCTTGAGTTTTTTCTGATTGTCTGACAAACTAGGGGGTTTTGGTGGCTTGCTTGGATGTTTTGGTTTTTTGGGGTTTTTTTTGTTTGTTTTTTTAAAATTTGTTTGTGCGTTTGGTTGGTTGGTTTTGGTTGGTTGGAGTTTTTTCGTTTTTTTTTTTTTTTTCCTTCAGTGCCCTGTTTCAGACTGCGTTATTCAAATTATGGGAAAAATACCTTTCAGAGGATTTCTTCCTCCACTCTCTTCCAAAAAAAAGGTTGGAGGTGAAGAAGGGATGTCTGAGGTTTGAGTGGTGGTTTCTAGAATGTCTGCAGTAAGTTGCATTCAGATTTGATATAAAAATAACAAAGGGGCTTTTTGAGTGAATGCAGAGACAGGTATTTGAAAACATCCATGATATTATACCACTCTGGTGTAGATATGAAACAATTTCATAATGATGATTCAAATATGAAAAAACATTGCAACACTGAGCCTCTGAAGAGGCTGATAGTGACAGGATAAACATGGAGATGCAATGCACAGAAGTGGAGTTTTCCATGAACACTTGATAAGTTTTGTTCTGTTTATATAGAATTATTTGAGCCTTGTTTAATGTTAGGCTTTTTACAGATGTTATGCCTAGCTATGAGTCATGTTCTTCAGCTGCAAATAGGTTTCAACATAAGAACTTTCCAGGATCTAGACTTTTTTTCTTCTGCTATTTCAGATTGGTATTCTGCAACTGCAGTGATGCTTTTCAGAGAGGAAACTTTGGTTATACTCTATCTACAAGTCACATATTGTAGAGGATGATAGTTCATACCAGGTCACAGTCCCATGACTAATCTATTTGAATTACTCATAACAGATTTTTAAAATCAAGGAGAGAGAAATATTTTTTGCTATTGAAGTTAAGACAGCTTTTAGAACCATACTTCGTGATTGTTGAAGCAGTGACAATTTTATGTGGAAAATTAAGTAAGTCTGTTGTGTACTTCATGAGTTGTTTTTCTTTTAACTGGAGCATCATTTCTGTTAGGCAAAACATTGGTTTCAGAATAGGATATCTCTCTTGGCTAATTCTATCTTTACCTAACTCAGAGTGCTGAGTTCCAGTATCTAACATTTATGAAGCAGTCTTAGTATTTCATCCCTCTTTCAAAAATTCTCATCCCGTACAATAAAGACTAAAAGCTTTTTTCTTCGTGCTACTTGTTCTCTCAGCTGCCCTTTCTGCTAATTAAGCTTCTCTTCAGCTTTGGTAGATCTTTCTAAAGGTCACCAATAGAGCAAACCTAGTGAAGAGGATTACTCTTTGTAGGGATATTTTTTCTTTCTTTTCATGAAAGAACCTTTGAGTCAAGGCTCTTCCTTCCTTAGTCTAAAGGGAAAAAAAAAAAAAAAAGCTTTAGCTTTTTCCTTTTACCCTCAAGTTGAAAAAAACCATTTATAATAGAATCTTGAGCCTGTACTGGAAGTGTTCTGATACCTAGGTGAGCAATAAGGAAGTAAATTGTTTCTGTTTCTGAGAGGCAATGCTGAAAAATCATTGAAGGCTCACTACAAATTCATCAGTAGGTCATTATGCCAATATGAAAATACTGTGAACATACAAACATATGTCACCTCATCTCCATTAATACTTTCGTAGAAATAATTTTTAGCTTACTCTGATGTGTGTCACTGTAATGATGGAATAGATTTAACGTTTAACAGTACTGTTTAATCTTATAAATACTGTTGACAAATCAGAAAGTGCAATACACAAAATATTAAATATCAAGGGGTTTTTTTTTTGTCTTTACACCTTCATTAGGTGTAGCCTGGGAAAAACAGAGCATAAAAACAGAAGGGTTAGAAAATATCTATACTGACTTGTTTAAGCTGTCTGCCAAGAATTGCAATTAAGTGACTTTTATAAATGCTTGTTATCTGTTGAATAATTGGAAGAGGAAAAAATCTTATTTAAATTATATGAAACCCTGAAGGAGAAAGTATAATGAAAAGTGGTTTAATTATTTTCAGTGAGACAGCAAAGCAGACTGATGACCTTATCAGTAATTGTTTATTTTCTTGCCTTATTGTATTCTTTATTAGCCCCAGAAAATACTGGTTAGGATGCAGAAAAAACCGTCTCTTAATAAAGTTATGTAATTTTTTCAGCCCTCTCAAAATATATAGCAAAATCATTCTTGTGTCTGCCAGTTTACATGACAAACAGCTTGTGGGTAATGTTACAGAGCCATTAGCGCTGATGCTCTCTGGTAAAAAGGCAGGCAGAGGACATGGAGCCTGTTTTGGATACAGAGAGTAGATGATGAAAAAGTTTCAGTCTGCAATGACTATTGAGGCGAAGGATTTGAGAATGTGGAAAAAAGTTCAAGGTGTGAACTTTTTCCCAGTTTCAAATACAAAGTGCAGTGAAGCTTTTTTCACTTCTTAGTTAAGTGACCTGCCAATGAACTTGAAATATTTTATGTGAATTTCCCTCACTTTTGTTTTTCAGTCCATTTGTACTTTATGTAGAAATACGATATTGTCATGAAGAGAGTAGGAATGAAATAAAGACTGACATGAAGTGTTAGGTTCTTCTTGTTTCTTTTTTTTGTGTGCGTGGTGATTGCGCATCTGCAGGGCACATAGGCCTCCAGCTTTTTGAGTTCTCCTACCGGGAGTGTCCAGGTGCTGTATGAAGTAAGAACAGGTCTGGCTGAAAAAAGAGGCAAGATCTCCCCCTCCAGAGTGTGTAAAGCCACTGTATTCTCATGGGAAGTGGGAGAAGACTGAAAACGCATTTGTGCAGAAACGGGAATTGAACTTTTTTCTACTTTCTGGATAAAATGCTGTAGTTCTACAATAGCTGAAGAATTGCATTTATTCAAGCATCTCTTTCAGATGCTTTGTTTTGGCATTCTGCTCTCATATGCTGCAGTCCCCTCTATTCTCAGTTCATTTCAGAACAAACAGAACTGTTTTTGTTGGAGAAAATTTTGTGTTTCTGTCCAAAGTGTACTGCTTTGAGGCCAAGTGCATGCCACACATTGGTGAGAAAAAATTCTTCTGACTTACCTGAGTCAAGACAGTGTGATGTTTCTACACCTTTTATATGTGTTATATTGATATTGTGATAGACAGTCCCCAAACATGTTCATCATTAATTCTCAGTCTGTAATATAGAAGTTGGAGAACATGCTCTGGGATGCTACTGCCTTTACCATATTTGTGCTATACTACTGAAAGAGCTTGAAAAATGGGGTTTGTGTTGTGTGGCTGCCTTTTGTTTTGGGGAACATCATAGAGACACATTGTGCATAATACAGGTGTATTTTAATTTACAGTGTATGTGGATTCAACACAAGTCTATCACTTTTGAAGGCAAACACACCACGAATCAGATATTTGGCTGTAATTTGCTGCATTATGGGACAACACCTTGCACAGTGCCTGAGAGAATTCCAGATGATTAGTTCTTCTTCAGCTGACTTT
This sequence comes from Acanthiza pusilla, assembly GCA_036630365.1. NCBI lineage: Eukaryota > Metazoa > Chordata > Aves > Passeriformes > Acanthizidae > Acanthiza > Acanthiza pusilla. The sequence goes on from JAXCHO010000078.1 coordinate 734,419, forward strand.
GTTAGGAAGGGGGCTCCTGACTTGAGCAAGGAAAGTTCATAATGGAGGGTGTAAGTAGCTGCCTTTTTTCACTGCTTGGGTATTCTGTCAGGGAGATACTGGCTTGACTGGGAGGTGGGAATTGCAATCTCTTAAATTCATGTCCTTGGTGAGTTACTGTTTCACTCTTTTCCCCTTATATCACAGTGTTGACTGGTTTGCAGATACCTAAGGAAATGGATCAGCCCATACATTTCTCATGTAATTGAAAAGACAAGAAAGAGCAAAGGTTTTGGTGACTGTCAGGTGGGGAGTTAGTACTCTCTGCATATTTTCTGGTTTTCCACTGTATAAAGAAAGAAATTAATTGTAGTATTGGTCTCAGAAATGCTGTTTAAAACTCTGGGAATTGAGGATAACATCTTTTTGATGTAGCATTGCTGTAATACATGGTTGTTTTGTTTAGCATGACTTGATTCTTTTTATAATCAGAGTCATTCAATATATCTGTATCCTGCTTGTTTGTTTCTTGATACGGGATTTTGCATTCAGCTTTATTGTTATGTATTTTGCTTGCACATCAAACTGCTTTTTATCCTTAGTATCTTAATAACTTACTGTTCATCGATTTACTATGTGACTGTCTGTTGGTCCTAAGAAGTACCCTTTTTTGATTCCCTTAACTGAAAATATTGTCAAATCAGGCTATTTGTAACCTAAGTTACAAATACCTAAACCTAAGTTGTAGTGCTTCATCATGCCACACCATAAATGTAATAATGCAATTCAGTTAAAAAAATGCATAATGGCTGGGTCTGCTTGTTTGTTGATGGGGGGTAATAGAGATGTGAGGTTTTTTGGTAGCATGTGAAATTATGTTTATGAAATGGCAATATATTGTAATGAAAGATGAAAAACTTAGGGGTTATGCTACTGACAATATTGTGGATATAATGAAAGGGGTGAGGAAAACAAAATGTTGGCCTCTGGAATTTCTTATGTATCACCTTTATAGGGTTTCAAATTGGTAGAGTGTCTCCTTTTGCAGCTTTAATTTTCATTATGTGAATATTTATGTGTTTGGAATATTCTGTTATTGTGTGATGGTTGATCTGAAAAAGTTGGCAGTTTTAATTTAAAATCAAGATAGAATTTCCCACTGTGAACCAAACACCAGTACTTTTATATAAGAACCTCTAAAATGATGCCTCATATGTCTGAATGACTATTTTAAAACCTTAACTGAAAAAGGGGACTAAAAGCAGCTGCAAATGGCAAGTGTTCTGAAGTTTATGTTAAAAAATTTATCAATCAACATAAATATTAGTAGCAAAGCATTTTTTTAAAACTATATGAGTTTGAAAAAGGACACCTCTGTGCCCACATATATTATGTGAAAAGGAATAGTAATGGAGAACCTGTAAGTCTTTAATGGAAAAACAAAATTTACTTTTGCAAAATGAGTTTAACATTGCAGGATATTAAAACCGAGGATATGGCTTATGAGTACACTTAGCCAATCTAGCAGATAACTGCTGCCAGATATGAAAGAAGGATCTGCTTCCCAGTTCCCATATTTCATGGCATGCTTCCAGCCTATCTAACCATTATTTGTGCTTGTCTGATTCTGCTGTGAACTGACAGAGGAACTGAAGCTGGCAGGAGGTTAACAGTAGAAAAGAGAAGAAAACTATTGATTAAGTTTCCGGCAGTTTAGGGATACAATTTCGAACAATCCTGTTCTGTTTGGTGTCTTTCAGATTTTTTTCTTCTTTAATGCTGTGACAGTTGAAAATAGAACAGTGTGGGTGAATATCACTAAGCCATTTCCATGTTTTGAAATCCGTAGAAAAAGAATGTCTTACTCCTCTGTGCTTTCTTTTTTTTACAAAATAGATGCATTTTAAAAGCCCCTGAACTTTCAACTTGTTGATATCTATTATCAAATATTTTTGAATTTAAGGGTAGGAAATCATGTTGTTGTTATTAAAATGTAAACTTTGGAGGTTTCCTTTCATTTGTAATACTACACAACAGAAATCTTTTGAGGTTTTTTTTTTTTTTTTTTTTTTTTTTTTTTTTTTTTTCCCTCCATTTTTTCCTATTTTCATTGCGGCAAAAAATGCATCCATTGAGAAACTTTGTCACGTACTTCTCCTTGCATGAGGAACACTGAAGCTCCTTCAATGTGTTGTTTTTGATCTTGGTACAGTTGCTGGATTTCTGTTGGCTTTGTTCTAAAGCTGTGTGCATGTAGGAGTTACTAAATAAACATTAGACTTGTCAATATAACTGAGGTCTTCTCTAAACCTTGCTCTTTTGGGCAGACTTCATTCTGAGTTTATGAAATAACCTTTGTGAGTTAGGATTAAATTTTTCTCTGTTTTGCATATGGATTCTATGACTGAGCTTTCTACACAATTTGTTGTGATTTTGCAACATTGATAAGGTTGCAGAAGTACAAAGCTTTTCAATATGTATAAGTTTATAGCAGACACGTTTATTGAGAGAAGCTATCTTATCCATTGACTCAAGAAGACTAGTAAAATAGCAATACCCTTTAAAACATGTTATTTAACTGTTGAAGTGAATATTTCCCCTCAATAAAGTTTGCTTTCTTGATGTTACAGGGCTCCTCGTGTGTTCTTTACAAGTTATTGTTAAAGCTGTTAATACAAATGCTTTTGCGATTTTAGAAGTGGCAGAATAAAACAGCAAAATGAAATACTAAGGATTAGGTAGACTATTGAAGGTTTTCAAGCCGTGAGTGAACAAAGCCCCAACCTACATGGTCTGATTTCAGTTTTGACGTTCTTTTGAATAGGCAGTTGGCCAAGATGACCTCTTGCAATCTCTTTCAGTCTGGATTACTCTATAATACTGTGACATTAACACATAAGAATTGAATCAGCTTCAGGATATAGTCAGTCTCTAATGCAGCTTAGGAAACTTCTTTTTAGGAACAGCAGATTTGGTAAAAACAATTATCTTTCTCCAGAAGGTTTTCTTAACCGATCCAGAATACTGAGTGTAACTTGGTTTTAGGATAAGACATGCAACATTCACATATGTGGATCCATATGTATGCAATATATAAACCTTCTGGTTTTTGCCAAGTACAGCCTATACATAGGAACAATCAGTAATCTTACTGAAAATGCTGTAACCTTTGTGGCACATATGCTTTCTAAGGTTTTCTTGAAACCTATTATTTCTGTCAAGACAGAGGCTCCTCTTTTATGTTTGCACTCATATTTTTGACTGATGTTTGTAAGACAAAAAATCAGCTTTTTAAAGTTACTGACAATTTGAAGGTAGAAGAGCTGCCAGGTTCTGTGCAGGTCCATGTGACAATTTTGTATAAATTGCTTGGTGAGTTTACATAGTAGCCAGTAACTTTCATATAATCATTTCCACTGAATTAAAGAAAAATATATAGTTGATTTTCTGTTGGTGGAAATATATTAGCTTGGCAAGTTTAGAAAATCAAAAGCCTCATTATCTATAGACAACAGCTGAACTAATTTCCTACAGTCTCTTTGTTCGCAGCGTGGCACAGCCTTGGGGAAGGAAGGCAAGGGGCTGCTTCTGCAGGTGATGCAACTTGTTGATACTCTGAGTTTTTCAATTAGTGCAGAATGAGTGCTGGATTTATAATGATTCCATTCTCACAACATACCTCATCAAGTATACTTCAGTTTGGAGTTTTAATCCAAATCAGTAGAGTGAAATTTTAGCTAGTGGCTTTGTAGTTTGGAAAATCCTGTATCTAATGAGCAGCACCCAGAAATATGCAGTTTCTGAAATAAATAATTACTTGGCAGGCTTTACCAAGAACAAAGTCTTAGTAACCTACAGCGCATAGTTACTAAGTTTAATTTATCTATGAGTCAACAGTTTTCAAACTGGGTGTCTGAAAGCCACAGTACAAAATTTGAGCAGCATGCATTAATTAGATTGGTTCGTTTTGCCCCTGTAAGGCTCTTATTTGAAGGACCATGCAGCTAATCATGTACTAGCAGGTCACACAGGTATTTCTGAGAGGGCCGTGGAGAGTGAGCATCAGGATTTATGGATTCTTCTCTAGGTCTTTGAAAGAGAAGAGGTAGTTACAAACAAAATAACCAAGCTCTTTGCCTGTGGGGCTTCCCCCCCTGCTGTCTCAGTGAATCTAACAGAGAGATTTAGCTCCTAATAGAAGGTCTCATTCCAATTCAGTGAGGTATAAGATTTGTACAGAATACAGCTATATCTTGTGGAAATGTTAATAATGATTTGTGAGAAAGATGAAGTACAACTTGTAGCCCTGGTTCTTGATCATGTTTGAAACTTTAAAGAGTGCAAACAATATTTTAGGAGATGGGGTTTTGGTCCACTTGAACAGTAATAAGACAGCAGCCTTTTTCATTTGAAGTTTTTACTCAGTTCTAGTAAGCAAGAACTTTGAAGCAAAATAATTTGGTGGACAAGATTATTATATTTACATTTTTATTGCCATCGTGGTTAGACTTGTGAATATGATGTCTCTTGAAAACAATTCACTATAGATAAGCTAATAGCTCGGGTTTTGGCAGGTGTTCCCGAGTATTATTACAAAATATTCCCTTCTCTCTCTGAAAGAAGAGAAGTGGTATCTTATGGTGTCACTGCATTGGGAAAATCTTATTTTTCAGGGAAATTTCCAAATATCTTTCATTGATTTTTCTAAAATCTAGATTAAGAGAACTAAATAAGAATAATTTGAGAAGTTGTATTCCAGTCTTATTCATACTCTCTCTTTTATACTGTTCTAACTTGCTTTCGCCATACAGAAATTTATCAATATTCCTAGGTAGACAGAATAATGTGTTGGCATGCTTCGTGGGATTTTCCTAGATAGAAGACTCGTATACAATAAACTGCCAGTTTTGTTTAATTTGTTAATTTACTATTAGTACTTTTTATTATTTTTGTTTTAAAACCTGAATTCCTGTTTGTTGATATAATTGTGAACTGCATTTCAAAATCTATCATTGAATTTCAGCTGTCTGTCTAGGTAACACCATAAAGATAGTGTTCTTTATTATTTCTTGTGGGTAAGGGCATCTTGATTCTAAACATCTACAAACTTGCATCAATATTGATAAAATTGCACTAATATTTTGTTTTTTGTAAAATAATAGCATTAATCTAAGAAATGCATTTAAAATGCAATTCTGCTTCCATTTGCTGTAGTTCTGAATATAGTCTGTTTTTCTTTAATATACCATACAGTTCATAATTTAGAGAGTCCATTAAATTTCCACCATGATAAACCAGATGATGTATTCCTTTGTCAAGTAATTACTTACATTGTCAAGTAGTTACTTACAAGAAGAGGGACATATATATAAGGGTTGTAATTAAATATATAAAATAAGAAAAGATTTGAAGATTTTTATACTATATATAACTATCATGAGGTATAAGCCTGTCAATCACAGTAATGCGTAAATTAAGCTGTCAAGGGATTCTCTTGTACCTTTTTGGATTTAAATGTAAATAAAGTGCATTTAATGAGCACTTTTGCTAAAAAAGGAAATATTTTTGAGATTGTGTTGTATCTGTAATGTACTAAGATAATTCCTGGTGTAATCCCATTGCTCCTGTTTGGTTACACGACCAATAACTTTGAACCATGTAATTAAAAGCAAGTATGTTTTTCCAAGAGCAATTGAAGTCATTAAAGAGTAACTGTCTGTAACACTGAAGAGTAATAGTCTTTAACATTTCCACTTATGTCTGCCCAGAGGAACCACTCAGAAGTCAGTATCAGCCAAGGTGCCTTACTTATTTACATGCATGCAAGCCTCCATATACAGACTTCTATTCTGTGAAACAATTTAAAGTGTAGAGATCGTGACCTGCTTCACCTGCTTTTTTTGGCGCTTTGACTTAGAAGTTCCATCAGTGGCAATTTGGCCTTAACAGATGCTGGCAAAGTTAGGGTGAGGAGCAAAAGATAAATGGTCTCTGCACAGATGCCTTAGTACTTTAAATATAAGTGAGAAAAAAGATATGTGCCCATTCATGATGTAACTGATAGTCTAGATCAGATTCAACCCACAGAATATTTTCATTTTGTCTTGCTAGCCTTTTTCCCTGATGAGAAGAGAAAATGAGATTGAGACATTTGGATAAACTTGAATGTCCTTGCACTTGACCACAACTGTATAGCAGTTTCCAGGGAGGGAAGAGGGAATCAAGACAGACGTTTGTTCAAGGAATTGGTGTGTGCAGGTGCTTGTTGTGAGAGCTGCAAGTATAGGGAGTAGACAGTGGTTATGATGGTCCATGAACATGCAGGTGTCCCCATATGGCAGTGACTAACTATTTGTTGTGACTCTGAGTGGATATATATGATATCTGGGGTATTGTAGGTAGGTATCCCTAATAAAGAATGGGAAAGATTAAGGAAATGTGAATGTGTTGTAGGTGTAGTATCCAAAACAATAATACAGAGATTAAATAACAAAGAGGAAAAGTAGCACTTAATCAATATTATTTTGAAGAGTTTCTAAAGATAATTTGGGAAGGAAGTGCAGAAGACAAATAGCTATGCTCTTTCTAAGAGATTAACAAAAAAGCTGATACTATGTTTTCATGCATACTGTGAAGTGACATTCTTGGGAGGAAATTGGGAGAAATGCTACAAAATAAATAGAAATGGAAATCTAATAATGCATGATACCTACATAATGGGGAACAGCAGTTGGCCCAAAGAAAAGTAAGCTGAACAGCTGATATTTCTGTTACTGTAGGATATTCTAAGCACTGACAAAGATGAAGAGTTTTAACTTTTTCTTACAGTGTTACTAGAATTGAACAGGAGGAAGTATAAGCTTTAGCTGCTATAGCTTCCTAAGGGTAATAAATACAGTTTTAGAAAGTCTTAATGGAAGCTCTGACTTTTAATGCACTTTTAGTTTTGTTTTTTAAAAGGGCTACATGCTCAACAATTCTTGTTGAGTGCTTGAACACGTGTGCTTAACATGCTAGGACTGATTGCACTTACAGTGAAGAGTGGTTGAGTAATTGAAGCGGGATGTAAGAGGTCACTGTTGCACTTTCTCCATTGTGTACTGCGGCCTTGGTTTGATCCAAACCACTCTGGGTTCCAGGGAAGTGCAGAAGGATAACCTCAGGGGAAATTACTTGTTCAGAACAACGTTTACTTCATTTAAACACCTTCATTCCTGAACCATGTGCATCAACATGTTCTCATCTGCAAGAAAAGTTAAAAAAAAGGCCCACTTTCCTGTATTTTCTCAATACCATACTGTCCCCAACCCTCTATGTAAAATTAGTGTTCTAAAGTATTCTTCTGCCGTGTTAGAGTGTAGATTGTCGTCATTTGTGCTATGCACTTTGCATTCCTTTAGAAGAAAAGTGCAGTTACAGGCTCTCATAAAGGATAAAAATGCATTGCTCTGCAGAAGGCCACTAATTGTGCAAGTTCCTGTGCAGGGGAGCCTGGCCCTTTCACTGTTGAGTGCCTTAGTGTTTAGCTAGAATATTGTGCATATTCTTTTTGTTCTTCTGATATGCAAAATAGTCTGAAGGTTTTCCTGATTTGGTTTATCTGGGTTTTTGCATACTTTTCCCACTTCGAAAATTTCAATGAAATGTACAAATGGCGATGCATATACTACTATCTAAAACTGAGGCACAGCAGATAGATGTTACACCTCCTGTGGTATCGTGGTGTATTAAAACACTGAGCAATAACATGTAGATGTAGTTCAATACTATTTAAAGGCCTAAGTTTTTCCCCTTAGGTAAGTAATACCTTTTTAAAGGTTCTATTTTAGTTGGTTTTTAGAATTTGTTTCAACTTGTGTCTTTTGTTATTTGACAATGTGGCAAGGAGGAAGTTACTTTGTTTCATTACACATAGGACAGATGTTTGATCTACTGATTAAGACTCATTTTCAGTAAGGTGTGACAATGGTAGTAGCATATGGTATGTAGCTGAATAGGCAGCTAAGAGGCAGGTAATGTGTGTTTCTGAGCTTGTTACTTGGTAGCTGTCTCATGTGAGGTGGTAGAAGCAAGCTCTTTTCTGAAGTTTCACTGATCAGAGTTTTTGAATGTACTTGAAAATTTTGACACATCTCTAAGTTTATTGAATGTTGACTATTCAATTGTGATGATTTGCAGTTTTATCTTGTAGCCTGACAGTGCATCATGTAAGATTTTCCATTAAATATTTGTTGGAAATGGAAGCAATTTGTATTTGAAGTTTATTCATTTTATCAGTAAGCCTCAGGATAGTACTTGGGGAACCAGGCTGCACAACTGCTGTTAACGCTCCTGAGAATTTGTGGTTTATTTCTTGAAGTTAACTGTTTTACTTCTAAGAAGTAAAATTTCCTTTAGGTTCACTGTATAGCATAGCTAATAACAGAATGTGAAAAAGAATTTAGTCTAGTTTAAGAGAAAACATTTGTATCCATATTAGCTTACTGGAAGCTTGTTGAACTAAGAAAGTGGTACCCCTGGATTTTTTATGTTTACAGCTGAAAGGACTGAATTCTTCAAACAGGTCTATAAGAAGTAATTATCTATAATGTCATAGTTGCTTGAGATGATTCTGACCTTTTCTTAAAAATAAAGTACTAAACTGATTTATCTCTGTAGCACTACTCTTGCTTTGACTTGTGAATCGTATCAGCACTAAGTTACTTTGGGCACTGAATTTCACTAGGTTTACTGTGCTATAGCAAATAATTCATTTCACAGGATAAGAATAGAGAATAAATAAGTTTATTTTTAACTTGATGTAAGTGGATGTGACCTTTTTTTTTGTATGGAAATCATAGCTCTGCCTCAGTTTCCAGTAATGTAGTTGTCACTTGATCCGCTTGCTCACACGACTGTTTACCTACAACAACCATTTAGTGTATTTATCTGATGAATATTTACCTAAAAATTGCACAGAAGCAGTGAGAATGCACAGAATCTTTCCTTCTTGTCAGCTGTTTGACACCTGGGAGTGTGTTTATATAATTGTGACAGATTTAATCTCTTGCCTGTTGAGTGTTCCTTCCTCCAGGAATCAATTCTTTCTGTTTGTGAAGCAACAGTCATTCCAGCTAAACTCCAAGCTCTGGGAGAGCTGCATATATAGAGAATTCAAGACAGGGGAGAGTTTTCCACAGCTGTTGAGGCAAAATGCCTATTTTGCTTGTATCTTAAGCTGACTCTGCAATTAGTTCTCCTTTTGACCCTAGGACCTTTTGCGAGGTTAAGATTAGTAGATGTACTGCTAGCAGTCTATTTGACTTTTTCATGTCTATTTCCATAAAATGACTTTCATGAAGGAAATTTATTTAATTATTCCATATTACTTGATATAAGACTATAGTTGGTTATAATGGAAATTGTTACATAAATCACCATTTTCAAAACATTGTTCTGCAGAATTTACCTTTTCCTATTCTGCTCTACAAATGCCTTTTTTTCAGTTATCATCTGTATCGCTGCAACACTTGGACAGAGATATTTGGTTTCAATATTTAGTTCCACTCCCTATCCATTGCTCTCAGTTTTAGGAAGGAAGCTATTCATTATGAATTTTCAGAATAGGAGGGAAAGTAGTGGAGCTTGTATCAGTGTCCCTGCTTGACCCCTGTAAGAGCTGAAGCTTCACTAGGTGCTTTTAGTTACACTATTTATGAATTACATACAGTTCACAAAAAGATAGTACTACCTAAAATATCGGTGGGGATCCAGGTGGATATGTCTTTCTGGGTTTTACTTCTGTGGTTGGAGTTGTTTGTATGAATGGTTGTTTAAATACAGAACAAAATGCTATTAAGTTGCAATGGCTTAGCTGTCCATTTAAATGTCACAGGTAGAGGAGGACGAGGACACTGAATCACGACATGAAGAAAAGGAAGAAGTGAAATGCTATTCAAGAAGAAAGGTATTTTCCAACTGGAGCCGCTATGAGGATACAGAAAAAGAGGGACAGAGTGAATGTGGGGAGTCGCAGAGAGGAACGGACTACAGTGTTTTGCTTAGCTCAGCAGGTAAGCATTTTCCAATCTGTGAGGTTTTTTTAGTTTTGCATTTTGAGACATGACTACTTTTCTGTCTGTTGTTGATGATGAAACAGCATCTTAGAATACCATTCCTATCTGCCTCAGTAAGTCTGCCATTTATGTATTGAGAGTATTGAAAGTCTCCATGTGTGCAGCCTCATAGTATACACCCTGCACTGATCTGTGCCAGCTAGGGAGTAAAAGAGGGCTGCTGGCTGCTGCCTTTAGAGACTCTTTGTGAAAAGACGGGTGTGTGGCATCCAGTAACATTGAGCTTATTCTTGCTGACAATGAATTTCTTGCTGATCTTGGTCATTGGGTTGCTTTCCAGGAAACAAAAAAGGTTGTTGGTATGACTAAACACAGCAAACAGTCAGGCAGCTGCTTGCAGTTGTTTATTTCAACAGAGATTTGTAATCAGCACTGTAGAGATGTGTGCATGAATAGCAAATGTGACTGTCCCTGAAAACAAGGATCGGTTGTTTTCCTCTGTTTAGAGGAGATAATAAAGGAGAAGGTGGAGGGACAGTCTGTACTAGATCCTGGGCTTTTTTAGCCATCCATGAGTAGTACTCCTGATGTGCCATTGTGTTGGAATACCGTTAAGTAAAAAGCTGCAAACAGTGTATTATTTTTGTAGTACCTTGGAAATTCTGCAATCTCTCAGATCTAAATAATTGGATTTTTCAGTCTCAGTTTGGTGGGGTAAGTTAGAAAGTTAGCTACAGTAACAAATCAAGGACCAGAGCTTCCTTTCTTTGTGCAAGAATCAAGTTTCTGAAGTTCTGTTTCACATGAACTTTGCAAAGTTAGGCGTAAGCTCTCAGGTTTAATCACAGGATCAGGAAATATGTATTGACTTCTCTGAATGTTGTGTTGCATGGCAAACAGTTCTGGAGTCAAGGCACATAGTACGGACTTCAGAACTCTGTAGGTAACAGAGTCTGGGGAGCAATGTATATATAGTAATTCAAAACTTTTTAAATCAAAAGACCTGTTCTGAGCTCCCACGTCTCCATGGTTCAGCTTTTTAATAACTTCAATAACTCTGTAGTTAGCCTTCAGAATGTTTTCAAAATGTTCTGAAGAATAGTACTTTTGAACTGAGGATATAACAAAATAGTATTTAGCTCTGCTAATTTGTATTTTTCATGAGTTACACTTACAGTTATTACCTCCCTGTTTATTTTACTCTTTAGATTCTCTTAATGCCTCAAATTAAAATATTGGGAAGTAATATTCATATATTCATACTATGTATTAATTCTAAATCTTTGATTTAGAGAGTGCTTTATTTTAGGATATACTGTGACAGTTCTCTACAGTGAAGTAAATCAATAAGAAACAGCAATGGAATAAAGTACGTTCTTTTGGAGGAAGAAAAAAGTACCTTCTAAAAGGTAATGAAGATTTCTTGGAGTCACATGAAAAAGCAGCATGTGTCAGCAGGGTTCTTTGTTCTTTAGTTTCTTTGCTGATGTGTGATAACTGAGAATATAGTAATATTTATTTGCAGTGGTCTGAGAAGAAGCTTGCACATCTGCTTTGTTTGATAATTGCTGTTGTTAGTATATTGCTGTCTGGTGTTCCAAAGTTGCAAAATGTATCCAATTTCATTGCAACAAGCAGTTAGGGAGTACAGGAAAGGGAATGGAGTTAAATTTCCATTTTTCATTAATGGAAGACTAAAAATTAAAAGCTTAGAAAATGTTAAAGTCTTGTGATTTGCCATTAACATATAATAACGTAATTAGTACAGCCAGTTAAGAACTCTGGCAAAAGCTCAGATTAAAAACCTGATCTCCTATGTAACGTTTAGGTTCCATAACATTGAATGTACAGTCTTAAAGAGACTGTCATCCTTCAAGATAAAACTTGGATTTATTCCCATAAGATATGCTGTTAATTGAATGAGACAGCACAGAAAAAGTCATTTGAGATAATGTAATAAAGACAGAATTAATACTAGTATTCAAAGTTAAATGGAGGCATTCCTGATATCCAAGGAATTAAAACATCTTGGTACTTATTTGTTTAATATCATGTAAAAGTGCTTCTCTGTATAATTTCTTACTTAAAATCAACCTAAAAATGGCAATAGATATTCTGTGATATGGGTGTCATGTCGATAATTAGGAGGATTAGAACTTTCAAATCTAATACATAGACATTATTGTTGCTTGAATTAAGAAAGGAACAAATTGCATTGTTACACTATATTTTTATCAGTAGCAGAGGAAGGTGGAAAGTGCAAGTCTGAGGAGGAGAAAGGAGTTTGCAGATACTTGCAGAGAATATAAAGTCTTTAGGGTATTTTGTTTTGCATCTTTCAATAGCTTCTGAAGACAAAGACTGGGTTTTTAGGTTTTCACCTATAGTTCCAACTTTCCCTGCCTCAAGCCAATCTCTAGTGCAGCGCTGATTTTGTCTTTTCAATCAAATATTTAGGCCTGACTAGTTCCAGACCGTCTCTTTACTGCATGTTGTTTCTCTGCTGTCAGCCCTTGCCTGCCTACTGATTCTTCTCACTCTTCCTTCTTTCCTTCTGTTGTTTTTTCTTCTTGTCTGTGTTTTTGAATCCTGTTGGTCGGTCTTTTTTCAGTCTTTTGTTGTGAGCCAGCTCCCTTCCACATATATTTATTAAAATCCAACTCACTCAGATTCTCTCAGAGACTCAAAGAATATCTGTCCTTCATTCTTTCCTGTTCTGGTGATCCTCGAGTCTTAGTTATTCTGCTTGGCATTGCTCATTTGGTTAAATTCACTACCACATCTTCTTATGTTCCTCCTAGTTTCTTTCCGTGTCTAGTCAATCCTAGTTTAATCTTTCAACCTTCCAGTTTTGGTCTCCACTACAAACTGTTTTTTCCATCTTTTCTCCACGTTCTCTGTCAGTGTACCCTAAATCCTACTCAAGTTACCCAACAACATAAAGCGACAGGCCATTGTTTTAAACTATGTTAGGGATATCAGCATAGGTGAAGCTGCAGAAATATGCAGGGTGACACTTTGTGTTCAGCGTTTTGCCTAAAGTCTGTTAAATGCAGACTTCTACAATGGAAAATCTGTCTCTTCACTCAAAACTGGAAGTTAGGGGGAACTTAATTCAAGTTGCCTTGCATACTGAGATGACATGCAGAAGGCCATTGAAAATGTTGATGCAGTGATTGGTTGTTAAGCTTCAGCAAATCTTGCAAAAATTAAGTACAAACTCTTATTTCTAGAAGCTTGTAGTTTGGCTAAGTAGGGTCAGATTTTTTGCAAAATGAGCAGAGTGTACCTCTTTCATACAAAATCATTGTGCAGTCTGACTTCAAGTTACTGATTCAGGGCTGTGAATTACACAAGTGGTTACAGTTTCTCAAGTGTTTTCACAGTAGAAAAATGTTCAAGCCATTCTCTGGGTTCCTTTACAAGGCGGTGGTAAGGGGAGGATAAGGAAAAGCTACCTGATGCAGACAATAGACATGGAAAATTTAATACTGAGTAGTTAAAAAAGCAGCTGCAAATAGTCTTTAGTAAGAACTGCCAGGTGGCTTTGATAACAGCTGATGTCAGTAGCCTGACAGAGCTTCTTTGTTAGGGCTTATTATATTTCTGTGTAAAATAAGTGTCCTGGGTTCAGCTTAAGTTTTTAAATATGCTTCTTTCATTTTGTTACCATTTTATAATGTATTTATTTGTAATTATCTTGAATATAGCAAACTTTTCTATATTGCTTTTGATGTCTAGCTGATGTAAAGTACAAGTTCATTGTGAAGCCTTCGGGGAATATGTCTTGAATCAATTTAGTAAAAATGCTGTTGAAGCATAAAGAGCAAGAGAAGTGGAAATGATAGGATAACCTTACTTTGCTAGCAGAATCTTGCCATATTTGAAGAGCTGCCCTCATTTTTTGACAGATGAGGGTTAAGTGATCTACAGTAGACTTAAGTTGTTAGTCAGATTTTTGGCGGTGAATAGAATCCTTATGTTTAAAAATATAGTTTTAAAATATCATTATAGAGCTGATAAAAATGTATCCAGGTGCTTGATCACTTTTCTTTAAATGTGGCAGGCATTAGCAGTACAGCAGCCAAAAACTGCCAACATACATGCCTCAATAACAATATGTGGATTGCAGGATGTGGTGATTATCATGATGAAAAAATATAATTTTGGACATGAATTTTTTCCCATTTGGCTTTTTAGGCCATGGCTGAAAAAATCTAGTGCCTTAAAGGTTAAGATGGAGAAATGCTGTGCAGTTAAAACAAAATTGGCAGGATGGTTTTGATATTGTAAAAATACATATAATTTTTAATAATAATACCTATAATTTCTATAGGTTCCTAGCAGTTGAATACAATAAAAAATGTGGAATAAACTTCAAAAGAACAGTCACTGGAGCATAATAGTAATGAACAATAGGCTTAAGAATTATGAGGTAACAGTTACATTCCCTTCCCTAAACCCCTGCTCTGTTTTTTTACCCTCTTTCTTTTGGGTCTCTGTTTAATTTTGATGTGTCTATTGCCATACATTGCTGCGTTTTTGTCATTTGTATCGTCAATACATTCAGGATAATTAGAAGTGCACAGAAGACCTTTGGCCATCTTAGAAAACCTGAACAGATAAAATTGTGGAGCAAGGCTTGCATTAAAAATAGATTTGTTTTCCTTTAACTTTTCCATCTTAAGTATATACTGACAGGGATTTGGGGGGAAAAAAAAGTTGAGTGAAGAGTAAATCAGTTTTCTTTTTTTAATGGCAATTCTGCTCAAGCAAAAAGAATGGCAATAGCACGGCATGGTTCAAGTACTGGAAAAGAATCCTTTGAGTTTTAAAATCATAGAGAATAGTTGAAAATCAGTTTTCTTTACAGAAATGCCTAACTCATTGGTGATTTGGATTACTGTATATATCAGGGTCCCACTTTTCAGTGGTATTTGCTTGACAACTTAGCTACTTCCTATTTGACCAGAAATTCAATGGCTGCAAAACTTCACATTCTTGCTGTTGCCCAAGTGGCATGAGCCCTGCGTAGAACATAGCAGTTGGTTACTTCTTATTATTTATCAGCAGCTTTAAGATACAGGTGGCAGGTTACAGGTCTTGAAAGATGATTACACTATTGCACTAAGGATTGGTAGCAGGTCACTTGAATATTCCTAGTTTATGCACTCCTGAGATTAATAGGTATGGGATGTGCTTTACTTGCATCTCTCTTCATGTTGTCTGTTTTTCACCAACTTACTCCCTAAATCTTCTCTGAGTTTCCATAACATGCTCTCCTATCCTGCTTCTCCTTCTAGCCCAGTTCAGCACATCAGAACTTGCATTTCCTTTTTGATGGTCCTGTGGCAGATGACATTTCCCATCTGTGGAGGCTTTGTATCCAAGTGGTCTCATTTCCACTTGCACATGTTTTATTTGCAACAGGGCACTCTGCAACTTTGGACTTGTTAGTAGACCTAAGAGATACCTCTGGCTTATGTACCGGTACATATCTGAAATCAACAAAAATGTAGTCTCTCCTGTACTCCTTTTCTTCTCCCAAACAAACAGAAAAAAACATTCCACAATAAAGATTTGCAGTGAAATCACAGGACTTGGCATCAGGGGAAGCTGGTTCTCCATCTGCTCAGTTCTTCTTCCTGAACTGTTCCTAACATTACAGAAATTCATCTTCTTTTTTTTTTTTTCCTAATCAGACAAGCCAAGCTGTCTTTTTTTTCTTTTTTTTTTGTCTGAACTAAAAATAAGAAGTGCCAGATTTTAAGTATTAATTACATTTTCTTGATAAATGTGTTTTCCTTTAAGAGGTAGTCTGAGCTCATTATATATGCTTTCATATCTGTGCCTTTTTCCTTCCTCAGTTTTATTGAAAATATAACCAAAACTATGATTGAAGTGTAGAAGTATTATGTGACTCCATGATTTGAATGCATATAGGATAACATGTTTTCATTTTAACATTTTGATATCTTAGAATTATGTGGCTATAAATGTGTCAGTGGTAGTACTGCATAACTACTGGTAAGTAATAAAAGAAAAATCTGAAAGGTTTCAGTGTTTCCGAGAAATTTGTATGCTTTATGATTTAGAATTGAATAGAGTAAGATTCACAGAGTAAGGGGGTTAAATTTTGTTCCCATTAAAATTAATGTGGTAAGCTTTCCCTATTCTTTTAATTCTTCACATCTTGAGTTCAGTCATTTATTTGTGAATTTCTAGATTTCTGGATTTAAAAAGTGTTCTGACCAACATCCTTCTGTAACACTAGGTCTTAATCTTTTGCTGCTACTATATATTGATGGTGTTTCTGCTGAATTGTATTGAAGTATGTTTTGGTTATGAAATCACTAATCAGTAAGTTTAAATCTGGAAGAATTTGTCCTTATTCCTGTCTTGCTGTTGTCCTGTCCACTACTTGAATTTGTAGGTTTGAGAGCTAGATAAAAATGTCTATTCACCTGATTCACTGTTTCTCTTGTTTAATAATGTCCTTTGTTTTTATAATGCCCCTAAAACTGTTCAGCCTGACCAGGCCTCATCTTGGTCATCTGTGTTTCTGCCACATCGTCTCCGACATTTCTCCCACTGAAATCCCCTAACCAAAATTGAATTACTCTAAGTCTTGTACTCACATTGTACATTTCTTATTCCAGTATTCATTTTCAAATTTCAGTGTGTTATTGCCACTACCCTACTTTTTGTACTTTTAATTTATTTTGTCTCGTTCCCTACTTTGAGTTTTTTTGAACTTTTTGTTTTTCCTTATTGCTGCATATTATTTTGATAGATTTGACTTTTTTTCTTTCCATTTCCTTTTTACACTTTTGATTCTGAACCACTGTTAAATCACTTGAATTAGACGGTAAACTTTTTAGAGCAGAGACATTCTTTTGCTTGCTGATAAAATACTGGTTCTTTTCCAATAATGACATTAATAGATATCATTTCTATGGTAATACTAGAAGATGTTGATTGATTTGGAGGAGCTGTGTTTCTTTTAATTGTAATATTTTTGTTCCATCTCTTAGCAGCTTACATTAGAGAAAGAAATAAAATAGCAATTCTACAAAGTTCTGTAAAACTAGATTTTTTGTTTATGTTAAAGATAAGACTATCAGATATAGCAGATTGGTTTAATTGTAAAAACCAGACTTCATTTGCTGTTCTATTTCTAATAAGCATACATTTATTCCTAATATCTGTTAACAAACAAAATAACTGTGATAGGAATGTTTCCTTGTTCATTGGTACATGCTCCAAAGAAGTGCTGTGATCAGATTGCATGTGAACCACCATCAGAAGAGATGGAGAGACTGATTCTAGCAGTAGTCTCATAAATTTGTTTGCAAGGAGCAGTGCTGTTTCTAAGCATCATTTTTGGAGTGAAAGAAGGGCTGTGAAGTAGACAGTGCTCTAAATGGTATGAAGTGCCTGTATGTTCCTTAATCTCGTTCACAGATCCTCCTTTCTTCTTGTTCCATCTGTGATCCTGAAATTTCTCCTCAAATCTGGTACTGATGGCTGGGCTCTCCTTGTCCTGCTCTTCTTTTAATGCTTTTGGAGTCACACCTATTAATTTTGAGATTGTTTTTTCCTTGGTCTCATCCTATTGCTCAAGAATTCCTGGTTCTTACATCCAACTTCTTGTCTAGGCTTTCTCTTGACCCTTCCCCTGCCTCGGATTTTCGTACCTGTCCAAATCACTTGTTGGTTCGTCGTCTGTTCTGTGTTCTCTTGCCTATTGTTCACTCTCAGCTCATCAGGGAAGTGGCATCTTTGGCATTTCTGGGTGATGCATAGGAAGATGGCTCTTCTGAGCACTTACATTTTTTTGTTTGTTTTTTCTGAAACAGCTTATTTTTTGTCTAGATTTGGGTAATTTTTTTAAAAATGTCAAAGGCATATTCAGCCTTGCCAAAGTTTGTTTCAAAACAAGAGTTGTATTAACTATCTATTCCAGCGTCAAGAGAACTCATGTATCCCGTTGTTGTCCTTTCTTGCATGCCAAACCCTTTGCATGTGTAAAATTGTGAACTAAAATCTCTTCTAATAAAAATCATATTTGAGGGTCAGAATAGGGTGCAAGTGTGGAAGAATTATATTTTCTTTGATGCTGACTGAGTTTCAACCTTTACTGGAATGTGAATCAGATGACCTTCCTTTGACAGTATACACTCATTGTCTGAGTTTATAAAGCATGGTATTTCTGAATATGCTGCAGATAATTTGGATTGTGAAACTGATGATACTGTCTTTACTTCTTTTTATACTGTTGACTGGAAACAGCCTGTGATAATGTGGGTTTCCTTGATTGAGTATATGCATGTGCTTCAATATACAGAAAATGTGTCACTGAAAAGTGTGTCTCAGCTTGCTTCAAAATAAAAGAGGGCAAGGTGGAAGAGCTATTTCAAGATGGGAATGCTTTAATGCTGTGATATAATTCTATTGATTTTTGTGTCATAAAGGCTAGAGGCCATAATTGCAGATATTTATAGCAATGAAATTTTCATTGAAGACACTTGGTGAACCTTCTGCTGGGAAAACGCTGGCAGAATGGAGGTTTTGGAAAGCCAGATGTTATAAATTGACAGTTCACTGGTAATAGGAGGTAATCTGAGTTAGATTTTCCCGAGTAAATAAAGTTCTAGGGGTGTAAGAGTAATAGTTCCAGAGATCAAGTCTATACAATTTTCTACTGTTCAGGAAAAGATATTCTCTTTGCAGTGTTCACTGTCACCTTTCCAATGCCCAAGGAAGTATACTGAAGTGGTTATAATGGAAAACAACACTATTTCCCTGACTTGTTTATGATGGAGCCTTGTTAGTGTTGGTTGTTTTTTTCCTTCTAGGTGTGCTTAAGGTTTCAAAAGTCTTTAGAAAATAGTTTGGCATGAAAGAATTTGAAATTGCATAGTATTTTGCTTCTGCCTTTGATAATAAATTAAGATCAACTCCCCTCTTCTGAAGAAAAGAGTTTGAAAGACACTTCAATGATATTATGGATTTGGCCCATCACCAGATATGGATATAGTTGCCTGATTTGACTACTTGAATGGTGCAAAAGAGTTGGCAGGAACGTGAAATGGAACAGCTGGTGAGAAGGGAAAGATCTTGCAGAATCAGTGAAATACTAGAATTGCTGTTGATGATAGTAAGGGTGGTAGCATGCATGTATATTAGGTTAAATTGGATTAAATCCAGATGCCCACTTCTGATTCTTCTTAATGTACATTTGCAGGTAGAGTACTGACAAGTAAATTTTCTACTGCAAATAGGAGTCTACAGCCTCTCTTGCTTTAAATTTTCTTTTTTGTAACTCCACATGGTTCTGTCTGCCCCTTCTTTTACCTTTCTTCTGTTGTTCATTTCTTAATGTCTTATAAAGTGTTCACTTACTCTCGGTTTTATATATCCTTTCTGTCCAGACAACTTTATTTCTCTGAGTTGTATTTGATTATTAAAAAAAAGAGGAGGAGGAGGAAAAGAAAGGAGGAGGAGTAGAAATCTCCAGGAAGAATAATGTAGTCTCTCAGAGGAAAATTGCCTACAAGTATGAGATGACTAAATTAACTTCTAGAAATGTGATCTGAAAGCATCAGGTTTCATACCTTTACCTTACAAGCACAGTTTAGCTTGTCAAAGAAAATTGGTCTTTATAAATAGCTTAGTATAAAGTAACATTTAACTAGAGACAAAGCATTTTAAAGTCTCAAATTGTTTGATTTGGTCATGTTATCTTTGTATTTAAAAAAAAACAAACTCAACAACTAAAAAACTGTAGTGATTATTTGTGTTTAGTGCCTGTACTTCAGAATAGTTTATCTGTATCTCTCCATGTAAACTTTAATAATTTTCTTTTGTCTGTTCATTTATTAATGGAAGAGGCCTATAATAGTTCTTTTGGGGGTTTATAATTGCAAATTTTTCTACTTTAAGTATTTTAACATACTACCATTTTCTACTCCTGCAGTGACTATAGGAACCTGAAGAAGTGAATAGTAGAACCCATTTGGGAAGCAAAACTGGGGTTATAAATTAAAGACCTGTTTTTACAAACTTGCTCAGTATGGGAAAAGTATTTATGGTCTAAATTTTAGAATGAATTTTAAAAAAACCAACTTAGGAGGACTCTTTTTAGTTAAAAAAAGCTACAGAGGGATGTAATAATTTTACCTCACAATTGTAAATGTTTTATAGTGGTGACAGAGGCTACAGGTAATGTTTTATTATAAGTATCTAGAATAAAATAATATGAGCACTATTCCTGAAGTCTGTCACTCTCCCAGACTGGTTATAAATTGAAATTATTTCATTCAAAAGGGCTATTGAAATAGTTTGTTCTGTTACAGAAATAACTCACTGAGCAAGCTATACTATATGATAAAAAGCTGCTGTAATGCATTTTTGAAAACTGAAGCATTGAACAACCACACTGGCAGTGTGACCTCGTGACTAGAATTCATTTAATCATGAAAGGAAAGCACAGTAGATTAATCCAGGGAGAATATAACATGGACCAAGTTGTATTTTGGTGACAAGCGATAGTATACACCTATGATACGAGTCAGGAAGAGATGACTTCCACATAATGACATTAGAGATAATTTATACAATTTACATTACAATAGGTAAAAGAATTCTTGAACAGCCTATTAAGGAGAGTATGTATAGGTGTTTAAGACAGCTTACGTGTTTTTCTAGAGTCTGTTTTTCTGTATCTGCGTTTGAACAGCTGGGCACAGCTGAACTTAGAAATTATTCCATTTCCTCCTCTCCTTGCAACACGTTTTTAAAACATATATAATTTTAATTGCTAGATTAAATAATATTTGCCATTATTTGGTTTTAGATGTTAGAGATAAAATACCACCAAGAAACATCAAGTATAGTTCCTTCATTTTTTAACTTGCAAAACGCGTGAAATAAAAAGCATAATAAAAAAAAATCAGTTTCAGTAGAGTTTGGGGCAAATTTGATGAAGGGAAACTTACTGTTGTTTCTTTCCCTAACTCAAATTCGTTACTGCCTTGAAAGTTAGTGGTCAAGATTCTCTCTGATTTGTGGTTGTGCATGTAATTATACATGAAAGGCTAACCCCAGAATAGCCAGTAAAATTCACAGATTACAAAGCCACGGAAGCCCTTTGTGACTGGGTGAACTTTTCTGAATAATATAAGCAGTTATCAAAGCAAGTTGTGAACTAGTTAGTGTTTGACTTAGGGCACATCTCTTAGTACACCTACTGTCAAAAGCTTTTGTCAGTCTTGATTTAAACTTGTCTGCCTTGACTTCGACATGGCTTTTGACATGTCTCCCATAACATCCTCAGTGTTAAGCTCAGGAAATGCACACTGGGTGAGATAATGGAGAGGTGGATTGAGAACTGGCTGAATGGCAGAGCTCGGAGCATTGTGCACAAGGTCTAGTTAGAGACCTGTAGCTGGCACTGGGCTCAGTACTGGGTCTTTTGGACTTACTTATCAATGACCTGGATGGAGGGAGAGGCTGCTACACTGGGAGGAGTTGCCAATACCCCACAGTGCTATGCCGCCAAGAAAGCCAATGGGATTCTGAGCTGCACTAGGAAGAGCATGGCCAGCAGGTTAAGGGAGGTGATCCTGCTCCTCTGCTCAGCCCTGGTGAGGCCTCACCTGGAGTGCTGTGTCCCGTTCTGGGCTTCTCAGTAACAGAGAGACATGGAGCTCCTGGAGCGGGCCCAGTGAAGGGCAGCAAGAGAGCATTTCTCCTATGAGGAAAGGCTGAGGGAGCCGGGGCTGCTAAGCCTCATGAAGAGACAGACGAGACGGGACCTCATCAGTGCATACAAGTATCTGAAGGGCGGGTGGCAAGAGGATGGGGCCAGAGTCTTTGCAAGTTGTGTCCAGTGATAACACAAGGGGCAACAGGGATAAATTGAAACACAGGAACTTTCATCTGAATATGAGAAAAAGCTATTTTGTGCTCCAGAGCACTGGAACAGTTGCCCAGAGAGATTGTGGAGTCTCTTTCTCTGGAGATATTAAAAATGTCCTGGACCAGTTCCTGTGCAACCTGCTTTAGGTAAATCTTGTTTAGCAGGGGGATTGCACTAGATGATCTCCAGAGATCCTTTCCTACCCCAGCTGTTCCATGATTTTGTGAATTTCAGTGGTGGAGAATCGCCTAGAGCTCTTGGATTGATCTGATATGTTGTTATATTCACTTTTAAAAGTGTGTATCGTATTTCCCTCCTAATTCCATATAGCCTGAGGATTGCACAAAGAAAACCACAAAAATGACAGATTAAATTCACTGCAGATGAAGATTAAGTGATGTACATTGTGTGGGTGTGTAAACAGTCCCCTATACATTTATGGTAGTCTGAGATGATTGTTATTCCTCCCTAGTTGAAAGCACGTGAACCACAGAAATTGAGAAAAGAATAGGGAACAAAACAGAAAACACAATGGTGTCACCATATAAATCAACGACATAGGCACATTGTGTAACTTTTTGCACTTTGGATCCCAGAAGCTCCATAAGGAAACAGTAGTATTGAAAAGACACAGCAAAGGCCAGCAGGACGACTAACAGTATGGAAGAATTTGCATATAAGGCATGGCTAAGGATGGTGTGAGTAGAGTAAAATAGAGGTCTTCAAAGAGAGATGAGAAGAGTATGGCATAGCTGTCTGTGAAATCATGTAAGGATTAATATTATAAATAAGAAATTACTATTATCTCTGCTAGTGCAAGAAGTAGGAAGTATTGAATGAAACTAGCTGGCAGCAAATTCAAAACAATTGGGTTTTTTAATGTAACTTGTAATTAAATATGGAAATTTATCACAGGATTTTGTGGAAACGGAAGTTTTTTGCAGGTTTGAAAACAACTTTTGAATACTTTGAAGGTTATGTTATAAATAAGACATTATCTTTGGCTCACAAAATCCCTGAACTGCAAATAGCTAGAGGCTGGCAGAGTAATTCTGAGGAAGTATCCCTGTGTGTGTAGCCTGTTTTCACTCTCCCCTAGACACACACTGTTGGTCACTGTTGTGCAGAATTTGGGACGGTATGGAGCTTCTGATGCATGCGGTGTGACCTTTCCCAAGTGATGTGCTTTTTTCTTCCCTGTTTGTAGCTGCAGAATCACTAAATTAACATTTAAAGTTTGAGATGGTGTCAGTTCAAAACTGTTGGAAGGTATTGAGGTCCTGTAAAGGATTCACTTTTCTGTAATTTTAATATTTTTAGCAAGCTTTCTGGCTTCTCCACTGGTTGATATGTAAGTATAGAGCAGAGGAATAGCAAGTTGAATTCCTTGTAAAGCATCGATACTGCTCATTGAGGCAGACTATACAAATGGGTATTTTTAATGTCTCATAGTTTCAAGAATTGAAGAAGCATAGGGAATGTCTTTCAAGACTAGTGAAAAAATGTTAGCAAATGGAACTATTTAGGTAACAGTAGATCCATGAATTGATATCAGTTCTGGGAAAAAAAGAATGAAAAAACTGGTACAAGATTTGGTTAACTGAGATTTAAAGTGCAGAGGCAAGCCTTGCTGTGCCTAAAAGTTGGTCAAGGACCAGGTGTCACAAAGAAAGGGAGGAATGAGCTGAACAGATGTAAGTTGAGGCTGTTGGGCTGCAGGCTTTGAGTTGCCAGGAGCACACAGTTGCATTTGCTGTAACAAAGCTTCCTTCTATGCAGATGCTGCTTTGCCATGTCAGACCCTTCCCAAAGCAGTGTGTATCTGCCATAAATCTATGTAAGCCCTCGTGCTTTTTTTTAAAGTCAGAGTTTGTACTGAATAGAGGCCTGACTGTCTGCCCAGTGGTTTTGTGTGAACTGGCTCTGCTTGTTTATTCCACACACACTGCCCCCCACAAAAAAAAATTAAGAATTATATATATATATATGAGTATAACCAATATCAGTCTGTTTGGCTTTTTAGAAGGTACTTCTTTCCACATGACTGGAACTACTGCATAATATTACCCACATGTATTTACAGTGCAAATGGTTTGAAGTGTTTTAGTGCCTTTTTTCTCATTACAGTAATTTTTGGAGGCAGGGGATTATTTAATGAAGGGCTTGAGAGAGATGTAAATGGCCATGGTGAATTTCATGTTCATTTGTAACTCAAGGTGAAATAGACATATTGCATCAGTGATTTAACTATAGGAGCATAAATTCTGGATTTTACTCCTTACTTTCTATTAGCTTATGTAAGTTCTATCTATTAATAAAAGGATGGAAGTGTAAAATTATCTTATGTTTTACCTGTAAAACAGTAGTCTTGATAGATGTGAAGTGAGTGCAGAAGATAGGCCAACAGCTCAGGAATATGTGTACCTACAAGTGTGTGCTCCTACTTGCAGATTTCTTTTAGCTGATAACTGCCCAGAAGGGGCAGTTGGCACTTTTGTGCCTAATACATATAATTTTTAAAAGGCTTATTAAACAATATCTTACCACTTTAATATTTGTTACCTGCTGGATTAATTGGGAAGAGGGTCCCGTATGTATGGACCACATGTGCCATTTTGCTAAGCAGATGTGCTCTCTTTGGGCAATTGACTGTTCTTATTCTGTAATGTGGTTTATTCATTTCACATATACAAACAACTCAATACAAAGTGGAAATGAAAAGATACCCTTGTCAGATGCTTAGTGATCCTTGAACAACTGATTGTGATAAAGGTGGAAAAAGAAATATTGACTTGCTGCTTTCAGGTGAGATGATTTTACAAAATTACGCATTTTGGAAAACACTTTGTGACTCTTGGGCACATGGTGTGATTCTTGGGGATGGTCCTGTACAGGGCAAGTAATGGGACTCAATGATCCTTGTGGATTCCTTCCAACTCAGCATATTCTGTGATTCCGTGATGTTTATTTCTGGTTGCATGGAACTAATAATGAACTGTTCACTTAGTGACTTCACCTGAGTGCTTTGAGGATAAGTGAGAGAAATAATGCACTTAAAATAAAAATAGCGTTTATCTCAATGATTTAAAATTATTAATGAATAAATCTGAAAAAATCCACCATAATATTTAAAAATATAACATATTTAAAAAATATTAGTTGTATCCACTTCTCCTTCCTACAAGGAAGCTCTCAGCTTGTTCTCAGCCCTCCGATATTTTCAACAGAGCTTGAAAAGCCTTAACTGCAATTCTCAGTTCAGAAGTTTCTAAAACACTAGGTTTCGAGTAAGCCTTTTGAGATTTTCTTTGAATAATCAACTGCTTTTTCTTAAATGAGGATGTTGGTTCGCTGGCATGTTTAGAGTTTGGAGTGGTGGTTTTTGTTTGGGGGGGTTGTTTGTTTTGTTTTGTTTTTAAGCCATGATAAACAACATCTTTTACAAAAAAGAAGGCAAAAACTCAGAAAACATTCAAGTTAACAAAACTTCTAGTGTGAGAACAGTACTTAGAGAATCAAAGGTTGAATTCCAATTCTTATTTTTCTCTCTTTTTTAAATTTCCAACTGAACCACATTCAGCAGATACAACTCTGTCTTCTGAAATCAGCTGACAAAAGCTGTGTTGCGTTTGCTACTTGTTGTAAATATTATTGAGTTGTAGTAGGCTTTGATGGTTCAAGTTACGGAAATCGTGAACTGGTGCTATTGAAACTTGCAGCCATATTATTTTAGTTTATATTGTACAGAACCTACTTCCTCACTTAGGATTTTTTCCTGGGATGGTAGATGTGAGACAAAGTATCTGCATATTGTATAGGAGCTGTGAGGAGGCAGGAAGAATTCTTACTGGAGCAGGGTGATACGTGAAGTGAGACATGGGAAAAAATGATTGAGAGAGAAAAGGACAGAAACTGGGAAGATGTAGAGTACTGGAACCTGTCAACAACAAAATGGCTGAGTTATGGGTGCACTAGCAAAAATTCCATCAAGTTCTCATTAAATACAGCAAATGGGAAAATGCAAAAGGGTTAGAATAATAGAAATGTCTTTGCCTGTATTAAGCAGAAGACTTAAGTGTGAGTGTTTAGAGAAACGGATTTTTCCCCCCTGCCACAGCAGTGAAAAGTGTGACCTTGTAGAACAAATTTCAGATATATAAAGTATGCCACAGTAATATGCCTGAGATTACCCCTTTCTTGCAGAAGTTGTTTCACATATCCTGCCATGATTTTGGGAGTATGTTGTTGACTCCTAATACTAGGATGAACCTTATCTCATATCAACTTGAGTATTTTAGTCTTATAGTATTCTACCAGTCTTTGGCAAGTAAGTTTAGTCTTCTAGCACTTGCTAGAATTCATAAATGATTTGTGCATAAGTGAAGGATTCATAAGGGGTGTTTGTGAATGGCAAATTAGTCTGTGTTTAGCAAGCATCAGGCAAGAGAGAGATTATTTTAGTAAGTTAGCAAAACGAAAAAAGAAAAAAAAAACAGAACTGATGGTTATATTAAATGATAATATCATATAATCACATGTGCTAAATAGAAACAAGGGAGTGATACAGAGAGAAGTAGAGGAGATACTTAAATGCTAGAAGAAATACTGCATCTTAGTAAATACAAAAAAAATGTGCGAAAATGATAAAAGACAATAGCAGCAAAAACATGTTTTTCAAAGCTGCTATTGAATAGAAAATTGACCAATGTGATGCTATA
This sequence comes from Acanthiza pusilla, assembly GCA_036630365.1. Lineage (NCBI taxonomy): Eukaryota > Metazoa > Chordata > Aves > Passeriformes > Acanthizidae > Acanthiza > Acanthiza pusilla. Next base: position 761,094 of record JAXCHO010000078.1, read on the forward strand.
AAATGTGATGTTAAATGATACAAAATTCTTAATGCTTTTTTATTTTCAAGGGTTGTGGGAGGATTTTGCATCTGAGCAAATGTATCTTTCTCTATGGCTTCTAAGTGTAATTTTTTAATTAAAATGTATAATGTTTATTTTTTGAGCCTTTTTCGATGGTAGAATCTCATTCTGTTTTGCATGCTATTTTCATATAGAATTCATGTCTATGTGACTCATGTTGTGACTGCTCTAAGTAAGTGAAGAAAATGAGATGACCTGCACCTTCTTTTTTATAGTTTAACTGGGGGACTGATGTCCAATCTTCTGTTGACACTGTACACGGTACCTTGGGGTGCATTAACAGAGTGCTGTTTCCTATCTGTGCTGTAGTTTACCTTTCATAAATAGCTGATCAACACTTCTAGCTTTATTTAATATCCTTTTATATAAACAAAGATTTATTATTCTGTAATAAAAGATATCCTCTTACATCTGCTGTTGTAGTGCAAAATGTTGTTTGCTTTGCCAGATTAAATAGATAATGAAGTACAGTAAATGTTTTTTGGTACTATTAACAGAAACATGGCTTTTTATTAATTTCTTTCTTAAACAGCCATGCATCGAAGTATGTATTAAAATATTTTGAATTATTTAAATCTTAGGAAATATTTCACTCTGGTATAAGTCAAGAGATCATTTAACAGTTTTTCCTTTCAATAACCTTTATATCAAAAGAGAGCTGTTATTTTTACGGTAGAGAAAATCTAAGAACATAAAATATCTGTCATTGAAGGATTTAAACTTCAGTATCAGTATCAAGAATTTTAAATTAATTGAGTTATTCTTCATACATTAAAGTATATGTTGATGTGATAAACAATCAAAGCAGTATATGAAATAAAAACTTACCCAGGAGATACTTGATTGAAGCTTTGTCTGTGCTCTGTCAGAATATACTGAGACTCACTCAGCAGATAGGAAGCTTTTTTCTATTTGAAATGCATTGTGCTCTCTCGTCTTGTGATTTCTTTTCCACAGCGTCTTCTTGTTCACTGCTGCTTCAGTCTTGTGGTATTGGTTGTTTCCAGTTTATTTCCAGGTATCTCCAATATCTGATTTCTTCCACATTCAGCATTTTATTTGTTCTGCCCTGATCAGGTAACAGAAAGAACCTGTGAACTTCACATCTTTCCCTCCCCACCAAAAAAAAAAGTTATAAAAAGGCAAATGCACTGACCCCAGTTAACTCAAGTATACAGCACCCATTTAAAAAAATCATTTAAATATTTGGTATCCAGTAAATTCCATCTGTTTTCTGGTGCTATTCCAACACTGAAAAGTTATTTCCCTACATATTTTGGTAGCCTCCACATTTTAGATTTTTGTAGGAAATACACAGGATCAGTAGACACCGGTTCTTAACTTTTAATCCATGCAACATTATTCTGTGAAGGATGATGAAGGTCTGTCTCTCTCAGCTGCTCATGCTTCTGTCAGACACAGATGTGAAATGCTGCTTTAGAGAGAGGGGGAAAAAAAATCCCAAAGGGTGTAGTGTTTTGTCATCTCTCAGGACAGTGAGCACGCATGGCATCAATGAGTGGCAGATATGAGCTATTCAAACCAGTCTCTGAACTGACAGGATGATGCTTTCATACATAATAGAACCATTAATTATTTCTTCTGATGGACAGCAGTGTGTACTAGAAGAAAAAAGCAGCAGATGATAATACTAGGTTTGATAGGTTCTCTATGTTTTAACAGCTTGTCATTAAGAAACAAACCAGGAGAAAACTGCTGTTTTGGAATATGATCAGGTAAAACAGACCAGTTGTTTTGACAGGATGGATGCCATTCATGGGGTTAAAAACTCCATTCAGGTTAAGGTCTATTCATAGCTTGCTTTTTATAAAAAATATGTTCTAAAAAAAATTGCTTTAAAAATCATGGTTTGTGTTTTGCTTCCGGTAGCCTTCATTTGGGGAACCTGGCTGTTGTCTTGTAGGTTTTAATTTATAACTTAATTTATAGGTTAAGCCCATACATTTTTTTCCCCTGCTAAAGAAATCCATAATGTTAAAAAAAAATGTTTTGCAGAGGACTCTCTGTATGAAGAGGATGTTCAAACTCATTACACACTTTATATCAAAGACACCCACAAATCCACTTCTAATTAATTTAGAAATTTAAATTGTCTGATTTAATGTTAAGGAGCAGCTCTCTTGAGGTTAATACGGAAAAAAGAATATACTTTGAAGAGCTTACTTCAATATAGCATAAGCCCTCAAATGTAAAATATGATGGATAAAATCTTCATTTGCAGTTTCAATGTTGTTAAGGGCAATGTATGAGGATTGTGGGGAAAATAATGTGATGTTTAGAACTTTTCCTTAGAACAGAGGAGTTTTTTTTTCCCCCTCGGAATCTTCTTTACTGTTAACTTTTCTTTTTAAATTTATTGACAAGAAAATGTTTACAAGCAATTAATTTCTTTTTTTGCCTCCTGTACCTTGAAGGCGAAGAGATAAGATGATGACTACTTTAAAACCAGGGTGAAATATAAACCACACCAAAAAGATGATGGAAGAAAGGGCTACTTCTGCTAGTTTGTACTTGTTTAAGTACTAAGAATCTCTGTCATTGAAGAAGAAAACTTATCTTCATCTTCCTTGTTACAAAATGATGGAGAGCATCTGGATAAAGCTTTTTTTAGCTTATCCAGTCAAAAATGATGAGCACTATAATGCCCTTAGATCACATCAAATAACTTTTGGAGTATTTTTAGTTTCTAGCATGCATTCTATCTAGCTCCAGACCAAATCCAAGTGTAGTAGTATTCGATGGCTGTAACTTTAAATCTAAGTTGTCAATCTTGTCTCTTTAGATAACAAGTCGAGTTGCCAAGGATACAATGGGTACATGATGTAAAGTCCATGCTGAAAGTACTGGAATGAGGCATACTTTCTGAAATAATATTAACACTTTCTCTCTCATGATTTCTGTCTTCATGTACACAATCCATGCCTGGAGTTGGTACGCAATATGAGCTGAAAATGTCCTAAATTTATTATCCTATTTCATAAAAGGATAATAAATAGATTCTTATGAAAACCCTCCAAGTAATTGAAATCTGATGAGGCACAACCTCTGTATTCTCAGATAATCTTCTGGGAGGCAAAGAGCAAACCCTAGCCTGGTCTGCTTCCCCCTTTGCCAATCCCAAAACAGGGAACTCAAGTATCTACTCTGTGATTATCCCCAGAAGTCCTGAAGCACAAAATAATTGAACAGTTTTCTTGTACACACATGTGCACGAGTGCACATACGCATATGTATAAACGTATACCTCACTTTTTCCCCCTCTTCAGAACAAGGTAAACGAAGCTATTTATATGTTAGTATCAGAAGTATTCTGCTGTCTCAAACCTGGAGATGAGGATAACACAGATAAAGCAGCATGTTAAAATTTAGGGGATGACAGTACTTCTGACATCTTGATGTGCAACCTGAGTCTAGGATGAGAGATGATTGGTGTTAAGAATTTAAATACTGAAGATGATGGTGGTTAAAATTTTCAACCTTGTATACAGCACAAAGAAGAGGAATTGTATTTTTAGCATAGCGTTCTGAAAATCTTTTCAGTTTGGTCAATCTGCAACAGGAATAAGTTATATATAAGCTGCATGACTAAAGTGAGTAAATAACATCTGTGGTGGAGAATGTTGCTGGTATGACTGAAGTAGCAAAAGCTTCAAGCATGCACTGCTGAGCATTCCAAAGGGCCTATGGTCCATCTTGTGGCTGGATATCTACTCTGTGACAGTCAATGCTGCACTGGGGGATTGCTTCTTTGCAGAGTTTCGTTATCTGGGACTCACAGGATGGCATGATGAGGGATTCCACATTCATAAATAACATCAGTTGACATGAAGTTCTCATACCTCTGAGCCAGCTGGGAAAAATTCCTGTACTTGGACAGACTTGTGTTTCAGTTCCTACTTTCTTGAATGGTGTTACATGCAAAAAACTACTCTGTAGCTTTGGTTAACAATGGGTTGAAACTCTGCACCTGAAAATCGGATCTAGGGTGAATAGTGTACTTGCCTGGTTAAAGAAGAGTGCTTTTTAAACATTGCATAAGTGAACACAATGCTTTCTTCAAAAATATTTTGCATTTTAAGTATGTGAGCATTTGAGTTGAAAGCTCACTGAAATTTCTTTGCAATCTCACAGTGATATTTAATATTTATAGTATCAAAGCTGGTAGCTTTGTAAATAGTATTAAGCCATGTATTGTCTGTGTTAGTCCATTCATGATTAATATTTCTGGATTATTCAAGTCCTAAAGGCCAAATATTACCCCCTCTGTAGGAAAGTAATTTGTCAAATATTTTGGAAAAACCATTTTTCTAGTAAGACTGAGCAATCAGTAAAGCTGTATCTCAGTGAACCATTTCTACAAATTATAAAATGAATGATAATCACTAATGTTAGCATTGCAAATGAATTAAAAAAAAACCCTGAAAGAAAACATAGTGTTAGAGAGCACTTCTATGCATTTTCCTCTTTGAGACTTTCATCAAGTATTTACTATTTATCAAACAAACAACTATGTGCATGGAAATCCTATTTTTACCTTTTTTCTGAATATTGTCATTCAGCTTTTAGAGAGCTGTAAGATTACCTGTTTCAGGCAAGTTGATAACTGGTGGTTGCTTTTCAGAGAAAAGCGGTGTATTTATCAGAATTTTTAAATTGCTGAAGAACTAATGTTCTGAAGAAAATGTCATCATTATTTCTGCTTCTTTTATTGCCTACAGGTAGTTCTTGCCTTTGTGAACAAAATACTTACACCTTCTTTTTTCTTTTTATTTTTTTGAGGGGTGTTTGTGTGTATTTGTTGTGATCTCGTGTCAATAATTATTTGTTATTGCAGATTAAATAATTCTGCTTTGCCAATGGAATATTTTATTATCTTCCAGCTGAATGAAGTTCATCTGCAAAACTGTGTTTTTCAGTGTTCAATATAGAATACATTCTATATTTCTTAAAACAAAAATGCTATTAAAAAATCAATGTCTGAAAATAAAATGTATCTTCAGAGTTTTAAAATTTTGAAATTAATTTCATAATTAACACTGAATAATTTTTGATTTAAACTTAAAAACATGACAACCTGAATCTTAAAATTATTTTGAATTTTACAGCAGTGTCTGCTAGCTCTCAGTGCAAGTAGATTCTTTGGCATTTTTTAAAATTGAGACTATTCTCATTAAATGATTATTTCTTGTAGTCTGAAAAATGGTGTAGATCAACAAGCTCAAAAGAGAAATAGATTGAGATACCTTAGAAGAAAAGAAGTTTTTGTTACTTAGGAAATGTATGAGTAAAAGTACTTAGCACAACTCTTCCCATGTCAGACATTCGAGGTCTTTTATGTTTCCTAGATTTCAGTTATGGCAGTAAAGTTACACTTGAGACAAAGTGGCTTTAATATGAAATCCTTTGAAAAAACAGACAAATAGTTTGTTTTCTAGTCCATGTGTTCCTAGCAGATGAATTTGGACAGAATGCTGTAATAAAAATGTATACCACTGCTACTAATAATGATAATTTAATATTATTTCTAGGACTGTTGCTTGCTACTAAAATTTTGTTGGAAATTTTATTCAGTGAGATTTTGCAAGAATGTTACTTGCAATTAAACTATTACTTTTTTTGGAGAAAGGTAACTAGTGTGCTGACCAAGATTTTAATTATTATGTTTTAGAAATCATACTTTGAGCATTTTTGTGTATTAGAATTTGACAGCTTTGGTATGGTTTTTTCCCCATTATTTTAATATTGGAAACAGCTGAAGAGTTCTTCTTTTGTTTAACACAGTATTAGGAAGGGTAAGTAATGACTGTTTCACAAATATATGAGCTTCAAGTATATTTTTAATCACATTTTAATTAATGGCTCAGTATTTGTGAACATGCTGTCTGATTCAGCCAAATTGCAGCAGGTTGCTGTTAATAAACTATTCAGACTGGTAACAAATTATGGAACTGTTTTGAAGACTGAACAGTTTTGCATAATTATTGTTTGGCATCTTGTGGTATCTGATGGGTGTGTACTCACCAGATGCTGGCCAGGTAGCTTTCAATTGACTCTGTTTTTTAGACTGTTCATGAACCAAGGATTATGACCTTGGATCTGTTTTTGATTTTTCACTATTTTGGCAGCTCTTCCCTCTCACCTATGTTAAAGGTAAGTTTTGCAGTTAATTTTTTTTGTTGTAAAGGTAAAGAGCAATAACACTGTGACCACAAATTTTATAAGAGTTTGTGGGGGGCGGTGTCAAAGATTTTTAAGTTTTGCTTATACATATTCTTCCTTTCTCTCTCAATTTGATCTTTCTAGTTGCCATAACAACTTCATAATAGCAGCACATTTACTGCTGTAGTTAAGGTTGTGTCAGCACTTCCATTATGAGCTACTGTTTTCAGGAATTTCTAATTTATTCACAGGCTTAAAAATTACATACAGTGAACCTATGTAATTGGTTTTAATGTATGGTTCCAACTTTTTGAAAGCTGCTGTTGTCTGAGCACTGATGCCATGTATAAAATAGCATATTGTTCCAAGTGGTTTTTTTCTCTTCTTCTTTATTCTTTTTCTTTTTCTTTTTTTTTTTTTTTTTACTGAGAAGTTGCAAAACATTTTTAGTCTAAAATTAATTTTGACTGGTTCCCGTCTGCCAGAGGTATGAGAATCAACATGTTCTTTTGCTCTGCCACAATGCCCCATCATGCCTGTATCCAGTTAGAGCCATCTGCTCCTGTTAGTTAAAAGGTTAGTGTGAACATAGTGCTTTTCTGGGAAGTAGGAAACATATAACCTTTTTAATAAGAGAATTTCATATCTCATTAAGAAATAATTGACATCTTCAATACTTTTATAATTAATTGTATGTTAAATAAAGACTAGCTAGCAGTGTTAAATGGTGGATGATTTTTGAAATGCAAGAAGTAGAGGGCGAGTCTGTTTCTAGTATTGAAAATAGTCAGTTTTCCATTGTAGATGCAGTTCCTGTTACAGAGTTTTAGCAAGGAATTGTGCACAACTACAATGCAACTTTCTGAAATCTGGACATATTTTAACTTTGGAAATGTCAGAGCAGTTACATAATTTGCTGAAGGTGTTCTCTCTCAAGTGATTTTGCTAAGCATGTGATAAAGGGATTGTTTAAAGACTTGTCTTCACCCAAATAGATTTTGGTTTTTTTTAAAAATACATTTATTTCAGGCAAATTTACAAGGCACAGCACAAACTTGCTGCCCTGAATAATTATGAATTGTATACTTGTGAGGATTCATAGGGTTTTTGTTTGCTTTTTTTTTTTTTTAACCTATCTTATTGCCAAATGTACTGCAAGCCACTTGCCCTTAAAACAAAATTATGTATTTTTATTGTAGGAGACAACACGGTAACAGTATGTTATTAAAAAACCCCCAAAATAATCATATTCTTTTTAATCCCTTATTGTTTTTTAATTTGAACTAAAGTCTTCACTTACATAAAATTACTTCAATTTGAAGCATGCTCCTTTTTTTTTCAGTTAATCTTTGATTCTACTCCACTAATAAAATATGATAGCCTGTGTGCAGACATTGTATCACCTTGGCTGATGTTCGTAAAACTGCAGCAACAATGCGTAATTTTAAAAGAAAGACTAATTTGATTTTAATGGTCTGTTGTAATCATAGCTGTTCATTTTAAAGGCAAATTTCTTTGATTTTTACTTTTAAAGGAAAATGTATCTAATCTAATCATCCTAGTTAGGAAGTATTTGTTTAAGTATATCTTATTCTGAAGAAAGATTGTGGGTACTTCTCAACTGAAAAGTATAAATAGTTTTTTAAAAGCTCACTGATGCCTTTGGCACAGACTTCCTGTTTGATTCTAGACAGGTGAAATATTCAGTCTGGATATCCTACGTCCAAACACTTCATTGTCCTTTTATTGCTTTACTTTTTAATGTGTTTTCCACTTCCCTGCCAGAATCAGTTTAATTGTTAGCCATTTTCTATTGTTTGGCTTTGAAATCATATTCAGAAAATAGCTTTGGAGAGTTTTTTCCCAACTGAGTATAAGACTTAACAGCCAAAACCCTATAAATGTTGCAAGAAAACCCACTTAACTCCTGAATAAAGAAATAATTTTTAAAGTGCTACGTCATTATGGTATTTGCAAATTGTATCTCTCTTTCTAGGTTTTACAGAAGTCTGCATTTGTTCTTTTGTTGTCTTCTGCTTTTACTTCCTACCCATTCCCTGAATTCCTGGAGCTTTGATTTTCAGAGGGTTCTTAAACCTGGAGGATTAATTTTAAATTTAAGCATGAAGGGTTTATTCACTTTAGTTGTTTTCTAGGCTCTGTGTTTTGTTGTGATTTTCATTGTAAAAGATTTTGTGCTTTCTCTGATAAGTAAGAATTAATGGAAACATTTGCATGCTTTGCAGACTTCATAGCTATGAGAAGTTGCTCTGTCTCATCTCTGCAACTGTCTTCATAGGAGTACATATCCGAACAGAATCCTAACTTGATATTAGCTTGGTGCTGTTCTCCATAGTACACTTCAGATGAGAAGGACTATAGAAATGAGTAGTTTAATTTTGTGGGCTTTGGGTCAACTGTAGACTGTCTACATTTATTTTGAAATCTGTAAGTCAGTTTTTTGGAGCTGTTGAACTTCCTTTCGTTAAAAGGTTTTGCTAGAAATTCTCTGAATGGTCTCCCTCTTTATCAATGACAATTGGGGTAAAAGATAAGGTTTGATGTCAGTTGCATTTCAGAACAGCAGTATAAAACTAATAGTACTAATAATGTCTGGGTTGTTGGGATAAGCTGTTCCAAAAGCTTTTCTTTTTTCCAAGATACGTGCTATGTTGATCTTTAATGTATTAAGGATTAGGTAGGTGAAGTAGATACTTATGAAGGGAAGAATTAAATAGAAGTACAGGTATCAAGGTTTGCAGTTTTTTTAAAGCTCATGATTTGCAAATTGTATAAGCTCTTATCTATAAATGCCTAGGTACAGCTTGTTTCCAGAAAGCAATCAGCAATAGATCCCCTTTCTTCTTACTTCATGTCTTACATAATTTTGAAAACAATTCACTTCGAAAATACGACATGGTTCCAAAATTACTGAAATTGAAAGAGCTTTTTGGGCATTCACTAATGTAAAATTTTATGCCTTTTCTTTCTAAAAGATAAACATTAATTTCACTGGTATTCTATTGTTCAGCCATCAGTTGAGGTAAGTTTTAAATTTTAAATTTCAGACTTACCTGAAAGGTTCTTCATTTCCTGTAGGTTTTTTTCTAGTTTAACTAATGTTGTTTACGAGCCATGTGTGTAGTTGTCACCCAGCAGATAGTCATGTGTCTGAAGAACACATGCCTGTAATTCAGGTGGTTTCATAGTGATGTTGTGTGGTTCATTCTCTGTCTTGTGATGTGACAAATGGGCTTGATGTTTATATTCTGCAGAAGGGCAGAGCCATCCCACAAAAGACACAAAACTTGCCAGTTTCCCAGTAAGTGAGGAATGATTTCTGAAGTCTTCCAGGAGAGGTAGAAAAACAGGTCTTGTTCAAAAACCTCAATAATCTCTCTGCTATATGTCTGCTTTCATACAGGTGTTACATGGGAAAAGGACATCCTTTCTTCCTGTTTTCAGACTGTATACAGGGTTTTCTAAAGACTCATTTTATAACTTTGGCAATTTTGAAGTGAAATCAGTACACAAAGAACATAATTTGAACTTGCCTGATAATTAGGACACAATTAAGGACTACTGCAGTGGTACAATTTAAAATTTAACTCATTAAGTAATTAATTCATCATATTAAACGTAGTGGCATTTTAGTTTGCTCTTCCTAATTATGTATGTGACTGTCCAGTCTATTAAGTAACTTTTTATGGTTTATGCATTTTAATCCTATAATTTTACCAATTTGAAAACATCTACTGGAGCCTTTGCCAGACATAAGAATTAATGAAGTAATGAATTCACTTTCACAAGCCATTTAAAAGCCAGTTCTAACAATAGATAAGAAGGTCTAAAGGAGAAAGGAATCCATTTCTCATTTGGAAGAGCAATATCAATGAATAAGGCACCATTGAGAGTACACATTGAAAGGCCAAAAAAACAGGAAAGATGAGAAACTTATTTATGCTCCTGCATCATGAGATGCTTTATCTTGCTCTTTTATATAGAGGTAGAGGCATTCTTTGTTGAAAGCTTGGTTCTTTTGATTTTAGTCAAGGCTTTAGTATTCAGTTAAAGAATCCTGGGAGCTGAAGTTTCTTTGCCCACATGTGGAGCAGGGACTGGGATTCTGTCTCAGAAGGAGGATGTTCTGTTTTATTTTGGTGCTTGGTTGGGTTTTTTTTTTTCCTCCTCAGGATTTATTGCTGCAGCATTGAGAACCTGGTAAAAACCTCAGTAGAACACCTGTATAATTATTTGTGACAGATTCCACATAACTGTCTTTAATTTTAAAATCATTTTAGAATTTTGAGGCAGAGTGTATTTTGATACCATGTTTCTTCTATAATTTAAAAGATGTTATATTTGCAGGACAAACTAGTCTAAATGTAATCCATGTTTGCATGCTGAGTGTTTTAATTATACACAGTTACAATTTCTTAAATTGCATTTTTAAAAGTTTGTCAAGTAAAGATGTCCTAGGAGAGAATTAACCTCTTGCTGAGTAGTGCTGGGGTAGTGCAGACAGCATCTTCAAACACCTATTTGGGCATGTAATTCTGGTTTTGTCACTGAGACTACAGGTCAAAAAGTGTACACTTATACCTTAGCATCCAATGCTTCTTTCTACATCTGGAATAGTAATGTACTGTGGGAAAGACTCAATAACTTTTAATATTTATCTAGTTACTCAAATAATACTTTAATGCAATTATTTTCCATTTCCATTCAGCTGGGGATTATGAAAATTACGTACTTTGTTTTTTCATTATGTGCTTTTTTGATTGACTCAATGTATGAATGCATTTGTCAGCTGGAATATGAGTATCGTGCCTTATGCCTATCTCAGCCTTATTTTTAAGGAATCTCTGTCTTCTCTTTCAATCACACGAACGTCAAGTCTCAGAGGGGAGCACAAGACTCATGCTTCTGTGATTCATCACATGACCTCTTGCCACACTGCAGGCATCCTGCATAATCTCAGTACCCTTCTGTCAGCCCACGTGGATCTACTTGGGTAGAAGAGCTGGGTGAGAGGCAGAACAGGGTTCTGCAGAAACACAGAGGAAGCCTCAAGCCCTATCTTGCAGTTTGGTGCCTGCAGGACAGGGACATGTGTCTCGCCAACATGACCGAATACAGACACGTCTGCATCATCAGTGAACAGGATCGCCCATTCCCATTGTTGTGCTTAATGGATACAACTTCTACATTTGCTTCCAGTATACTTCAGAGAACTGCCTTTTGGGAAAGCCTGTCTTGTTGGTTGCCCCTTTAAAATAGAAATGAGCATTTAAATTCAATGCTTGCAAAAGAATACATCTATTCAGTTAAGATATCTCTTACAGAGACATGACCAATTGTGTGATGAGAAGAAACAGGAAGTTAAGCTGCGATTCTGTTCATCCAGAGACTTTGAGTATCTCTAGATACATCAGGCTTTACTTCCTGCTGGGTATTTGAATGGAGCAGTGTTCCGTGAAAACTACCCTCAGATGGAATATGCTGTGTATGCAGAGGGAAGTTTTGTTGTTCAGTCCTTTGTCTTTCTAGGAGATTTCTTTGACCTGCCTTTTAAAGGTAGTGTATCTTTCCAGTTTTTCCCAATTTAAATTGATTTTTTTGGGGTAGCCAGTCAAGGACCACTTTTTCTTTTGCCCTGCTTAGAGTGGGAAGGGGTATTGTATGCAAAAATCTATTTGTTACCTGTGTGCAGCAAGCCAATTATTACACACTTGAGAGAGTCATGGATTATTTATTTCAGAGCTGTGGAAGCCTCAGTGTCTGGTGGTGTTCCACAAATCAAGCACAGCAACTATCAAAACTTTTTACTGTTTATACACTTTAGTAAACTAAGTAATTAGTGTACATTGGCTACAAATTGCATAGTTCTCTTATTAATCAGTATTCGATCTTCTATCGGTTAATGATTCTCTAATTTCTTATGCTAATTACTCCGCATGCTTAGTCTTTCTCTTCTTTTGAGTTGGTGGGTTTCTTGTTCTAGTGGTTGCAAACTCCCCCTCCAGAATTACCTTTTAGGAAGTTAGAGCTGATTTCAGCACAGTTGCTGAGTTGGGTTTATTGGTTTCTTCCTTATCTTGGGAGTTCTGCCAGATGGTCTCTAAATTCTGCATTCTTTGTGTCCACTATCTGTGATTATCCTACTGCCCAAGGCTTGTTAAACTCCCCCCATGTCTGAGATCACTGAAGCATGTCCAGCTCTAACCCTTAACAAGGCAATTCTACCAACAAGTAATTTGTTTTTCTAACACATGGACTTCATATAGAGCTTGCTTGTTAGCTGCTTTCTGTTTCAGGGATTAAATCTCCCTACTTGTTGCTTAGGCTTGAAAGCATACAAAGATCAAACATCAAAGAACATTCTTTCTTTAAAAAAAATTTACATAGTCCATATTTTGCAACAGTGTTACCCTATCATATTTAACAAAGAGCCATAAAAATAAGAAATTAAATCTTAGAACATTGAAGCTGACTGTTATCTGTTTGCTTCAGCTCTTATTTGACTGGTCCAGCATATGTAAAAAATCATCTTTTAGAAGCAAACAGGATCTGTGAAACATCTGCATGATTTTCAGTAGCTTTAGGAGCAATGTGCAATGAGAGAAATTTCATGCGCTGTACCAATCAGTGAGATTCTAGGAATATTTGATGAAACTATTTTGTGTATTAGTTGAGACAGTTAAAAGACAATTCAGTGCCTTTTTTTTTTCTTTTTTAAAAAATATCATTCATTGAATGTATGCTTCAGAGACCTCCTACTTCATCAGCCACTTTCCTGTTATCTCAGTAACAACACCTGCAAAAAATGTCTTAAATATATTAAAAAATATCTTGAAAATATTATGGCTGACAGCATTTTCTGCCTAGGAGAAAAGAAGGGCTGTTTGTTTAACGAATTAAAGATTACATTTACCACCAACAGCCAAAGAGATGCTGCTATCTGTAGAAACATCTTGGTGAACAATCTCAGCTTTGAAACTGGTCCAAATGCAAATGGCTGAGTATAAAGTGTACCCTCTATTACAAAACATGGTTTCTTTTGATGAGGTGATCTACTTCTGAAAGTAAAAGAGATGATGAGTGTTCTGTTGGTATAACAGAAAATAGTTGTGAAATTGTAATGAGGGTTGAGCATGTTGATTTAGACATTTGATTTCCTCTGTGTTTCAAATCACTGTAATCTTCTGGGCAGACCATGCTGGTAGGACAACTTCAAAATTTATTAAGCATTTTGAGATAATCCACAGGCTATGCATTCAAAAATGTTAAATCATACCTCAGTTAAAGAGTGGGAAGAGAATATAATGCCCATTTGGAAGTCCTTTATTTGATGTTCTTGAGGTAAGCAAGGACCTTCTTTGGTGAGACCAATGTTCAAAAAAATGACATTGCAGTAAACAAACATAGAAGGCTTGTCTCCGGTAAGCCTTAATTTTATATTACTTATAGTGATTTCAAAGTAATATTTCATGCAAATTGTATATTTTATATGTGTATAAGACTATTACCTTGTAGTGGATGTGAAGGCTGCTTCTCTAGTGTGTAATGATGAATGATGATATTTATTGATCGCAATGGATATGATGATGATGGACTGTATTTTATGAAAATAATGGAATATAAAGAAGAAATGTATTGAAAGTTGAAAGGAAATGCAGAATTTAGAATTTAGTCTTCAAGCTGCTGGATTTTTTTATTTTAATGAGGTTTTGTTTTATGGCATTCAGTAAGAAAAACTTTAGATAGAGCAGAGGTTCAGGTGGCTTGATGCTGGGAATTCTCTGAATGATACATTGAATGTTGCCTAGATAGTGATTTATTTATTTCTTGATTATGTTCTTAAATGGAATAGAAGTAGTGATGCCACTAGTGGGATCCACTAAGGAAATCAGATTTTTAAAAATCAGTTTGTTGATACTATTTGTTAATAGAAATAAGAAATTAAATTATACGAAACTGTAATATTAAGCATTTCTTCTGTAAGTATGAAAGGCCCAATTCTTTTCTGGTGCAATTGATTACATTTTAGCAGCAGTAATGCCCATCTGCTTCTCAGGGTTTCTTGGCAACTTCAGTGCACTAAAAAGTATAAATGCTTTAAATGATATTACAAGTTGTATAATTTTGTTTTACCGAAGCCCTTATTGGAACACACTGTTCTAACAAAGTGTGACTAGTTATAATATGTATTTGTACTTTTTTTGTGAGTTTGGCGTGAAATTTTTTCAACATTTATGATTAAATAATAAATCTCTTAGAAGCTCTGGCACTCAACACAGAAAATTGAGCTGTTGTAGAATTCAGTATTAAATTGTAAAGTATTATTTCCTTGGGGTTGTGTCATTAAAAATTGGATTAATTTATTATCCAGGTAGACACTTATTGTAATTCTATTTATCCTGATGAAAAATCACATGATGGAAGGTTTTTGCTTTAGTTATTCTAATCTTCCCCTTTTTGCACTACTGATCCATAACTGTCATTTTGGTTGAAAACACAGGAAAATAATCTCAGAGTGAAAATTGGAGAAATATATATATATATATATATATATATATAAAAGGGACACTTTAAAATTAAAAGAACAAAACCAAACTACAGAAACTGAATTTGGCCTGGTAAAAAGAGTTTATGCTGCAGTTTGTTAACACTGTACATGTGTGTTTGATACTTCTGATTAGGGTAGAAGTTAGATGGTCCTGGTGTCATGAAGGAACAGAATAAGAGTCTACTGTGCTAAAAAAGGCGGTGTGGAAGCACGCAGAGGACCTAGTGTAAGAGTAATTGAAGATGACATTCTTTTCTAATTATCTCTGCTACTAGTTGTGTTGTAGGTTTTTGAATAAAAATGGGTAAAGACAGGAAGAAATTGCCCTGCTGCTGAGCAGGGAGAAAAGTTGCTAACAGGTGAAAGCAGGAAGATGAAAGCTTTGAATATCTTCTTTTTTGCATAAATCCATACTGACTAGATCCCCTCTGACTGAATAACTAACGTATTTTTAACAGCCTTTGGAAGTGGGTTCTGTTAGAGAATTCTGGAAACGTTATCGGTTTCAAATTTCCACTTACTTGAAGTAATGTTAGGGAGGAGAGAGCATCCTTCCTTGGTTGTTTCACTTTGCCTTAGGCAACTATTTGTCACAAATCATGGAGGTGAGGTACTGTGTGATCGACCATCAGTCAGAGTAAGTACAACCATTCTAATGTTGTGTAGGTAAATGATTACATAGGGGCCCTAGCCGTGGTGTGTTTGACTGTGTTTGTATGTTTGATGTTTAGACACCAGGAAGAATTTCTTCATGAGCAGGGTTGTTAAGCATTGGAGTGGTCTGCCCAGGGAGGCGATGCTCAAGAAATGACTGGACATGGCACTTAGTACTATGGTCTAGTTCACAAGGTGGTGATCAGTCAAAAGTTGGACTTGGTGGTCTTGGAGGTCTTTTCCAACCTAAATGATTCTGTGATTCTGTGAAGCTGTATGGATGTTATAGGTCCACAGGATTATTCAGGTTGTCAGAGTCTTCAGAAGGTTTCTAGTCCAGCCTATTGAGCAAAGCAAGGTCGGCTGTAGTCAGAGTTGTGCAGGGCTTTATCCAGTAGGAATCTCAGAGGTTCGCAGTGGCATAACCTACTGCACTGCCTGACTCATGGTGAAAATGTTTTTCCATATATCCAGCCTGAACCTCTCATTTCAATTTATTCCAGTTGTTTCTTGTCCTTCCCTCCATGCACATTGAATACCCTGGCTCAATCACCTGGATAACTTCCCCACAGGTACTGGCAGGCTGCTGTTAGGTCTCCCCCAAAGCCATCTCTTGTGCAGGTTAAACAAGTCTCATTCCCTCAGCCATTCCCACTCACAGGACAAATGCCCCAGCCCTCAGGCATCCTAGTGGCTCTGCTGAACTCGCTGCCATTTGCTGATCTGGGGGCCCAACCTAGTGCAGTATTCCAGATGTGATCTGAGCAGCTCTGAGGAAGCACAGCTAGCTCCTAAGCAACTTGCTGCCTGGCAAGGCCCCTGCTGCAGCCTGCATGCATCTTCATGGTGTGGATGAAAAGTGACATAGCATGCACATTGCAGTGAGATAGGGTTTAGATTAAACATGGAAGAAATAATTCTTATGTGAGAACAACCAAACATTTTGAGTAAACTCTCTAAAGACACTGGAGAGCCTCCGTCACTGAAGGTTTTCTACAACAAGCTAGAAAAACATCTTCCAGGAATGAAATTAGGAGTAGGTTAGTCTGCTTGGGAAGGAAAAAGGTCTAGATATTTATGTGAGGCTGGTTCGAGTTCTGTGGTTTCACAATACTCTGAACAGGATAAAAAGATCCCAACATTTTCTTTCTAAATATTATTAGCTGTTTGAATTAACGTTGTGTGAAATAATTATGCTTATATGAATGAATATAGCTCTACATACCATAAGCTTTAGAAATGAAAACAGAGGAAAATATTTAAGCATATGTTGTCACCATTTCTCTTCTGTATTCCATTTCAATCTGAAATATTAAAGTTCAGCGCTCATGCAAGGCTTGCCTTTTATATTTCTCACAGTTAGTGATACTGTTTCCATCTTTTCTTGTGGTATATAAAGTGTTACTGCATCACTGAAAGTTGAAAAAAATGTCTGAGGCAACTGGCAGTCCTGGAAAGGACCACTTGTAGTTCCTCACTGTTTCTCTTCATGGTCTACTTCTTAAAGACTTATTTCAGACTCAGATTGGTTATATTGTCATTTTATTAACTCTTCTTTGAGTTAATAACCTGTAATGTAGTGAGCATGATTTAAATTGTATTCATGCTTATAATAAAGAGTACAAGTATCACAGTGATCAAATAAAACCAAATTACATACTGGGCTTCTAGAAAACTGTGTGATTACCACATTTTAAAAATTTTATTACAAAGCAATAAAAAATAGATTTAAATTCTTAATAGAAAGTAGGCGAAATTACTCTTGTCATTTGTGTCCATTTAAGTGATAGACTTTAGATTATTTAGCACCAATAGTTGTACAAAAAATAGAATATACTCTATGTAGGAGTGAAAATTCATGGAGTTTTTCTCTGAAGAAGCAGAAATCTACCCTGGAAAGATTTCTTTTCCTCGTCATGGCTGCAACCAAAACTCAAATCAAAAGACTTCTGTCTTTTTGTGTGTATGTGTTCTGGTGCATCTTTTAAATGTAGTGAGGACCAGGATCACTGTGGCTTCCACAGCTTGCTTGAAATACATGCATTAATGGTTGTGTTTCCGTAAATGCTAACTGAAAATGGAACATAAGAATAAAAATATATTTAACACTTCATTACTTCCTCTGCTCCCCTGAGTTTTTAGAATGTTTTAGCTTGAAGAAACATTGATAGACATTGTTTCTGCTATACTTGTGTTCCCAGAAACACTTAAATATTACTATGTATGACAGCCTTCCTATTTGCCATTTGTTTGTTTGAAAGGGGCAAATGAATTAACAAAAAATATAATTCCTACATTTGGGGATTTAATAATTTTATGTACTTTGGACAAAGTCTTAAGAACTGCAAGGCTAAAGACATAATTCACTACTTACATAGGTGTTGTAGAATTGTCTTTGCGTGAATAATCATGCTGAACATGTATATACAATATATATTTATGTTTGTCTAATGATATATATTTTTCCTGAGTGTTCTGTTGATCATACAGAAAAAGTGAGGAATTCACATGAAGTATTAACACAGAATCCTATTAAAATACAAACTGAAACAAGTAGGAAGTAACTTCAGGATGCATTCTCTATTTACGCGTCTATTCCTGCAGAATTTAGACAAGTTGCTTATTTTGTTATGAATTAAGGAAATTAAGGCAGCTATTATCATGTGAGATTAATCCAATGAAACCCAGACAATATCTGTAGTAAAGCAAAATTGAAAAAAGCAAAATAGAAGGTCTGGTATCTGCTTTGTGCTGCTGTCTGATCTCTCCTCTTGTAACTGGAATCTGTAATTGGGTATAAATGAGAGACTGTTAGGACTGTAAATATGCTTTTCCTCTCTGACATGTTTCCTGGCTGTTGCTTGGTTACCAGTACTTTGCCACACATACGTGCAAGGTATTAGCTCATTCTTCTGTCTTCACTCTTTGAGCTTTAGTGAGGAGATGCATGATCAAAATTCATTATTTTCTCTGCCTCCAGCTATTAAGGGTTAAATGACTTATCCTAGGAGATTTAGAAGTGGTTATGCATAATTTATTAATTTCATATGGCAGAATGGGCTGTTCCACTATATATGTATGAGTCTTTCAGGGTAGTTTTGATTTTTTAAAATTTCATTTTAGGGTTTTTCCCCTTTTTTTAGAAAATAAAGTTCTTTACTAGTTGCAATGTAACAGACCAATGACTTACCATAAACTGTCATCATGACCTTTCCCAGTGATGATGATCTTTGCCATTTCCCCTCTGACTTATCCACAGTATATTCTTAATGTCAGGATCACTACAGAATGACATACAGTGTTTTAAATATTTCTGTTGTGTCTGTCACCATGGTACTTTAGCTTTCAACTAAGTGGAACAAGGGGGTAAAGAATGCAGGTTAATATGTTATTATATTTATTTAACTGCCTGATTTTAATTTTCCCCCCTATTTTTATGAATAGTCATGAAAGTAGGAAACTGAATTAAGGGATTGTCATTGAATAGATGAACACAAGAGTAGTCACATTCCCCCTATCTTGTCTCTTCCTCTCAAAAAGAAAGGATTAATATTTGATTTGTAAATTGTGTACCTGACTCAAGCAGGCAGAAGTGAAAAAAAGTTGAGGAAATTCTTTAATGTCAATTAAAGGTATGTTAATAGAATGATTATAACTTGAGCAGTCCAGAGTTTTTAAATGAGTCTTCAATGCATTGCACTGGGCTTTCTTAAAATATTTCTTTCTGTACATCTTAATATTGGTAGCCATTTTATAATTTCAATAATGTTAACTGATACGTTACAAATGTGCCATTTTACGGTAGTTTCTGAAGCAAGTATGGCTTAGGGTATCAGGTGTTGGAAGAGTAATGTCATGGTGGTATTCTCTCAAATATGTTCATTAATGAAAAGCATTTTCAGATAAGATTGAATATTTAGCTTTTTAGAGTACAAACTTCTTAGTCATTTAAAGAAGACAATGTCAGAGTGTAGTGCGGTACAATGGAAAAAGTAGTAGATCTTAATGTTACAACCTATTTTAGGGAATTAGTGCATCTCATATAAAAGTGATAGGAGTGTAAATATTTTATCTGTTTTGCATGGTTAAATTTTGTACATGGGCATATGTGAAAAATATTTAAAAGCTGAACCACACTTGCGAAAGTTGTTAGGCATGATTTCTTCATGTTATAAACTGTAAGAGTTCTCTTATTTCATAGTTTTCTTCTTTTGGAAGTTTGAATACAGATGTGTTTGACACTGTTTTCAAAAATTCATCCCATCTTGAGACTTTCAAGAAACCACTAGTAGTTAACTGCTCTTTTCCAAATTCTGTTTTCGAAGTTGTGCACCTCCTCATCTTTCATCCCCTAAAAACCTTGAATTGCTGAACTGATGGCGCTGGAAAAGTGAATGCAGAAAAAAGAACTTCAAACTCTTGGAGTATTTTCTTAATAGATACACTTCTTAAATCTGCTATTGTTGCGGAGGCACGGGTCTATCACACGCAGACCAATGTGATCGGTGAAAGCCGTTTATTACAGATCAGAAGGCTACTTATATACATCTTCTCTATATCTAAGCAGTAGATTGGTTACTAGCTACTTGTTTACACATCTAAACGAATCACTTAGAGCGATGGTGAGCTGTCATACAAACGCTGCTTCTGTTGGCTCTGCTAAGCTAATGCTGGATTGTGCACATTTCACTGCCCTGCCTATTAAGAACACCCAACATATCCCCCGTTTTCTTTTTGCACAAGCCAGGCCTGATTGGTGTACTTTTCTATCACTCTGTGAATTAGCATAGAGCAGCATTGCAAAGCACAGCAAAACAACATTTTGAAAGTTATTATCATCAAAAGCAACAACAACACTGTCTTACACAAATTCTTGAGCCCCTCAATGATTCTTCAGCTTTGAGCAACCTTTCTACTTTAACTCGTTACTATACGGTTACTTAAAATAATTTCTCTAGCAAGTACTACTTTAGCTAATTGAAACTGTGAAAACAATATACACCGTTGCTCTAAAGTCTCTGTCAAGCTCAAATCTTGATTAAAGAGTCTATGGTTTCTTCTGAACTCTGGTTCTTGATTCTGATCAGGTGAGCAGGTAATTGCTTTGAACCTGTTGGTGATAGAACACATGCATACTCCCTTCTCTAGGTTAACAGGTTACTTGAACTTTGTTATTGCGTGTTATTACACACTCAATTGTGGGTTTTGCATTATGAGCGAAGGTGATAAAGGCAACAGGTGCAACTACAGGTGCAATACATAAGAGAAAGAGAACAGTACTTCAAAAGTACACAGATTATTAACCATTTAGCTATTAGCTACTACCCAGAGTCTACAATCACTGGAGAGTCCCATTTTCCAGGTGAGACTTGAAGACCTTTCCCAGGCAAGGCTTTCAAGTTTACCTGAAAGGGGTTCCAGTTCTTATCAAGCTGAATTGGTGAGCCAAAATGACTCAATTGAAGTTTTAGGGTAGAAACATCTGGGATTAAAGATTCAGTACCCGATCAGCTTAGGGCCAGGGCTTGGCCAGAGCCTAGGCCTTGACTGAGAGGGTCTAAACCATCTAACAAGAAGCCTCTATTAATATCAGTTTTTTAAAACAATACACTTCTTACAGATAACTACACAGGGTTATGTGAAAATTTATCATTGTCAATTTAATTTTAACTAAATAATCAATGATACCATAAACAAACTACAAATAGTTGTGAACAAAGGAATACATATGTGTAGCATCAAATAATATCTTTTGGATAATGCTCTCTATAAAAGCTTAGTAAATTCATATCCTTACGTTAACAACACATCTAGAATTGTTAATACAGTAACAGTAACTGTTCTGAAAAAGTGAGATTATGTTTTCTACACATCTATGCATATATGACAGTAAAGCAAAATGAAAACAAGAAAGAAGCACTAAGCATCTTACAATTAATAATATTCATGATTTGAAATTGATGTTCATTCTTCTGTGTTACCTATAGAAGGTAAAGCTGCAAAGGTTGTTATAAATAGTCATCTTGATTGACTGATGTAGAACATTCAGAACCATAGGATTTGTGATGAAATTAAGGATTTGACAAATTGCATCTTCACTTACTTGTCTTACCAATTCTTTATCATGAACATTTCAGTTGACTTTATCTTATCTTTATAGCAAGGGAACTGTAAAGAAAAAGGACTGTAAAGAACTCTTTTCCCTGTTTCCCCCTTTGTTTTTTTTTTTTTTTTTTGTCTTGTTTTGCATGTTTTGACAGAACTTTAACTTCACTTAAAACTAAGGTAAATCTAACAGAGCTTAAAGTTAACATAATTGAAACTGAAGAGAAATTAATCTTCAACACTTAAAAAATAAGTTTTATCTCATAGGCACCTCTACCTAGATTTACATGCCGGCAAAATACAAATTAACACAGACAATTCACACACATGCACAAGGAAACAAAAGCAGACTTGATTTTGCTAAAGTTACCACGGGGCGAACTGACTTTTAGGCCACAAAATACTTTACGCAATTGGCCTCAGGATGCTACACTGCCAGTTCTGGCTTTGAGGGAGCAAGGTACACCCCTCTGCCAGCTGTTACAAATTCACTGAACAACAACACCACTCACAAACATGGAAATTGTCTTCACTCGACTACAAGTGTCTGTTTTCTCTTTTCTTTCTTTCTTTTAGAGATTACTAAAATTTAACTTCTTAATCGAACTGAAAATCAACAGACTTTACATAAATTTTGAACAACTTAAAGTTGACAGGTCTGAGCTACAAACTCGGAATACATTAAAAGATTCGAACAACGTTCTTAGTACATTTGCTGCAGCATACCTGTGGAAAGAAAAAACAAATCTTTTGAATTAGAGAAGTAGTCACTCTGGATGCCTTTGCAAGTGTTTAACTTTAAATCTACTAAACTAGATATAAGGTTAAGGGTACACTTCGAGAGTTTCAGATACAGCAGAATTCAACCTATTTTGACCTCTCCCGTATAAGAAACTACTGAAAACTCATCATACAGCAGTTAAACATCAGCGAATAGTATCAAGAAAAATAACTGAGTTGTAAATGAAATAGCAGCAACGTAGAACTTCGGAGGGTAGGATTTTTGTAGGATTAACCGGAAAGAAATTTAAAGTGTGGCAGATTTATAGTCGTGTTGAAAATGCCTGTTTAACAGTCAGTACTCCTCTGAGATAAGTGTAAGTTTACTAAGATGTTTTTGAGGTGCAGCTTTACTCACAGGGATGATAGTGTACATCTTGGAAAATTGCATCTAAAACCTGTTTAATTCGCAGATGGTAAGACAGCTTTCTGTAAATACAAATACAATAGGTTTGAGATGTAAAGACAACATCAAGGACATAATCATATAACACTGCCATGAGTCTGGACACGTGTCTTACTTAATGCTGTGGACGTATAGAACTGACACACGTATACAAGCACTGTGGCCTCTCTGCCATAAGGGCAAAGAGCATCAAGAACTCAGGTACTGAGCAGACAACTGAGTGAGTGTATTTTATGAGATAAGATCACATTGAGTCGCTTTTCTGGGCAATTAATGTACTTAAACTATTCTGATATTAAGTTCATGTGCAAGCTATAGGTGACAAGGAGGAACACGCACATTTGCATCTCTGAACAGCTGCACTAGCTGGAAATGTTGTCACATGTGTTTATGGGAAAACAGTCACATTTAAATTGTTTTATTAAAGCTTGTCGTCGTCGTCTTCCCGCTACCTTCGGCAGGGCCGAGGGTCGACGATGACCGCTCACCCCTTGAAGCCGGGCGCAGCAAAGAGAGTCGGGAGGGTCTTCTCGTAAAACAGAAAGTAGCTTTATTGGGTCACCCAAACGGGGTGCCTGCTCCTTCTGGGGGGAACGCAGAAGACAAGGAACCGAGGGGTCGTGCACGGGTTTATAAGGGGTACATAGCAGCCAATGGGATTTGGGGATAGGGGTGGTCCCGGGGTCCCGAGCCAACAGGGCTTTGACATAGGCCGATAGGCGGGGAGAACACCCAATCCAGAGCAGGGGAGCTTCGAGGCTTCTGGAAGGCAGGTGGGACAGACCCCATCTGTACGCCCCTGACTCCGCCCCACGGGGCTGGGACAGGTTGTCGGCACGTCGAGGTCCGCCCTTCAGGGTGGACTTTACACAGCTGTCTCTGCCTCCACGGTATCCTGGGATACCTGGCTGTTCCTCGCTGATGCAGAGGTAGGGAATCCTCCCTCCGCAAAAGCTGTGTATGCAAACAGGTAAAGCTAGCACTACACTTTTTACAGTAGAAAACCATGAGCTAATTATAGTCGATTCTCAAAAGTTTCTGCAGATAACAATTATGGATTTAAAGTTAATTGCCGTAGCTATACTGTGCTGTGTTTAACTATGTTTTAGTATTTGGGTTGTTCCAGGCAGCTCAAGGAATCTGAAGGCCAAACAGCAGGAGTCGTGCCAAGTTAGCTAGGGAGAAAACAAGATAAATTTTTTTCTGTGGGAAAAAACAAGTTTTATCAGAGTTGTAGATGTCTAGGAAAAACAGAAAAACCTGTAAAATTCCTTAAAGGAAAACGAAGGGGGTTGCTGCCTTAATTTAAGGCAGAATGTCGTAGTTCACATTCCAAGACTTTCAGAGCATAAAAGATACACATAAAACACTTTCTAAACCCTCTCATTTAACCAAGCTGTTATCATTACTGCTGTCTGGTTTTGAAAAGTTGGAAACAAAGTCAAAATACAACTCAGTTACACTAATTAAAAAGGCACTTTGAAGACTGGAAGCGGCAGGTAACTGCTGTTTCTTCTGTGCTGCTTCCCGAGATGGCTCTGCCAGGGTAACTGGACAGGTCGCACGGTCAGTAAAGTAGCTGCAGTGGGGGAGCTGTCAGCATGGGTTGTTGGGGGTCGAAGCTGTGAGCACCGCGCAGTTTCCGGGGGGAGAGATGTTAACTTCAAAGCAGATCTTCAAGCAGGGGAGAGGGTGAAGCAGCTCTAGTAGGTAGATTAAGAGGTATCGCTTGCAAGGTTTCTGCTAAATCTTGGATGGCAATTAAAAAATCAGTAGAGGTCAGTGGACCAGCCTCGACCTCCCCTTGAGAGGGGGATTGGGGACCAGCCTCTACGAGGCTGCGTCCTTGACCTTGGCAGCCTCCGGTGATGGGGGTGGCAGGGAGGGAGCTTCAGTTCACACCGGTTCTGAGGGTGCCGGGGGGGGCTTCAGTTCCCACCGGTTCCGAGGGTGGCAAGGAGGCGGGGGCGGGTTCGGCACTCACAAGGAAATGTCCAGCATAGCGGAAAAAAGACTGTTGGTAGGAAAGGCTTGCAGGGGCTCTCTGATTCCATAACATGTAAAACATCTACTGTGGTCTTCTGTAAAGGAACATACTTTGTTGCTTCCTTTGCTCCCTTGCCACCTGGAGCTACATTGTCCCAGAGCGCTTTTCTGGTCACCCCCCAGGTGCAGATCTCAAAAGTCACAGAGGCACCCGATATCAGTCTGTGCTCCCATGCCCAGCTAAAAAACTTTTCAAAGCCGAGGCATCATATTTCTGTACTCTCTTAGAGAGAATAAGTTGGAGGAGGTTTCGGACTACGTCCCGTTCGCCCAGCCCCATCTCCTCACTATGGCTGACTCACCTATTTTCGGTGAGATTTACGTCTTCTTGACGTGTTGCAGAGCTCTGTCTTGTTCATCCTGCACGGGACTGCAGGGAAACTTTAGGCCATTAATTACTTCATCCTGCAGGGAAAATTTAGGCCATTCATCCTGCCGGGGCTTGCAGGGAAATTCGACCACCTTCTCCGCACCCCCATGCACAAGCAATTCGTTACGAATTCATTCAGGCAAGTCGGGGTCACCATTATGTAGCGGGGGCACGGGTCTATCACATGCAGACCAATGTGATCGGTGAAAGCCGTTTATTACAGATCAGAAGGCTACTTATATACATCTTCTACTTCTCTATATCTAAGCAGTAGATTGGTTACTAGCTACTTGTTTACACATCTAAACGAATCACTTAGAGCGATGGTGAGCTGTCATACAAATGCTGCTTCTGTTGGCTCTGCTAAGCTAATGCTGGATTGTGCACATTTCACTGCCCTGCCTATTAAGAACACCCAACATGCTATAATGTATACTACACAGTAAAAAAATCCCATTTGTAAAGTGCTTGAATAAATGCATGCAAGAGGTCACTAAACCTCTTAGCATAACCAGACTATAAAAATATCAATAAAGTGCATTTTTTTTTCTGTTTTTCTATTCCTTTCTCTCTTTTTTTTTTCTTTTTTACGTGTCTCTTCAAATAATTTTAGCTGATGAGCTACTTCTCTTTGCCTAAACTTTATACTGCTATTGTTCTACTTTTCTTGTGGTTACATGTATTAGTGTAGGACCATAAGAAAGAATCCCTAATTAGGGCTTTTGGAATGAAAGACAATTTATCATAGGTGTGAAGCAATACTTGCACAGTGGACAAACTTGTTGGGTTTTCTATTTCTCTGTAGTGAAAAATGGTAAATGTTCAAGAACTTGAAGCATTGCAGAATGCACAGATGGAGTAGGGTTATGAAATTCCATTGCTATGCAAGACAAAAGGTTACCTTTTCTTCTCCAAGTAGATCTAGAAAGCTAGAAAATACTCTAAAATAAAATGAGATAATGTTTGAGCTGCCTTTTAGATTCTTGTTAGAATAAATTAAAGTAGAATGTTTTTTGGAGAAGAGGAAAGATGTCTTTTGTTGTGAATTTCTATTGCATCATATTAAAACTTTCAGTTGGGAAAAAAACTTTTCCCATTACTTATGGAGCAACCATAAAATATATTGTATTACTGTCTATTTGACATTTTTGATTAGATAGTATTTTCAAAAAAGGTAATAAATATAACAAGTGAATTTAGATAATCAAAGCAAGCTAGGTCTGATTCTGTTCCTTCTACTTCCCCCTCCCCCTATTTTAGGCATCTGCTTTAATGTTAGCACTGAAAAATGTAATGTAGATAAATGTATACATTAAAGTTTAAAATGCTTCTTTATGAGGTGGTTGCTTTAATACAGTTCCTTCTCTTCTTTCTGGAAGATTATCTGTATAATAGATGAACTGTGCCTGAATCTGATAACTTCTTTAAGAGCTACCTACTAAATTCTGATTTTTGGAGTATCACAATTTACTGCCTTAATAAAGAGAGGAAAAAAAAACCTCTTACATTGAACTACACAAATATCAATTTTACTTTTTTAATGAAACCCAATTATCTCTCTGCTTCAGTAAATCTGGTTTAAACTCTACATTCTTAAGGTGACACCAGTAGTAAAACCAGTAGTAAAAAAATATTTAATTCACACAGTAGACTTCCTGTATATCATGCTAACTAAGCTGTATATAGATACATCTATTTACTGTTTCTTAAGAGCCTGTCCATAGAGTCAAGTAGTGTAAAATAGTGAAAAATGAAGGGCACAGAAAAAAAAAAATCTGTTGCTTTCTTTATGTGGTATATAAAAGCAAAGATAGATGACTGTCCTGTGGAAGAAAGTAATTTGCAATAAAATGAAATAGTAATAAACGAAGTGTATTGAAAACCATAGGGTGTATAATAGGTTAGGTTATTTGGCTCCTTCCTATCGCTGTTCAGTTTGAGTGAGCTTCTTAGCTCAGGATCTGTGTCAGTTTAGACTATGACACCTACTGTTTGGTGGTTTGTATGCTGGAGTTGTCTTTCTGTGAATTGGACCAAGACCTGCTGGCTTATCTAGGTATGTGTTCTTGTGCAAGTTCAGTAGTGACAATTGTGGGAAGCCCAGTCTTGCATATGGAGTCATAAGAAATCAGGAAGTAAAACCTTAACTTTCAGCTTTTAATCCATTGATCTGCCTGGTCTCTCCATGCCAGAAGTTCCAGCATTATTACTGGCTTCTCATGATTTCTTCAGGGGTCTAATTAAGGAGTTTGCAAAGCATGGCATGCATTTCTTTGCATGTTAGATGACAAGAAAACTGCTTCAAGATTGTGTTTAAAAAATAAAAATTAAAGTTGCATGTTTTTAATGAGGAAATTAGAAGCAGTTCAGGTAATAGGTGCCCCATTCCCAGTTCTGTGTAGGAGTGAAGAGAAGCCATGGGCTGCCACTGCTTGTCACCCCTATGAGAGAAGAAGCAGAAGGAAAGTACCTCCTTCCCCAGGAGCATGGGCTACTTTAAAAATATGCCTAAAAGCCTGTGTAACTTTTAAACTCAAAACATTAATAATCTTTCATTATTCTTTTTGAATCATTTTAATGCATAAAGTCGTTCGGTACTAAAAGGTCAAATAGTGTAAAATTTCTACAAAAATTGCGAGTGTTTCCTCTTATATGACTTTAAATAGCCATTAGGGAATGAGAGTGTATCTTGATTAAAGGAACTGGAAGCAGGTATTGATTTGGAGCTTTATGACTATCTATGCAAGTATTGACATCTGCTGTTCTTTAATTGCTGTTGTTTATTCAATTATAACAAAATGATTGCTTGCTGCTAATCCTATATCAATATACTATGATTATCATATTAAATTTTGAGGGAGTTATGCTTAAGAAAATGAACTAGGTTAACTCTATTTAATAAAAACAATAAGATAAAAACCCCTCAGAAACTGTAGCTTGAGATGAAATAAACGCAGTAAGATAAAAAAATCCTCAGAAATAGTAGCTTGAGATGAATTTAACTTTTATTTAGAGTTCCTTGCTGTGCAGTTCTTAGAGGTCTCAAAATGCTGTCTCCAGTGGTTTTCAACAGTGAAATGCAGAATGTGACTTTAAAAGATGCCAAGTCAGCAGAGAGAAGAGCAGTTGGCCTGAAGGCAGGGGAGAGGCTAACGTTAACATTAAGGTGTCTTTCATTCCTCCAGTTCCTCAGTTTAGTTTCAGTATTCTCATTTGCGTTCAGGTAAACACTTGACTGAAATTTTGATCTTAATGGAATTGGAGAAGTAGGAAGTTCATGTTGTAGTTTTGATATTAATTTTTAGTGCTAGCTTTATCTTGAGGTTTTTGAACACATTTGCATGGCTGATCATGTTAAGAGTGACTGTATCCTAAAGACACAGATAGAGCAAGCCTTGTCTGTGCTACTCTGGTATTTTTAAAATGTTTCCTGGTGAATTTGTATTACCCAAACTTGGTATTTTGTATGTATCTAACTGTGTATGAGTGAAATTCCCTGAAAGTAGATTTAGTTTTTAACTTCTAACATGGTGTATATATCAGACGCTCCTTTTAAAGACTAAAGTAGAGAGATTTAAGATTAAACACTCCCTTCTGCAGCCATGAACATCAATGTTAATGATGGTAATAGCGGAAATAATCAGTGCTATTTCCTCTATCCCTTTTACAAGCTGAAGAAAAGAAATCTATGTCAGTAATCTGTTTCTATAATGCATTTTACAAACTAGTTTATTAGATGCAGTAGTACAAATAATCCTTTAAATATTATTACAGATTGAAGGACAGATTCTGTCACCTTCATTCATATTAAGTTATGCCTATTTTGCAAGCATTTTTGGTTTTTGTTGGGCTTCTGTAAGGGTAAAATTCCACTGAAGTCGAACCTGTTTCCCTTGATTTACTTGTATAGCTTTAAATTCATTGTACTATTTTATGCTCTCTCATTTAAGTACTTGTGTATAATTAATGGAAGTGTGAGTTTCTTAAAAAATACATTAATCTTATTTTCTGTGGTTGCCTTTCAGCTTGTTTCCATTCTCTTTTTCCCTAATAGATAATCTGTTTCTTCATTTACATGTAGAGGAATAGATTACGTATGTCAAAAAGCCTTGACAGTAAAAGTATCTGAAACGGGTACAAGAGGGTTATCAGACAGTCAGGTATGAACTGTAAATCAGTCATGTAGGGCAATAATATCACATTTTCTAGCTCTCCTCCCCATATTTTATTCAGTATTTGTTTATAAAAACATCTGTATGCTTCACAGTAGGATTCATTGGAAGGTAAATTCCTTTCTCTGAAGACCTAGGTGTTAGAAATGTAATATGCTGAATTTCCTACCAAACTCAGCTTGTAACTAGGAAGCACAATGTATAAAAACTAGAATAGAAAGTAAATGGAAATTAAGGCATCGGGAAAAATCAGTTGTTTTCCTGTGATTTAAGTGAAAATTTCTGACTTTCATACCCTAGTGATTTCATTTTGGCAAGTTATTAACATGAATAAGAGTATGTGAAAGACTGTGTAGTCAGTCCTAGATTTGACAGTGACAAGAAGTTCTTTAATAATTCTCTGAGATAATACCCTGAAAACAAAAAGGGTCTTTTCTTAAAGTTCTTAAAAATAGGTTTTCCCATGGGCAGGGAAACTACTAAATTTATTTTCTTTAGAGTTTGTTTTCACATATACTTTCCTCTGTTCCTAGCTTTCTTGATCTGGGCAGTTGTTGCTTTATGCTCTTGCTGGTTTAGACTTACAGATTTGCTGATTGCTATCCTGGTTGCTGCATTTTTTCAAATGAGTAAGAGGATGAGTTTTAATTGTCACTGCTTTGATAGACACATTCAAAGGCTCATCTTTACCTGGTGAATTTTGGTCACAAAATACGGACTTTCGTATGTTCAAAAGCTTCACCTGCTGTTACATTAAATTAGACTTAGTCACATAGATCAAAAGTTATGGGTAGATAGAAAAATGGTGTATCTCATAACCCATACTTCCTTAAGAATTAGTCTTATAAGTAAAAAAAAGAATTATGTCCCAAAATGTTTTTTTAAGTGCATTTTCTCATGGGCTTAATGTTACATTTTTTGCATGATCAGTTACAATTTGGTGGTTAACTATCCTTCTGATTTAGCCATTATATCATTTAGGAAAACAGAAGCACTTACTTCCTTTTGCTTATAGTTGTCCAGCTCAATTTCTGATTATCGGTACAAGAAATACCAAGGCTTTTCAATTCAGATATAGGAAACTGTGGATTTCTTTTTCCTTTTGATGTATTTATACATACATTGATGCATGGAGTGTTGGTGAGTGTAAGCTACATTTTTTTGGGAGACAAAGGAATGCACCAATGTCAGTGCAGAGGAAACGACAGAATTATTCTGTGGTTGAAAGTGAAGAGAGTTATTCCAGGGGGAAGTACAGTCTTGATAATTTGTGTTTGAGACTGCAGTTAGTAGAACAGGGAGCATCAAGGGAATTACTCAAGAAATTCACGTTACTGTGGCAAAAGTGAAATGTGCTATCTAGGATTTTTGAAGAGAGAGAGAAAAAAAAGCTGAAATACAAGTTTTGCTTAGAAGTGGGCCACACGTTTTCACTTTTTTGAGTAATGAAACAGGATGGTTTGTATCTATCCCTTACTGGAGGAAATGAGCTTTGCATCCTTGTATTGCATTTTTTTTGACAAATTCAACCTCAGAGATGATTGCTCACCTCTACCCTTTGTTTTGTATGGATTAGAATTTATGATTAAACTAATGCTATGTAGCCAGTTATGACTGAGTCCCTTGAAGAGAGGGTCTCAGTCTCTCTGGAGGTTTTGTTTTGGATGTCAGTCAGTGAACACCTGTTCAGTTAATGAAATTATGTCCTTGAAGTCTTGACTGTGGTCAGTGAGGCCACTGGACCTTTACACATGAAAAACTACAAAAGGGATACAATACAGAAAGATTGCTATCTTTAGCAAATATTTTATAAAGCTTCTGGTATTTGAAGAGTTGATAGGCTGTGAAATATAGACTTCATTAGGGAGTCTTTATAAGTATTAGGGCAAGATTATTGTGTAACAGCACAAGCACTTCACAGTACTTTGAGTTATAAATAGGTTTATCCATGCAGAGCCACAGAACTTCTGCAGCAACATAGATGCTATTATGCAATTTAACTTAGCCAATAAAAACCCGTATTTTAATAAGGATTTTCCAGATGTGGAGCATTTGTACTATGAAAGTGGAATACTTCAGGGTAAAGTGTTTTGAGAATATGTCAGCCTTTTAGAAAAAGTGTCTGTGCCAGCCTACACATATATAGTTAAACCTTTTTAATAATTGCTTTCTCCCATGAACCTCCTTGGCACTGAAATAAAAAAGAGCATGGTTAACCCTCATTAAAACAAATAGATTAATTTCTTATTAAAATGAAAGACCTTCTTTTAATCATTCAGCTTCATGCTATTTAGAAAAAGTTCAATTATTAAAAGCCTGTTGTAATTTAATGGACTAGAAAGACACTGTGCTTCGTGAAATTTTATGAAGTGCCATGGTTTTTCTTGATACGAAAATGTATTTCTCCAAGTATATAAGCTTTCATCTTATTTCTGGGTATCAATTTAAATCTTAAATTTAACCCATAATCTTCGAAAATTAAAATACCTTTTCTGTAAAGTGTTCATTAAAATAGTGGTATTTTCATGAGTATAAGTCTTGCAACTTCATGAGCAATGCTTCTTGTGAAATACTAGTGCACTGTACTTCCTTATTTATAAAAAATAGTAAACATAAACTGTAGATATCTCAATAAAGCAAAATGAACAAAAGGCAGGTGTTGGAGATGGTTAGACCTGTGCATATGTGGTTGCACACAGACATATTCCAAGAGGTCCAGGTGTGAGCCAGTTGCACTCCAGAAGCCATGTGAGCAAATGAAATATGTGGAGCCCCATGTTCAGTTTGAGTGTTGTTATTGCTTTGTTATCTTTTTTGTCTGCACACTGCTCTACCGTAATTTTGACTATAAATGCACAATCTTGGTTGTTTATTTTAATCTGAGGCTTAAATCAGAGGAAATAAAAATTACTTAACAGAAGACAAATGAAATTAATGTTTGCTGATGAATTTTACTTATGTCGTCTCAGTTTGCAGGATAAACCTGCTTTTCTATTCTGTGGACAGGGTTCATATGATTACACAATGCTTACTGCAGAAAAAGATCTCTGAGCTGTCTTATTTTCATGCTCTGATTAATCTTTGCTGCTGTTTTAGTTTGGGTAGAGAAATGAAGTGTTGAAGAGAATCTCACAGTAATTCCAAATGATTGTGATTTGGTTCATACTATGATTGTTTGGTTAATACAGACTTTCCTGGGTTTTAGAAATATTTCTCTATTCATAGAGAGCTCTTCACTGTAAACTTTTGATGAAAACTTAGTAAAGTTGTTTTAAGAATTACTAAGCTTTTCTTCCTAGTGTGTTCATCTTAAGAGAAAGAAACTATTTGTGGGAATAGGTGGTGTAGGCATGCTGTTCCTAAAACTGATGTACTTACCTTTCGGTTTCAGGATGTACTGATTTCAATGGGTTTGCTGTATTTGTTTACATATCTGAGGAAATTTGCACTGTGTTTTAATTTTGTATGAGACATATCTGTAGGTATGCAACTTTTGGTAGTTATTCAGTTGTTCTCTTATACAGAGATAGAAAGTCTAGTTTCTTCAGATGCATCGTTTTGAAAATAATTTCTGTGCAAGTTCTAGTCATTTTGATATAATCTTTACTGTGTTTTGAAGAGAAAAGCTAAGGAATACTGCAACAATGTTGATTTTTAATAGGAGGGTAATATTAATGTCAGTAAATTCTAGGCTATTTTAGAACAAGCATGGGATAGTTGTTTTTTAATTCATTGTTTTGATTGAACCATGGAGCTTCTCAAGCTAGCTGTGGGGCAAGAAAGCTGTTGAGTAACAAGTTTAATTGAAAAGGGAAAAACAGTTTTTGCAGAATGGAGAATTACCAAGCAAAACAATTTACAGACATTAGCTTAATTTCTGTATCATGTGTGTATATGCTGAAAACAAAAGTTCTATGTGCATTTATCTGAAATTTTCCAGAAAAGCACATACATGCAAAGTAAATTTTTTATGGATTAAAAACGTTTTTTTCTTTAAATTGAAGATTAGCATTAGTGAGACCAAGAGAGAGAGTTTTGGGTTTTTTGTCTTTCTACAGAATAAATCTCTCTAGTACCAAACTGATGCCACAGCTATGTATGTATTTCTTTTTAAGAACCATGATTACACAATCCCAGTTTGCCAAGAAATTCAGTGGCTCTACCCAGGAGGACATTTCCTGAGGTTCTGTTGGTAAAGACGCGCTATATTTTCATTCTAAAAGGCATGAGTGTACTTAAAACATATGTCATCTGCAAACTTCATGTCACGACATTTCTGTAACTAGAGCCATATTAGTTTTTTTTTCTTAAAAGTACTGGGCTGGATTTTTCTTTTAGTTGTATTTAATATGTTTAAAATTAATGTTGTAACCCATCTGATATTTTTGTTCTGATTACATAAGAAAAAATATCATTATTTGTAGTTTGAATGCAGTAAAAATGGTTTGCTTAACTCTTTGCTGATGGAAATGGTACATTTTCTTTAAGAGTAGTAGCTATTGTTGTTATAGCTTTTTGTAACAGTGCTCTCCTTGCTATGTTTTTTAATTCCCTTTTCCTCCCATTCATCCTTGGACATAGATCAACATTTTCAAATTCCAGTCCATGGCTACTCTGACCCAATTTTGTCAGAAAAATATATTCTTAAATATTTAAGAATAAATATTATTATAAATTATAATATAAATTTATATCTCTCTCACTGACAATTCATAAGTTAATGCATTTCTTTCAGGCTGAGGAAAAAGTTCTAGAAAGAGAGAAGTGATTGCCAATAGTTCTGCTCTTGTGTTTGCTGACCTCATCCCATGCAGGATACATGCAAGCTGATTTTTTATTTGTGCTTTGATGTTACAGCTTCAGCTTTGTAAATATTCTATATGCTTTCTTGGGAAAAAATTGCAGTCTGAATAATATCCTCAGTTTCAAAGCAAATGGGTTCTTAAATATTAGCAATTAACACTCTTCAGACATTCATTTCAAAGTCATTGAGCTTGTTGCAATTTTCTTTCTTCAGTTTTAGACAATTGTAGGACCTCATGTAAGGCTCTGCTCTTGAATGGAGCTAGTGTTCTGCTTTATCCTAGTTTATAATTTTGCTTCTCTGCTTCTGACAGTATTTATCCATTTCTTTTCTGCTGTGCCAGCTCTCATGCTCCTTGGAATCTGCTTGCTAAAATGACAGAAAGTTTAATTGACAAACAAAAAGGAAGTGCTTTTCTGATGGTTTAACAAAGTGTGTCAGCTCAGTAAGGATTCAGCATGAAGGAGGGTTTGCAGCACCTAGGGCCTGAGCAAGAGGGGGTGTGAGTGGGAGAGCCCTCAGAGCCAGCCGAAGGGAGAAGGGGATGGTTATAGAGCTATGGTGTGGAGGGGAGGAGGGATGAGTGGGACACATCCTTCTGACATGATTAAACAGTAGATTCTGTGCCAGAAACCTGGTGCTTACAAGTTCTACCTGTAGAGTAGCCACTGCAATTTATATACTTATGCCAGGTATTAAGGATGATACAGCATAGAATAGTGTAAAAAACCTTCTGCCATAAACTTCACACAGTAAATATTTATGATATAGGAAGTCAACTGGTATTTTTTAGAATAGAAGTGTAGAGTCATAGATATAACCATGTACTTCTGAAATGAAATGGTCTAAATTTTTGCTGGTAGCCAGAAGGAAAAATTGCCTAATATTTGTATTGTCTGATTGCTTCCTTCAGGTTTTGCTAAACGAAATGTTTTTTCCTTTTTATCTGCCTAAGAACGCTATCTAAAGATAACGGAGCTGAGGGATAACAGACATTCCCAAATGTCTGGGAATTTGTTTAGTTGTGGAAATGAAACTTCTGGACTGATTGAACAATGTTTTACTTGACGTAGATCCTTGTACATTTTTGTGCTCTTCTAAATGCAGCTGTCTTGAAGAATCATCTTACTCATTTTAAAATAAGACTTTAAAAAAAAAATTTATATTGTTGCTTAATTGCAATTTCTTAAACCTCTGTTTTCACTTTCAACTAGTGTGTTTATTTGGAATGTTATTCTTTTAATTCCAGATTGTATTCTGTGTTTCTGTTTTATATATGTTTGGGTGTCAGGCAGTAGTTGGTTTTTAACCTTTATTGAAACTTTCATTATATTCCTGCAGTTAAGTAGGAGTTTCAAAAGAAACCAAAACATTATTAGTAACAATTTTTGGTTTTATATTAACTTGAATCAAGTATTACAAAATATGCACTTGCAAAAATAGATGGAACAAATTACAAAGAATTCTAATAGATAATTGGTAGTTTTACTCCTATCCTTAATTTGTGACTTTTTGCTTTGTCAGTATTTAATAGATCTTTTGTATTGGTTATATATTAATTTTTGTTTCTTAATAATATCTGCCAAGGAGTGTTGTAAGTTACAGCAGAAAAATGCAAATAAGAAACACGATGCTAAGTAGAGTAGCGAGCCCTTATTAATGATACATTTATGTAGGAAGTACTTTAAAATGAAAAAGCAGTGATACAGCAATTTTTTGTCTTCGGGCTTGGAAAAAAAGGTTGTATCTACTTTTTGTCTTAGATGATTTTCAATATCCTATAAGAAATAACTAGAATATCTTGTAGGGTTTTCCATATATAAAAAAGACCATCATAGCTGCTTAGAGAGTCTGACCTTAGGAACTAAGCACTAATGGCCCACAGGGAGAAGAAATCAAGTCATGAACAGGGTTGGTTGTCGTAGTCTCAGACCGTGAAGTTCAGATTTCTGTTCTCAAAATTAATTTCTCTTTGACTGTCACTTCAGTGACAAAAGTATGTGAACTAAATTCTCTGATCCGTTATTCTTTTTGCTTGCTTCTCTCCAAGGACACAGTACCCTGAGATCAAAACTCCTGTTTTAACAGATACACTAGTTCTCTATGTTATGCCTAGATTTTAGAAGAAAATTATAGCTTATACTTAGGTGTCACATGCTTCAGGAATAGAAATAGATGCTGCTAAGACATTAGATTTCAATGGGTTCTGTTTAACAATGAGAAGTATTTTTTCCAGTAAAACAAAGTCACTACTACTTTTTTTTCAGTAAAACGCAAGACAGTAATATTGCATTCACTAACTGATAGAATGAAAAATACATGGAGTTTTTACATAATCCACTGTTCTTTCTATTTCTGGGGATGTAAAACATCTGTAAATGTAGCAGTCTTATTTGGGCTGGTGATAGAACAAAGTATAGCTACTTTTATTAAAGTGTTAATTATTGCATTTGTAGGCACTTGCACAAAACTGTGTTATTTCTTTCTCTCCTGTATCTACAAAGTGTGACAGTACCTGTCCAGAGAAACACATGTAAAATGTATCAGTATACAATTATGTAATGATCCTTTACTACTGGGATGTTCATTATGAGATTTCTGGGGCTACGTTCTCTAAGTGTTTAAAATCTACAAAGAATTCCAGGAAGATCACAACAGATCAGTTGGCACAGTGTTCCCCAGTGTTTTGGACTGAAGTTTGATCCTGACAATATCTGCTCTTCATAATGTTCTACTCCTAAGAAAAGTGGCCTCTATTACTCATAGAGAACCCCAATGAAGATCAAAGGAGTAAACAAGGCACAAAATGCACACACTGTCTGTTTCCAGCTGTTCTTTCTCTAATCTCATGAATGTGTCTCATTGAAAAGCTATTCAAAGAGAGAATAAGCCCTTATCATTGCAGCAGGCGTGGGATTTGTATCTTCTTATCTCAGATGAGGAGACTGCTACTTTGTGCTTTCAAAGAAAGGAGGTGAATTCAGCTGGAGGAATTGAATTATTTAATCTGCTGTGTTGTATTCACATTGGCCACTGTTTTATTTCCATTACCAGATTAAAAGCAATACCAGAGGTACCTACTTTTGTAAGTACCCATCCAGCCAGCAAAAAGCTTCTGATAACCTCACTGGGAAAGTGTTACAATACTGCATTAAGCAGTTGTACAGGATGCTGCTTTGACCTTTCAGTAGCAGGGAGAACATTTAGGGAACACTGCAGTGGCCCATGTGTGTTGTGCCAGGCTGTGCAGTTGTTCATATATGAAGATGACTGCCTTATGAAAGACGTTTCCTGTGAACGAATTCAAAGACAGCTCAAGGCAGTCATTGGTCTGGTACAAAAATCTCAAAGGTAGCAGAGGAAGCCTGGAAACACTGTAGATAAAGAGGATTTCCTTTTTTTTTTCTTTTGGGTAGCCTCTTACAAAGACCTTTTGACTATGTCTGTCCTGTAAAATTTATGGCCACAGTTCTGGGCTCACAGAAGCATGAATAAATGCACCATTGATGGATGCCAGACTGCACTGTGAAATCAAGTTTGCAGTTTCCAGTATGAACTTGGCCACCTTTAAAGTTATGTTACCTCTTACAGACATGTAGCACCTCATGCAATAGCTTTTTTCATTATTTATTTATAGACGTGGAAGAAGCAAAAGGAATCTACAATCCAGATAAGTGCATCGTAGAGGAGCTGCATAGAGGGCTTTTTCCAGAGAGCAACACTTTCTGGAATTTTGGAAGATAAGCTTAGTACAGAGTCATGTTTTTATGATCAAATCAGATGATACATGCTTTTTTACCTTGAGTTATTACTGTCAAGTAAACTAAAATTGCTTAAAGCTGGCCTAGCAATTTTATCTTTCCTAGTTATTTGAAATATGTACGATCTATATGCTTGATTTTCAGGACATACCTGATGACAGATGCTGAAGGAAGCAAATTGATTTACTATAACCAGAAAAATTTTGCTCGGTATAGTTCTCTCCAGCTGATAGTCATTCACATTTTCAGGTTAATTTACAGCAGCATTGTACAGAGGACATAACATTTCTCGTTATACCAAAGTGATAAGAGT
Source organism: Acanthiza pusilla (assembly GCA_036630365.1). Lineage (NCBI taxonomy): Eukaryota > Metazoa > Chordata > Aves > Passeriformes > Acanthizidae > Acanthiza > Acanthiza pusilla. The sequence continues at coordinate 799,317 of JAXCHO010000078.1, forward strand.
GAATTCATGAATCTGGCTCTTCCCTAAAGACATCTCATTCATCTGGTAACCATGGTCACTTCTACATCTTTTCATTAAAGATACTTCCCTTATATCACTGAAGAAAAAAAGTCTTTTTTAAAAACTCAGTTACTGAAGTTGGTGTTAATTGACCTATTGAACTATACCTCAGTTTTCTTCCATACATCCTATGGTAACTAAGAATAGGTTTGGCATTTTTATTAGAACAAAAAATTTAGAGCACGTTCCTTGGTTGTTTGTTTTTGTTAAGGGTTGTTGTAAGCAACCACCACCTCCCAACAGCTCCTGGGGGATTCCTTCTGCTCCGCCCAGAGACCCTGGGGTCTGTCCAGCTCAGGCTGATGGATGTGGCAGTTCCTTTCCCATTTGCAGGTTCAAGCAATAGTGAGGATATGTCTGGCTTTACACTAGTCTGGCGATTTCTATCTCCTTTTTATTATCCTGCTTAGAAAGTCTCACAGTGAAATGTACACATGAAAAGCACGAAGATTGCTCATGAATTCAGTAGGTGGTGGCATTTTCCAAAGTTTCCTAGTGTGCATTTTGACAGTCATAGAAAGAGAGCTTGTTTCTAAGAGGATCAATTGCCAAACAGTTTAATATTCTATTGAACTTAATATATGCAAGTGAGAATGATAATATTTTTCAAATATATATTTTAGATGTGAGCAATTTTTAGCCTGTATGTCTTCATTTTTATAGAACCAGAGTAGCACGGCTTTTTCAAAGTTAAGAGTGTATATATTTGTGTTTCTTTACCATTTTTTTCAGGTGTAGTACTGATAAATTACTAATCGTGGATGTTGTGCTACTATACAGTGTAAAAAAAACATTTTTCAAAGCACAACACTCTGTTGATCACTAAGTAAAGTAGTATCACAACCCACTGTACCTTACTTCCTCCTGACATTTGTCCTGAATATTTCCCCACCACAACCTTTGAGGGTGTAGGAATAGATAAGTTTTAGTTTCAAATGTGTCTAGAAGTATGTGACCTTTCCAAATGCTGTTTTTTCCCTTATCCCTCCAATGGTTGCTAATTCTTAGTTCTGAGTCATCCATCAAAACCAGCCTTGCAGTATGTCTCGTTTCTTCAGTGACTCATCGTGGATTCAGTGTAAGGTAACAGAGCTGCAGCCGGCAGCTTAGAGCAGCTCACCTTTCAAAACCAAATCTGAATAAAATGCAAGTGAGCTTTGACAGTTCAAGTATATTTTTAATTGGATTTTCAGAGAACCCTCCATACCCCCATATGAAATTTAAAATTTGATTATTGCACCCTGGAGAGGTAGTCCATAGGACCCATGACTGAAAACCATGAATACTGAGTTCTCTGAGTAAAGAAATTAGGAATGGATAAAAATGTGTTTGGCTGAATTGAAACTCAGCCTTGAAATTTCATTTTTATTTTTTTAAACTTAAATCTCATTTTATATAGATAGATAGTTTGATTGATATATTATTCTAATCTTTGTATTGTCACTTTTTGGTAGTGAATTGAACTTCTGCTCTATTCTGAGTGTTTTCTAATCAGTGTGAAAAAGTATTCTGCCCTGAGAGGGCTCAGCCACCTAGCTGCAGTTTGCTGTCATATTCTCAAACGGAAGGAACTGTAGAAGTTTGTATAGGAAATACGCATTTCACTGTCACTCTCAGAGTTGGTATTTCTGAAGGCTGTGTGTTATGCTACCAGTTGAGGCCTAAGTGACCTCGTTGTAATCCTGAAAATTTGATTGATTCTGATTCTTGTCTGAATCAGGCTCTGAAGCTTAAAAGCAAAATGAACAAAGGTATTTTACAAATGTTAATTAAAAAAAAAAAAAGAAGTGGTGACCAAAAGCAGAAGAGGTATTAAAACCCTGAATGTATGTTTAGAAAAAAGGTCATTCATTTTTCATCTGTGGGAAAACACATGCACAAGAGCAATATCTTGGTGAATGCTTTTTCTCTTATTCTATGAACACTGTTATTTTTATTTTTTACATATGTATCATTAAAATTTGTAGTTGTTAAACATCTCTTACCTATTCTAAGCACATTTTTATTGTCTGCTAATCCTTGTTCTCAGATTGCTAACTGAGCAAAATTAATATACCCAATAAGGCAGGCTGACTGAAAGCATTAAAAAAGGGAAGAAACAAAGGAAAAAAAAGAAAACAAAAGAAAACAATAAAAAAAAGAGAATAATTTTGAAACTCCTGTATACAAAAGAAAAATGTTGTAACCTTTTGTTTTGAAATACACGTTCAGAATTAAATCAAACACTGGGAACAATGTGTGATAAATGTCATGCATATTTCTGTGCACAATGAATAGCAATACAATTTGAAAAGGCAGAGCAGAGAGTAAAGACTACTTTCTGCATGGTGCACAGATCAATTCCTGCTAAAGTAAAAAGTTCATTGGTTAGCACCTGCTTGTTATGTTCCATGTAGTCTAAGGGGACTTAAAATACCACAATCATGGTCAGAAATCTGAAATAATAGATTTAAACAAGGTTAAAAGATAAAAGAAACCCCATAAACAGGGCTAGAACAAGCAGGGTGGTAGATGAATGAAAAGGCAGGGGAGGCCTTAGCATGACATTAAAATAAATCATGATGTAATGTCCTCAGGGGCCAAAGTTGTGCAAACCATTTAAAAAAAAATTCTATAGAAATATATAAGAGAAAAAAAAAACTACAGATAAACGACAGAAAGCAAATATGGCTAGAGAATAGCTGTGAAACAGATGATTTTTCAGTTTAGTCATCTTAATATTACCGGATATGTCACAGTCTTCAATGTCTTAAAACTAGAATTTTTATATTGCTATGATGCTATTTAATAGTATGTCAATACTGTGATGGAAAATAGAATCTTCAAATTAATATTTCAAAATCAACATTAAAGTGCACATTTCAATTTTCTGCTCTTTGGATACAGAAGATCATTAAATAAAAATCAATACTTTTCCATTTTTCAGACCTGCAAAACACTGTGTATCGGTGGTAAATACATAGCCCAGATGGTATTTGTCATCCAGAAAACTGTAATTCTCCACTCTGTACTAACAATTCTCATTTCTTAATTTGTGGGAGAGCTGAAGGTCTTGTCACTACCATAAAGGAGAACTTGCATAAGAAGGCTACAAGATGTGTTGCTAAGGGGCATCGTAAGCTATAGAATGTGGAATGTTCAACACAAAGGCACAATAGCAGAGGTTAGCATGAGGAGTACTGGTGTTTTCACTGGAGCTAACCCAATCTTTATTTGCTTATGATAAATTTGGTAGAAAAACCCTCAAGGCACCTGATGCAAAAGATAAGCAGAAGCTCGTATGTGGCTACAATTTCCTTTTAACATGGCACAAAGAATTGTAGATAGTAAGTAATTATTTTTCTCCTTTTTTTCACTTTGCAGAAGAACTAATTTGTTTTAAGATGGATTTTGAAACTTTGCATTATCCATTCTTCCGTAGCAATGGAAAAACTCCACTGTAGATAATCATAACTTTTTTAAAAGCACATTTTTGCTAATTTAGACCAAGAATGTAGCGGCTTTCTAAGCCTTTGATAAGGCAAATCCAGTATGCTGTTTCCTTGTATTTCTCACCCGGAGTGCATATTTACCAATCTGCTGTTAATTTTAATTTGATGTTCAGAACTCTCTGATAGGTCAATCCACTATCTTTGGAGAGTTATGAGTAACTTGCACACACAAAGAAATGTTTTCCAAGCTCTTGCATGCTTATAGAACTGGAGCTTTACTAGATTTACTATTTGCTAATTATAATGCTTGTAATTTTATTCACATTTCAGAAGAAAAACTCCTGTCTTGCTTTCTGAAGCTACTGCTCTTAACTTGTTTCATTGAACAAAAAAATCTTGCAAGCTCATGTTAGTACTATGGCTTGTCATATCTTGCAGAACCCCTCAAAAATGCAAGAAAGCCAAGCCTCGTACTCACTGTATCGAACTGCTTGAATATTTTTAGTCCTGCACATTTGTGTATAATTTATGAATACTTTTGAAAGATAGTCCCATAGACAGAGCATAATGTACCACCTACATGAATAGTGAATTGTGCGTATGGGAAAGATCATACTAATTTGGATGAGATGATATTAAAAATAGTCAGAACAGCATCATAAAGAATATTTATTAATCATATAATTATATTCTTTGCTGTAAATGTTCTGTCAAATAAAGAGTAAGGAATCAAATTGTAGTATTAAGAAAAATCTAGATTTTTTTAAATTATAATTTCTAATAATGCAAGGAGGTGTCAAATAGTGTGTGTGCTTACCATTCAAAATTAAAATGCCTTTAAATGCTCAAAATGGAAGGTTGAATAGTCAACTGTCAAATCTATTGCCAACTTTTATGATTTATCTGCTATAAAAATTGGAGGAAGTGGGACAGAGAAAGGGAAGTTTTCTGGAGTTTGTGTGGCATGTAAGGACTACAGATATGAGATTTTTTTCTGTAATTATGTCAATTAGTGGTTATTATTGTAATTAAAAGCTAGCAAGCTGGTTAAAATAAAGTATTTATTAAGTTTGTTCATATATTTGCTCTAAGATTACTGTAGTGGGAGTTTTGGGGTTCTTTTTTTAAAAATAGATTTTTTGTGGGTGGAAGTACAATGTGGAATAAAAGGGACTTGTTTTATATATTCCTACATTTTCTGGACAAGTAAGCTATGTAATGAATTTTGAAGTTTTCAGACCAAATATTCTGATAGCCTACTTACAGAAAACAATAGTCATCCTAGTGTAAATTTCTGCAATTTAACTACTCTTAGCCACCTAAGAGCAGTTTTATCTAACTGCATGACAGGTATAAAGTTCTCTTAAATGGAAAAATGCAAGAATAAATCTGGTCTAATGAATAGAGTGATGGCCTCACCTCCCAGATACGATACAGCAATATATTTGTCTGCTGTTTACACAGGAGCTATAATAAATAATAAATCTAATAAAGAATTTTTGGGAGGAACTTTCCTTAAATAGGACAAGGTGAAGAACCTAGGCCAGTAAGTGCCATTCTGCAACTTAGCAAAAGATATTAATGTGCAATTTCTGTTATTCTTTCTTGTAGCTAGCATGACACAAGGTATCTAAACAACAGTAGTAGTTTTATTGTGTTCTTTTAACAGATATATTTTACTTAAACTTTAATTAGGAAGAGCTTTCAGGTTCCTAACAGAATTGAGTTAGAGTCATCTACCAGAAAAATTGGTAGCTTAAAGGTAGAGCACTCTACAAAGTTTAGGCCAACAACTGAGTTTTGTATCGAAGCTTTCTAATAACCACTGATCTAGATAGTATTTGTCAAAGTTTGAGAACTCATTTGGTTTTATATAGTAGGACAACTGTTATATTTGGATTTGGAAACACTGTAAAAATTGATCTTTCTGTGTAATTTAAAAAAATTAAAACCTCCTTAGTAAAAAGCAGTTTTGTCATTCATTATGGGATATATTTTTTAGCTACTCAAAATATCAAATCTTAGCAGGATAGGATGATGAATTACTTGCAAGCTGTATGGTCTAAAGTATGAATGAAGGGTGCTGTTTCAGCTTTAACCTCACTTCTGTTTAAAACTAAACTGTTCATCCAAGCTTTTCTTTTGCTTTCAGAGTGATTGTGTGAGCTTAGAGGTATCATTTGCCCCAAGGACTCAAGGCAGTAATTTTGCTTACTGGAATGCATAGGAGTGAATCCCTCTCCCCTCTTCCTCATCCTCCAATGCCCTTTCTCTATGGCTGCCACACAGTGGTTCCTGTCAACAGGCAGGGCAAACCAGGGATCTTTTGGGATGACTGGCTTTCATTCTGATTGAATGTTGTTCCTCTTGGACTCTTTTCATGATGTCTCTCCTCACAAGCCAGAATGTAAGACTACCTTGTGCCAGCAAATGCAAATGGATTCCTCTTTTAAGTTCTGCAGTTTGATGTTATGCAAATCTTTCTTTGTGGGTGGGAACCTTGCCATTTCTTTTTTTCTTCCAGTGTTGAATTTCAGCACTGCTTCCTGCTATGGACATGTGCTCTACTGACATTAGTTGCTTATATGGTGTTGGAGAAAACAGGGTCTCCACAAAGGGCCAGATCATTAGTTCCCTTAACCCGTCAGTCTGTGGGGATCAAAACTCTTCTGTTAAGCCACTTTTTCCTCTGTTGGATCCAGGCTTATCAAAATATATGAGTTCTCTCCCTTTTACCCAAAGGAGTTTTCTGGCCCTACCCCTAGGAACAATCACAGATTTCATTGGTCTTGTGTATTTATGCAGTAATTAAGCTTCATTTTTAAGTTATGCAGCAATCTTTTTTTTTCAGCCTTCTGGAGTGATACTGCTCAAAAAACAGTGTGCTCTGTGGATTTATATACTTTGTCTAATATTGCAAGCTGGCTGCAGTGACATTTAAAAATCACTAAGTATGTTATAAATTAGTGGCCTGAAAAAAATGACACCAGAAAATGTCATAAAGCATCAGGAAAAATGTAAATATTTAAGGTGACTAGCTTAAACTTAATGAAAAGTTTAAGCTTAACCCATGGGGAAATCAGTAACTTTAACCTTAAATATAATTTTATTGTTTATTCAGTAAAAAGTGAATAATGGGGGAAATGGGATTGGTACTTATGAATAACCAGGCTACTGTAGTTGAGTGAAATTTTGAATATGCTTTTTTGTTCAATGCAGTTTGGTTTAATATTTTGCATTTTTTCAGCATTCTAGAAGCTATAATAAGTCATTAATAAAATCACATGTGAAAAATAGTGATAAATTTAAGGAAATGTGGAAAAAATAGAAAACACAAACTTGCATTGACTTGAAAGAACACTTAGCTACAGATTAAAGATAAAATTGTGAATTGCTTACTTTTCCTCCTTATTTTTCTTGCAAAAAGATAGCCATTTAATAGAAGGTAGAGCCCTATAAGTAAAAGAACCCTAGCTATTTGCTTTAGCTTAGGGTTGGTTCTACTGAAGTAGACCCAAGTCCATCTGGAGACCCCTGAGATAAGGCACCTGAATGTACTATATTATATTCTACTTTCCCAAATACTTTCTTGACCTGCAACAGTTTATGTCTGAGGGACTTGCTGAGCCAGATGTGCAATCCTTGTGTTTAGAAATGGTTATCCTATATCCCTCATTGCATGTTGTGCTGTGTGCACCATCTGGGGCATGGAGTCCCATAACCCAGCTTCAAGTTATAAAGATTTGCCACTTTTTATTGGTTTTGAGTCTATTACCTGCTGAGTTAATTTGCTGCTTCTAGGTGAGAAGAGGCAATGGGCAGTTAGTCCCCATCTGCCTTTTTTATGCCTTTCATGTTTTTAGATCTCTGTCATGTTCCCTTGGCTCCCTTCCTTTGGCTTAAGTTAGTAAATTGCTTCCGATCCAAAATCTGTTCTATGCCTTTTCTAATGTTGTTACATTTTTTGAGACTGGGCTTGGGAAACCCAGGCTCTGCACCATATTCAAGGTGATTCATGATAGTGGTGTAATGATGTTCTCCGTGTTGTTCACTCCTGCCTTTTTAAGAATCCAAAGAGTTTGCTCCTTTGCACACTCTGTAGCACTGAGATTCTGATTCAGAATGGTGTTTGTCAACTCTAATCTTTCTTTAAAAATTACTGCATTTTTGCATTTTTGGTGTTGAGCTTCATTTGACATTGTAAAATCTACCTTCTCAGTCTTATGGAGTTCTTACGTCGTACTTCACAGCCTACCTTCATCTGCACTAACACAAAAAGTTTGGTATCATCATCAAATTTTGTTACTTCATTTTTCTCTTTTTTTCTCTTTTGTTTTAATTGAGAGAAGAGATGAAACAGCTACGACTCCAGAGAATTGCAATAGTTGTTTCTTTTAAGGTGAAAATTGACAATTTACTCTTTCTTCCTTCTTTAAGGCAATTATTTATTCATACCCAGCCTCCTCTTCTTTTTGCTGCTCTCAAGTCTTGGATGGGAAAGGGAGCAGGATGTCAGTGAGAGCTTTTGGAAATGCATGTAAATTATATGAACTAGATCCTGCTTATGTGCATGATGTTTTGCTTCTTTCAAGAATTTGTCTTAGGTCATGCAGCAGAGCTTCACATGCTGTATTGACTCTTCCCCAAAATACTGTTTATTTGCATAGCCATTAAATTTCTTATATTTTCTACTTAATTTGTCCATCAAATACATTGAGCTGGTATTGCATTGTCTTCTCCAGTTTCCTTTTCACTGTTCCCAGTATTCTTGAGCTGTCATTTAGCTCTTTAAAGCTTTAAAGGCTTAAAGGCATTCCAGTTTCTTCTGTCTTATTTCTTAGTCATCTGGTATTCATACAGAAGCAAGTGTGCTACTGTTTGTTTTTCTGAATCTCTTTCAGTATAATTTTATTTGTTTGGTTTTCCTGACTCTTGTAAGCCTTTTCTTTAGCTTTTAATAAAAAGATTTGTTTTGGGGGATTTTTTGTGTGTGTGTGTGGTTATTTTTTTGTTTTGAACGGTTGTGTTTTGGCATTTGTTGGCTTCACCCTGCTCCTCACTTGAAAAATTGGTATCTGTCCTTGATTTCAATAGGCTGCAGTTCCTCTGTGTTAAATTAGTTCTGCTCTTCCTGAACAGACACCCTTTGTTCCAGAACCAGCATTAGTTTCCAAAGATCCTTCCTTCTCACTCCTTTATCTGTGACACATTTTAAATTTTGAAGACATCATTTAGCCTTGCTCAGATAATCCTGCTGTTAGGTCAGATTCACGTGTTTTTATTTTAAAGTGTGACTAGCAGTACTGTGTAGTTGTGCTAGGAAAATAATTTAGAATATTGTTCGTTTTGAATCTGGTTGCAAATATCCTTTATAGTTTGCAGTGTAGCTACAAATATCTTTGACATCAGTATCGTATGGAGATAAGCTGAAAGAGTTGGGGGATTTCAGCCTGGGGAAGAGAAGGTTCTAGGGAAACCTCATACCACCTTCCAGTACCTAAAGAGGGATAAAAAAGAGATTATGATTTTTAAAAGTGGATTTAGAGTATTGTATTTGCACTTGCAGCACTTCCTTATAGTCATGGAAATCTTAGAAGGGTCATGTTAAATTCCTTTTTTCTCCCCTTCAATGGGAAATTTCATTTCTAAGACTACAGAGTATTTTTCCTCTGTCTTCAGTAATGTTTTATGTGGTTGAGAGAGTTTTAAATTAACAAAATCATTCCACTGATATAATTTTTCCTACTGAAAACTGGTTTTCTTCATTGTTTTCTAATTTTAGACTTTAAATTTCACAAATGAGAAAATATTTATTATAGGTTACAGATAGGATGTGCTTAATTCAGCTATTCAATGAATAATTGCATGAAAAGATAACTGGGCTAATGAAAAAATGAAAGACAAATTTTATTTAAATAAGTTGATTTAGCTTTGTGATACGTTCAAGTAGTAGGAAAGCATGGTGGTTTAGATCTGCTGTTTTCATAATAATTTCACATTTTAAACAATAAACAATATTAAGGCTTATTATGACTCTTACCAAAGACCATGTATGAGGTTTACTTGAATGCATTATTTTCAGCTACTCTGTATTTGAAGGCCAAATTATACTGGTAGGTAACATAAAAATTATTCACATGAAGAAAAGTATTTTTTAATGTTGAAAGGAACTCAGAGTTATTGCAAGAGGTTTGATTACTATTCATGGCATGAAAGGAGGTTATTTCCAGGGTAAAGGAATTTGTGAAATGATAATTGGTTAGACTAACATTCTCATTGACCTAATTTGCATTAAATATGCTACTGTGAATTGTAGTTATGCTTTTCCATTTGAAAGGTGTGCTTTGTTAACTTATTTAAAGAGCCTAATTAAACTACAGTTTAAGTCATACCCTTTAATTCAGCAATACTGAGGATCTGTGATTACCAACTTCATGAGTGTGGAGAATCATAAACCAGTTCTTGATCCCAGTGTATTTTCCTGATGAAGTAGGTTGATTTCGTTAGTTTACATCTGATCATTCTCAGGTACTGAAAGCATTTAACTAATCATTTGGTTTAGTTTTACTCCTTTATTAGAGTAGAGAGAACAATTTCCTCTGTGATGCAGTGTGAGCAGTAACTAGAGCAGTCTTGGGGATTTTGGAAGGAAGTACCTATGCCTTTGTTCTAGTAGTAGGAAGACTTTGAGGACCATTTTGTTTTCAGCAGGACTTCTTTACATATGTAACTAAATAGAGCCTTTAAAATATGAGCTGTTAAAACACAAATTTGCACATTTTCATACACATTTTAAGATCAGGAGACTGTATTTCTTTGGTTTTCAGAATTAGTTATTATGTATTAGCAGTACTTTAGATATTTTGAAACAGAGGCATTTATTTCTTCTTGCACTGTGTGCAATGAAGAGGAAGGTGCCTTTGTCAGTAGTGAGACAGCTCTGAGTGCTCAAGTGTTTGCATTTGCAGATGGAGGCAAAAAGATGTAGGGTCTTGTTTTTTCACACTGCTAAGCATACCTAGCCATCATGGAAGCTGGTGTTTGTAATGTATGAACTGAATATTTGTAAAATAAGCCACCTTACTAGATATCTAATTGTTAATGTCAGTTATCAGTTTTAATTATTGGCATGTGTACTGGTTGACAATGGCTGTTTTCAAAGTAGTGATCTCTGGAGACCCTGAACATAAACCAAAACAGAACTGATCAGGCCAGGTTGTATATCAGCACAATACTGCTGAGCCATGTTGGATTAAGCAAATGAAAACAGAGAAATGCATATTCAAGCTGACACAGTAATGGCCTTAAATATCCATACAAATATTCAGCTGAGAAGGTCACTTTCTTGCTGTAATGGTTCTGAAAATCATGATGGTGGACATGCCAGGTATACAATGTTGCTAGTATATGAGTATATTTGCATACCCAATGACTCTGCGTGAAATGGAATGATCAGAAATGCACTTTACATACTAAACAAATTTTTAAAATTCACTGCCAATAAATTTTAAATTCCACCTGAAGGATGATTAGGTCTCTCTCATTATTTGGCAAAGAAATATGCCAATTACTATGCCATTTTGCTGCTTATTCGTTTTGTTTGCAAAACAGAAGCCATCTGATGCTTGCAGTATTGAGTAAAATTGCTGAAAGGTTGCACTTTCCCACATTTTGGGACAGGCAGACAATGTAAAAGCCAATTTTGAGAAAGCAGATTATACATTCAGATTTTGTCTGTGGGATTAAGGGCATGGTTCAGGAGCTGTCAAAGGTATGAATGGCAGTTAGGATGTGGAGAACCAACTGAAAGCTAGATTATCAATTGTTGGTGAAGCCATTGAAAACTTCTCTAGAGCATTCATTCTCTTTTAGAGAGAGCTGTTGCTTCTCAACCAACTGCTGGAATAAATCACAGTGACTTACTGGTGCTCACAGAATGGGTCAGATTGGAAGGAACCACAGTGGGTCTCTGGCTCAGCCTCCCTGCTCAGGCAGGGTCATCCTGGAGCACATGGCACAGGATTGCAACCACATGGTTCTTAAATATCTCCAGTGAGGGAGATTCCACAACCTCTCTGGACAATCTGTTCTAGTGCTCAGTACAGCAAAGAAGTTCTTCCTCATGTTCAGGTGTGTTGGAGGTTGGGGGAGGGAAGTGGAATTTTTACCATTCTATTGCTAGGCTAATAACGATCGGGGCCATTTACTCTCACAAAAGAGACAAAGACTTTAGCTGGGTGGCACTGGAACAAGAGATGGCAAGACTTGATAATGACACACTCGCTCGCTGCTCTCGGGAGGAGAGAACAGTGGAAGAGACGTCTCTCTGTTTCTGGCTGGGACTGCAGGAAAAGAAAAGCCTGGCTCTGTGCTAGTTTTTCTCTGCCTGCTGGGTGAGTTCTTGCTTTGAGGGGAAGGGCACGGGACCCCGATCCTCTCGTCCCCTCCGGGAGGGTGCATCTACCAGCTGCACTGAGCGGAGCGGGACCCCTGCCTGCCACCACCCCGCGGCCTGCCTGCCGCTGCTCCGCACCCTGCCTGCCCCAACTGCGGAGTTTCCTGCTGCCTCCTCTGCTGGCTGGCCCAGGTGGGCTGACCCGGCTGCTCCATCGCCCGGCTCTGGGCTCTCTGCTGCGCCCCCGTCCATCTGCGCTCCACCCTGATCCAGCCCGTCCGCCATTACGCGCGCCACAGCGCCATCTGCAGCTTCCCGGGAGTCATCGCACCTGCCCTGCTGGTCTAGGAGCCCAGCAGCGCCCCTGCTGGCCGTGACTGTGACTGCACCAAATGGGAAAGTGCCTGACAGCCCAGGGACATTTGCCACTGAGTTTTTTTGTGTTTGTTATTGTTTTTTCTTATCTTGTTTACTGTTTTTATTACTGATTGTTTACCTCATTCTAGATACTAGTAAAAACTCTTATTCCTTTTCCCATACCTTTGCCTGAGAGCCCTTGATTCTAAAGTTACAATAATTCGGAGGGAAGGGGGTTCACATTTTCTGCTCTAAGGAAGGTTCCCACCTTCCTTAGCAGACACCTGTCTATCAAACGAAGACAAGGTGGAACTTCCTGTGCATCAGTTTCTGCCCACTGCCTCTTGTCCTATTGCTTGGAACCACCAAGAAGAGCCTGAATTCATCATCTGACACCCTCCCTTCAGACACTGATAGACAGTGGTGAGGTCTCTCAGTTGTCTTTTCTTGAGGCTGAACAGATCCAGCTCCATCAGCCTTTGTCAAAACAGAGACTCTCCAGACCCTTGACCAACTTAGTAGCTCTGCAATTCTCAGAATCAAATTTCATCTCCTTTATATAATAATTCAACATGGGTTTTTTTTAATACTTAAATTGCAGTCTTAGAAGCAACATCTTAGCTTTCTCTTACTCTATACCTTTGGCCACCATCTTGCAACTCTAATCTTTTGTGTTTCCTCTGTCACAGACCTTACTGAGTTTTTCAACTTGCTGGAATTCTTCTATGTTTTTTTCAGTAAATAAATGTGTAGGTCTGTCTTTTGCAACACAGCATGATGCTGCAATAAAAATATCATGTTTCAAGCGAAATGATAATCCAACATCTCTTTATAGTAAGAGAGTTTCTGCTGGCTTGATGGAATGTGATATGTTAGAAAATCCTGTAATTAAGATTATGTATTTAAATTAATTAGTCCTGTTTAAGGGTTTCTTTTAATTCAGTCCTTCTTGCATATGAACTGGAATTTGGGGTTTGGGCATTTTTTTGATGATGTGCCTGGAGGAGGACCAGTTCAAGGAAGAGAGCGAATATAGCTACCAGACAATGGAAGTCTTTATTTGGCTTGTACAAAGTGGTATTTTAGTGTATTTATTATAATCCATTTTTGAAATATTTGCACATTGGTAAGAGAATGTCTCTCTGCAAAACTTTCAAAGCTGTTCATAAGGAACTTGCTCTGTGAATACTGTGTGTATTCGTAGTATGTTGTCCAAATTGGACTTTTGAATGAAAATCTTGCATGTTGAAGTGGCATCTAACACCTCATAATTCAGTTTTGTGTTTGTTGTCCCTTTTTCGTACTGTTTTTCTATAGGCAATTAATTTCTTATAGAAGTTTGGCATAAATAAGTTCAATATTGTGAATACAAGCAGCGTTAATAGTAAATAAAAGTTTATTGAAAAGGGGAGATTTATTTATTGAATTTACTTCTTTAGGCTTGGGAACTTCAGAAAAAACTTATTCTTGTTTTAAATAAATATATTTTTTATTTCTTTAGGAGATTCCTTCACACAGTTTCGATTTGCTGACGAGAAAGAATGGGATAAAGAAAGTGTATGCCATAAGCAGGTAACAGAATTGTCATTCAAATTGTTTCATACAGATAATCACCTGGGACAGAATATCTAGGCAGTTTTGCCTTCAGCTACAAATGGTTAATACAATAATAGCACTCTTTATTCTTTTCTCTAATGCTTGAGGCTCTTGTTGGGCCTTGTCCTTTTTTTTTCTGCTGAAGACTAATCAAAGCAGCAGGCTAGGTTTTTAAGTAATATTAGGAGGAAAGAAAAAGAAAGCCATCCAGTGAAGAGAAAATAAGGGACTGTCTCCTTGCTTTACTGACGTAGGAATTCAGCCTTCCTTTTTCAGCTCTATTCAAGTGAAAAGTGTTTAGTAAAATGACTATAACAACACCTGTAGGAGTATATTCATATATTGGACTATGAAGCATTCTAGTTCCTTCAAATTAACAGTTCCTATCCTCTGGTTGAAACTTCATGCCCTAAATAATTAGGGCACCAACTAGATTATTTGTGTATGAACTTTTTACGCTTGAATAAAAAGGAGCACAGAAATAGAAGTCTCCTGTTTTCTCTATCAGGATACCTTTTTAAGTGTCTCAATCTCTGTCTTCCTCATGCAAGTCACCTAAATTTTTGCAAAATGTAGCTTTTGTCTTCAGGCTTTTCTTAAAATCGTTGTGAAACTCTGCTTGAATGTTTCTTGTAACATCCACATATATTCAGATTTTAAAGATTTGCTATTTATTTTCTAAAATATTCCAATAATTCTTGCCGGGGAAGTGATATTTATAGAGTGGCAAAGTCAAATTAAAACAAGGAAATAAACGCAAATGCAGGATTTGTTTAAACCACCACGTGTTGCCTCAGTCGAACGCAGCATTTCAGTGACTATTTTTTCTTATCAGTTCTTCCACTTCTAGTGTGCAGGATGATGTCAGCATCCCAAATATTAAGTTGTTCATCATTTCCTCAGAGGCTTGGCATTATAGCATTTAGGTGGTTAGAACACATTAATTAATTCCTGAATGGCTAAAGCCATTGTGAGCAGACTGAAGCTGCATGTTGTCACCATTCCTTTCCTTTGATTTCTTATTTCAATCCAGAATCCTGTCCCAGATGGTTTCATGGCATTATCTAATTTTTTCACATTGTCTTTGGTCTTCAGCATGATGTCTCCTTTTTGTTTCTGACTTGTCTTTCTTTTCCCTGAAAGCCAGATCCAAGTCTAATTTTCATCCTAGATACCATTTGTCAAATTCCTGGCCTTTGCCTCTTAGCTCACCTGTTTCTAGTTCTTTGCCTGTCTACACACTATGTACAGGATTAGAGAATTTAAGCTGAAGTAAATTGCTTATGATGAAACAGAATAAAGCAGAAAAGACATAAACATAGTTGCAGAATGATTAGATACTTCTCATTCCCTGTCTTTTGTAGAAAGCAATGGCAAAGCATCAGTTTCAAATGTGGAATGAAAATGTCACAGTGACATCAATAAAAAATATATCAGTTTGTTAAGAATACTGTCATTTCTACAAAAAATAGATTTGTATTTGTTCCACTGTATATTGATAAAATGAAATAAAAATGTTTCATAACATGATCTGCAACTGAAAAATCAAACAGGTATTATTCGTTTGGATTTACCAGTAGAAAATGGCAATTCCAGCAACAAACTATGCCTCAACTTTATTTTTGAACAAGTAACTATATGTGCGAGGATGAGTTCATAATTTATTAAATACTGCTTTGACCCCTTTGCTTTTTATTAAAACACTACTTTTAGAGAAATCTCTACTTAGATAATAAATTCCTTCTGTTATTTCTCAAAACTCCCCTTTTCCTTTATCCTCAACCTTTCCTCCTCTTCCCTATCTCCACTTTTTTACATTCATTTGCAATGTTCGTTCATGTTAATATATTTGCAAGTATACATAGCTCTTCCAAAATGCACTTAAATGTTATTCAGTTGTACTTTTTAGATTTTTTTGTGTTACTGGATTCATATAATTTCCTTGTCTTTTGCAACTGTGCAGAAGCCATATTTGATCATTAATATCTGTCAATATAACTGGATTTTCTGAAGATCTAGTTCATTGTTGGGCAACAAGAATGATTTGATGAAGACTTTGTGAGGTTATTTGCACCAGTGAATCATCTTTGATGTTGTAAAATAAAGTTCTCAGTAAAGAACTTAGAAAAATTCTTGCATCAGATATTTGTTTGGTCGTTTTATTCTCATTACTGGATACCAGAACCTGAATTTGGATACAAGAAACTGTTAAATCAACTGTATTCTTTCTTTTTTAAATTAATTTTAGTTTTGTGAATATGCTGTCAGAACACACTATGTCTTTGATGATTATTCTTGCTATATGTGCAGGTGTTAAAAGCCAGCCTATTGACTGGCTTTTGGAAGCAGTGTGAATTTCTTTGACAAATCTCTTGATATGGCACAAAACGCTCCTAATGTGTGAGTATTTGGATTTCCAAATGTCTGTGCCAGTCTACATCATATTGAGAGGGACAAATTTTTGTCCAGCTAAGTGAGATTTGGAAGCAACTTCTCTACTTCCATGAAAATGAGGGTACAGACTGAGCTGAAGCATTTTGTTGTCAGATTTTAAAATATATGATGGATTATGATGATCAGATTATCCTTCTCATCTGTGGTGAATGTGCTCAGAATGTTTTGCTGTACTCTGAGCTTGAAATCTGTTGTGGGTCCATTATGTGTTTTTATTGCTGGTCCAAGTTTGTTTTCAAAAAAGGGTCAAGAGAAAAGGAAACTTCAGGACCTGTCACAGTAATAAATTGTCATGTAGCAGCAGTAGCATATCTTTCTTGAGTGCCATTTTAGATGTGTTTGTAACTATATAATTTGTTGCTTTTGTTAATTGTGGAAGGTTGGGGGAGGGAGCAGGGGGCAAGAGGAATTTTTTCCCATTCTGTTGCTAAGCAACTAATGACCGGTCTTTAAGGGCCATCTACGCTCACAAAGGAGACAAAGCCTTTGGCTGCCAGGCGGGGGGAACTAGAGATTGGAGATTTGATAACAGCACACTCACTCGCCCGGAGTTCTTGGAGGAGGGAGCACGGGGAAAAGGCGGCTCTGCTCTTTTGGCTGCAACTGCAGAAAAGGCCCGGTCTTGCACTAGGTTTTCTCTGCCTGCTGGGTGAGTCCTTGCTTTGGGGGGAAGGTCACGGGACTCCGATCCTCTCGTCCCCTCCGGGAGGGCATCTACCAGCCGCGCCGCCGCGGAGCGGGACCCCCCTGCCTGCCACCACCCCGCAGCCTGCCTGCCGCTGCTCGGCACCCTGCCTGCCCCAACTGCGGAGTTTCCTGCCGCCTCCTCTGCTGGCTGGCCCCGGTGGGCTGACCCGGCTGCTCCATCTCCCGGTTCTGGGCTCTCTGCTGCGTCCCTGTCCATCTGGGCTCCACCCGGCTCCAACCCGTCCGCCATTACACGTGTGGCACAGATCCAACCTCGCGGCACAGCGCCATCTGCAGCTTCCCGGGAGTCATCGCACCTGCCCTGCTGGTCTAGGAGCCCAACAGCGCCCCTGCTGGCCGTGACCGTGACTGCACCGAACGGGAAAGTGCCTGACAAACCCAGGGACATTTGCCACTAAGTTTTGTTTGGTTTTGTTTACTGTTTTTTTACCTTGTTTACTGTTTCTTTGTTACTGATTGTTTACCTCATTATAGATACTAGTAAAAAACTCTTATTCCTTTTCCCATACCTTTGCCTGAGAGCCCTTAATTTTAAAGTTATAATAATTCGGAGGGAAGGGGATTCACATTCTCTGTTCTAAGGAAGGTTCCCACCTTCCTTAGCAGACACCTGTCTATCAAACGAAGACATTAATCAAAACATTTTAAAAGATAGGGAAGTATAAAAAGGTCCATTTAGGCATTAGAAACAATTTAGCTACACAGGAGCTACATGGAGTGATTGCTTAGGAAATAGTAGCAACTCAGTAAAGAATGGCATTTCACGTTGCATGAAAGCTTCACAGTTTAAAAGATGTTTCAGCTGAAAAAGCTTCTGACATTGTCAACTTCCTGAACTATTTCTTACTTTGGAATTTCAAGGTATTGTCCAAGTAGCATTCTATTTATACCTCGTTTTTTAACCTTAAGTGACTATTTGAATTTTGGGTGTTTATATGTTATTATTTTGCCCAGATGCTTCATAAAAGTGTATTTAAAACTATTAGTTTGTGTATTTCATTATAGTTCTTGAATGTTTGGAACAGGGGAATGTAATAGATTAAAATTTTTAGGGGTTTTGTTGGTGGATTTTTTTATGTTTGGCTGGTTGGGGTTTTTTTCTCAAATGTACTATGTGTTGGATTGTATTTCAGTTCTCTGCACTTTCTGTTGACTGCCAGTCTTTGGTCCAGGCTCTTCAGGAATTGCCTCTACATCTGAGGTTGAATGTACCTGCTGACCTTGTGCAGGTAATGCTGTGAAATTTCACAAGAAAATGCAAGTATTTTAAGAGAGACAATGTGTGCAAGAATTATTAGTCTTCAAGCATAAGTAGAATGTATTATATAAGTAAATACATTCCTTTAGACTGGCATGTCAAGTGGCCTGTAATGCATGATAGCCCTCTATCAACACATTTTGTGTGCTTATTTGGCTTTACACAAAATGCTTGGATGTGCAGCATAGGAGATTTGAAACCAGGTATAAGAGTGTTTGACATGGAATGATTGCACTGTCTTTGTGTTTGCTTCTCTTGTTGGCAGCTGTGAAAAGCTTGCACCAAAATTTTCTAAGTGCTTTCACATTCTACCTGCTAATTATTTTAATTGTGATTTAATCTTCTCCATAGCTAATCTCAACATACATGTTTTTTTCCAGGAATCAGTCTTAATAGGTAAAACTGTCAATTGTACAGGTGAAGAAAATGTCATTTATGCTCCAGTGGTGGGAGGAGGGAGGTGGCAACCATATTAATAAAGTGTTCCTTCAAATAGTGAAAAAAACCCAACTAATGTAAGGGGAAAAGAGCCAGTGAAACTTAAATGTATATATAGGCAAAGGAAATCTCTTTAGGCTGAAGAAGGCTTGGTTTAGATTAGATTTCAGGAAGAAGTTCTTTACTGTAAGAGTGGTGAGGCACTGGAACAGCTTTCCTAGAGAAGCTATGGACTCCCCATCCCTGGAAGTGTTCAAGGCCAGGTTGGATGAGGCTTTGAGCCATCTGGTCTAGAGGAAGGTTCCCTGCCCTGGCAGGGGGCTTGGAACTAGGTGATCTTTAAGGTCCATTCCAAACCAAGCCATTCTATGATTCTACCAGTATCTGTGTTAGCATACAATCTCATGTTCTGTAATAAGGGATAAAAGGAGCTTGTATTTTGCATTTGCTTTTATAAAAGTATCAATATTACTTTTACTTCTGAATTGAATTCTGCTCTACCTTCTTAAGTTACCAAATACAGCAAGTATGAATTATAATCCAAATTAGAATAGTAATAATAGATTTGTGATCATTATAAGATCTCAAGTCCTTTCTTGTTCTCTTAGTCATCAACACCTCTAGAGATCCCACAGATGAAATCTAAAATTTTTGAAGATGGGAAGAAGAGAGAGCAGCTATTTCGACAGTTTCCAGCTCAAAGTGAAACCATGTTGGTCTCCCATCCTGTTGGTAATTCTGTTGCTCCATCAGAACCTGGAAACAAAAATGGTTCTAGGGCAAATGAAAGAGAATCATTTCAAAGAGTCCATCCACTATCAAATCAAGACACTGATCATTTGGATGAAGAACTAGATCTTCTCCTGACTCTAGAGGCTCCCATTAATACAGAAAATAGACCTGCATCAGGTACATTATCCTGCAGCATATCAACTGAGAAAGATGTGAAAATGGATTGCAAGGAAAATGGTAAGTTTTTCTCCCCAGCACGCCCTTATTTAATTTCCATTCCTCTCTCTTTTGGTGATGTTTTTGAATTTTTGATTAGCCAGTCAACAATACTGCTATCATCATCTCTGTCACACTGCATGTCATTTATCTGGGGCTGTGTTCTGACCCATTTGTTTATTTGTTTTAATTCCTCACTAAACTGAAGTTTCACCATTGTCAGTTCACCTTAAACATTAAGTGAAATTCTTCTGCAAAACGGCATTGGGTTTTACGATTTAGCAAAAATTTAAATTTAAAAAAAAAGTATACTGCTAGGGAATTTTACTGCAGGGAAGATAAAGTATTTGTGTAACTTCATCAGCCCTTAGTTCACTGTGCTACTAATGTACAGAAGAATTGACAGCTATTTCTGATGGCTTCTCCTAAATGCTACTTTCAAACTTTACTAGCATTGATTCTACAAAAGTAAGTTTAGCATGGAAACTATTTTTGGAATACAACTCACTGTTCTTCAAGCAGGAGAGATTGTGTTTAAATACAGTCAGTTGTGCATTAAGAGCAAAACAATGCAGGACAGAGGTAGTATAGAATTGTTTCCAGATTATCAAGTCTGTTCTTTTCACTTTTCCAGAGCCTTTGAAAGTAGATATGCCTGAAGAGAAGAGCACATCATCCCAGCAACAGCAAAGTACATCCAAAGATGTTACTGAAGAAGAGCTTGAAGATTGGCTGGACAGCATGATTGCCTGAAGCTCACATTTCTTCATATGAATAATTGAATGTAGCAAACATTATGTAGAAAGTTGAATCTTTCTTTAGCTTCTTTTTATTTCCTTTCCCTGTATGCCAAATGCCTGGGTTTTTTTGCTGGCACTTTTGCTGGTTGCAATTATGTGCAACCAAAATTAATTTAGATGAGATTGAAAATTGTTGAAAACTAATGGTATTACTGGAAAGGTCTAAAATTTGTGATGAAATTAGAGTTTTCTTTGCTAAAGAAATAGGCTACAGTGCACAGAGTAAACAGTTACTTAATCTTGTACTTGCTTGACAGTCCTTAAAATAAAGATGTGTATGAACAATGAATACATGTGTTTTTAGTCACCACTGTCACAAAACTCCATATTGTAGAAAAATGGGAAAGATGACAGCAACAGTAGTATTTGGTTTATAATACTTTATTGCAGTGGGCACTTTTTATTAGAAGAAAAAAAATGCATAATCCTAGCAACTTCTACTTGCAGGTGACCATAGAGCATTCTTTAATCTTGGCCTAAGATTTAAATTGTGTTCATTTTGATACAGTGTATGTCTTTTAACAGCAGCATATAATAAGCTGTCATTGAAGGTAGTATATAAACAAACTTCAAGTGCAATTTGATACAGAAAGACAGGAAAGCAATACAGTTAATGGGTCTGTTCATCTAGAACACTAACAGAAATAAAAAGTTTGCATAGCTATGTCTACAGAGGTTTTAAGGCACTTTAATGTTTCAAGGTTGACAAAGTGTTTGAAAATGATTTCTTTTTAACTGCTTTAAAGCTTTTCAAACTGTATCTTAATACATTCACTAGCAAATACTGTGGGGAAAAACTGGACAGCAGTTAGTTGAACTATTTTTTCTGAGGTATGGCCTCTGATGTTCAAGTTCTTCAATGTCAAATGTGCAATTAAGATGCCTTTTAGCCCTTTCAACTGTACTGCCAAACACCAGGTTAATGATGTGGTTAAAAAGTTGGTATAATTTTAGGCCGTATTTGAACTGGAAGGCTTAAATTAATCTGGCATAGTTTTTTCTGATTAAAATTCCAACAGAAGATCTGTTTCATATGTGGTAGGTACAAAAACCCTCTGAAATAGTGTCAAATTTTATGTGTGTCTTGAAGTTTAAAGACATTTAAAGCAAATAAAAGCTGTGAAATTACACCATGAAAAGAATAGGATTTTTTTTTTTTTTTTGTATACTGGATCTTAGCTGTTCATGAATAAATAATTTCTTTTGTGATATTAGCCAAGTTGATCCTCATACTGTTTTCGGAAGCAGTCCCCTGCTGGGAAGAAATCCCAACATCTTTCTTGGTACATCTTCCACACAAATGATTCCTGAAAATGAGAAAGAGTATTTTATTTAACAGTCACAGTGCAGTTAGTGCTGTAGATAAACTTTTAACAATAACCACGTACTGTGCCTGTTACCATGGAGTAGAACTGTAAAGACACTGGAACTCAAAAGATTGTAACTCAATTATGTTTATAAAAGTTTTATACTTCTCTTGATTCAGTACTACTGACATTTAAGCTCTATTAGTAAAATATCTAAGTATAAATTAATCAATCTATTTATATCAGAGCAAACTTGTTCATAAATCTGTATATAAGCAAATGTGTTTTGCATTGAATGGAAGACAAAGGTACTTTTGTAGTATTTGCCTGAGCGTCCTATTAGAGATAAGATATAATTAAGTCCTATATTTTTTTCTTATTTGCTTAACATTTAGGGCTTAACAATGCTAAACATATGGACACCCAAATACCTATCTACATATATATATATATATTTTGACTATAAATATAGTTGCTTAACTACTGAAGCCTTTTGGGAATAATTACACCTGGTGCATTTGAGATTTTCTTTTCCAAGATAAGATAACTAATAACTGACTTCTGACAGAGTTGATTGCTGGGTGAAACAGCACAATACAACATCCCCCCCCTCCCTTTTGTTTTAACCCTTCTGTTCTTTCTCTGGCAGTAGGCTCTTGGGGAGAGTGGCATCATCCCCACTTCTCAGTGGTACATCAGTTCCACCTGCTGGTACACAGCAACAAGGCTCGAGAAGATAAAAAAGTGGAAAGATAAACTTAAGAAAAACCATTTCGTTTCTACTCACCTGGCCAGTATGCTCAGTTTCATCCTTGTTAATTAGATACATTAAGAAGAACCTGAAACAAGCACATGAAGTGGGTATTAAAGCAGGAGACGTAACAGCTCTCTACCTGACCTTTTCTAGTCTGGGCTATGTGAGGAAGACTATGCCAACCAGCAAAACAACAACACTTGAGGCATCTAAAGTGCTTATTTTAAGGGAAAAAAATTCTGTCCTGAAGCATGTCTCCTGTGGAAGTGCTAACAGACAAAAAAGCTGTAGAAGTAAAAAAATGCAGTTTAGCATTTCTTTCATTTCAGTGTGAGGAGCAATACCTGAATTTGGCATATGCCAGATTCCATGCACATGCACTGCAACATCTCACCTTGGAAGAAGTTACTATGGCTACTGCACGAGAAATGGAAGTGTGGTAAATATTGAGCTGCAGCAGGAATTCTGAACACTGTTGCTATACAGCTCATAGGCTGAGGCTGTCCTTCCCTAACACCTGCGCTCAGTCGAATATTGAGAGCTTGAACTAATTAGGAAGACTTGGAATTAAGCTTAGGATGTGCTTTCATTGTGAAGGAAGGAAATTACACCGACTTTAACAGTTGTCTAATTAAAAGGAAACCTGGATAAAAAGATTGTTCACTATATATTCTAATATGAAGGAAATGGCCATTTTTAATTTACTGTGAAATAGGAAGTTCCCCATGTACCAACTAAGCAATTCAGTATAGTAAGAAAAGCTTGGATGCTGTAGACTGGTAAAACTATGGATATTAATGGAAATTTCCATCACAAAAGGCAATTGATTTTGTCAGTGTCATTTGCTATGCAAAGAAAAATGTAGCCTCCACTCCAGGTGGCAGACTTTTTTTTTTTTTTTTTTTTTAATTTAAAAAATTTGAGATGCAGTATTCCAATGCCAGACTGTGATAAGATTTTAACAGCATCTTCTTTGGTTCTGCTGGCACCATGTTCGTATAACCTACCTTTGTTGTATTAGTAACTAATGCAACAAGGTCAGCTTTTTTAATATCCTCTTAGGTCTGCTCTATATTTAGTAATGAAAGTGGAAGAGCACTCTCTTGGGAGTCTGGGATATAGTCTAAACACATACAGCTCCTGAGTTTTCAAAAAGCTCCACTGTCACAAAAGGACTATAGGAGCAGAGTTATTAATTATTTTTTGGAGCTTATCTTTCAAGAACTTTCTTCAAGTGCCTTTATTTGCTTTGTTTTGGTTTGGATTTTCTTTTTTATCAAATTGAAGCCAATTTTCTATGGTCTCATCAGCATTACCAAGCCCCCAGAAGTCACAAGCAAAACTTCCAAACTAAAGCAACTTATTAAACTGTCCCCTATCCTTCCCCATACCTGTCTCTCCTTCCAGCAAAATAAGGAGTTGATATGCCTTCTGGTCTCATTCTGCTAAGGTTCCTTATGTGTAAGGTGAACACTTTAAAAACAACCAGCAGTGTGGAATAGAGGAACAGAGACCAGAAAGGAAAAGATATATTCCTCAGTTTTACAGAATTCTCTCTTGGGATTTTCAGTAATGTGTGCACATAAATTACACCACATCTGAAAGGTCTCTTTATGACAATTCCAGTTGTAAAATGTACTTACAGGTAATTTGCCAAGTTATGTTCTTGCAAAGTATGTGTTTCAAAGCCATGTGGGGTTGTGTCAAAATAGTCATTGCCGATTCCACAAATAAAGCATTTGGTCTGAAAGCAAAAGTTGTGGTTACAGATTAATTTTATCTCAAAGACACTAATTGGTGATAATCTAGATGAATAAGAGCAATGAAAAATGTAATGTGCTTCCTACCTCCATGTCTTCCCTCACTTGTTCTTGCTGGTCTCTTAATTCACCAAAAGCATCAATAATCAGACCTATTTCAAATAGAAAAGTAGCAACACTTCAGTACTTAGCAATATTCATATTGCAAGTAATGTCAGTCAGGCATCCTCCACTGTCTAGAATTTAGTGTATTTATACATAGAGGCACAATCTGGAGAGTGGAAAGACTTTTCTATGCTGTACTATAGCCAATTTAACCTTAAATAAGCTCATCTCTTTTGTTACCATGAATGAAATTAATTTTCACTCTCCTTCTCATGAAACTCTTGTATCCCAACTCTTGTTCAATAAATACAGCTCTGCTCCCACAGCCCACCTTGGCCAGTTTGTAAGTCTGCTTCACATTTGAAGGATTACTCCTCCATTTTCAACATACCAAGAAAAGAATTGGATCATTCTGGGGACTGTGGCATTTGTAACTTTTTCTTAGTATAAATGTGTTACATTTTTTCTTTACCGCCAGATTGTCATAGAACAGTGGTTTTTTTTCCTAACAGCCTTAGAAGAGTTTATGCAATAAGTGTTGAATGCTATCACTGAAGAGGGGTCTTGTTTGCTCTAAACCACAAATGCAAATCAGCCTCTAAAGAAAGGCTATGGCCATGGTGACTTTCTCCCTGTCATTTACCCTTTCCGAGGGGAAAGTTTTTGTTCCCCAGCCAGCTGTGGTGATTCCAAGCTAAGAGTGGAAAGAGTGTCTTCAGCAAGGCTCTCCCAAGTTTGAGTGCTTAGTATAGGAAGAACAGTGATCCTGCACAAGCTTCATCGTTGCTGGATAGTTGTAGATGTGTTCATCTAAACACTCCAACCCAGGTAAGTTACATTCCTTCTGCTTTGGCTTTGTCTAATATTTGGGACAAAGCATTATGTATGAATTAATATAAAATTATTACTTTCAAAATTAATGATTTTATAAACTCCAAAGTTAGTCTTCACAGCAATACTGCTGAATTTACCTCAAACATAAATATGGTTTGCAATGATGAACTGATTTTGAACAATGACTACTAATGTAAGTGATGGTACCTTGAATAATGGCCAGTAGGATAACAATGACAAAGAAGAAAAATGTGATGTCAAAGACAATTCGATACATTTCATAAGGGTCTCCAGCAGGATCCTCAATTTCATCTCCAATGCCACCACCAGCTCTTACACCCACATACATGTGGAACAGGTAACACTAAAAAAGAGAGAAGAAAGTCGCAGATATATTTACCATGAATTATTCTATTGGGGCTTTTTTTCTTTTTTTAAAATTATTCTGCTCTGCTAATTCTCTTGACAATTTATAGTAACAAGAACACATAATGTCATTCCTCATGTATCAAACACACTGCACCAAAAATCTGTTACTGTCTTAAGTAAGATGATTCCACCTTGTGGTACACCTACTAAGAGGGGGAGTCAGCATCAGCTGTTACCTGCTCCTCGCTCTCCGGGTCTTACTTTCAGACAGAGACCATTTTGGGGGTGTTTTTCTTGTATTTGTTACTGTATTCAGCTATATTCTACTCCTTATATTAATTCCTAAGGTTCTATCTTGCTCTGAGTAAGCAGAGGACATCTTTCAAAGTCTTGCAATGAAGTTTAGAAATGTGGAAAACACTGTCATAAAATAAATAGGGACATATTCACAACAAGTAGATCTGCCTGTGTGTAGGTAGTTTCTGGATAATTTTGCAACACTAGATGTCTGGTTTATTATATTGTAAATTAGTTGTGGTCTGTGAAACAGCCTGTGTTCAGTTCAATGCAGAAAAAATCACTTTACAAAAGTATTGTTGCCATATTTTTTTAACATATAAATCTTAATAGAAAAATCTTTAATAATCTGTATATTTAAGATATCTAAGTATATTGGAATGGAATCTTCTGCAGGAGTGATAAACTACTGATGTTCCTGTATGATTGGCTACAGAATCTTGTAAGCCACCTTCAGCCACACTGTGTGGGTTAAAAACAGTATCAATCTCTAAGCACAGCCAGTTTTCTGGAGCCACATTAGACAGCAGTGGCTGTTAAATAATGAGTATAAAACCTGGCATTAGCGAACATTAAACAGAAGTATACATCCATTTTTATAATGCAATTTTACTGATGACATTTTACTGATGCTAGTACTAGTTTAATAATACTTTAAAATGTAACTTAGAGTTTACCTTACTTGACAGAGTGCTTTAAAATGTAGTATAGTTTTATTATGCTAATTATTCCTACATATTTTATGACCAGACCATAGTATCCAGCTCACAAAGTTTGGATGGGTTTCACAGTTTCTGTAATTGCATCTCTAACCTGCACTGAATGTTTAAAAGAAAGTTCAAGAATAGGGAAGCTCATTCTGTGAAATCTGTGATACACCTTTGTTCTGAGGTATTTTATTCTATCTTTGGTGTATAATGCAGGGCAGAGTTTCCATCCCATGGGAGATATCAGCTGGCCACAAACTCAGAATATTGCATTTCTAATACCCAAATTTGTGTTTTCTGTATACAGTAAGAAAATAAACTCCTCTTCATAAATTAATATGTATCTGTAGAGTATGTGGTATTTTGACAGAAATAACATTCAGTGGCAATGGGTAGAAATCAGATTGAAAATTGGTATCATAAGGGTATCACTCCTAAGAAGTTGTAATTTCTGCTTTCTCACCCTTGACTTCTTTCTTCATGACTAAAATACTAATTGTAATTTTGGAGCAGGCTTTTATAACTAATGCTAATAACATCATATAATTCATATAACCTAGATAGGGACAGGAAGAGCTTGCACACTTGCAAACATTAGAAACAAATGGGATTTATTAGTGTTGTGACAACACAGTTTCTTTTTGCAGCTCTGACTAGTTTGTCAAGAAATTCCTTTTTTACTTTGAGGGTTACTTTTTACTTTTTCACTTTAAGGGTTTGCCATCCTCAGCTGTAAAAGCATTGCAGCAAATCATATAACACAGTATTTAGGAAAAAAATACAGAATATCTTCCTACGTGTCATCTATTTGCTGTTGAGGTTAGACCATTGGAGAATGCAGAGGGAATGTCAAGACTATTCATATTTCCAAAATGATGTGTATCAAGAGGAAGAACTCAATGGATTGAAAAACAAACACATCTCTCCTTACTTATCATTCTATCTAAAGTATCCATTTGAAAATTCGTGATGGTATTTGAGGCATGCAGGTGATGTTTCAGTTACCGTCATCATGTCATCACATTTCATGTCTGGTTCATCTTCATCTTCACTTTTGTTGTAGAATTTGCGGAAGAAGTTGAAGGCCACCACGGTGTAAAGATACACGACCACAGCGAGGAGGCCCACAGTAAGCACGAGCTGTGTGAGGAGACATGACATGAAAGCAGATGTCAATTTCCTTTTGTTAGAAGAGACATGCCAGCTTGTTGCATTGCCTTAAATATTGAAAATGGGTCATATTGTACTTTTCCCAATAAGGAAACTAAAGATAGCACTTACGTGTGTATCACCAAAGCGATTTTTACACTCTTGAGTTTAAGAATTAGATTATAGCAACTTGAAACACTGGATATACAATAAAAATTAAAAATAAAATCCTTTAGATAATTTGACAATTCCAGCTGGGACTTATTAGGACTTATAATGACTTACCATATTTTTTATTCTGAAGCTGTTAAGCAAAGCTATTGATAAAATGGATATAATTTTTTTTAGGTAAAAGTAAGTAATTTCCAGGTTTTGCTTTTAAGCAAATAAAACCATTAGGTGAATAAGTTTAGCAGTTAATGAGACTAGATTATATTGTCTGTTGAAGTTGGTGTTTAGAACAGCTCTGGAGAGAAGTTACTGAAAGCTGCATATTTTAAAAAACACAAGAACAAGTATTTACACTTTTAAAAGAACCATGAGAGCATTGAAGAACAAGCTGATCAATTATCACTATCTGCAGATCTGTCAGCATGCTCCCAAAGTGAACATTTCCATTCTAGAAATCTGCAGCTGTCTTTCAGTGTTCTTATCTACTAGTCAGAAAAGCAACAGGATTAGAAAAACTAATCTTTGCTTGTTAAGAATGTAATGAAAAGCCATGGTCTTGGGTTGAAACAGTTTTGTCAACTATGCCCAGTTTTGACTATTACATTTTTAAAAACCTCATAAAAATATATCAATCATTACAATCATTAAAAGTAACATGAATTTAGTCATCCGGAAGTAAAATAAACAGGCTAAAACCAGAGATTTCATTTGTTTGTGTGATGATACACATCATCACCTTCTGTGGGTATATTTTTATGCCTCTTCCAAAACATCATGTGATTTATGTTTTGACAAATCTAGCAGGGCCTAGGAGTGGGCTTAGAGTATTTTACTGCATTTGAGAAGGAATGGAATGTGTGTGTTTGATATTATATTGTGGGGAAGATCTGTTAGATTTCTAGAATGTAAATTAAAAAGTAACTGTAAAGCTTGGATTTTGTTGTTATGCTAGCTAGGAACATAGAGTCTTTAAAGATGAGAGAATGATTACCTGTGGAAATTTTAAGAATTAGTTTTGGAAGTACACTTTATTAACCTGATTTTTACATGACAAAGTGACATAGAAGTGTATTCCACAGTGCAGAAGGCCCACACCTTTAAGCACATTCTTACTAGCCAAGTATTGAAGTCTC
Organism: Acanthiza pusilla; assembly: GCA_036630365.1. NCBI lineage: Eukaryota > Metazoa > Chordata > Aves > Passeriformes > Acanthizidae > Acanthiza > Acanthiza pusilla. The sequence goes on from JAXCHO010000078.1 coordinate 828,348, forward strand.
AGTGCCCAGATCATTATTACTGCTGTAGCTAAGGAGGGATTGTGTTTTCTTATTATTTATCAGCCATCAGCTCATCATTAAGCATATAGAAGGAGCTGGTTAGGCAATAATTCATATTCTTGTTTTTTTCTAAAATGATGTGTTTTCTATTGTGAACGAAGCTTCTTTATTGGCACTCCGTGGGTATAGATTGTTATAATTTCATAGGATTTAACATGTATTAAGTGTGCTGCAGAAGATATGATGGGATCTGTTCTTCAATCATATCATGATAAAATGAATTGCATTCCAATACTTGTGGTACAACGATTTTTTTTTCAGTACTTTTACAAAATATATTTATTTTCAAACCTTTGCATATAGCACTAACCTGTTTGCCATTATGAGTGACTGAAGACAAAATAGTTCTCAATGTCTTAAAACCCATTGCAATATCCAGCAGATGAGCAGCAAAGAAGAAGTTGTTGTAGTGTCCAAGGATAGACATAGTCGTGTACCAAGCTAAGTATAAAAATGACTGCAGAGAAAATGAAAAGTGGCAGAGGATTAGCAGCTGCTGATGCGGATTACTGGATCCAGAACATAGCTTTTTTTAAAGTCACTCAAGTTGTTGTAGCAGGACACTTTGCCTGTGTAGGGATGAAACAGCTCAAACTTCACCCTAGTTGTGAAAATGACCAGTGCTGGAGGGGGAGGTCGCACTGTATTTGGTGTTGAACAGTGCTGAGATCAGCCTCACTCAACAATCCCAAAACCAGACATCACAAGGATGTGAAAAACATGTGTATCCTGACAGCTGTGGGCACTGGCAGGGATGTGGAAGGCAGGTGTTTCCTGATAGAGCAGTGAGTGGTAGTACTAATAACTTATTTAAAGATAGATGATGCTCTCCTGAGCTAGCATGGCAAGCCTGGGAACATATGACTTCCAGTCAATCACTTTATGTTGTAACAGCTCAGTCCCACTTGGGCAGGGATTGGCAGGGATTTCTGCACTCCCAGGGGTGTGTGTGTGTGTGTGTAGATTCTTGAGTGGGAACACTCCCCATTAACTTCTGAAATGCTGACTTTGTATCAGTGGTGGGGAGGTGCATATTGCCCTTTAGAATCAAAAATAAAAATCTGACATAAATTAATTTGCTACAAAACAAGACAGAAAAAGAAATTTTAAATGGCTCTGTAATGCAATATTATTTGTGTATTTTGTTTAAAATAAAAGCAGATGGTGGAAGACATACAATCATATTTAGAGTAAATAAAGCATATTCTTTTAGGCTAACATACTCACATTATCAGTGAAAACAACTCCGAGCTTCCAAATGTGGTACTTTGTATCAATGGAGCTTAGCCTAGAAAATACAAAATTTTTGAAATGCATAAATGTCAAAAATAAGTATTGAATTCTATATTTATACAACAGACTCACTTTGGCACTCCACTTTTTTTTTGCTAAAGGTAGTGATATAAATTAACTTCTTTTTTTGAGTGATGCAGATGCTTCATTTTTCAAAGAGCATTCATTAATTCTGAAAAGCCATAAAGAATTTCTAAACCAACAAAACTTGTGTAACAATTTCAGAAGGAGTGATACTGCCATATTCCAGACTTAAAAAATTAAAATATGTGGCAAAAGTAGTGAAATGTGGAACCCAAATTGCTGGAATTCAAGAGGTAAGTGTTCTGTCTAGTGTAAAATATTGCCAGCATGACCAAGAGAAAAGGTAATGCCTTCTGCATTATTAGCCATTGGATGGCATGCAAGGGGAAATCTTTCTTGTGCATCTTAAATATTGAGAAAACCAAGTCTTGTAGGAGCATAAATCACTTGGGACTGGGACACTTTCAAACTCCCATCTTTACTGACTGACTAAGTCAGGAAAACATCTCTGCATTTGTACTAGACAAATGCAGTGATGTTTTATATAGTTAAAACCTGTTATCTAGGTATTCATTATCAATACTTTTTCTGTCCTTTGGTTTACAAAATCTGTTGTAAGACCTTTTAATTGCTGCATTACTTATTGTTTAAAAAAAGTGGCCAACTGTATCAGTCAGCGTAGACCCACTGATTCTTTTTTCTTACTTTTATAACACAAGTGTGTTTTACAACAAACAGAAAGCTATTTTATTTTACTTCCACACTAGAAAGATTTATCTCTTTGAATCTTCCATGCTGAGGAAATTACCAAAACAGTTTCAAAATTAAATCCATTTTTATCTTTGATGGTGAAGTTATACCAACACATAATTTGTCTGTGAAGTTCAGAAGTCATACCATGACACAAGAGATGCCTCTTCTGGTTCATTCTCTTCCACTGGACTAAAATCAAGGGCACTTTTGTCCAAACCCAAAAGTTCTGCAATGCGCTCTGCTCCATATAAGTCTCCGTACTTGTTAATAACCTAAAAATGGAAGAAGAAAAGTTTTTGCTCAGAGAAACTCCTCGGTGACATTCACCTAATTTAGACCAGTAGTTGTCAGAAATTTAAAAAAAAAGTCCTTCACAATTAACATTACTAGAACAGTAAGAACTCCCAGGAAACCAGGGGAGCATAAAAAAGAAAAATAGAAGCATTAACGGCTATTATCTGAAAGCTTATGTATAATTTGCTGTCATTTAAGCTGGCATGTTTTTCTTTTTTTAGGGCAATGAGGGGGCTTTGTATCCTAAAGATGACAATGATTGTAAATTAGACCTGCTGGCTGACTGACAGCACAAAGTTATTTCAAATGTCTGAGTCTAGGAAGGAAACCACAGCCTTCTGTCTTCCTCCCTCCTCCCACCTACGCTGCAGCTGCCTGTTCACCAAGACATTTAACACAACAATAACTTCCATAGAACAAATTTCAGTTCTCAGTTATTTGTCTATTTATGTGTACAGAAGCATATTATACAGATATCCAAATTGACCAAACAGTAGATTATTGCTCTTAATAACAGAATTATAAAAAGCCTACCTTCCGTTTTACAAATTTGTCCCAGTAATTGTTAGGAAAGGACCTACATGGATAAGGCAAAGATATTTCAAGTTATTTAACTTGTTAGGGGAAAGAAAAAAAAAAAACAACCAAAAAAAGGAGAAAATACCATGTTCCTGATCATTGCAAATTTCAGTATAATTTCGTTCACTCACTGCTCTTCAAATTATGGGAATGATTTCTTTTCATGTGAACAACACCAGTTATTAATCATAATGTGCTGCAATATCATCTTCCCCCTCCATGCTCCCTTTCTTTTTCCCATCAACAAATATGACTGTCTACAAAAGAACAGCAGGCTAAATATTATCACCTAATAAGCCTAGCAATTCCATAATAGCAGGCCAGTCACTGTAATATCATTCATCTCCTAAATAAATACTTTATCACTCCTAGCCATAAAAATCAAACCAGACAATTATTTTCAGAGGAAAATAAGAGAATCTTGAAGCATATATAATTTTTACGTTCATTGGATTACATTTCAAATAGAGGCTGAACACTTGAGAACCAGTCAACAGTTTGCCAAAAGGAAATTCAAAAATATTAAACCCCCCAAGGTAATTCAAGATCGTTTGCCAAAACCAGGGGTTAGTGGTAATCTTGTTCTCATGTGCATCATATTGTTGTCACTGGATCTGACTTCCCAAAAGAAAATAGGACAAAAACCACTTACAAGTCTAAAGCCTCAGGACTGTTCACCTAAAGATTATTATTCATCATCTGCCTCTGACCAGCAATGCCCACACTAGTAATTAAAAGAAAAGCTGTTCTGTATACATAAGAGAAAGAAATGGAGCAGTAAATCTTAAAAGACATGCCAGGGTATCTATATTGAAAGTTCTATGCTTTTCTGAGAGTAGTAAGCAACAGTGATGCTTCAATAAGCAACTGGTTTTATGCAGGAGAGGTCTTACAACAGACACAATGTATCAGGAAATAGATCTGCTTTAACCTGCAAGACAAAAAAGATAGTGTTTTTTCTTATCCATGATGTTCGTTTGATCTTTGATTTGATCGAAAGAGATACCATTCTTGAACTACCTTATGAATAGCAGTGTCCAGGACCGCCTCATTCTAATGATCTTACTGTATATAATGTCCATTTTGAAGAATGCTAATTAGCAGGAAACTACAAAATTTAAGATTTTTCTCTCCTTATTTCCTGGAAATAACACTGAGTTGAGAAAATATGCAGGAATGTAAAAGAGAAAAATAACTACTTAAACTAAAGGACCGTACTGGTAAAACAAAGTAAGTTTCAGCACCAAAAAAATGAGACTCCAGAACACTGTTCTACTGGGATGTGAGGCAAACTTCCCAGCTACTATGCTCCAGTTTTTACCCTTCTGAACTGGAATTCTGAATGAAATTACTCCAGCTAAAGACAAATGCTTCTAGTGACTCAGATGGATGGTATATTCTAGTCCAATGCTCTGTATTATTTCTTTTCTTGATTTCTCAGGCTTTTAAGCAAAGTATGTCATAGGGTAGCCAGCTTGTGTCTATCTCCTTTATCACAAACATCTAATAATTCATCAGGGTACCTCTTCTGCATTTTTAATTACTTTTTTTTCACTTACAGAAAACACATTTCAGTATATACAGGACACTGGGTACCCTCCAGCAGTGGTTATTCTCATAGTACAGTACCTGCACTAAACCTGGAGACTCAATTAACATCAGAGGGAAGGATTAGCCTGCTTAAATTAGTCTTAATCTTTTGTTTAACTTCAGTAGACAGTGCAGCATGCTGAGAACAGACTGTACAGCATGTCATTAGGGATAAGTTGACCATATATTTCATTAATTCACGCTTCTTTTTGCTGATGACAAACTTACTGGATATCTAGATGGGTTTCTATCAATAGTGAAAGAAACTGGTTGGAAAATAAGCAAACTCTCCCGTTTCCCAATTACCTTCTGTTGTAACTTCAATAATACGTGTTAGTTCACGCTGCTGACTGAAATTAAGGAAAATTCTTAAAATTCAGGTGTAGGAAAACAAAGCATTCAAGAATTTCCAGTATTTTAGAGATTCTAATCATAGAATCATAGTTGGAAAGGTCCTTTAAGATCACCTAGTTTCAACCCCCCTGCCATGGGCAGGGCCACCTTCCACTAGACCAGGTTGCTCCAAGGCTCAACCAACCTGGCCTTGAACACTTCTGGGGATGGGGCATCCACAACTTCTCTGGGCAACCTGCTCCCGTGTCTCACCACTGTTACAGTAAAGAACTTCTTCCTAATAGCTAATCTAAACCAACCAGTAAATTCTGAAAAATATCCTGTAGTCAATGTATTCTTCCCAGGGAAGAGAGCTGACTTCCTATATTTGTCTCTGTGTGTCACTCTTACAAACTGCTGCAGCTCACTGATGCAGAACAGCAGATGAGACTCAGACTCGGTGTATGACTACTACAGTATTTGCTAATGCCTACAACTTGACAGAAATTCCTGCCAGACCTATTCAAATTCTAGGACTGCTATTTCTCACTAGATTTACTTCTCTTGTCATATACAAATTTCTTTATCAAGGAATGGGAAAGGGAGGAAAATACTACTATACAAGTGAAAATGAGTCACTGTAAAGGATGGAAGTTATCATTTTATAACTTTCAATAGAGACTAATATGTGAAATGTCTTGGAGAGACATTGGTAAGCTACATAATCCTTGCAAACCCTAGAAAATGAAAAGGTGGTGGAATGTATGTGTTATAATAGTATTTATTAAATAAACAGATAATACAGGATTTCACATTAGAATCTACTACTGTAGCATCTAAGCATCTATGAGCTGCTAAATGCCTTTCTTTTAGATGAACTAAGTGGCAGGTGGACAGGAAAGTTTCTAGATCAGTGGCTTACTGAGTTATAGTATTTACAAGCAGTTTACATATAATCATTTAAGTTTACTTACGGAGTATTTATAACAAGGCGATCCCATTGCCCTTTAATATCATCTTCAGTTGGCTGTTCAGTTATGTATAGTCCATCAAATTCCAGCTTTCTGGCTACCTCCTTTTCCCTCTTGAATACAACCAAAGGGACCTGTGAAAATGACAGCGGACATCTTTATCATGGTTGCTGTATTTTTGGTACCTATAGTACTCTTTATAGAACTGTAAATATAAGACCAAACATCACACCAGAATCTCCCACAAGCAGATCAATGCCTGGGCAGCCTCTGAGCAATGGCCACCTTGGCAGTCAAGCCCCAGCCCTCCCACACCACTTTTTATTGCTGAGCATGATGTTATCTGCCATGGAATATCCCTCTGGTTTGTTCAGGTCAGCTGTCCTGGCTGTGAGCCCTCCCAGCATGCTGAGGAATGCACAGAGTGGGTAAAGGAAAGAGAGCCCTCACACTACACAAACACTGTCCAGCAATAACCAAAAGGCAAATAGCCAAAGCAATAACCTGCACTGCTTTAACCACAAATCCAAACCAGACACTGCTGTGAAGAAAGATAGCTCCATTTCTACTGGACAGAATACGAGGAAAACATCTACATACTGAGCAGCGAGAATTTGTAAACAGCTAGGTACAAATAGGTATTCCAATATTAGCACCAACAGCCACCTTGGGACATAGCCAATGTTTAACAAATATTAGTAGTAAGATTAAGAACTTGCCTTTAAGCAATAGTATCCAATCACACAGACAAAGGAGATGATAGTATGAATAACTGCCAATGCTCTGAGAGCAGGTGCCATGTAGCCAGTACTCTCTTCTAAAACAAAAAATACCATGCCCTCCTCATCTTCCTCTTCAGCAAAGGAGTTCCAGAGATTAGAATCTTCCTCTACTTCATCAAGGGGCTCTTCTGTCACCTAAGAAAAATTCAAGCACATTGAAAACACACAATAAACTTAAAAGCTTTTTTTGTTCTAATGACAAATGATGTTTGCAAAGCCTGCTCAGAGGAAGATGATAGAGTATTAGCTTTAAAGGTCCTTCATTTGCACAGCAGAAGTCTCCACATCATGTAATATCACTGAAAAGAAAATCTGGAAAAAGCAAATATAGGCAGTTTAAAAGTCTCTCTAATAATGCCATTGCAAAACTAAAACAAAGAATGGAAAAGCTATGCAAAAACAATTTCTTGAAAGAACCAAGGAATTACAGGGTTATCTATTATGACTGAGTTCAGGGGGTTTTTCTTGTAATCTACATTCTTCCTGATTACTAGAGTCTAGAAAGAAGCAAATTTTTCATGGTATCAACTTGCATATTGTTCATAAATTTTTATTTCATGACTCAGTTTAGACCTTACAAATTCTATACAGTATTTCGTCACCTGACATACTGCTCTAAATTCTTCTAGTGACTTTAAAAACCTGGCCTTTAAAAGCCCTAGGGGCCCTTTTCTGACAGCTTTATCAGAAAGCTAAAATCCTGTTCAGCCCTGCTGGACTCCCACTGACCCTTTCCTATTTATGACAGATGGACTTGTACTGATAGACACAAACTTTTGTCCTTGCTCTGCAACAGACCAGACCTGTCACCCACCAGACTCGATGAAAAGCAGAAGAGAATGGGGACAAGAGGAGACTGGCACATACAAAAGCAGAATTCTACATGTATATTTGAAGTCCATCTTCTTTAACTCAATGAGAAGGAAAGAACAAGGCAAGAAGGAAGCCCTAAATAGCCATGACAGACTTTCTTCTGGGATGTGCTTGTACATTTTGCCCATTTCACATCTTCACCTGCCCTGCCTCCAAGACTGTAACTGTGTTACAGGAGTTTAATTTCAAGGTGTTTGAGATCAGGACTCAGTGACTTCTAGACTGAATGTTCAGCCAGCTGCTTTTGTGGTTGAAGTTTTTGGTTGTAAGCAACAGAACTAGAATATGTAATACTGGAAAACACATGATTCATCAGCTTATTGAAACTTTCTATATCTAGGAGGGGAAAATCAAAAGGGACAGATTTCAGGATATAGATAAATCAGAACTCTTCTTTCAGACTTCAGATTTGTATGGAAAGGAAAAGAAAATGGGGCTTTTATGGATGGGAGTTCTCTTTATTGCATTCTAATCTGTTTCATGGACAGATGTGGAGGCTGCTGAAGATGTTCTACTTTGTATCATCTGCTGTTATACATCAGAACATGAAACAAGTCTAGATTCAGGTGAACCTCTAAGATTGTGTTTTAAGTATGAATGTATAGCCTTCTTCATCAGTGAGCTCAATAAAAAGAGCTGTAGCCTACTATGAAAAAAAAAAAAAGAAGCAACTGAGCATAACCAGATGAACTGAAATCTCTTAATATCTTGAGAACAAATGAAGGAAAAACAATTCAACAGTTTTGACATTTGAATTATTTCAGTCAATTCCAATTTTCCCAGAACAAGAGTCACAATCCATAACAATAACAGGCTTACATGACTAAATAAAAAAGTGCCTAGAAATTCAACTGTAAATGAGAAATTAAATAAATATCTTCTCATTCAGCCTGAATAAAATAAAAACAGAGTAGTTACAATCATTAAAATATTGCATCCTCTGGTACTAATGAAAAAATATTTAAAGAACTATGCATAACCTTACCTTGTAAAACAGAAGAATAAAATTGATGGCAAATGCAACAAATAGTGCAAGAAACCTTAAATTATAAAAATTTCTTGCCAAGTAGTGCTGAAAGTAAAAAAAAAAAAACGTAATTAAAGGCAGCCGGTGGGTAATATCAAAATAAGAAAAGTAGATAGCAAGATTTTTAAAACAGTAAATACATTATTGTGCTGCCTTCATACACCAATTATAATAAACAAGAGCATATCTTGGTAGCCTATTCTCCCACTTCACGATAAATGGAATTAAAAATAATGGCCTTAAAATTATAAGTCAGAGAAGACTGAAATAGAAGTGTGGAAAGAAATGTTAGAATACTGGAAAAAACTATTTGAGAGTTTTCAGAGAATTCAACATTTCATGGTTTTAAGATCAAAGAAAAATAGAAAGTAGAGTTAAAGATTCTAGAAGTTAGATTATAGAAATTAGGGAGCTCCTGAAAAAGGAGGTGAAGAGGCTAACCTGTCCTGCTAGAAATTACACACAGAAACACTTGATTGTATAATGCTACAAAGTATTATAATATCACAAGAGACGGACTACAGCCAATCCTCTGAAAACTCGTGCCAATGTTCCCTTAATGATGACATTTCTCCCTTATATATCAAAACCAGGTTCTATAAATAAAAATTCAATGACTAAAGAATTTAAGACAAACTTACAAGCATCTTTGTTTGATAAATTTCCAAAGCTTTGAAGAAGTTAGCCATAACAGCCTCTGGTTTCTCAATTTTTTGTCCATGCCTTCTCTTCTTTTTCTTCATTTTCCCCTCTTCTAGCTGCTCAGATTGTACTTCCTTTGCTTTATCTTGTTTCTCACCATCTTCCATGCTAGAAGAAAGGTTAACTAAACAAAAATTCCTGGCCAAACCTCTGTATTATAAATGCATTCATTTCAAATGAATTTAAATTCATAAAGTTTGGCTTTGAAATTTAGTTTTTATACTGAATGTAGCAATAAAGGAATTTAGTTACTAACAACAAAAAAAAAAAGCTGATTTCCATATGTGTAAATTATTTTACAGGAATTTTTAAAAAGATGAAGGCCACAGATCTATATATGCGTAATTGTCAAGGGCCACAAAAATCAGAGTGCCATTGTGTTGCCTACGGAGACGGTCGGCCATCTTTTAGTATATTTGCAAAATACTTAGTATATACCTCTTAGTATATTTTCAAAATACTGATGAGACAAAGTGTATGTAAAGTTCTGTGAATACTGAGCATTTCTTGCATTCTTTCTGGCCAAATTATTTAGCATTAGGAAGTACCGAGCAGTTACGCAGGAATTTTGTAAAACTAACTTACTCAGCCTTCTCAGCTTCTGCTTTTCTTTGTGTTCCAGCTTCTTTTGCAATTTCAGATATCTGCAGAAAGTATTATAACTGTCAAAATGGATCCATTCAAACAAAATTCTGGTAATTTTAGTTACTGTCTTCTAAGTTGCAAATAAAATAATTAATAATATTTTTATAGTACTTTGCACTTTCACAGTGTCAGATTTTTAAAAATAGAGAGCTCAGGCTATATTTTAGCAGTGAAAGTGGCAGAAATTTTTCAGGCAGTCTTTTTCAGTATAGTATTACCAATACTCTAGCTATTCCAGTTGACTGAACAACTTAACTATACACGGTGATCAGGCAAATTATGTGACCAGCTGAGGGTGAAAGTACATCCAGATCATATCCTGATACTAAAGTCACCCACAAAGAATCAGTAGAGTTACTGATCATGTGCAAAATGACTATCAGAAACAATATATTAATGTTATAATAAAAAATCTGAAAAATATCTATGTAACTATAAGATATTACAAACCCCAATTACTTGGCCATGATCAAGTAATGCAACTGAAAACAGACAAATACTTAAACAACTTCTACTTACACAATGTTTTCTTCGAGCTGTTTATCTTAGCTGGGCTGATGGTTCATTAAACCTTTACTGGCACACCACACAAACCTCTTAAGTGTGCGTTTACAACATTCCCTTGCGCTAAGGAAAAACCAGTATACAATTTTACAGATGGCTAACTGCAGCAAAGAAGCTGGGGCCTGGATGTCAAACGCCTTTAGGCCTGGTGGTACAAGATCAAAGTAAACTCATTTCAAATGCAATTTGAGTATCTAAGCTTCAATGGAAATCCAAGAGGTGCAGGCCCTGACATACTAGGCTCACAAAGAAATCTAAAGTGCTTAAAATTGTTTCCATTCCCTTTTGCTAAAACCTGTCTTAACTCTTAATCGTCTTCTGCGTTCTCTTGAAGTGCTTAGACAGCAATTGTCTATTGGTCATATGTTTCTGATTAATACATACATACAGTAATCTAAACTTTCCCCCCACTACTCATCTATCTCTCACAAGTGCGTGGGAAAAGGATATGTGAAAGAATTTAGTAAGTTGATCTTGCCTTGCATATCTCACATATTATCTGTGGAAGCCCACCTAGTATAGGATGCATGTATAACTTTCACCAAGAGTCTCCCCTATGATGTCAAGCTGGTGAAGAGTAATTGAGAGATTTTTTGATGATGCCTTGTTCTTCTAAGGGGTAGGGTGGTAGAAGAATGAATAAATCCCTATCCATCTTATCCATCCTTCTATCATATGCTCTCAGTTTTCTCTTTTCCAGGCTGAAGAACCTTAATCTACTTAATTCCATACATGAGATTTGTTCCATATCAAGTTTTAACAGCTCATTGACCTTCACTGAACCTTTTCCAGTTTTATCACATTCTTTTTGAAATGAGGGAACCTGGTGTTCAAGAGAGATATATTAAGGTTCATGGAGCTTAATAATATGGGGGTTTCCTCTCTCTCTTCCTTTCTCAACAATTAAAAATTTCAGTTTGCTTCACTGACATTACCATTGAACTGGTATTGTTGTACAACTTAATTATATTCCCAAGATTTCATACTCAAACAGTACAAATGAGATCAAAATGCTGCATTTTACAGCATTTAAAAATTATAACTTTTCCTCTTGTATTCATCACTTCACTGATTTTTATCTGCTATTTTAAGGCAACTTTGCAGTTAGGTCTTGATTTTACTGCTACCAATAATTAGATTTATCAGCAAACTGTTAGCTCACTACTACTTTTCTTATTTGTGAACCCACAAAACTCAGCACAGATTCCTGTAGAACTTCACAGTAAAAACAAAGTCCTAACAGGATTCATCATATGCAATTCCATAGGTTATTTTGCAGTTTCTCTGGCTATATAGTAAATGTCATTGACCTTATCAGTACACTTTTCCAGTATATAGACCTGAATTTCTATTTCTATTCATTTTTGTAGGTTTTATCATTGCAGATGCCTGAGAAAGACATAGTGACTTCCTGAAGGGAATTTTTGATTCTTGCATTGCTGTTTCTGCTTTGAGCTCCATTTAATCATTATATCCAGTCCCCTAACTAGATTATGTGACCCATTTATATACACACACTGTGAAGTGAATGGCAATTTCTGTGATATAGAATTAGTGCAAACATTACCTTGGTAAGTTTCACTAGATAACATATTAAAGGTAAAAGCTGGATAAACTGCGTAACTAACTTCACATTAATGACTCAAAGTACCTGCAAAAATTACTGAGCATTTTTATAAACAGTATCAAACACATCTGTGAGAAATGTATAAATCAAAGCAAAGACTATTCTAAAGTGTTTATTCAGATCTGAATTAAAATATTTAATTCAACTATTGTTGAAGAAAATGCTAAAGTGTTTACTGACACCTGCTAAGATTCACGAGTTAGAATAGTATTTTTAAACACCACCCACATTACCTTTACGCTAAATGAGACAGGATTTTAATAGACTGTAATTTTTAAGTACACACATAAAAATTATTTTAAAAATAAACAAACAAGAAAAATAAATGCAAAAATTTAGTTCAATCTAGAAAAGAACCAAAATTTGGAGAAAAATACGCATATTAAGAGCAAATAATGAAGAAGGATTTATCTTAAAAATATCTGGAAAGTACATTATAAAAAGGTGGATTCATGATGACAGAAAAGATATTTCTGAATAACAAGTAGAAACAGACCTGAATTGTAAAGTGAAAAATAATGCCTTCCAAATATGATGAATAAATTTTGGTTTTGACATGTAGTTCAATCCATTTTTAAAGAGAAAAATATTCTCTTTAGTTCAGCTGAGTAGAACAAAATAGATCGTTCATAAACCAGAATAAAAGTTAAGAATAATTATACGATAAACATTAAACTAACTATAATAAATTAAGGGAAATTGATTTAAAATAATAGGAAAAAAGGATACTGAATTGCATGTGATCAGTAAAGCATGTAGAAGAAAGATGATAATGATAAGGCATTATTATGGAGAAAATAAGTTGTAAAATTACTTGAAGTATACTGTGAAAAAATGGGTTATGCAGAATAAACAAGACCATGAATCATTTAAAGCAAAAACTGTGCCTAGAAATTTGTTAGTAGTTTATGTTTCCAATAATGTCCAAATGAACAGTAACAACAATATACTGCACTAAAATCTAGACATTGGGCTGAATTTTTCTGTGACAAACTTTCCTATTTGTTTTTAAATGAGTAGAGATTATAAAGTATGTTCTCATTGACAATATTTATTAATCAGTTAAACAGCAAATATTCTGTTAGTAACATTCAGTAGTTTTATTATTATTATTATTGCTATTGTTGTTATTATTATTACTATTACATTAAAAGAAATACAAAATCTCTTTAATTTACCTGTAATCTTTTTTTCCTATGAACCGTGTTTTCCAGAGGTGGCTGGAGCTCAGTACCAAGGATTTCTGCAATATCTCCAAGTCCAGCATCATGACCATGTTTTGATCCCTCTTTTTTTGTAGGAATGCCAAAAATGTCTGCGATTATGTCAGCTTCTCCCTTCTCACCCTTCATAAACTCCCCGAGTTCATCTCGTATGCCATGATCAGCACCTTCAGCTTTTTCTGCTTCCATAACATCATCATGGATTCCAAACTGTGTTGGATCAGGCATATCCCCTAATATTTTAGTAACTTTTATATTTTTGGCTCCTTCAACCAGGCCACCCCCAAATACAGTGTTCCAAAGTATCTGGAATATTCCCCACACTATAGAAAAGAATAGTTGGAATGTCCCTACAAATAGGATCCAGAAAAAGGAGAAAAACACTTTCACCATTTCTTTTACTGTCATCTTTTTAACTTTCCTGTATTGTTTCCTTAGGTTCTTCACGGTGACCATTTTAAAAAAGTTGGCAACATTCCTCTTCACTGCAACACAGGCCATTGCAAAAGCTGAAGCAGGTTCCAGGGACTTTTCTTCATCCTCATCATCTCCAATATCTACTACATAAGCAGGCTCTGCCTCTTCCTCCTCCTCAGGCCTCTCAGATGAATCTGTTTCAGAGATCTGGGATGCTAACTGCATTTCAAAGATTGTGTCCTCACAGAAATTCACAAAGAGTTCCATTTTTTCTTGCTCACCACCTTCATTTACAACATCAAATATGAACTGTCTTTTAGATTCCTTCACCTGTGGCTTCTCCCACTGCATTCTACTGGATTCACTGATTTCAAAGTAAACTCTTTCTATTTTCTTGGCCCCACCCATTATTTCAATACGGCCAAGGTATGGTTCAAAGTAATTAAGAACACTTTCTGCAGGCTCAAGTAAGCTCTGAAGGCGTGGATCATTAGGCATGTGCTCTGAAAGGTTTGTTAACAATACTACTACATTAAATCCAATGTCTTTGGCTGGTTCATGGAATCTTTCCACAAAGTCGACATAATTAAACATATCATTTTCATCAGCTTCTGTACAGGACAGCAGGAATTCAATCTCTGACTGTATGTATTGTTTTTGAGCCTCCATTGATTTCTGAAATTCCTTCTTGGAAATTATTCCTTTACCATCTGGATCATACTCTTTGAAAGCATCTGAATTAGTCAGATCTTTTAACTTCAGGAACATGTCAAAGAACTTCAAAATCATTTCTACATTGCTGGATGATTCTACAAGCGTGTCCACCATTTGTTTTCCAATAGTTCCATTTACAACATTACCTAAGAAGGGTGTTAGAACTGGAAGTTATTTGACAGCTACATTTTAAATAAAGACATTTCATATTAGTGCTGAAAACAGAACAAAAATGTTCTTAAATCTTAGTATCTTTTCTTCTAACATGCTTTTCTCTAGCACCTCTCTATTTCAAGACTATGGATATTCCAGAATAATTCTTAAATAAATATGAAGTTTGTATTTTTCCCCCAAAATTACATAAAGGTAATTAAAAAGCAGTTTAGAAAAATTAACACAATAATTGTGCTTTACACTAGAAAGGTGAGATAATCATATTTAACCATAAAGAAACACAGGTCCAACCTTCAAGCAGTGACAAGAGCATCACTACCATATCCTTTAGTAGATCTAACAGTTCCTTAAGCAATTCAATCTGAGCAGAGTCCTGTTAAAAAAAAAAAAAAAAAAAAAAAGACTGTAAGATTGTTTCTAATTTGTATTTCTCTGGAAAACTAAATAAATTTAGAGGAAAATGGTGTTAAAGATGATCAGCTAAATTTCATTCACATTATTCAGCAACATTTAATTGTAATTTTATTATGATTACTATCAGATGTCCATGCAATATATAACCATATATACCATAAAGTTAAGATTTAATAAAGCATTAAGCAGTACTGAAGTGCAGGTAAGGAACAGCAGAAACAAAAAAAAAATTGGTTGCTATGAAGATCTGAAACGGTCTCAGAAAGGATCCATCCTTTTTCACTTCACTGGCAATATTTAGTGGCATAATGCATTAACACTCAAAGAGAACTAGAACTATTTCATTTAATTACAAAACACGTTGAGTCTAACTTGGGTTTGTGGTTGACATTAAGGCCCTAAATACTATTCTCAAAATTCTGATATACCTCTATAGGGTGGGAAGAAATCTTGTAAGTCAGAGGATAGCAGAGACACTGAATAAGAAAGGAAATTCCTTTCTGCACTGTTGCATTCAGTGCAGAGCTTGAGTGTATGGCTATATTAAGCAGAAGTCACAAAATAACACAGAATCCTGACACTGAAGTCGGGTGGGACTCCACCTGTATGCTCTGTACAGTGAAATGAACACTGCCTCTACCCCTCTGGTCTTTGTTTGACCAAATGTCACACTCCCTCCCTCTTTGAATCTTTCTCAGTTTTTCTCTTGGCCTGCTTATCTTTAGCACGGGAGCCTAGCTTTCAATGGTGCTACTGCTCTGACAGATCATCAGGTTTTGGCAACAGGGAGGAAGGGACCAAACTGCCACATTCATTATCAGAAAGGTACAACTGAGCTGTAAATATCAAGTCTGATTTTAGTAAAGGCGAGTGCACAGTGACAATTAATGTTGAAAGGAGTGATATCATGATGTTAGTCCTGAGAGTCATTCTTGGACCTGCACTCTAAAATATGCCCATTCACAAACACTGAGTATCAGCACGTTAATGGCTTTGCAACTTCCAACATTCACTTGACTAAGTTATAGACACATGCAAAGACGGATTACTTAACTACAGAAAATACCTGTGAAAGTTTCATTTGCATATTGGCAAACACATGAAGAAAGCCAACAACTGCATCCCACAGCCTACTATGAGCCAGACTCTGCTGATTACCTATGCAAGGGCCCTAAAAAAATAAAGAAAAGCACATTTTTTATTTATGTCAAATAAACCAAATCAAATAATCAAAAAGAAGTTTCAGGCTGCCATGAAGCTACATGAGAATATTTTCCAAGACCTCTGTGTATCTCATGCATAAATAACAAATTGTACCATGTTAAATACGTAGGTGTTCATGTGCTTTGGTTTTCACTTTACACTGGTCCAGTGATTCCATGTAACTTCAACAAAATTTTAAAAAAATAAACCCAAAGTATTTACAAATTTATGAAAGAACACGATCATGCCATGTAATCATAGAACTTCTCTGTTAGTACCTTGGAAAAACATTCTGTTTACCTGGATATATTCTGTAAGGGAATTGAATATTTGTTTGGTGACAGCCAAAGCTTTAGAAAAGTTACGTTGTCCTGATTCATCAATGACATCCTTTCCTGAATAGTACCAATAGAAGTCACTGATGGATTCCTAAGAAAAAAAAAGGTTATATTTTCTAGGTTTGAATTCTCTATGCAGTATTTACTGCCTGCATTTGTATCACCAAAAGTTGAATCAGTAATTCAAATGAACTTGAGTATATCTGTGTCAATCTATTTCTCATTACAATAATATTTTACACTCTCTTCAGAAGTGAACGATGAAATCAATTATCAAACATCTGGTTTCACACAGAATTCTAAAATGTTATCTATTTTCAATGGAAAAAATATATGAAATAAATAAAAATTCTTTATTTCAGTTATCCTTTAGGGAGAATTTTCACATCTGATTCCAATAATATGTGAATCTATAGAAATGAATGAAAGGCAAGTATGTTATACTCCATTTTCCTCTGTTTCTTCCTCACCTGAAGACGCAAGAGATAGTCAACAGTACTAATGATAATATTCACTGTTGTCGTGTTGCCCATCTGAGTACGCAAGTAATTTTGAAAATCTGAAATAAGAAGTGATTTGTGTTTGGTTAGTACATCAAGGAAAAAACTACAACATTATTTTTCTATTTTCATGGTTAATGCCTTCTTTTTAAGTGTTTTGTTGAATACAGAGGCTTATGTGGTAGCTATTGAATTACTTTAGGTCTTAATGTAAATATGACTGAAGAATTGTTATTGAAATGACCTGAAAGAATCTAGTGCTATACTAAACACCAAAACTAAATTAAGACTTAAAAAAAGCAAATTGATCTCTGCAATTCAAATTGTTATCATGCCAGTTTCCCCTCAAAAAGCAAAATTAATTAGAGGAAAACATTAGAATTGGTTCTATTGCACTGCTTAGGAACAGACTCATCGCACATATTCTACAAAATTAATTCAGTTCTCTTACCATTGTTATGCCCTTCACAGAGCAGTTGCAAGAATCTAAATAGATCTCGAGTAAATTCATCATGCTGCAAGACTTTTTCACCTTTAAAATATATAAATACAAGGATTATGTGAAAATTGTTATGATTCATTATGCTGAACACATAATCTTACAGTAACCTTTTAAACTGGAATTTTAATTTTAAAAACCAGTATTTAAAAGCATTAAAGCAATTTAAAAGAAACAGACTGATAATAATGAAAAGAAAAACTGAGACAGAAAAAGCAGAGCCAAAGTATTTAGCACTCCAATGCATCCATGGTTAAAAAAACAACACTAATTTGAAAAAAAAAGGCAACAGGATATATATCTAATAAGTAAATTGTTAGTCATAACTAAAATCATGCCTTAAATATGAGTGACACTTCTTTAAAAAGCATCAAACTCTTTATTCAAGCTAAACACACAACCTGCTGCACACCATAAAGCTAAACCTAAAGATATCTCAGAAGATGCAATGAGAGATTTCTCTCTGTATTTGCAACACACTTTTGCAACAATAGTATCAAAAACCGTAAACCCAAACATACCACGCTCACGAACGATGACTGTGGATCAAAGAAAAATAACAAGAATACAAGATAAGAATATTGGAAGTTACAATATTTTCCTTAAAAATTATTGCTACAGATATTGTAAAAGAAAAAGCATATTCAGAGCTCAAAGCCTAGAATTACTTATTATATGTTTAACAACAGAAACCTCAAGCCACTGTAAATAACAGCTCTAGTTAAAGAAGGAAGCACAAATAGTGTTTGAAGCACTACTGGAATCAATTTCATTCTACTTACGAGTTCCTTCTTCAGTAACCATTCCCAAGCCTTCTGCTTTATTCTGTCTCTCAAAAGCATTCAAGTCAAGGACACTGATATTTGAGGAAAAAACAAACAGCACAAACAGGAAAAAGGACTATAATATACAATGGAAAATAATTTCCTTCTACAAAACTTCTGGAGGCCTTCAACAACTACTCTTGACCCACTATGACATGCATTGCCTTGTGTTTTATTTAATACTTATATTAAATAAAAGAGCTTTGGATGAGACTAAGGGTCCAGTGTCCAATTCTGAAAAGAAATGATTCTCAGGTCAGGTCTCACCACTTACCTAATTTCACTCCCTATAATGTCATTCATGTATAAATGAGGAGTGGAAAAGGAGCCTGAAATATTACTCTCTACGTTGGCTTAAACCCACCTCCAAAAGGACATTACTGCAGTTCTTTCTCACTCACACTGTTTTCCATTAAGTTGTCACTATTACTTCTATTATATTGTTTCTGTATATATTATGCATGGATATTCAGAAGACATATGGAATTTCTGATTCCATATGCAGAAGACAGAAAAGTAGTCAGACGTTCCATATCTTCCAAAGTGAAAATACACTAATATATGAATTTTATGTTGTTAACTTGGCATAGCTCAGCACATGGAATAGCAAATCATAATTCCTCTCACCACCAAGTCAGAATACTTTTGTTCCAAGCATCCAAATATAATTCTATCATTTTCTAATTTTAATTCCGTTAAATAGCAATGCAGTCACATATTCAATCTAGTGACATCATTAAAACCAAAAGCATTTTTTTAAAGCACCATTTTCATTTTCTTATAATGTTCGAGTAATTTTAATCAATACCTCTTTTAATGAAGTCCTGAATGATACATATACACAATTGGTAATAATGATGCAGCAGGGCCTGTTTGGGCAAGTCCCTGCTAAAATGTTCTACATAGATGAAAAAATTACAAGGCAGATGTTATTTAATTAGGCTGCAACTATTCAGCAATAATTTCTGCAATGCAGGTCACCATTCCTTCCACAGTTTATCCTCTATTCATACAACTGGTCCACTTCTAATTCCCAGTCTACTCCTTCAGAACTCTTCTGGTTCTTTAAAAGGCTAAGCAGAGGATGTTGTTTGCTCTAAGAGGAATCAGGAGTAGCAACTATTTCCTTCTTCTGTATGGGAGTCCATTCCCTTAACTAATTTGAGCTTTTGTTTTATCAAGGGAATGGACTACTACAGTTTCACTGGTCACATGTCATCTCTAACAAACCTGATATATACACAGAGGATTCAGAAGAGACAGAGATTATGCAACTCTCCAGAAAAGTACAGAAACAGAAATCTTAGTAAAGCTCCACTGGCCTGCCTCTCCCTCAGTGATGGCTTTTCTCCATCCTTGGAACAAATCAGACAAAAGCTTGGAGGGATCTAGGATCAGTAAAGGAGCCATTACATTTTACTTTTCTGCCTCTTCAAACTAAGCCTTCAAAGGTGTGTGCAGTCTTTGCTTTATTTTCTCCTTTGGAAGAATACTCTAGAAGATTAACAGACTGTTCCTGTGATTCACAAAACTTTCCCACAAGAGACCCACAACCTTTTAATTACTCCTGTAATTTCAATCTAACACATCTACCTGCACTGAGCAATAAGCCACCAACATAAATAAAACTGAACCTGTAATAATTTTGTAATAATTTGTAATAGTAATAATTTAACAATTTATGATTTTACCTGCAGGACTGCATCAAGCCAGAGAGACTTTGAAAAAATCCAGCATCCTTTTTCTCCTTCAGGTAGTCCAGCATTTTCTAAATGTCGTATATTTTTTAAGGGAAAAAATGTAATATTAACATTATATACAATAATCAACAGTTAATTATTAATAATTATAAACCAAATTAAAATAGTAAAAATAAGTACCCTTATAATTAATAATATGAAAATTATATTCATTCAAAACTTCCTGAATTAATTCCTTGAAACACAAATCACTGGCAAGCAATAATATGATTTCTATTGCACCAAAAATACTCTGATATTTCTTCACTGTTTGGCTTAAAATTAAGTACACTAACATAAACAACAGGACACTAAATGTAGTTTGAAAATCATTACCTGTTGAACTACAGTGTTCCCACCATTTAGAATAGCAATACCAAGTTTTAGTGTTTCAACAACCATGGGTCCTGTATGACCTGTCAAAACAAGGACACGGTCATTAAAACTTGCAATTATGAACTCTCAATCAGAAATGCAGTCTAGAACGTTCACTTAGTGCAGTTGTAACTGACATTTATTTTGCCTCATTATGTACCATACAGAAGTTGTGTATGACATCTCCATCATACGTATAATGACATAAGACACCTATGACAAGGACATCATATATACTTTAAATATGTCACAGAACATTACCTTTGCTTGCACTAATCATCTGCAGGACCATCTCAGCAGCTCCACGATCATGTAAGCGAGCTTGCTGATATAGAGTTCTCTGTTTTTCCATTTCTTTCTCCTGGGTTTGGGAACAAAAATCAGAACAGACTACAGATTGGAATGGATCCAGAAAAAATAGGAAGATGAGAAATCTGAACTTGTTGAAGACCATCTGCCTCCATAACCCATGGGTTGTTTGAGTCCAAAACTTCAGAACACGCCATCTTTCTTTTATATGAATAACCTAGTCAAACAGCTCCATACACACAGTGCATTATGTTATTATTTCATTTATTCTCATGGACATAATTTAAATACTACCACTTTAGGTGATGAGAAAGAAATGTTATTTAAACTCTCACCTCAAATGTCTTTTCTTTTTCTTCGTCTCCCTCTTCTTCTTCCTGACAGCTCTTTTTATGTTAAAAACAAAAATCACAAGATCTTACTTATTATGAAACATAATGCCTGTTTCTGCTATAGTAGTTCGAAAAAAAAATGGACATATAATTTTTGCAAGCAATAACTGAAGGTATTAAGAGGATTTAAACACCCTGCAATTGCAAATATTTGTGCTCACCCACTCTAAGAAGCAGATATTCCCTAACGCATGAGTATTTCAGGCTATTCATCCAAATAGATACGCACCCTGCACCTGCAGGCTATATATTCTTGTCCCATATCTCTACATCTGTAATATTCTTCTACACAGTCAAGCTCTCATCATGTGTCAGCTGTAATCAATATGTTGCAAAAACTGACTTATTTTTGACAGACTTCAAATATTAGCTCTAAAATAATTACCCGAAGAATAAAGGTAACATGTTAAGACTGCTCATGAGTTAATCATGTACAAAACAAAGTGCCAAGTAAAAGCAGTAGGATTACACCTACTCGGATTTTATAGTATTGTTTTAATGTAGGGAATTTCACATTATATATATACATATATATAACTCTGAACAATATTTGCTTCATTAAAAATACAGAAATTATTAGTATCAAGCAGTTCATGTATGAAACAGAAAGAAAAGTTTCGAAAAGCATCTAAAATTAATGGGAAGTACCTAAGTGCAGTGATGGATGGAGCCTGAAATTATATACTTACTTTTGCCATCATGGCAGAATAGGCAATATACAGAGGATCATGTTCTAGATGGCTGTGAAGAGCAAAAAAAAAATTTAAATTATTTTATTATATATTAATATAATGGTATCACATACCTACCATTTTTATTAAAGGGTATTTTATTAAAGTAGATGCACATCTACTTGAAAAGCTATTACACTTGAAAATTGTGTCACAAATGTATTCTCTTATCTAAATCCAAGTCTCTAAATTTTTACTCAGACAATTTAGGGTATATTTGTACTTTCATCTTAGTCATGTCGGGTCATCACAGGCTGTTGAAGGTGCAGAAAAGTAATTTGGAGATATGTTAGAATAATTATAACTGTCAGATGGCAAGATTTTATTAGTCATACAGAAAAATTATATGAAGCACTAGAGTACTCATAAAAATATAATTCTAATCATTCTAGTCAACAGTCTAAAGTGAAAACAGAAACTGGCACCAAGATTCATGATAAACATCAACAAAACCTTTTCTGACATACTGGGTGAAACGTAGTGAATATCAAAACCAAGAACACACATCTATTACTGGGAGAGACCGGGGAGGGTTTTCTGATTAAACCTGCAGTTCCTATAGACTTTGTGTTTCTGTGAGAAGTCATGTCAGTTATTTCTGTATTGGGTATTTACCAAGCTTTTAAAATGTCAAAAATAGTCAACATTTATCTCAATGTAAAGGTTATACTGAGTTTAGATGCATGAAAACTCTAATGAAACTGAGAGGGAAAAAGGTATTCACCATGTACAATAATGAACTACACTTGTGTTAAATCACTTTGGTTATATTACTAAAAATTGGGTTACTGTGTGCTTTTACTCAATGTGCTTTTCAATGCAGCTCTTTTACCTTCTCTCTGTAAGAGCACTGCGACTAAAATAGAGGATAATCTGATGAAGTGGATCAGGATGGTTTTTCTCAGTCTCTTCTTCTTCCTCTTCATCTTTTTTTGGAGATGTCTGTCTCAAGATTTAGAATATAAAAGTTAAGCTTCATAAGTAAGAAAAAAATTGAGAGATTAAGCTTAGGAAAGGATTTCAGTAATTTTATTCTGTCCAATTCGTATTAACTGCCTGTATTAATCTTAATCAGCAGTTTACAGCATAACCTGCAACATTATGTGCCTGTATGACTCAGAAGAGGTTAGATGGTATGATTTTTACTCATATTTTATGTAACTTTAGAAGATTCTCATTTGCAAGGTATTGAGAATGAGACAGGGAGAGTCTTGGGGAAGCCTTTTTCAACAGAAATTATGCACTTCCACTTGACCAGAACTGAAAGGAAGATCTAGCTCAATTATTTAGTAGTAGAATTACTGGAATAATTTTTAGTAGGATCATCAATACATCCTATTCAGACTAGTGCTTGCTACAATATTCTCATGTATCATTTCTAAGCAACCTTGATTCAATGAATGCTCGTTACTCGTAACATTTTTTGGCAGTTAAAAATAAAGCACAGTCAGAACTGGCCAAAGATCAGTATATTACCTTTACCTTACTTGTGTTATCACCCCTTTATAGTATTTGTAGTTATTGTAGAATTATTTTAATTATAGTAATAATTGTAATTACAGAAGTTCGATTTACTTCTCTAGGAAATCTGAAAGAATTGCAGTCACTGCTTTGATTAATGGCATCATTGTTTCCTTTAAGAAGAAGCAACAAAGTCAAAGACTGACCATATAATTGTCCAGAGCATGTGAAGAATGCCCCTACCCATGGCAGGGGGGTTGCAATTAGATAATCTGTATGGTCCTTCCAACCCAAACCATTCTATGACTTTGCAATATTAGGCATAATGGGTCTTTAAAAAGCACAACACGACAGTTTTTGTTAACGCTGAAGCACTTCCTGATACATCTGCATGTGATCTATAAAGCTATATACTAACTTTCATGGTGTTTAGATATCATTGAGATATGCTCCTTGGAAGTATTTTAGACAAGCTAACTACATAGAGGGAAGAGAAAGGCCAGTAGGCATTCTGAATCAATATTCATTAACAAAATCCTGAAGTTTACCAATCACTTTTATCAAGTACACAAGTAAACTACATTTTTGCTGAATACGGATGCATATATTTACTTCTCCTTATGATGCATCAAAAAGAAAACAGCAAAATTAATTTGTATCAAAGTTGAAAATGTTAGAATTAAATATTATGCATCAAAAATATTTTAAAAAGGTAAAGGATCAATAGTGTCAAGCTTTATAAAACCTCAGTAAATAATATATAGGAACATAGGAATTACCATAATGACAAAAATAGTCTGACTGTTCATCTAATCCATTTCTCTTCCCAAGAATGAGTATCACATAGCTTGTCTGAAGGCATAAATCACCTTAATGCACTTCAGTGCGCATCATAGGACAAATGTCTTTTTGACCACAGCAGAAAATGACCTTATGCTCAGAAGCATAAGGATTGATATTTTCTAAGTTTATGCATATGCATACAGTACACAGAAATGAAATACGGTTTATAATAGATAGAATACATAGAATACACACTGAAGTGGGCACTGAAATATATGCCCAATTATGTCAGTACTTACAGCCAAATCCTGAACTAGTTTCTCCTCAAATGAATATTCCTCTGTTTCTATCCAAAAGTTCTGATAGCCATTGAGGAAGAGGTTAATAGAACGGTGCCTGGGGGGGTTGTGAAAGTGAGATCAAGAGGGGTAACGGAACAGAGTATAACAGCTCAGATGGTTAATGGTTAGTAAGGATACATATTTGTACAATTCTGATCCTCTGATTGGTCAGTGAAACGATGTGAAACATAACTAACATTAAGTGACAAATCTGCAGGTACTTTTGAACATTCTTACTGTTTTTTATATACATATGTATACATTACTTTTTATTTTGAATGCTAAGAGAGGCCTAATATACATTATACATGAAACTGTAGGACTGATACCTTAATGCAAGGATGAGAAAAGCACACACTGGAATAAACTGAGTGAGTGGGATTTACATCTACAAAGTGTATATCCAAATTACTAGATTTAGGACATAGATTAAGACAGTAGACATTGGCCATCAACACCAAAATAATTATCAACTGCTTTCCAGCGCATTATCTGCAGACAATCATTGCCTTCTTCCTCACAAAAAAAGCTAACCTCAGCTTTTAGTCTTCAGCTCCAAATCAGGGCAGTATTAGCATGTCCTCAAAGAAGGTGCACTAGAAATATCTAAAACCTGCTCTATAAAATGACCAGTTTTAGTAAACTCTAAGTAATTTTAATTACTACTGTATACTATTCATTAATTTAACTTTCCACAGAAAATACAGCTCATGGCAATAAGACTACACATAATAATTGCCAACAATTCCATCTTTACATTATTTTTTGGGAAAATTTTGTTTTGAGGGGCACTACATGAGGTTATAAAGGCTGTTCCATGCAGCCTTTTCATTTATATTCATCTTGTGCTACCAAAATTCGATTAAAATGGGCTGCTTATACACCATTTAATACCTTTTAAATACACTGTGCACATAGATCGGTATTTTATAATGGAATAGCTATTGAGTCAACCTTTTAGGCTCACTTGATGACAATGGTGCCATTTTATTATCAAATTTCAAAAACTGACCAATCAGAATCCCCTCTGAAAATTGTACAAATTCATGTTTTTATGATAATATCAAATCATGGCTGGGAAGGAAGAAGTGGGCGCATAAGCAAGAGGCTCTCCACAAGTTACATTACCGTTAACTTGAGTATAAGCCTGTCATACTGAGTTTTTTCATGTACTTTTTCCAGCCAAACACGTTGAAAGGTGCTCAGGAAGAAATTGCTAATTTTGTGTCTGAAGAAAAGCATATAGGTTTTCATTGAAGAAAGGCACAAGTTAAATTCAATAAAGTAGTCAGAAAGAATGTATTTGTAAACCGTGTTTGAAAAATTGCCATGTACAACTTCTCTGTATCTTTGTGCATATACAAATGACAGAAAATAAGACAAAGCTTTTTCAAATTAATTTCCTTAAAACATCAAACATAAATTGACACATCTCAGAGAAAACACTTATCAAATAAGACACTTTTTCAAAGCCATGTACATTCAACAAACACAGAACATGAAGAATTAGTACTTCCTAACTTATGTTTAATTCTTTGAAATATAAAAATATTTTGAAATATATAATATCTAAAATATTATAAAATACATTTATAAAATATTTGTTTTGTATCTGCAGACACTTTTCATGAAAGGGAGTTCTTGGAATATTAAAGTAATTTTTCTGTGATTTAGCAAACACCTTCATATCAACGGACATGTCCTTTTCCGGAATTTCTTACTGAAATTCCTAACAGCTGATATATATAAGAGTGAGTTTTGCAGAAAATTAGCTTCTGAGATTAAAATTAAATTTTACTGAAAGCGACCTAAATATCTGGAAAATTTTCAAAAGAATAAGTTTATTATTTACTGAAGAGATTCATCTTCTCTAGGATAAATGAAAGGGTATTACCATAATGTTTGTTTACTGCCCTTTAAATGAATTGATTCTAGCATCAAAGTTAAAACTAACACTCCCAATACAAATGAGGAATTAGACAAGGTAGAGAGCTGCATTTTAAACTCTGGATCAAAGAGATTTAAATAGCTCCTAGAATTAATAATACCCCACTTGAAATAGTCTCCCTAGGGCTCAGACATGTCTTAGCAACACTGTCAATTTAGATAATGGAGATTGTTAGAGGTGTATAATAGTGTGATAGCCTTATTTTCCTGCCAGAATCTTATGATTTAGCTAGGAAAAAATAAGTGTCTGTAAGCTAGTGAATTTTAAAACTTTGGTTTGCACCTACCAATTGAGCAATATACCTAGGGGTCCTTGCTCTTGGCGGCAAAGTCAGACTACATGACATTTAAAGGTCCATTCCAACCCAAACCATTCTATAAGCTTAGGATTTTATGTTCGAACTGTGTTTTCTCTCATGTCAGTTTTGAAGTGCAGACAGCACAATATATTGACAAAATGTGTTAAAACTTTTTTTGTGTTAAAAACGTTTTTCAAACTTTTTTTTCTCAAACTTTAAGGTAGATTTTGTGGTGCAGTTTACTCCTAATTTGAATATGAGGCAATGAGGCAAATCGATCCAGCTATGTAATTTTATATATGCTAAAAATGAACTCTCATAAAACTAAGTTTGAAAAAAGTTTTTAACACAAAAAAGTTTTAAAAAATAATGTAAATTTTCCATATCAATGGCTGTTACTCCATATTTTATTTGAAAAAAATCAAAAATTTAAAGATTCATAACCCACTTTGCCTCTTGGCAAGTGTTCCATCAACCTCAAATATAAAAAAATAAAAGTGGGTGCTTTTTAAGGTAAAAAAAAGGATGAGCCATTTTAACATATGGGTGCTCATGTATTTATTCTAAACATTTTAAGAATTTATAAAGCCAGACTATGGTTGTAAAAAAAACTTTCTCACAAAAAGGTTGTACTGAAATTGTATCTCTTCATATCACTTCCTCTTGTTTTGCCAAACACAGCTCTTGAAGATGGAAGGGTTGATACTGGCTCGTTTTATGTTGTATTTAATCCTTTCAATTTCTCTGGTTCTTTAAAGATGGCCTGGTGGTAGCATAACAACTTGGAGAAGTTACTATAGTGTAGAAATACTCATTTTTGTAAAGGAAGGTTGTGTGCTTTTTATGGTATAACTGGCTTTTTATTTGTCCAGCGCAAACCTAATATTCCTCCAGTATGTTCGTGGCACAGCTACAGACCTTTACACCAAGTGTGCAAGTTTGCTTTAATAAAGACACTTAAAAATCCAACTAAACTCTTCAGTTAAATACTTTGCAAAAAATCGTTCAATAAAAATATTAAAAACAAAAAGTGAAAAATTGTAGAAAGTGAGAAGAAAATCTAATTAAAGATGTGCTTAACTTCTATCTGAATAAAACCCAGATTTTTTGAGAAGGAACAGAGTAAAGGAAGTTACTCCAGTGCCATATGATCTTAATATTCTGCTAAAGCAGTAGATGGATTCCTGCAGAGGATGCAGTTTATCTCGGACTTTCTGGTATCTACATTCAGCTAGAGTAAGAAGCGGAGCAGCTCACAAGTCTAAAATATCATTCTGCACTGCTCTGCCCCAATAGTTGCTTTAATTCATGTAATATTCTGATGTAGTATTTTAGGATTGGCCTAGACAAGCTAAAGAGCATGAAGTGTTCATGTAAGAGGAGAGGAAGAGCCATATGAAATAAATAAATAAGTAAACAATGAATAAATAATAAATTAATTTAAAACAAACAAACAAACAAACAAACAAAAAACCAGAAAACAAAAATACCCACAAAAACAAAACCAACACAAATCACAGGAGAATAAAGAGTAAAAAGAGTAACTAATCAGAGACAAAAAATGGACAGAAACAGCAACATCTTAACAATTTTCACAGATAAGTTGAGGAACAACAGAGAATAACTGACAAAAATAAAGCATGTAATTCTTATGGTCTTTTCCCACTCTGGCTATTTGTCATGAGATAGGTATTTTGCTACTGTGAGGAATTAGCTGATGACTAATCATTCTTGTCTCTTAAAATTACATACACCTAACAATTAACAAACACGTAGGTAAACACACAAGCAGTATTTGCACTCAGTAAACAATGCAAACAAAAGTTATGAAGAAATAAACCTTTACGCCACTTACCTTGGCAGGTTGTATAATGGTGCCATTCTGAAACATGCAACAACAGCCCTTTTGCGTTGTTTTGACAGGAGTTTGTGCCAAACAGCTTTTTTTGATCTCAGTGGTTGTTCAACCTATGGGAAAGTATCTTCTAGTATATACAATGGAAAATTTACAACTTTCATCCAAAATTATCTTTTCAGCTAGTGGTTAGCTAGTTAGCAAAATAGAAAATATTTCAAACACTCTGAATCAACTGAAAAAAAAGTTATTTCAGGGTTTTATTTATTTATTTTTATTAATAAGTAAAAATACTGAGTACCATCCATATAGTAATCTCTTAGTTTATTCAGACAAGCTCAAGATGCCAGAATACCTCATGTGTGGGACTCCTTGATAAATTTTAAAAATGGTTATTTTATCTAACAATGCATATTCAGTTGTTCATATGAATGTATTTCCATGCTATAGCACTTGTGAATTAAATGGATTAACTTTATGTAGGAAGAGTATAAATGTTTTCCTGTATTTAAATTGTATCATTTGGATGAACAGGCAATCAACTAAAAAAGTTGCTACAGCATCTCCAGCTGCAGAAATAGAAGACAGGCTAAACCCAGTATAGCAAAAATAAGTACACAAGCAAACATCTCTTCTTACAATCACAGAGTTTTCAGCTATTGCATGGAGATGATTTGTATACTATACTTCTTGTGACTGTTCACAAAGTTTTGCAGAAATATATCCTGAGTTTTCCCTGCAGCTAAATGGAGGTACTTCAACAGATTACATTGAAAATTTTGCATATATACACATCTGTATATGCATGTATACTTGCATGCATGCATGTACAAAACTCTAAGTTTTATCTGGACACTTTAATGATAATACTCACTGTAGCTGAAATACTCTCTGCAAGGAAAAATCTCAGGTTTTTAAAAAAAACCCCACAGTATAGATATGTGGCTTTTTACCTGCTCCAGATGATACAGAGCAGCTGATATCCTCTGCACACGTTCCACATTTTTCTCAGGGTCAGTAGGTCCATCACTCTTTAAAATGTCTTTGTACAGATTTAACTGCCATTTCACAGCTGGATCATCAGACTGAAACCCAACATATTTCATTTGTAAGCTGCTGAATGAAGACACTGAATCTGACCAACACCACATCTACTCCCATAGTATAATAAAGAAGGTTATAAATATTCCCAATTTCTGTCCCCTTTCGGACCAAATTAACATCTGCTAGGTGCTCAAAAAAATGGCATTAATTCTGTATACTGTTGAGCAATTGAACTCATTTCTTAAGCAAGGTTCTGTTAATTCTGTATACTGTTGAGCAATTGAACTCATTTCTTAAGCAAGGTTCTGTATTTCTATTTCATGAAACAAAATAAAATGCCCTGGAACTTATTTATTTCACTAACTGCATTAAAAATAAGGAAGCACATTTAGTACTGGAACTGAGTTTAATCCCTTGCAGGACCTCTGTACTGAGAGTCTAAAGATGTTCTTTGGAGTCTAGAAAAGACAGCTGGAATTTCAGTGGGTGAAGAGTTACAGCCAAAGTTTTCATTTGCTTTTTTTTCTTGCAAGACAGAAATATGGAAAACACATTAAATTACTTATTGTGTCCATTTTAAATGTATGTAAGTGCAAATTTATAGCAAACAATCACCTTCTATGACAGATAAATAAGCTACACTTATTGTGTTCAAAGACTGTAGGCAATGATCTAAATTATTTTTAATTTACAGAATGATGAGGACTCCATATTGATATTACCTTTGACAGTGTATTTGGCATATGAATTGTAGGTATGTAACTGTGCTTGCAAAACGCACAAGTCCTAAGATCACACAAACTTCCCTTATTTTTAGTAATTTAAAATGTATATATTCTTAGAAATACCATTTAATCATTAGTGAAAGTTAAATTCAAGAAGAAAAGCTGAAGTACTACAGTTTTTATTTTATTTTCATCTTGGATCAAGTGGATTCTAAGTAATTATGGCTTTAAGACTATCAGTATCTCAATTCTTCACACTTGTCCCATTCTCTAGATCTTCTTGAAACTTGAATATTCCAACCAAAGCTACAAATAAGCCATTTATTGCAATGAAAAGATCATGAAGAATAATGATAAATAGAAATCTTTCTAAAAGCTTTTTGGATTATCTTTTTTAATATATCACAATAAACAAAACAATTGCACCTTCTGTGTTTAAAAAGTACACATCAGCATCTGTAAGACAGATCCTTTTATATTACCTTTTCCTGCAAATGTAAGTTGTTGCGTAAGTGTTCTTTGACTTCCTCATCTGTGTCCCTCTGTAGAAAGGCAGAAGTACTTTTCAATACAGATTATGATTCATTTCATAAAAACTTTTACAACACAGAACAATTTTTATTTTAATATTGAAATTTAACCTCTTTGGTGTTCAAAGGATGTAAGACACCAGAAAGTCATGGAACAAAGGCTTTCTTTAACCACAAAGCAAGGATTAAACTTTGAAGGCAGTCAAAGCTAACCAATTGTAATTCAGTGCTCGGTCCAAAAGAATTGCATATACAAACCTGCATATTATATACGAATGGAAAATAACAGGGAAATTATGACAGCTCTATATACACTCTTTTTTAATGAAAGCACAATAATTAGCAGCTATAATTGCTTACAATACATACAGATATTTAATAGTATTGACTGCTTATGATGCTTCAAAACTCCGTTTAGAAAGTTAAGCTTATTTTGCATTAAAACTATTACAAAGTACACACTTACATGGCTGTATCTAGTCTTAGCCAAAGAGATGAGTTCTTGATCTCCAGGAGTACACATATTCAAACCAATAGGAAGCATCTTTTTAAGTGCAGCCACAATCAAGGATGTTTGTATGGAGTACAAATCCCCTCTACGTTTTGATTTTTTCCTCTCTTGATCTTGTCCCCCAGACTATCATTTTAAAAAAAAGAAAGAAAAAAAGAAAAGAAGAAAAGAAAAATTACTGCAGTTCTCTGATCACACACTTCCCCAATATACTCTTACCCTAATGGTCCAAGGAAACTATGTTCCTGATGTAGTACAAACAATTAAAAATGCTGCACTAGAGGAAGGGTGTACAGTCTTGGGTGGGAAATGTAAAGAAGTACTTTTGGTGCGCACCAATGCAGAAAACGCAATAATAGTAATGTTGTAACAGGAGTCACACACTTTTGTGTGCATTCATATATATGACACTAACAATACTTTCTGGATCTTACCTCTCAAATCAGAAACAACCCTAAAATTAAAAGCTGAATTATTCTCAGGGGATGCTATTTTTTGTCGAATGTTACAGAGTTAAATTCAGGATGTTTACATTTTTGTAAGAGATTTATATAAAGATAGTTATCCAGGGTCTGAATGAATGAATATTGCCTGACTTGTCTCATCTGAAAAACAGTATTATTTAAAAATTTTTGATTCAATGTAATAAAATGCCAATAAATCAGTGCCTCTGGGAAAGTATTGCCCTTTGGCTTTGGCTAACATTAGTAAATTTGGGACAAAAAATTAAAACTTTTGTGTCTTTGGAGATAATCAGTAATAGGAAAACAAGAGAGACAGATGTAAACAGCACAACAGAATAACATTTTCCCTATCTTTTTATGACAGACACTGTACGACATATTTCACAACCAACTTTTCCTTCATGAGACAGAGAACCAAAATCTTTCAAACAGACCCATATATTTAATGAACACATAGTAAAACAGCAACGACATCAAACAGCCCAGTTCTGAATTCCGTTCCCAGATTAAACTCTTACTATACTCAGGGGAGTTTTGCTTAAGATAAGATTTCAGGACTAGGCCTGCAGGCTTATACAACACTACAAAATAAAAAATGGTTGCATTTAACCCTCCACATCCTTTTCCTTCTGTCAATTAAGATGTTCTAACTACTGTTCTTATGATATATTGTGTAGTTCCGCATAAGGATACAGCAGAATCCATTGCAATTCATTATTTCTCAATTAATACCTCACTATTATCACAGTAATCACTGGAAGAAAAAAGGTAGCCATATGTATTCTACTTGGTGGCAAATTTTAGCAAATTCTGTCTTCTAGATGGTGAATCTCTATGTACATAGCTCGTGTTAAGTATTTTGCAAGTCTGAGGGAACGTGCAATGGATGTGGCTTCCTTTCTTAAGGAATTAACAATCGCAAGAGAGTACTTTGCCTCAAAGCTTTGCTTTTCAAAGTGCCTTAGAAATAGTGATGCAATGGCTATAATGACATTGTTTGTACTCTACATTGACAGCAGACAAACAAATCCCACAATGTGTCACTGTATTCCAGTGGCGTCACTATGCATCCTAAAAAAGGAATAACAAAATATGGAATTGATATATTTTAAAGAGAAAAAAAAGGGGACAAGGAGAGATACTGGTATCTTTAACTTTTATGCCTGTGGACATTTTGCACATCCAATCTTCTTTATGTTCATATGAGATTAATAAGATAAGTGAACCTTAAAACTTTAGAATTTTTAAAACATGAAGAGAAGATCCATTCTGCCTTTACCATCAGTTCTGTCTGTGAATTCACTTCTCCAGCTGATAAATGCATAAGCAGAGTCACAGACTGAAACATAAATGACAATGGAAATACATCTCTTTCAGTTCTAAAATGCACCTATATGAGTACACAAAATACCTGCATTACATATGTAAAGTGCATGAAATTGGACATATTTTGCCAAAATAATTAACTATTCTAAAAGAACTTCAACAGGACGAATGATATAATTTGGTTGCCTGACAGTATATAATGATCTTACTTGTCTGATGATTTAATCACACAAATGGATATTTCTGAAAAAACCATACACCAAAAAACAATTACAGATTCTTCAGTAGATTAATAATAACTAAACACACAATAAAAAGGATTAAATAATTTATTTACACTAAAAAAAAAACAGATAAAACAGGTTAAGATTACTGAATTAATATTTTTTGCATTTCCATCCCTCTTTCAGCTTCAATTCTTTGAGATTATCATGAGAGCATTCATTAAATCCTACTCTGTATACTCAGAGAAGTTGGACAATAGAAAAGCATGAAATAAGATTATTAGTTCAACAGAACTTCTACCTTTTAACTCGTCTCTGATTTAATTGATTAAAAGCTCTTCACAGCATCATGCATGCTTCTCAGCACACAGTGAAGAGAAAGATGAAAGGGTTTATGCTCCATTTTGCTGTTCATTCTGCTTCACCAATGAAGAACACACCATAGGTCAGAAAGTACTCATTTATATTAGAATTTCATATTAAAAAAATAATAT
This sequence comes from Acanthiza pusilla, assembly GCA_036630365.1. NCBI lineage: Eukaryota > Metazoa > Chordata > Aves > Passeriformes > Acanthizidae > Acanthiza > Acanthiza pusilla. The sequence goes on from JAXCHO010000078.1 coordinate 862,321, forward strand.
GAATGAAATATGAATGATGCAAAAGAAAGTGACCTACGGTTCACTGGAGGAAATCTTAAAATATATTAAATACATAAAAGAAACAAGGATTATTCAAATCTTTGTCACACCTCACACCTAGTAAAGAGCAGTTTACTTTTGAAAAAAGGTAGGATTTGAACTATATATGTTATTTAAACTTATTTGATTTAATACAATCTTCTATTCATCTACAAATGGGGTGTAGGTTATAGCACATTTCCCACAAAGATTCTTCTTGAATATCAAAAGGCAAATACATCTTTCTAATGACTCTACTTAGGCATTTCTTTTACAATGTCTACTTCAATATTTTATTGAAAAAACAGAATGCAGAAAGACAGCAGAGGCAGAAGATATATCTGAAATAATTACAAAAGGTAGTTTTAGTAAATTTTCACATTAAGCAATATTTAGGAGTGCCAAAGGGAATTTCATCTGCTCTGGTCAAAGACAGCCACTTTAGCTGGGACAAAATTTACAGGAGGTGCAACCTGGTCCTTCACTTTGTGACGCCACTGCTATGATCAATGGAAAGAATGCTTGGAGCCTGATCATCTCTAAATCTAAAACAAAGACACATCATGCACTTTGACCTGTACCTTTACTTGCATGGCCTGTATGAAAGAAAAATAAAGGGAAAAAAAAACAACATAAGTAAAAGAGATGAAAGGATGATAATTTTACAAGTTAGTTACAAACTTACTCAGCTTTATGAGGACAGTAAAAATATAGTAAGTTAAAACAACAGACTGTAAATGCATAACCAAATGAGATTGTAGTGAAATCAGCTTAATCTTTTTCAAATTATTGAACTTCTCAATTTCTGTTGCTGTTCTACCACACACTACCATTTGTTGTTTGCACATATAAGTACATCCAGTAAGTAAACCTATCAATACCCTGATTACTGCATCTTTTCCCAATTTTCGTAAAAGAAGAAAGGTGTCTGGAACTCCAGATAGTCTAGTAATGAAAAATAATCACATTTTCACCAAAACAGCCCTTTCTCCCTCTTTTCCCCACCAAAACATGTTTGAGAAAAAATATGTTTAGAATTCAAGCTATCGCTAGCAAGGTGTAGCACTTAATTTACAGATCTGTTGTCCGACTGCATAGCTTATTACTCTTTTGAAGACAGCCTGAGAGAAAACTTTAGCTTGCATCTCTCAGCAGTACCCATTCTGAGAACAATATTATAAGCTCAGCTGTAACTCTCATACCTCTAGAGGATTTTTCCCATTTATTATATATATATATACACCCCATAAATACACTTAAATAGATATGTATTACATAGTCAACATTATATTACCATTGTGTCAGGAAATCTTAAAAAAATAACAACAAAACCATTTATTTATGATAAAATAAAATAAACTGTTACAAAAAAGAACCCCTGACCAGGCATAGGAACATACTATAGAAAACTGTTGGTTAAAAACAAGCAGAAAATCCCAAACACACACAAGACCCCCTTCTGTCATAGTCCCAATGGTAACTTCATTTTCTTGTGATACTTGAATTCAAGTTTCAAAATATTAAAGTCAAGCTATTATTAAAATTTTTTATAGCCTAATCCATTTATATCACATAGTAAGAAAACCAGGTACAAGTCAAGAAAAATGGAAGACTGATCATCAAATTAAGTGTTAGACTCTTAGCATCTTAGCATCTTCAATACCATAGACAAATAGCAAATTTTAATTTAAAATTTTAATTGTGTGAAATATGTAGATGCTGCATAGACATGGCTCAGCAGGTATGTACAGGTGTATATAGACACTAAAGATAAGGAAAGACAAGATGTTAATTATATTTAATTTATTTAGCTGACTATAAAAATAATCCACCCATGATTTACCACAATATATCCAAAGGAAATGTATTCTATGCGATTGAAATACTCTCAAAGAAGAGATCTAAAATTCCTGCAGAAAATACTAACATGAAATTTTCTATCTATTGTAAATCTGCAAACATGTACTACATAATACAGACGTAATTTTACAGAATATTACAGAAATAATGTTGTTTCATAATACGAACTTGTATTTTATGACTGCCTCTAACTTCTGTAATAGGTCTATTCAAATGTTCTTACAAATAGATAAAAAAATTAATGAGGGCAAGTCAAATAAAAATTCAGTAGGATATGCAAGCGTTTAGCAACTGAGGGTGTATATCCAGCCACACATTCACTTAGATTCCAAAAGTCCAAAACTACACAGAAAAATTGTCCACATATATAATACACAATATTATGCACATGTGAATGTACACATTTAGTCTTCTATTAACTGAAAAACAAAACAGGACATAATTTCCTCTTAACCAAAAGGTTATTTTATCAAGAAACCTATGAAGGGGTCAAAAATAACAGACTAAAGTTAATGAGTCCAGTGGAATTAAAGGTGTTTAAATTCTTCATTTCAACACTTTTATCACAAATCTGTTACTTCAATGGAAACTAAGTTACCAGTCTCTCAGACTGAAAGTTCTCTAACTTACCATTGCCCTCCGAGCAATCTGCTGCCATATTTTTAGAAAAGAAAAATTAAATTCTCAGCTGTTAATACATTTACTTGAAAAACTATTAACAAAGTTAATATGGTATAACAAAAATATAATGGGTACTTAATAAACTTACTGATTGTAATGATGAATCATTTGTTACCACTGCTATTAGCTACCAATAAGTAATGTAATCCTACTCCTTCATCCTCTGCTTTCTTTTTTTTTTCTTCCATATGGAATGTAGATATAGGACCTTCTATACATAATATATTACACCTTACACTCTGATATAATTCCAGTATTTTGTATCAGGAAAAATACTAAGTGTCTGTCTCTGTTACTGAAGAGAGTCTGAAATCAGCCTGGTGCCTTATTCCTTTAAGAGACCTCAAACTGTTTCCCCTTGTCACTGTCAATAGGCAATGTTCATATTCAGTTTTCTATACTTTCTCATGCTTGATAAACATTGCATAAGATTGCTTCCACTAGAAATAATGTCAATAAAGAGGAATAAGTGATAGAAAGGGCTAATTATTCTGTTAACATGCTACCTTTTGAGCTAAATGTTAATATTAAAGCAAGAAATTATAAAAATAATGTTCCCTAATGTAATGTCCTCTACTGATCAATGTCTGAGGATATAAATAAATATCAAACCTGCAAGAAAACCTGAAATTCAGTTAATTAGAGAATTTATTCTTATTTTAACCCATGCCATCTTACAAAAAAAAATCAGATGTAAATCTATCATTCATTGAATGTACTAGGTTTAGACCACTTATGTTTTATATTATGAAATAATAGCAATTTCCTGCTCAGAAAACATATATAGAAAACTATTAAAACATTTGTAAAAGACATATATTTCATCATGCATTTAAGTCATCATGAAACAAATGTCTAAATTAACAGCTGTTATGCAATCATGCCTGCAGTTATAGTATGATATTAATAAAATATTCAGTCATGAAGCATACAGTATTTTATTTCTTCCTTTATTAGCAATAACCATGCACAGTGTCCTGGAACGCCGTAAGTTGATGTTAATACGCTTACAAAAATTATATGCATACAAAAAACCCCAGAATCTCTCTGTACTGTATACCCATAGGAATAAAAATGTATTTACATATGCATCTTCATCTCTGTTACAAATACATTCATACAATTATTCATACATAGTATATCTGGACACTTAAATATACACAGCAGGTATTTGAAAATAGAATCTCAAAATCTGATTTGGGTAATATAGATTCCTGATGTTAAATTCCAGTGATTTCATGAAAATTGGAGCATTATGACACCTACCTATTCCTTATTTTGCAAAGACTTGTCTTTCATTTCTGCCATGCCAGAGTGACAAAAATAGGACACTAACAGTTTACTTCATAATTTTCCTGTTATCAGTACTGCAGTGGGACATAATTTAGATTAAATATACATGGATCACTTGTTTCCAATCTATGATGTCTAAAAAAAGAAAGTACACCTATTTTTTGTCTCCTCAGGCCAGTTCTAATGTACATATTAGACATAATAAATGTGTGTGCAATGATTGCCATATGATAAAAGTACAGAGCTACATGTTAGACTCTGTTATAGTGTGCAATTGCTCCTCAAATAGCCTGGACTGTGTCCACTACTTATCTTGTCAATTGGGATGATACAAACATTTCCATTCTATCAAACGATTTTGATAAGCTGCATCCTGACAACAGGAAAAGAGGTTAAAAATTTCCTTATCTCTGAATACAGAACTCTTTATAATGTTGGACTTGTGTTTCAGTGCCAGTCATGAACTAATGACAAGCAGATAATCTGCTATTTTTGCTTGTAAAAATTCCAGTATCACGGTTTCGCTTAGTCAGGTTTCAAACCTTTAAAAAAAAATAGGAAAAAAAGAAAAAAACCCCAAACATTTTAAAAGAGAATTAAGAAGTGAAACAGCATGTTTTATCTGCCTCTCTATTGATTTGAATTGGATTTACAGTAGCTAGGTTACAGGTAACCAAAATATAGTGAAATACAAAACTTTAAATGATACTTCTCTGCTACATCTTCAAAATAGGATTACTCCAAACACATTATAAATATGAATAAAATAAAGAGTTTCTTCCCTATATTTGCCTGTACTAATTTGCAATTAAACTTCACCTGGCTTTACCTGAGTAATGCAATTTCCTCAGCTAATGTCAAAGCAGCATTTTACCTTGACAACATGAATTTTCTCTAATATACAGGTAACAAATGTACTCTGAAGCCATCATTTCAGCACCTTGTCATATTGAAAATTAGCAAAAAAGGAATGAATGTATTAATTAATAAGAAGCAAGAAAAAAGGTGCACATGTAGTGTACTCTACGTATATATAAAGAGGTATATGCAAAGACAGCAGTGCTCCATCAGAGCTGACAGAACAATACAAACTGACATTCACATGAAAATGATGAGGCAATCAATATTTCTCCACTTGCTTTTGCAAAGCAGTCTACCTTCTTCTTTCCTGAAAGTTCAATAACCCATATTTTATAATAAAACCCATAATCTCTTACATGTGCAACTTTTTCAAATCAAGACTTTTATTTTAACCTTGTGTCTTTCAGTATTAGCAGACATTTATTAAGTAACTCCAAGGTACATAGACTATATTTTGCATAGTAGTTGTCACATCGGTCATCAAGACGCAAAACTATTTTTCTTTTCTTCTATAGCAAAGCAGCTGCAACCTGAGTAGATTTTCAGAGCCTTCTTTCAACATACTAAACACATAGTAGATTTACCTGATCCACAAATTTTTATTAACTTACTTTAGACATCTTGCTCTTGGTGTCTCCTGTTAAAAATGCCAAATTGTTGATTTCATTCTGAATCACAAAATTTTGTTCTTCTCTTTTAAAATTCTAAAGAAAAAAAAAATCACCAGAAGTTTAACTCATCTGCAAGCACCACATTTATATTTAAAGACAAAATGAAATGAAAGGAAAAGTGTACACTTTATCTTACATGTGATTTACACCACAGGATAAAAACTTCAGCTACCATTCGAAAGAGTTCATCAGAATCCGCATCTGGTTTCTTTAGCCAATTAGCTCTAATTACAAAAATAAGAGAAATGTAAAATAAGATATTGAAAAGAAGACAGTTTAAGAATAATCTCTATTTAATAGATCACGTATCATTTGTGTAGTTAATCTAGGAATTTGCATCTGACCAAAAGGTGTGAATTCAAGGTACAGCATTCTTTAAGAATCTTAAAATACTCAGGATTAAGATTTAAGAATCTTAAAATACTCAGGATCTGATTCTCACTATAACATTAAGTGAACTGTGTTCCTTCGGATTGTCTGATCATAGGTTCTAGCATAGTAAGTAATAAATGTGAGTTTAATTATTAGGTTATTTTACCTGTTGTTGTCTACATAACGTATCAACATTGGATAGAAGGCGTAAAGGTCTCTACAAAGTACAGCAAACTCATCAAGAATGAGTAGCTCAGCTTCTTGGGTGTCATTTTTATTGTCTGCTTTCAGCTGCTCCTCTTCCATCACTATCTTCATAGCTTTCTTCTTTAATTTATCCAGTGTTGGAATAAAGTGAGATCTGAGAAGATCAGGTCTGGCTTTGCTGATGATGGGTTGAGCATAAACTATACATGAAAATATAGATAATTCCATGATTAATGCATAACTGTTGGTTTTTGTTGTATTAATATGAATGGTGAAGTACTAGAAATATTAAAGGTTATGAAGCTTCATATATTTCTGCATCATAAAATTAACTATGAATGTATCCTTATAAAAACTGTGTATTGAGAGATTAAAAGACTGTGGTTTTGGATTATAAGTACTACAGCCTTATGTAAATTAAACTATCATGGTTTTGGCAAATCCCATGTCTCTAACTAAGAACCTAAGCAAAGCAAGGATTGAGACACAGTGTCTTCACAAAAATACTTTTTGTTTTGTTTGGGGGCTTCTGTGTCTGGGACAGGTTTTTTTGGTATCCAGTGTCAGAAAACCAACAGAAGATAGTGTTCTGGAAGAATTCCTCTACCTGCTTTGCCTTGGGCAAGTTAAAATGCAGAGAATGAATGAGTAATTCAAGGTGATAGATCAATTTTGTACAAGTACTAGCAATAAAATGCAAACTACCCGAGTCAAAAATCCTTGCAAGAACAGCACAAGTATATTATCACCTTATGCAGATGAACAATCACTACAAAACTGCAAGAAATGGTCTCTACAATTAAGCAGCAAACTTGTTACTAAATTTTAATGGAATCCTTGTTATTATTAAAGATCTCCCAGCATTTAAAATAATACCAAAACCACAGTACTAATGGGTACTGGGTATTCAAATTTAGCAGGAAATTATTACCTTTACATAGATTTTCCTGAACCATGTTATTGCACATTATATTCTTACACTGTAAAATATGACTGATAAAATTTGGATATGGTAAACTTCTTCAGCAGGATAGATACTATATGTTATGGGATATTTTGAGAAAACTTTCAGCTTATTTAATAGCTCACACATTTATTCAGGCAAACCAATTAATTTGGAACTTGGGTTACTCCTGAGATTATTTCACCATTTACACTTGTTTTGCCTTTTGTCCTGATTATTTCATGAACAGAATTCACAGCACTTATACTCTTTACTGTAAAACTCAGGTGTCTTGAAAACCAGTAGAATTCACAACTCCAAATTAAATGCTAAGGCTCTTATACAGCAAACAGAGGAGGAGATTCTCAAAAACTCTTATGGTGAGCAGAAAGCTTCCTACTCAGTGATGCTACAATGCATGCATAGAACGAATAATAAAAAATAAACATATTTATCTTATTGTTACTTATCTATTATTTATCTTTCTTACATGATGGTTCTAGTTATAATTTTTTGCTATTATATTGGTGGGCAATAAGGTAAAGTATAGGAAAGTAATTAAATATTATTAGTACGATTACTGTTAAAAAGATATTTACAGTACCTGCAATTCTTTTCATCCAAGATGCTTCATCTATTCCCAGATTGTTGTTAATGATTTTCAGAATGTTTCCAAGAACGATGCTCAGATGCTCAGATGTTATCATTGTACAGCAAGGCCCAGCACTTTGAGGAACACTCTCAGACCCTCTTTCCCACCAGTAGGATAAATAGTTGCATAGCATGGGTAAGATAACCTCAATCACATGAGGCATTTCAGTATACCTTGCTCCAGACTCTGCTAAATCATTTATTTCCTTTATTAGTCTATCCAGCTGAGGGATCTCTGGACACATTTCTTCTACTGTATCCGGCATACCTAAAACTGCAAGTAAGGGTAGAAAACCAAAAGATTAATTAGCAAAATAAAAGAGAACATCTATGGATAAACCCTAAATACAAATAACTCAGATTTTTTTCCTTCACCATCTTGGACAGACAGAATTAGAGTATGGCTTTGGGGTATGCATGGGTATCTCAAATTATGTCTTTCAGATGATGTGCATATAAAAATGATGTAATCACTAGCTACCATAAAGCTATGGCTTTACCATAAGGTGTCCTGCAATTACCTGGTGAGCAGTCCAGCTATGTAAAAGTGCAGAACAGAAAGGTTATATTAATATTGGATAAACTCTGGATATTGTATCCATAATTATTCACAACTTATATGCTGATTTGCCAAAGATTAAATCCACCTTGGGGAAAAGGAAACAAACAGTTTAAAATTGTGAGGGAGGTTAAAATGAAACTGTACTTAGTTAATGAACTCTGCACATCTGTCTCCCAACAAAAATGCCAGGAAAGAATTCCAGTTGCCAGATACTTGTATTAGAAACTGAAGTATGCTTATTCGGCAATTAACAACCCATTGCAATCTAGTGCCAGTCACTCAAAAAAAATTCTTCCACTAATGCTGTGTGTACAAAGCAGAGCTGCCAGGGAGGAAGGACTACAAGAAGCTTTTCCATACTTGCTTTTATATGAGAAAACTTAGGAAGAATATGTAATCAATCTATGTCCTTTTTTTTCTTTTCCTTGCTTGTCTGTTTAAAGGTACAGTAATTTTGGCAGCTACTGACTCTTACATGTATCAGTGAGGAAAATACTGAAATACTTTAAGATATGAGATGATCTCTTGATCAGGAGAGTCAGGTGAGACGCAAGAGAAGAATTGCAATGTAGAAGGATTCATGCTGCTTTCAACAGAATCACAGAATGGGTAAGGCAGACTGTGGGGCTGTATATACAGACTAGGGAATGACATGCTGGAAAGCAGTGTCATGGAAGGGAACCTGAGTACCCTGGTTGGCAGCAAGTTTATTGGGCGCCAGCAGTGCCCTGGCAGCCAGGAGGACCAACCCTGTCCTGGGGGACATCAGGCACAGCATCGCCAGCCGGGCAAGGGAGGGGATTGTCCTGCTCTACTCTGCTCCGGAGCGGTCTCACCTTGAGGTGAGGCCTTGCCTGCTGTGTGCAGTTTTGGGCATCATAATATAAAGAAGACATTAAGCTTTTAGAGAGCACCCAATGGAGGGCCACAAGGATGGCACAATCTCAACAAAGTAGAGCAAGGCTAAAATGGTAACTAATGAAACACCAGTAGCAGGAGCTCTCTGCTGAGTCATACATTCAGGGTTTTTTCATTATACAATTTCTATTACTTAGTTGGAGTGAGTAAACAGCTTTTTTTTTTTCTTTGTGTGTGTGTGAGTACAAAACAGTACACTTACTTGCTCTTTCTCTTGCACTTTTTGTGTTGAAAACAGACAGTGGATTGTAATGGTTGAGAGAAGGTTCAAGGAATGCCACTGGAATGGCTGCCGCAAGAGATGCTAAACACTCACCAAGTGCTGGACGCTGCCTGTATATGAGAGACACTAAAAGTCATCTGAGATGAAAATGTTTCGCCAGGCTTTCAATGTCTACCATGCACAATAAAAAGAAGTATTAATATTTATTGTTTATTTTATATTTTTTATACATTAGGAACTATCTGACAACTTAGAAGAAAATTTCTTACATGAAGAAGAGTTGCAATAAATTCTTAACTCATGCAGAAATTTATATTTCTTATTAGTGCTACAGATATTTCATCATTTGTGCTAAAAAATGTTTGAAAATGTGTTTCTATAAGCTAAACAATAAAAGACCAAGATACCATAAAGGGTCATACAATTTTTGGGTACTGGGTATGAAAACAGAGTTTTCAACTTTTAAATTAAGGATCTATATTTCTGATGCAGTGGACAAAAAGAAATTAATACCAGAATGCCTACAGCAATAATACTGTACTTGCCAGTAGAGCGTTAAGGCTCAAAATATTCAAGAGTTACAGCATCTTGTATCCAGTTCTCAACATTTATGAACCACGGAGACATTTAGAGAAGAAATGTCCACAGAAAAATCAGAAACGTCTCTAGCATCCTAAAGAAGCTAAACAGTCTTTGTACAAAGGATAAAACACTCGAGAATGGAAGTTTGTCTTAACAGGGCAGCAGCAGCAATCCAACCAAGTATTAGTCCTGAGCCCATGCAGCCAGGAGTGTTGTAGAATCAGCAGAACTAGTCAGCCATAAAGAGATATTTATCTATGAAAAGCAAGCCATGACTCATTCTGCAATGAAAGGTAAAACTTTTTAATGTCCCTGCCAACATTCACTAGGAGAAAAACCTGCAATTTGATCCTGAAACTGTGCATTACTTAACTTGAATAATTGTTCAAGTCAGCGCAATCACTCACTTCTTAGTTTTGCTGAAACATTGAGCATTGCGTTTGAAATCCTTCCTCCCACCTATACACTGATGTCTACCTACAACTGTAATTTAGGAGACTGAGACTAGTTAAAAACAAACTAAATGAAATCCACTGTTGAAAACCTCTCATAATTAGTCTTAGGAGACTAATTAGTTTCCTTGGATATATCTAATCTGATTACTCTTCCATTCTAAGAAGAAAATTGCAGTAGGCAAAGGTGATGCTGCTAACAGATGTTTGAGGAAACTGTCCAGTGCTTACAGTTTTTTCCAATCAAGTGGAGGCCTGTGCTGTGAGCTCTTCTTAGTGAATGGCAACTCAAACACAATCATGCATCATTTCTTGTGAGGAGACCCTGACTGCTGGTTAGATAAGGGGTAAGGCACTTCTTATTTTTCCTCTTAGATCTATGTAAAAGAGTATTTAAGATTTCCAAGCCCAGAGAGAGAAGAAAAAGAGCAGAGCTTTGTTGTAAGCGATGGATGAATAAATGCCTGAACAAGAACATACAGCTTGTGTGCACATGTGCACGCATACAGAGTGGGAGGAAAGATCTGTCCACCAGATGGCTCTTGCCATGTGGAAGAATTCTGAATAAACTCCGGAAGGAAGGAATTGGAGACCAGCATTCCTCATACTAGGCAAAGCCTCTACTAACCAGACTCCAGACTTGCATTTCCTCCAGCTTAGTCTCTCTCTCCCTATGGATATTAAACTTTACAACATAAGAAAGGCCATGAAAATTGAGTAACCTAAAACTTTCACAAGTATAAGGATGGGCTATCCTTACCTTGGTTCCAGTCTTGTGATAGACAGACAAGCAATTAGGGTTCTCTTTTCTGAGCTGACAGATACAGATCTGATCCCCTTTTAATGGAAGAAAAGGCTTGAAACATAGCATAGCAACTACATGCTTAAAGGAATTGTAGACCTTAGTCTTTTTAAAATACAAGTAACTAGTGGTTTCCTCTGTAGAGTTAAAGATTTTCAGAATGCTCCACATCGCCTCAGGATTTTATGCTCAGGACATCTCCTGAGAACTCTGTATAGACTTAGGTGTGAAACAGATGCTGCCTACTTGATACTCAGCCTACTTACCACAGCAACATGCAGTAGAAAAACTTTGGGAACCTAATGGCAACTCATAGAAAAATTTAGCTTTTCCTATGGGAAAAATAAACTTCGCGCAGATACACTGCCATATGCAGGATGAGTGATTTACTTTTATTGAGAGTTTTTCCCTGTGGAATTGAATGCTAAAGTACAGGGAACTACTTTCAAGGGAAAGCATATTTTAAACATCTCTCACTCTTTCAAATTCACCTTTCATCCAGACTGCTTTATTACCTAAGCAACAGACTCCTAAAGAAGAAAAAATTTTGCATGGTGAGTTTTACACTTAATACCTTTCAACATAGATGTTCTTTCCAGTCCCAAGAGAATAGAGGCTACAAAGAATTCTGTAACATGAAACTTGTACATCACCCACTAGAGGAAAATAAAAATACATTATCAGTATTTATTCAGCTAAGGATTACTTTTCAAATATCAAACATCTGTTTTATGCAATCTTTTAAACCGTGTCTAAAACCGTTAGCACATGTATCACCGAACATTCTGACTGTCCATACTCCATGTGGTATTTACCTTCAATGTCTCTAATACCTGGTCTAACACCTACATTCATTCCAAAGCCTACCAGATAATGAGATATTCCAAGAGGATCGCAGATACTTGCTAACAAGACATTCCGGGTTATCACACTCACACAGTACAATTTTAAGCTCAACATCACTCTGTGTGTCTACCCTTTAGGTACACGATGTAAAGGTTCACCATATTTTTAAAGAAAGTATCTTCATGGTTATCCAGCTTTAATTATGACCCACATATATACAAAATTTTGGAACATAATTAGAGACATTAGAAACATTAGAGCATAATAAAACTATTCAGCATATTGCTGAATCTCAAGGAGTCATTTTAGTATTTTTAAACTAACTGATGCTAAAATTAAGGAAAATTTGAATTCAAAGACCTACAGCAGTTTTCACATGAAAGGGAAAATCCACAGGGAATTAACAGCAAGTTGTCTCCTTTAATATAATGAAATAAAAATCTTGTATAGAAAACTAGTCTCCACATATTTGGCAAGAGAGCACTTAAGGGGATATTCTAATTTCTCTCTTAATGTTTGGAGAAATACTGTACATAAGTAACTTGAAACTTATTGAGTATTATTTCTAAACATGCACTAGGAATAAGGTACTATGCTACTAATTTCAGAATTAATGCTGGAAGTGTGCATGTTACTGAAAACAGAATTTCATTCTTTGAATCCATGCAATCATTACTAAAAAGCATTTCTGCAATTATAACACAATAAAATTCAAAAATAAAATAAAATACTTACAAAGTAAATCTATTCCAAAGTGATATTGTGAAATATGTTCAAAAATTGATGTCAAGATTGGTAACAATGCTACTGTAGTATAATTGATATTCTGTGAAACACCCTTGATTTGTGTTCGCGAATGAGTAAATTTTCCCAGTTTAAGATTTTCTGAAGTTTTTTCCAAGTCTTCAGCTGCATTTTCAAAAAAGGCACGCAATCCTGCTTTAACAAGCTCGGATCCTGATTTCATAACAGTTCTGAAAAATAACAAGGAAAAGTATATTACATTTTTATTGATATTTAGTAGCTGTATAGAGATACCTGTACATACTAGCTACATTATATCAGTCCCTGAAGATACCCACATGTATCAGAGAACTTTACATTATGAACAGAAAAAGGCTCTTACATCTGCATAGCAGTATAACCAACAATTATCCTTGAGTATTTAACACACAATAATAAACAACAAAGATCTTGATTCCACAGTCTTGCCTTTCAAATTTTTTGTGATCTGCTTTCAAATAAGATAATGCCTTCTCAGTAAATATCGTAAATTGTGAGAAAGCTCCTCCATAAAATATGCTCAAATCCCCCCAGCTCTTAGTCCCTATATTCTTATGGGAGCCACAGTAATTAGGTATGTAAGCCAGGATACTCCAAACCACCCTAAATCTAGAAAATGCAATTGCAATACCAGCATCACAGCCCCATTCTTTGATTTTTGCACTCTTCTCCAACACTTCAGTGAAGATTCTAAGTAAGTTCACAGTAAGTTCACTGTCAGGCTGCTGTGGCACTTAACCAGGCCAGAAAACAGCTCAAATTAGAAAACTATTCTGGCCTCTGCTTTAATCTACATAATAATTTCAATGATAAGCAGTATATGTTAGCAAATATAACTATGCCCATCTATTAATATAGTCTGCATACTTCTAATGACACATTTTCCACTATGCACTAAACTTTCTTAATATCTGCAGGTATCAATAATTGCAGCTCCAATGATTGTGTCATTTATAGCTCCCAATAGTCTTCAAATGTCCTCAGAAAGGATGACAAGTGTTTTCAGTGTTTGAATGACAGACATTGAGCAGAAAAATGTAGATGAAACACTTTAGACAAAATCTGCTAATATGGAAGACAACATCTGAATTATTGACACTGTTAAGATCATTGATTACAAATAAAGAATAAAAAAATACAGAAACAACCCAACTCCTTCCGAAAAGCTCTGTGAGACCTTTGTAGTTTGCAGTTTGTACAAAAGTTGCAAACTTACCGTGTATCAAGAGACTGAGCTAAGATGTGCAGGCAGTTCACCATTGTAGCAGAATCACTACCTGGTTAGAAAGAGACACTATGAGAACGGTGTGGAATATGAGAATATTCCAGCTATGAGAATAATGTGGAAAACATAGCATCACCTATTGATCCACAATGTCATTACCTGACACACACTGTTTAAACAAGACCTTAAATAATTCTCCCACGTTAAGTTGCTGGAGAGGGAGTTAAGTCTGGTTCTACCACTAACTTTCAAATTTTTAAGTCAATTTGCACATAAAAGCTAAAAAGAATAGCTAATGTCTACTTAAGGCATATTTTCAGCACCTAACCTTGCAACATTCTGAATTTATATTTCTTTTACTAATTTTTTACTAATAACTTTGTAGGAGATGTATTATTTTCCATTGAGAAATAAGTCTATTGGATTCAACAGTTGGATGACAGAAATAAAAATAATTAGTGCAAGATTACTTTTGAAAAGCTAAAAGCGACTGCAAAACATTTATTTTTTTCAAGGAGTCTGGAGATACTAGAATGTGCTATTTCTTCCAACTTCAATACTTTACACATTCTATTAAGTATGAGCTTCAGAATTCACTTCACTTCAATGCACTCACTAATTTTGCTAGAGGCTTATGGAGCATTTAACACAATTTCGCCTTTAGTTGCAAAAATCTTCAGGTAAGATAGAAACAAAGGTTATACAATCTTTATATTTTTAACTTTATCAAGATCTTTCTTAACAACTTACCAAAAAGTGAGATCCTATGTCTAACAAGAGCAGCCAGTTTGCAGAACAAGCTTGAAGTAGAGAGGAACAGAGAGAGCAAAACAAGATAAGACAAAGATTAAAGGTTTATTTAGAATATGAGGCGAAGAATAGCAGGAAAATGAAAAAGAAAATACAACATAGTTCCTGGAAAGCTCATTTTGAGTGATACATGATGATAACAGTCAACTGCATTAAGCACAATAACATTTTGAAGCTTCTGAAATCTCTCATTTTATACACCTTATGAGTTCAGAGATGACTTGAAATGTGAAAATTTCTTTTGACAATGGTTTCCGTAGTATACGGCTGAGTCATTCTTTATGGCTATTATTTCTGAATAATCAATTTTTTTTGTAAAAATAAGAAAAACTGAGAAACATTTTAGTGTTTACTTGGCATTCTGCAGGAAACGAATGTTAAAAACCTTCATACTACAAAATAATTTGCAAGGATATCCTTTGTAAATAAATAAACCTGTGTTTACTCTCTGATGATGATAAGGTGAATCCTAAATATATACAGACTACAAGAGATTCTGGGAAGTATATCAGAAACTTTCATATCTAACCTACCTCTCAAAATAGTAGGATAATTAAGAGAATATAGCACAAACTCTCTAAATATTAAACTGGCTACTTTAACAAAGACAGCTGGACAGACTTGCGTATCATTTGGGCCATACTTTACAAATGGAATTAGGACATAACAAAATGAAGCATATTCCTTAGGAATTGGTACGGTCTCATACTAACCACAGATTTTTATTGTTATCTTCACAATGGTAAGGAGATACTATACTTCCTATGAGATGAAAATGGCAGATAGTCACTTCTCTCACTGAAGGATGCACAAAGAATTATAAGATATTTCTGCAGTTATACTAGCAGATATGTGTGCTAGCCAACTTCTTCCTGTGCCTTTGTGAAGCCACTTTGTACAGCCCTAGCATTCTTTTGCCTTCATTAAGGTGACCTCACTGACTTTAGGGAAGTAACAGGAGTATTCAGAGAGGAAGCATGAAATTGAAATGAAGTGACACTTCCATCCTCCTGAACCTGAGCTTTCCCAGTTATGGGAGGACTATCTTGTACATTTGTATGTTTGAGAGCTGAGTAAAGCAGAATCTTGGGGACTTACCACTGCTATATAAGGACTCCTACCCACACCGAAGATGGAAAAAAAATGGTAACAATAACTTAGAGAAATGCAAAAATATGTTGAGAGATAAACTGAAGAATGGAATCTAGGAAGTTGAGTCCTAGGCCTGATCTTATGTAATAACACGTAAGCAACCTTTACTTTCAAATGTTATATCTACTTTCCACTGGAAAAAGCAGTTAACTCTGGTCAACACAGGGAAGGAAAGTAAAAGACATCTGAGAAACTGACAGCTAAATAGGAAATCTTAAGAGTAAAACAGTCTGAAATACTATGATACAAAATTTCTGAAAGAAAATATCTGGCAGCACACCTCAAGGGAAAGAAGAAAACTAGAAATCAAATTATTAAATTAAAGTAATAGTTAAAACACAATCAAATTTTATTTAATATTATTTTAAAATTTTGATTTCAGAAAAATTAAATTCATATTTTCATATAGGCAGCACACTATAAATTAAAAGAGAGTTGTTTTTAACTGAGTTTTCTTGAATAACTTTGTGTAAAATGGCTGATTCCATCCAAACAGTACAGACATACAAAAATTATTAAATTCCAGTAATACTTGTGCAGGGGCAGAAGTAATTTTGTATAGAATTCACAATTCTCCCTAAAAAGCTGCCTCATGGTATTTTAAACATTTTTTTGATATCTGAAAATTTTAGTAAATGTGAGCCCATTTAAATGAACGAACAGTGGAAAAAGCTTCAGCTAGAAACTCTCACCAACAATGAAAAAGAACCCCACGAGAAACTAAGTTATTCCATTGTTCACAGAATAGTTTATTAGTATTTGGATGTTACCATCTACAATTACATATTGTAAAATATATAATTATGATATACACTTAACTGTAATTTTGTGCGTGTATATGTGTCTGTGTGTGCGTGCGTGTGTGTGAATTTTATTCACTCACTGCCGTTCTCATAGAGAATAAAATATTCACTTTTCAGCTGATGAAAGTGAGCTTTTGAACTATCTCTCTTTAATCTAAGAAGAGACCTTTAGTTACCTATATAAAACCCTACTGTGGATATCTCAATTTTTCACTTACCTTGCTACCATTTCCTTTTCCTTATTTGATGCATATCCACTGCTACTGAGAGTTTTAGATGGAGAAGACAGGAAGTAGAGGCAGTGATTTGTAAAGTACTGATCAACTAATGGTAAAAGAACCTAGGAAATACAGATACAAAATGTATTTTTTACAGAGCACGGTGGTAAATGTAGCAGCAATGTTCTGACTGGTGAAAGTTTATTAAAAGAATTTTAGTTCTGTAACAGTTCTATTTTTTTATTTCAGACACAAACTCATGTAAATTAGAACCTGAAGTCTTATGATTTTATTTAAAATTATATAAATAATAAACAGAGTTACACACAGATAACTGTTTTGGACCTAATACTGCATAGGAATATTTCTTCTAATTAGACGACATGCACTTCAGTGATACCTTGTGGTAAAAAAAAATTAGAGAAAATTTATATATTCAATGAGAGTATTAAATATTATGTAATGAATAAGCTGCATTTAAATTTATATATTCCTTCCCATACAGAAGCAGATATATTGAAGTATTTTGAAATATTTGTACCCAGCAAATACACTGACATATTCTTGAAGATATTTTCAAATATTTGATAAGTTTGATTAGTTATCATGAAAAAACAGACAATATATATTTCTATTATGTGAAAAGCAGTCTAACATTACAAATTTACATATTCTGTATAATGGAATGTATACAATGTGAACATTACTTGAAATAATCACTCACTTTAGCAAAGAATTTTATTTCTTGGTCGTGTGGAGACTTCTCAGTTTTTCCACTGGTTACAATGGCTTCTGCAAGGATAAAATTAAGGCAGACACAAATAAGAAGGTGCCTAGTAATAAGTAACACAATACGTCTTTCAGACAGACTTGTAAAATTTGTTGTACTCAAATAAAAATAAAAGAGCAGAAACTGTTTAGCTAGTTACAAATGTTCAATAATTTAATCCGCAAATTAAAATACATGATTTAAGTTTTTAAAATGCAATCAAAATAGTGATCACTAAAAATGTAACCCTATCAATCCAAATATTTAAATATCAATAATTCTAACTATTTTAAAAATAAAATCTGCAACTTACCCAAATGTGCAATAAACTCTTGAGCAGAATCAACATATTTTAAAATTTTCTTCAGAAACTTAAAGGCAAACCTCTTTTCCATGGATGAAGCATCCAACTCCATGTCATTCAGGCCCCTGTTTTAGAAAGGATTAAAAGAAGTAGCATTGATGATAGCTGTAGTACAAATGATGATGGTACTGTGAAGCATTTCATGCCTTATCTTTTTATTATGGTAAATTTTCATAAGAAGTAGAAAATGACCTGCCATGGTAACTCTTAATTATCAACTGCCTAGGAAGAAATAGAGAAAAATTAACTGACTTTAATTAGAGGTATAGTATGTTATTATTAAATTATCCAAAATATACGTATTTTCAGATAAGAACTTTAGAGTGCTATGTTACTGCATAAACAAAGCCATGGTACATCTGAATCTAACAAAGTAATGCTTTGGTCACTCAATTTCTACTGCTGGCACATTAAAGTAAAGTATTTGGGAAGCCAGCAGTTTCATCTTTACAAAATCAGCCTAAGTACTACCTTTCATTTGATTAATCACTGTTAAACTTCATTTTGTCCTTCAATTTTACAAAGGAATGAAGCCAAAATTACTTCAGCTACTAAATGAAAACTTAAATGTAAGAATCAAACTATTATATCACTAAAGTATATGAAAAATTTCAACAGTATACAATAATTTCTAAAGAGGCATGTATTATTTATTCTTTAAGATAAATTCATGACCTAAATCATAACTGCTACATGCAAGATACTAAAGAGGAATAAAAATAGGTGTGGTTGTCTGTACCTAGATGTAAAATACTGGATTTTATTTTAAGGACAAATGAAACCTTCCTGACCGAAATTCTAAAATTCTTTAGGATCACAGAAAATTAAGGTTGGAAAGAAGCTCTGAAAGTCATCTGATCCAAGTCTCATCTCAAAGCAAAGACAAAATATCAGATTGGTCAGAACCTCGTATGATAAAGTACTGTGTGGGTTCAAGGATCGAAATCTCATAATGACTCTGGAGACTCTATAATGTTTGGCTACCCTCACCATGAATAAATAATGGTGAAATATTTTCATATACCCAACTGGAACTTTTCTTGTAACAACTTACTATTCTTGAGGAGTTAAGTGTTTGACCTCATTGTCTCTATAACCTTGCATGAAGTAGTTGAAGACAGTTGTAAATCCTATTGTAGCCTTCTGTTTCAAAACTGAAAAAAATCCAACCACTCCTCAGAGCCTCTCCTGGCATGACACTGGTCTCAATCCACAGAGCATTTCAGTGGCCCCCCACTTGAGCAACTCTGTTCTTAATGTCTTCCTTGGCACTGGGGAACCAAAAACTGGACAACATACTCCTGAGGGAATCTCATGATCCATCACGCTGCAGAACAGACTTGCTGACAAAGCCTAGTACGCAGACAGCTTTCATCATCACAAGGATGCATTCCTGATTCACATTCAACTTGCACAGTTCAAAGAGCTTTTTTGCACATCTGCTGTCAGGTTCAGCTCCCTTATTCCTGTGATTATTGCATCCCAGGTAGAGACTTTACATTTTTACCTTTGGTCAACCTCTTAAGATTTCTGTCAGCCCATTTCTCCAGACCATTAAAGCTCCTCTGAAGGGCAGCCAAACTCTCCAATTCATTCCTAAGGGTTCATTCTACGAAACTGCAAATGATGCTTTCTGTCTTGGCATCCAGGACAAGAACAAGGTTTTTTTTCATTACCCTTTTGCAGTCACTTAACTCTAAAGATTTTTTAATTTATTGTGTTTCCAAACCTACTTGCTTTCATAAGTCATTAATTCTTTCATCTTCATTTCCTTGAGGTTCTCTTCTACATTTGTTCAGTTTGCAACTCCTTCATAGTCTCTTTATTCCAACATTAAAAGGACTAAACTCTGCTTGAGATTTTCCTTTGATAGATGGTGTATTACACCTGGAACATCTAACTGCTTATCAAGTGAGGAAGTAACTGAATGACATTAAGGAAAACCTCTGGTTACCCCCTAATGGCTACATCATCTGCTTCTATAAAGATTCTTCAAATAGTAGCAGGTGGGAAGACTCAGCCCTTATAAGTTAGAGAAAATAACCTGGCCAAAGGACATGCAGAGACTACAGAGGAGTTGAATAGTGTGTCAGAAGTAGGGAAGAAGGGAGGAACTGGTATTTTGTGGCACTGAGGCAATGCAAGAAAGGAACAAGAAGAAAGGGAAGTTGTTGCACTCACTGCTGTGGTATGAGAAAATGACCATTTGCACTGAGATTCCTTACCACTGTATGGGAGTAAATTAGGGAGACAAAATGGAAGGTTAGACTAGTAGTTTGAAAACAGCTATGAAAGAAATCCTACTAAAAAAAGTAATTCTGGGAGAAGGTTGATGCAGCAGAAATTTCAACAACAAAAAAAATCTAACAATAAAATAGATGTTCTTGACCATGTCAGATCACAGTTGAGGAAATGAATGGTTATAGTCTTGGGAACAGATACAGAGAATCAAGGAAGACACTGCAATTCCATTTTAAACACAAACTTAGTAGGAATATAACCTCTCATCTTACAGTCTACTTTGGAAAAAAAATTAATAAAAATTCTATTTTAAGAGTTCTAGTTTATATACTTTGATGAACCCCGATTAATTTATTTATCTATCACCTGTGCAATCAAATTATTTAGTATGAATAAACAGCTAAGTATGTAACAGCTTGGGAGGCATCTTCTGCTGCCTCACTCTCACAAAGAACACTAAGCATTTATCTGTATTTTCAGTGAGGTCACTATAAGTATTTTCTTTTTGAGTTTATATGAAGTCATAGTTCCTAAGAGATTACACATACTTTCATAAATATTGAAAGGTGTTGGTAAGTCTGTGAAGTAAAAAAAAAAACCAATATCCAAAGACCTTGCAGAGATTTAAAGATGATTAACAACATACCATTTTGTTTCTAACATGCACTTGAGTAAGGCCTAAGAGATTTCTCTGTATGACATAAACACAAAGAGTTTAAAAAATGTTCTCAACAAAGAAGAGTAAAAAATCCCAAAACAGAGGCATATGGTATATGTAAAGTACACATGCTCTTCCGCCTATACGTTTCCAATTATAAACAATTCCTATGTTTTAATGATTAGCCCAATGTTTTCAAGAATGACATTCTGGAAATGTGATAATTGCAATGAGTACTTCAAAAGATTTTATATAAGAATATATATAGGCATATAGTCATCTGAAGAAAACACTGTGAAGAGGATAATATTGATTCATCCTTATACAGACAATCACTGCAAACTCTTTGCCTGTATCAATAAAGAGTTTGAACACGCTTTTTCAAGCTGACTTGCCCCATGAGTTAACGCAGAAAATATTGATTCCCCAGCCCAAATGCACACAGCCGCAAAATTTGAGCAATTCCATTGGTCTTTCAGAAAATCATTCATTTGCACTAAGTAAATGCACTAAGCACCAGCTTTTCTTATTCAATGGCTCTAAAGCAATTATGGAGGTTATAAAAATATTTGATGGCATACCTACATTTTGGGTGCAGGCTGAGAGCCTGTATTTGTGGCAAGAGGGAATTTTTCTCTCCAGTAATGCAGAAATGTATACTTAGAACTGTTTTCTCATCTCTTAGAAATGTTACTAACTGTTGAAGCTAACAAAGCTACCTTTTGCAGATCCTAAAAATTGATTCTTATAAGTTTCTGAGGATACTTTCAATAGAGACGCAGACTTGAAAAGTACAGATAAATGAAAACAGGTAAGATCTGACTCTACTCATGCACAGAAACATTTTTTAATGAATATAATTTAGTTTACAAAAATGCTTAATGCCAGAAAATTGAGGTTTCCTTTGTACTCAGGTGTTTCACATACAATAAAAGAGGAAAGTAATACTATAGTAATTCACAATTCCATCATATAAAGCCAAATACTACAGTAAGAAGTTGTTTTAATTTCATTGACAGTGTGAGTCCCCAGAGACCAGCTTACTTTGAGACACAGCAATTCAAGTTACAGTAAAACTAAGGAAGTCTATGCTTTTTCTAGAATAGAAGTTTACACCCACAAAATAGCCACATTTTCTTATTATTTTACAGAACTCAAAGCAATATTTTATTCAAAAACTGGATTAAAAAGCAGTTTTACATGGGTATGTTTTAGTATCTAACCTCAGATTACCTTTCCCACGATCCTTACTGACACTGCTGGCTCCTAATTTAGAAATTTTCAATTATTTTCTTGTTTAATTACACTACTGTTGCATTTGTATTTACCATGATCATATACTTATTTAAAATGTTGCCTAAGTATGCTGTTTTAGAAGAGTCTTTCTGAACACAAAAATAACTCTGATTTATGGAAGATATGCCAAATGGTAATTATGTTAATAACTGCCAGACTGCAGTGAGATAAGATGAACATGCTGGTTTGTGCACTGAACACAAGCAAGCATCTGAAAAAACGTGCAACTTACCGAGATATGATTATACCATTGACTTGGAGGAATTTAAACAGCTCTTGTGCCTTTTCACGGTCCCGTGATTTCTCCTTGGCTGTCAATGTGTCATAAGGTACCAATAAAGGATGACTACCTCCACCTTTAGTAAGTTGAAAGAACTGTAAGTTTTTCTACTGTAACGTTTATTCTGCTTCATGTACAAAAGGAACTATTCATTTTTGATTGTCTTATACCGTCTTCTTTCAGATTGTTTCTTCTCCCTCATTCTCCTTGTCTTTTTTTGGTGTGGCTTACAGGATTGTGGCTTACCTTTGCTTTCCAACTCCATTTTCTTCTTTTTTGCCCATATGTTATGGTAGTTTTCTGCCATTACCTCAACCATTCCCTACATTACCATCAGAAAAAAACAAGATGTAAGATTTGGTGACAATCAAAAATTCTGTAATTCTACACAATTTTACAGTCTTGAGTAAAGTGTAGAGTTGTGTGATAAAGAAACAGCACAGTTAAGTGGAATTTCTATATTCAGCTGTTCTTTGAAGTCAGCACAAGCACACGATACACATATATCACATGCTGTTGACAGCCCCTTCCCCAGCTTCATGACTGACTTTTTCTAGGAACTCAGGAAGCACCAATGGCATGAAGAGTAGAAATTTCATCTTTCAGTATGTAAATAGTATGTACCTTTCTACAATAGCATATCATAACTATAGTCACAAATACAATCATAAAACCTAGCAAAATTCAACTTTTTAATAATAACAAAATCAAATACATTCACTCTTTTCAGCATAATATATGCAAAACAAAAATACAAACCTGAAGCTCCCTAGAAAGTGCCACATTAGAGAGATCAAGTGGTGTTGGGCTATACCCATTTCCCTGCAGGAGAAAAAAAGTATTTTCAGGTAAAATAATTTCAGAGAAAGTAATCAAATACTCAACTACAACATCTCTGTCTTTGGCCTGATTAGAGTAACACCATTCCCAATTTTATACTTTCCTGTAGAAACTGTGTTCACTCATTGGTTTGCAATGTACTGAAGGCACAGGTTGATTAAGAGAATATGTTTGCTGATGCGGAAGTATGCAGGTTGCTTCAGACACTTAGATCTCTCTATTCACAACAGGTGGAAAGCTGCTAAGAACTAACCTTTTAGCCTAAGAGGAGAACAATCATAAGATGTACAAGACATGCCTTCAAAACATGACAGAACCATAGGGGAATAGGCTGAATGAACCCAGTGCTAAAGACAAGACAATACAAAAAAGAGATAAATTATTTTCTTGAGGAATTTATAGGCTAGGAAAAAGAGGGACTGTAATATATTAACACAGTCTTCAACTGGTTTAAGTGAGAAAGCTCCAGTGGAAAAAACCTGTTAGGTGTATGTTAAATGTGAATGGTTATATATAAATGTGATTTCAAGTGTGTACTCAAGTTAAGTATTTGCTCTAAACCTCTATTCCATCACGTCTTTATCATGCATCTTCTCGGTCAAGAAGCCCAACTGCAGAAGAAGTTGAACTGTCTGGAAGCAGAGATTCCAGAGTTAGAAGAATTTCCTGTAAGGGAGTGAGCTTTGCTGCAGAGACAAGAAATGATGAAGTATTGTCTTGTGCTCAGGGGCCACTTTTGGTAAGCAAAAACTGGTCCTGGAGAAGGAACCCAACACAGGCTAAAGGTGCCAGGCACTGATGCTCACAGGATCAGTGATGATGCAATTGAACACAAAGAGTTAACTTGTGACACATCTTGGCACACTCCTTCCAGGACTTGTGCCCCATGTATTGCTTATCAACTCTCACTATATTTATGCACAAATGCATGTTTAATTCACCACAAGGGGTATAGTAACAATTCCCCAATGCTTGTCATAATTTTAAACAGCTTTCCTTGTCCAAGACAGAGACATATTGACCAGCAGTCTCCACAAAAAACTACAAATGGAAAAAAAAAATCTATTATCACATCAAAATGCTAGGTAATATGTAACTACCTGAAATTTTGCCTGTGGATTTAAACAAAAAAAAGTACTAAATGTGCAATCTCATTTGTCAGTCATATTTACAATCTTAACAAAAACCCATGGTAGGCTCTTTTGATTGATCAAAAAGAGAAAATTGTTAGATTTACTTATTATAGAATAAAAGACTTTAAATGCTTTGTCTGTTTTCTTTGAATGACTGTATTAAAACTCTTTTCAGTTCTTCTCAAAAAATGAATATCTACAGTCTCTTATAGCCTCATTGTCTTAAAAGCTTTTTGGAATCCCCTCTTCAGTGTTGCACAGTTTATTACAGTGACATGACTTCCAATTTCTGAACTCTACCATCAAAAGTTTCTTTTCACTAAAATAATTTAAAATTGACATAAATGTTTACCATTTATTAGTAAATTAATGAACAGGCCTTTGGCTTTCTAAACTTAAGGCATTCTACCTTACCTGGCTAGATTGAGATATGCTGCGGAGCTTTTCATTTTCACGCTGATGTATTATTGCTTCTCCTCCTTCCTTGGTCCTTTCTAGGCTCCATCCCAAGGCCAACATGGTTTTTAATGACTCTCTGGCAGGCCAACGATAAATTTCCTTTTCCTTGGAAGAAAAAAATGCAAAATTTTTCTGTATTTAGTAAGTAGCAAAAGCACAACAAAAATATTCTGTCCTTCTCTATTAAGTGTCACGTATCACAAAAGTAAAGAAAATTTGTATATTATATGAGAACATAAAATATAGTTATTTTTTCATGATAGAGAAGCTTTGAAAAACTTAGAATTTTTTTTAAAAAATTATGCTTAGTGGCATTTATTGCTGGGATATGTATTAGAAACTAAGAGCACTGGAGTGAGCTCTGGAGCAATAATGCAGATTGAATCTGTAAACTTATTCATTAATTCCTCCAGCACAGAAAACCAAAATATGATGGTACTAAGAGTGCTATGAAATAAGAGTGCTATGCCATATTAAGACTTTCAATCAATTTAATAAAAAAAATTCATGTTGTACCAAAACCCAGAATTTTTCTGACAGTTGCTGAAAATGACAGCTTTTAGGGATAGATCTGATTTTTTGTTCAAAAGTTCTAATTTCAGGCAACTCAGAAAATTCTCTTTGAACTGCTTAAATACCAATTTAACAAACAATGCTTTGGCTCGTCTCCAAGGATTCCAAAGCAATTTACAAACTTTAGGAAACTCAACCTTCTTAATCCCTCTTGATTCTTGTCATGTCTATTTTCTGAACAGGAAAAATGTGGTAAAGAGGGACAAAAGTAATAGACTTGTGTCTCCTAGCAAATCATTACAAAAATAAGTAACAGAATTCAAATTCACTTCACTGTTCTGACGATTAGAAGACATTTGTGCCTAGTCAAGAAATTCAAACTACTTTAAATGTTTTTCTGCATTTTCAACTGAATAATCTATGCATTTTTTTACAGTTTTCTACCATCTTTCTGGAAGACAAAATTGCCTTCAGGTATGTTAAATTACACATTCATTAAATCCCAGGAGTTTCTGCCAGTCATTTCTCATCCATGAAAGCCCGAAGAAACTGTGCTGCTGATACTTTTGAATACAAATTTGCCCCGGCCTATGAAGAAACAATGAACATTACTCTTAATGGAATCAAATGATCCAAGACTCATTGTTAAGATTAACTGAAAAACCACTTCAGCATAGAGATGTACCTATTCTTAACTGTAAGAACTTTAGCTTGTGCCTCTTCCTGTGACAGAACATATTTCAAATGGATTTTGAAAAGCACACAAATCAATCTACTTCATATTAATGCAGCTGAAATTTCTTCCATTACCTTTTCAGCTAAAGTTTTGAAAGGCCTTATTAATGGGTGAGTCTTCATATTTTCATCCAATGAAACACCATATTTCCATCCACTATTAGTCTGAAAAAACAATCCACCCAAAAACCCCAATGAAATAAGATGAGAACAACATATATGAGTGAGAGAAAATTAGCCAGTTTACTTTGTCATATCAAACTGCTAACCCACTCCAAGAGCTGCTCAGTGGCACCAAAGAAGAGCGTGCACCCATCTGTGGATGAGCAGGAACAAAACATGCCCGAGACAGAATGGATGCCACCTGTGAGTAGTAGGTCTGAGTTTAACACACACTGGCCCCTTTCAAGTGGACTCATGCACTGAGACAGTACTGACTGAGGCAAAAAAGAGTGTCTCAGTTCTCTGGGAGGCTAAAGTCACACAGACAAGAATACGTAACATCAACAGATTGAGAACTGAAGACCATAACTAACATTAATCCTTTACCTTAAACAATAGTAACTGAAATTTATGATTTGAAAGTAATCTGTGTATATTTACATATGCATATGTATGTGCACCTTGCTCTACAAATTTGCATACATAGGCCCCCCCAAACAACACTTACATAACTCATCCATAAAATTGATATTAATTTGTCATTAATTTTTACAATAAATTATTTAAGAATTTATTGTCTTATAGCTCTGTAGAGACATGACACAGTGACAGAGCATTTGGAAAATTATAGAGAAATTCAATACATAACTGGCTTCCTAAAGCTCAGAAGAAGGAAAGGCTACAACTACTTTACTGAAACAAAAAATTACATTAGGCTATAATTTCTTAGATTGGGAAGATGCTGCAGTAAAACTGAACCTCTGACTCCCAGTCAAAAAACACCAATACCAGGAAAATGATGCCAAGAGCTATATATTCTTCTTAAATTTTTCAAAAAACAAACAAAAAACACCCACCAAAAGCACAAACAAACAAAAAACCTCAAATCCAAACCAAAACCATATGCTCCTTTTTCAGTTCCCTCAAATCTCTGGCCGAATAAAGTCTTGGAAAAAGTGACAAATTACAATGCATTTTCTTAAGTAAGAGGTTTTCTTCCACGTATCCCTAAATAAATACATAGACATCCATACATTCTGAATAAGGGCTTATCAGTTAAACTGTCCAGTTTTAATTTCAATATTCACCCCAGGGATTATTTACTAGTCCTGGACAGATGCCAGTCTTAAAATAACTCCTACCTTTTCAAAGGCCCATTTATCATGGGAATGTTCAGCATACTTGCTTACAATATACTCCAACTTCTCAGGAAGTACAAGGCTGTAAGCAAAGAGAGTCATTCAGTCATAAGTTACTGCAGTCTGATTTATGAAAAAAAGACAGTGTAACATAGTACTAATCAAAATGCTTCACCTCCAAATGAAGGCAAGGCATTTGGCTTGGCTATTCACCATTGTTTAAAAGAAATGCCACTAAAAAGGGATAGCTCTAATGGCATTTACAGAGAACCTTCAAGTACATAACAGTCACACTTATCAGTAACCAAAATCACGAAGAAATAAAAACCTGCTTCACCATAACCTGCAGGTAATTTTGTTGTTAATTCTCAATACAGAACAATATTAACATTGATGTTTCACAGTGCATAATGATGGAAGTATAAGACTAACAGCAAGACTGAGCTAGTTCCTCAGTTCTTGAATATAAAATCATTAGAAGCCTGTATTTTAAAAGCACAAGGCTAATAGGAAGCCCAAATATCTATTGAATCATCCTACATGATATACTTATTTTTCCATAACAGATTTCTACCGATAATTCTCAAAATAAGTGAAGATTTCATAAAAATTGGGCTATAGGCCAATTGAATGACCAGATTTTTATGATCTTGGACAATTTTTCATAAGCACACTCTAAATAAGGATGGTTTCTAATTTATATATCCCAAACATTTGAATTAGGCAATATGGTACATAATAAATATTGAATGTACTATTTTGTCTGCAGACATAAGATGGAAATGCTTAACATCTGTTCAGGGCTGAGAAGAATATGGTTTATGCCTGATAAACAGGATACATTGCAGTGAAGTATTTGGCAGAAGGAAGCAAAAATCCCTATACTACCTCTGAAAGTTCTAACACCACTAACAAGGCAGTCATCAGCCAACTCTCCCTACAGATGACAAAAAAATGTTAATAAGGAATAGTATAAAAATATTTCAGGGAACGAAATCTTTGTGATTTATATGACTCACTTTGATGTGCTGACTGGTTTGGGATCAAAATTTCCTTCCGGATCCACTGAAGTCTGCTTTTCCAAAGTTGACATAATTCGTGTATCTAAATAATCAGGGGGCAAGGCACCAGCTATAGCACTTAGACAAGGCAAAGCCATTCGAAAGAGCTCTGGATCGTACTTCTGCAGGAGAGATAGGAACTGGTTGGAAAATCCAATAGAAAAACATGCAAAATGTTAGTGAAAACCAAGCAGCCACAGCGATATACAAATATTAGAAGATGCAAACAAACAGTAAAGCATGTTTAAAATTCAAACATGGAGCAAAATTATTGCTGCATGACATCTATTTTCCATAGTATCAACTTGATATGAGTGTGCTGCCACCATGTAGGTGTATGCAGTATGAGTACAACTCGAGCTTTCTTTGGGCAATGAAGGCCTACACAGGGAAGATCAAGCCTTGTTTGCCTAATTACTGCGTATGAGCATCTATAAAATACTGCCTTAATTCTAAAATTACCAATTCCTGTCTCAACTGCAGAAGCCATTATTTTGCCTTCTTTCACCCTGCACTATTTCAGTTTAAAACATGCTCATTAAAGGAAATTGTTATTTACTGTAGCAAGGTCAGTTAATTATTTTTAATAACATCAAACTTATAAATATCTTAGTACAAAAAGGAACAGTGGAGAATAATGTACGTCAGCAGGTCAGATTTACACAACTCTTCTTTCACTGGGCTAACAACCATTTTCAAAAAAATGAAAATGCTATTATAGAGAGTCACCAATATCGGCACAAACGTATCATGTTAATTTATTTGTTAAAATCTGAGATGCACTAATTGGAAACATTTGCTTGCTTCAGGCCCTCCTGATACTCTTCACACTTGTGAAAGCAGTTAGAGAGGGGTAAATGTCACTAAAATAAAATACAAATAAAGCTTAAAAGCCACTTCAGAATAATGCAGAGACCATTTTCATTTCCATATTTTAAATCAGAATGCCTAGAGGAGTGATCATATAACTGTGTTGTTTAGAAAGAGAACATAAATTCAGTGAGACACAATGAAAACTATTTTTTGTTGTCCTAAGCAAAAACCTGATTTTTGATTGGGCTAAATTTTGATCCCAAGCAAGCACAAAAAACTGATTACTCAGTAAGACATTTCTCCAATCAGAAATGCAACTTTTTCTTACTGAGAAAAAAAAAAAAAAGAGTAAGTGAAAAAAATCCCAAGATCACACTTTGTAACAAAAAAATGAAAAAGTGTTTATTTCATAGTGTGTTGCAGCATACACCTTCAGCTGGGCAACAGCCAAAAAACTAAAGAAATGCAAGTATATGTTTGAAGACAGACAATGCAAATTTATTTTGTATATACCAACAATTTCATAAGCACACACATATATTTATTAGAATTAATTTTATGCCAGTAAAAAGTAATTCCAAATTTTTAGTAGAGCCAAGATAGGAAAGCAGACACTCTGATAGGTTAGTACAGTGAGAACTAATCATTACTAATACATATATAGGTGTGTGTATATACATATAGTGTCTCATTACTAATGTAAAGCTTATAGGTATATCAACCAAAGATTTGACATTCCATCAGTTTGGAGAGAATCTTTCAAGATTCAGCACTCATTTTTCACTTCATTAAAAGCATTCATTGCTGTATTTCCTATATTAGATGAAACAACTGTTAAAATAGGAACTTTCTGATCTTGGCACAGCAAATTATCACTGTAGTGATACCCCATACCATAATGTGAATTGCAGCCATTACCTTATGAGACAAGGAATCAAATATTCCCCAGAAAAGTTTTTCAGTTAAATGTAATTCTTCTTCTGCTGCAATTCCATAGCTTCCCATTCCTGAAGGCAGACAATAATATTTCCAGCACTGCTCATAGTGATTTGTCAGAAGCTAGATTTTCAAGAAATAAAAATGCATGTGAAACATTAGTATTTAACAAAATAAAAAACTATATTATATTAAACAGTTACAAGAGCAGTATTATTTGTGTCTGTCCCTTAATTTCCAATGGCTCATAATAATGGCCTTTTTTCTTTTTCTTTTTGGAAGAGCAGCAGAGCTCATTTTGTGAAAGTATAAGGCCTGTATTATCTCCAGCTCCTGCTGTGGGATTCTCAGTGGTTACAGGGAATAGCAAGATTTCAGGATTGTCGCCATATGAGTACAGACTAGCTCATAGGCTAAAAATAGAGACAAGGCATGCGTTTAAGGCAGGACATGACAGATTCTGATGAAAAGTTTTACAAATTCAGTTTGATTTTACTCCTGTCATTTGTAGTCGATGGCTTTAGTATTATTCAAAACACTGCAAAAGACACCTTGCAGTACACCCTCTTAACTGTGACTGCTCAGCTCTGGAAAAAGTTATGGAAAGAGCTGTCATACAGGAAATCTATAATATACCAGTTAAAGAGCTAGTATATATGATTGTTGGCACACTTTCCACATAATATCAAATTTCTACCAGTTTCTTCTGTAGAACTAAAAACTCCTTTCCCATGGAAAATGTTAAATTTTCTTTTAGCATCAGACTAGAATCTTGAAATTTGAGTTTTTACTGCAATTCTGTATAAAACGGGAAAATAATAATAAAAAGACCAGATCAGACACTCCCTCTACACCACACTTTTACTCCAAATTTATTGATGCTCCAGAGGATGTTTGTGAGTATGGCAGCTCTGCTTTAAAGTATGGTAGAATTTCAATTCTTTCCAAAAAAGACACAGACCTAAGATCAGGCTCTTTTATCCCCATAGACAAGTGAAACAAATGTGACAGAATAGTTCTAAGTAAGATTTATTTATCATCTAACTATTGTAATTCTTTATTTACAGAACAAGAGGATAAATAAGACTTCAGTTACAAATTATTCAAAAATAAAATGTGAATTTTCTTCCATGTATTTTGCCTCTTAGATTTCACTCAAAATTCATTTCTGGACTGTGCATCCTACCAAGAATTATTATAGTTCATAAAGCAGCAGAAGAAATATCAAGATAACACATTTAAATTGATACATTCAAATACTCCTTTGCTGAAGCAATGGCAAAGTCAACAGTTCACTATACAAAATCAACTTACTATATAACTGCATTAGGCATGTTTTCAAAAATT
Source organism: Acanthiza pusilla (assembly GCA_036630365.1). Taxonomy (NCBI): domain Eukaryota; kingdom Metazoa; phylum Chordata; class Aves; order Passeriformes; family Acanthizidae; genus Acanthiza; species Acanthiza pusilla. The sequence goes on from JAXCHO010000078.1 coordinate 894,021, forward strand.
TTGTAAACATTACATTTAATTTGAAAGATGTCATAAAACAATAACATTATTTTCAATTCAGAAGTAATTTTACCTTTTGCATTCTGTTTTTAAAAACAAGACAACAACAGCTTATTTTGAAGTTTTATGCTGGATGCATGTACAGAAAGTAAAGTATTTACCTTAAGAGGCATTTTACAGTATTCATTGAGCAGGGGCACATCAAAAACTAGCCTTCTCAACAGCTGTTGTAGCATAGAGGGACGTAAATGGCTGTGATTTAAAAAAAACAGATGGTATGAGCAAAAGTCATAGAGTTCAGCATAAATGAAATAAAAATTGAAGTCAATTTACATATTGGGATACAAAACACTCATTATAAGCATATTGAATCTCACTATGCCTCATTTACCTATAGAAGAATACTGAAACTCTTAAGTGAACAGACAAATCTACATTTCAATTGCTGAGATAATACTGGTCATTTATTTCATGCAAGAATAAAATAGTCTTACAACTACACTATATGCAAAGAAAGAAATTGTTAGAATATGTATTCTGCACAAAATACATTGATTTGTACACAGGTATCATACATACTGGCAAATAGCAAGCAGGCATTCCTCAATAGCATCTCTTTGGGCTTTTGTAAGGGACCGTCCCTTGGATAACCTGTATATTGTGTGAAGCATGGAGTCAACCAGAGAGGCATGATGCTCTGTTCCAGAAAAGAGGGGAGCACATCTTTTCAGTAATGGAAACACAGCTGAGCAAATGTATCTATTTAGTGCGAGAGCTGCCTCTGTGGTGCTCAGAGAAACCTGTATGAAGTAGTAAAATATTGTTAGTAACACACTGGGTAAAGGTTACTAAATATGAAGGCTTTAAAACACAACAATGTAATAGTCCTTAAGTTCCCTAAATGACTGGGTGCTAACATGATATTCCCAGTATATATGAGGACTAAAGCCATTTTTTATTAACTGGAGAAAATCAAACTCATCCACCCTGTCTCTTGTGCTACTGCACTCTGAACCAACAGCAGCAGAAATGTCTTTGAACAGGTTAGAAAAACCCACTAAGCATTAAATAACACTTTTCATCTCAATTTCTTCATACACATTGATTTTCAGTGTAATTATTGGAAACAAACATGAAATAAAAGCAATCATTAGGCCTACTGCAGTATACTCAATGTACTTACTGTAAAAACTGTATCAACAGTTTTTAAACTACTTTTACACTTCATAAGGTGCTACCAAATCAGCTTATAATCAGACTTACACACTACAAATTAATATAAGTAAGTTAATTAATACTGATTTTGTTTTATAGTGAGCCTATTACATCTTTTTAAAAAGCTGTTTTAATCTGAATTTCCAATTTTTACACGTACAGAGCCACAATATCCAACCACTGCACCTAAACTCAATTGTGAAATACATACTGTATCCAAAGAGGCAGAGGCTCTTAAATCTGGTAAAAATCCAACTTCCAATAGGTGAAGGAGGAAGCTTTGGTCCTTAATACCATAGACACGGTCCAAGAAGAGTACCATGGGTGCTTTATGATCAGGACAGAAACTTGCAGACATGTCTGGCTCATTTACGGTGCCATCTATACAAATATACAATGCAATTTTTAATAGGAGATAACTGATAAAACAAGAAACAGCGAGACAATGAAAGGCACTTTAATTACATATTCAAAGAAAATTATATTCTTATTCAGTTCTGTTCTATGCTGAAAAAGAATAGTTTAGAATAGTAAGTTTTTATTATTTCAAAATGTCTATTATTTGCAATTTAAATATCATTCATTCTTAAATGAAAGCCTAAAAGTGAATGCTAAAATATTCTACAAATGAGTGGATAACATGGAAATACAAAGGGACTGAGCTCAAACTTTCATATTATGCCTAAAGAGGTAGCATCTCTAGAGCCACTGCTGGAGTCAAAGTACTGGCCCATTAGTGTGATTCTTGAAAGTATTTCTTATTTCTTACATTCTCTGCACCACAGGAGCAAATCAGTGCTCCTGGAGCAGCCCTAATTGATACAGATCTAATTAAAATTTGAAGAACAGTTCTCTGCTTGCATTCAACTCTAACAAAACTACTCTGTCTTACATCTGAAGGCTAACATGGTAAAAGACTTTTGTAAAAGATGAATGGTCTAATAAAAGTATTGAAGTTACCTTTGTTAACTGTTGACAGCTTTAGTGGTATACTTATAATGCCCACTAAATCTTCAGTTGGCACTAGGGATCGAAGAATTGACCTGATTCGAATAGCTTCCCCTTTTCCACTCTGAATAAGCTGTCAGAAAAAATTATCAATAAATAAATTAAGTACTAAGGGACATAAGAAAGTTTTCCTCAAAATGTTTATATTAATATGATTTTTTTAAACACTGGAAGAAAATGCACAGAAATTCTATTTATCCAACAACTAATGGAGTTGCCAAATTCAGCTGTTCCTACTTCTGTATCTGTTCTTGTTTTTATCTCATAGAAATGATTTCACAATATTATAAATTCCCAATAACACAAAAAACTCCACATTGACAAGTTTCCTAAACCAACCAGATATGGCGATGAACCCGAAACTTATTAAATATTCATGTTACCTAGAGAACCCATGGTGCCAGGTTTGAAGCTTGCTTTTCACACTACAAATGGATGCAGACCTGTGTGATGTATCTATCCATTTTTCTATTATCTCTACACTGCAAAAACTTCAAAAGGCATTTACAACGAGGTGAGCAATTCCTTCCAACTTCTAGCAGAAATCAGGTGTCTGAAAATCTTTACCAGTAATTTTCACAATGCAAAACTACTGTCTCTGGCAATAAAGAGCTATACATAGCTAATAAATTGAATAGTTTTTGTAATAGTAAATAGGGAGGCTACAAGCCAAAATTCTTGCTCTTACTGTATCAAGATACATAGAGCATTTTCAGCTGGGTTTAAGCTACTGAAGAATTTTAAGCACTGCCAAGCAACAGTCAGTCTAATTAAAACCAAGCCTTCCATGTGGCTGTTACAGGCATTACAGTTGAAACAGTTATTTTACATATTTTTCCATGTATTCACATGGTGTGGGCACCATATTTCATCAATGCACATAAAAAGCAGCCCTGTATCACAATCTTATAAAAATTATTTTTATGGCTTTCTAGAGAATAATAAAGGGTCAGTTTCAGAAGTTATTATGCTGGTCACTTAATTGTGCAACACTTGCAACTCATATTTCCTTTGATTCCATAGTCATGTAAAAATTACCAAAATTGTAGACAAATAAAAAAGCATAAAGAAATCAAAAGACCACAGTTCTTTATAAACAGCTTGCAGGGAATACATCTACCTAGATACAGCAAGAAGCAATAAAGTCTACCTTCTTAAGGCCAGAAGCCTTTGAATACAGAAACGTTTAGTTAGACACGTACAGTTATGTTTACAAATCTCCTACATTTTCTGAGCAAGTGGTGAAATGAACTTACATGCATTTCTGGTGCACAGCGTCCAAGTAGATCTATAAGAGCTGAGTAAAATGACATGATTGCATTTCCCATGTGCACAGTCTCCTCTTCCTCCTCTTCATCACTAAGAAGTAAACAGTAACAGTGAGCGTTTTTGCTAATCTAAGTTTCTAGCTCTTCTCTGGAGCTAGAGGCATGATCCAGAGACTATTCGTTGACATGCTCAGTCCCTTTGGCTCCAGACTACAGGGTTTTTGTCCCTAGGGTAAGCATGCAGTCAAACTGTAATGGCTGACTTCACATGAGCCTTCTACCTTCCTCTTTTACTTAACTTTAGCTTCATTCCACAGCAGTCTTCTCATTTGCTTTGTTCTTCAGGCCTTTTTCTCTGCAACTCTTATTCCACTTTTATCTAGCTCATGCTTTATGAATACCATATGACAACTGCTTGTGGATGTGAATCTCTAATGCTCTGCGTTTGTATAATGCCTACACAACAGAGTCTATTATCCACATACTGCAAGCATGATTGAATCAGCTATTAAATCCTCATTTGCCAAACAAGCATTCACATTTACTTACCCTTCTCTTTTATATGCCTGGGAAGGAAGGTCACGACTAGGATTCTCTGAGATCCTGATGGCTTCCTGCATAGCAGCCAGCAAACCATTTCCTCCTTCACCCCTAAGGTCTGGCCCAAAGCACTCTGGCCTTCGAATAAGGAGCTTGACAACAACACTTGCATTTTCCTCAACACTTTCACCTGAGGACCAAAAAGAACTACACATATTTTCTCCTGAAAGGTATTCGTAAGTCAGAAGAAAACTTTATTTTCCTAAGTATTACAAAATATAGAACAAATCCTCATCCCAAGGGTTGAAAACAAAGATTTATTAAGTTGGCAGCACTGGATATACTTTATCAAAACTATACTGAGGTTTGAAAGTTTTACTTGCAAAGGATTTACTATACTCAATCTATAAAGTCTCACTTTAGAAGGTTAATTTTCTGGCAGACTAATAAGTTTCTTTCTGGTATAAGAGCTGACAGTCCCAAGAGGCAAGAAGTTTGCTAGTGGGGTGGGCAGGAAGGACAGAGAGAAAATAGAGGGAAGGTGTGACGATTCATAGATTGAGATAATGACTGCGTTAGAGAAAGGAAAACGGTGCATGCAAACTGTGTTGAGCTTGCATGGCCAGGTTTAGGTAGTAGGGGGGCTACAGGGTTGAAGGGTTTGAAAAGGGGTTAAAAGGGCTACAGGGGTGAAAAACTGACAAAAGCTTCCTCCAAATCCAGCAGAGCCAATCTTAGGCTCCAAGACAGATGTGCCACTGGCCAAGGCTGGCCCAATTTGAAATGGTGGTAATGCCTCTGTGATCACATATTTAAAAAGAAAAAAGTTACTGTGCAGATGTAATTGTGCCCAAAGAAGAGTGGGGTGAGAACATGTGAGAGGAACAACTCTGCAGACATCAAGGGCAGTGGAGGAGGGGCAGGCTCCAGGTACCAGAGCTAATATACCCCTGCAGTCCTTGGTGAAGACATGGAAGAGATTCCCCTGCAGCCCATGGAGGTCCACAGGAATTCACAGATCCACCTGCAGCCGGGGAAGGAGACCCACACTGGAGCACGTGGATACCTGAGGAGAGGCTGTGAGCCCCTGGGAGGGCTGTGCTGGAACAGGGTCCTGGCAGGGATGTGCCGATCCGCGGAAAGGGGCGCTCACTCTGGAGCAGGTTTCCTGGTAGAACTTGGGAACTCACACTGGAGCAGCCTGTCCTGGAAGGAGGACTGCACTCCATGGAAAAGTGACCCACATTGCAGCAGTTTGTGGAGAAATTTTGCCTGTGTGACAGACTCATGTTGGAGAAGTTTGTGGAGAAGTGTCTCCCATGGGAGGGGCCCCTCGCTAGAGCAGGGGAAACACTCTTCTCCCTGAGCAGCGGCAGGAACATTCTGACGTAATCCACATTCCCGGTCTTCCTGTGCCAAGGAATTCCTAACATGATTTGCTACCATGGCTACAGGTGGTTCTCAAAAAAATTAAGAAAAAATACATCTATGAAGATTAAAAAAAAAGAACCCAAAAAACCAATAACAAGTATACACCAATAATCTTGTGTTTGCAACACAAAGAGCATGCATTAACCTCTCTTCATATTTAATATATTTTTATGGTTAGGAAATTAATTTAAAGGAAACCTTTTGGCGGAATTTGGATGCCAAGAAATTAGACTTACTGTTAGCAAAAACTGCAAATCGTAAGAATGACAGGTAACGTTCACCCTCTATTGGGTTCCATCCAATGTCTGGATATCCTTTAGCCAGCAACACTGGACAACTCTGCAGCCCACAACCTGCCAGGTAGGTAACAACCTGCAATACAGAAGCAATGTATTCATATAGAAGCAATTTATTCATATTCTTAGAAATAAATTTCTAAAAATAGCTATCAACAAAATGAACGTAGTATTTTTTTTTTCCCATCACAAGGTTTTCTATATACTGGGCATTTCACCTAAGAATCTACCAACATAGCTCATTATTTTACCAGTCACAGTTGTTTCTTTAAAATGAGAAAAGGCTAGCACTCTTTATTTCTGAAGTTACCCAATTATATGATGACACAAAAGTACAACAACATGAACAAACGTGGAATGTGAAAAGTAGAAAAAAATCTTGTAGAATCTTGGTCTTTTTGACAGTATATATACCACAGCTAAAGTACTATTGAACAACTTTAAAAATCACATCAAAAACTATGTATGGTTAGTTTGCTACAACAGCAAAATAAACCTTGCATCAAAAGTTGATATGCTGTAATTCTAATTTTAATGGATATGAAAGCCATTACATTTTTCAGAATACTGGTAACTATAAATAAACAGTTTTAAAAGTCTAAAACCAGAAAGATTAAAAAAAAATGGTAATACATAAATTTCTAACACAGTGTTTCTTATCAAGATGAATATCTTTAAGGGAAACCTTTGACGAATTATGACAAATTTCTTTAATTATAGTAAACTGAATTTCTGAAATGTACAGAGTAATTTCTCATTCATCTAAAAGGAAATTTTCAGATAACTGCACAAACGTGATTTTTTATTTTATTTGGAATACACAAAGGACAATATATGAGCATGGTTATAGCACTTAATATAGGTAATGAACATGAAGAATCTACCATGAACTTGTCAAAAAAGACACAAAGTATAATTTCTAAAAATGGCAGGAAGCCAAAAATGGATGGCAAAAGGGAGATATATGATAAGATTATACTTAGTCATTATCCAATGCCCTAAGAGAAAAAACGTTATGAATTTAGGAAGAAGAATTATATATCTGGTGATACAGTATACAAATTGCCTCCAAAAGGCTGCAACAGTGGCAAAATGGGTCGATGTGAAAAATTTGCTTATTGCAATATGCAGTAAGGAAGTTACTCAGAGCACTCTGTCCAAAAAGTATGTAATTCCTAAGAGGACTTGATTGTTTTCAAGCATTCATTCATTCAGATTTAAGTGAACACATACTTGTAGGAGTCTAGAAATACAGCTCATATAAAATGTGAGAAAACCAGCAGATTAAATCTCTTTTTCTTCTAAGATTTTATAATGTTACCACCAAGCCATAGAGTTTTAATCTATTCAGTTTACTGCAGGATGTCATGAAGCCATGGGATACATTTCTTGTGCAATCATCTACCTTCCATGCATTCACATATTTGTAGTAAAAAGAGTTTAAATTTGCCATGGCAAAAGCTCAAAAGTGAAGTTGTCTACGTGCAATTTATTTGCTTTGCACACAGTTTTTATGGTATAATCTTTAGTCACATAGAAATGCTGTATCATTCTGTGAATAAGGTATCACTCATATTCATCAACTAATATCCAGACAGTATTAGTTTTTTCTAGTTATTTACTATATAGATTTATATACTGAATAACCTCCACATACTGCACTAGATAAAGTTATTGACTCACCTAAGGTAATACATTGCAGCCAATCCATTACGACTCTTACAGCTAAAAGGACTAATGAATTTGAGAAGCCTGGTCTGAGACATACAGAGGCGGACCTTTTCAGCATAAAATATTTCTTATATTACAGCAAATATCTGTTACTTTCAAACATGCAGCACTTGTACAGTGACAACTATTTCAGTAAGCAAAGTGCCAAGTTGTTGGGGAAGAAGGAATAGGAAGGTCTTATGGAAATTATTGCTTAGCAAAAGATGCTGAGAATATTGAAACCTCAGAGGAGGTCGAGATGAAGACAAGCTTTGAAATACTAACCAGTGAATAGCTGGAGAGAAAAGCATTCCAGCTGAATGATGTCACAACAGAAACTTACACTCCTCTGGGGTGGATCCCAAGGTGGACAAACTGGTTTTGTAGGATTTAAATACCTAACAGCTACGGTAATATAAGGACTCTCATAGGCTATATGCAAATGATGTAGAATTTGTATCTCCTCCTAGATTGGTTAGTAGAAATTAGAATATTCAACAAGGAATCTGTTTTACATGGTTGCACGGGCCCGATTCGCTCTCTCGGAACTTCCTCCCCTACCTGCCTGACTTCCTCGGACCGGCTACGGGGCTGCGCGAGCGGTCACGCGGTCAGTCTCTCCCCTCCTACCCTGTTCCAAAATAAACCCGCATGCTTTGAAACTGACTGCAGAGATTTCGTCTCCGTCTTTGCCGCCTGAGCCGCATCCCTACGCCAAGGCGGCAATCTCAGATCGCGATCCCTCACTTCTACACCAGGTATTTCAAGGTAAGCAATCCGTAAATGAGAAATATGGTAAACACTGTTTGAAAGTCAGTTTTAGTGACTTGTTTTACAGTATTTCCCATGAAAATATGAGACAGTCTGGTAGAGTTCCAGTCACTAGTGTTGTGTTCCAAGGATTGATATCAATAACATTTAATTTTTAATTTAATGACAGGACGAGTGCATTCAGCAATTTTGCAGGTGATACAGAATTGTTAATTCTTCTCCACAGTATATTAGTAACTATATTGCTGTGCTGTCTCACACTCTTTCCACTTGTATTCTTGTCTGTCTTCCCCTAGCTATCGCTGCAATATGCCCATTTATTTCAATTCCACAACTTTTCCTCTCCCACACCATATGCTGATGACAAACAGTCCCACAACCAGTTCCACTCTCATCACAGGATTCTCTCATAATGCACAGAGATTTTCCCTGTGCTAAGTTATCATTTAGGTACTTAACTGTTCCTTCCTTTTTTATTAAACCCTGCCTTCTGTTTTATGTACTCCAGTGCTCTGCTAGCACAATGACTTCCTTTCCCTTCTTTCCCCCTCTTCTGACTGTGGACTCATCTTCCATCTCTAAATCTGTTTTCCTCCTGTGGTATAGAAAGAGCTTTCATGCCATTTCTTACAATATTTTACCACCTTTTCTAGTTCATCCTGCCTGTCCTCAAATTCCCCTTAATTCTTAAGCATTGCCAATGACTCAAATCCTGGATTCAGTTTCCCACTGCAACTACCCTTAAGATCCTGCTCTACCCTTCCTCTTCAAATACCTGCCCTTCCATTCTCTTAGCTCTAATCTCCATCCTCACAAATCTCTATGGTTTAAGCAAAAAGACCTTTGTCTTTTTTTAACAGTCTCATCTTAGTTCTAAATTTTTCTCCTCCCCAAACAATACTTCTTGATATTCCTGTTACATGTCTTTTGTCTTGTCCTTTCTACCTGACAACAATATTGAATGGATGCAGAAAATAGAAATTAATCTCATTTGCTGTAATTCCTGATAAGCATAAAACAAAATCAGGGAAAATACTGGTCAGTCAACCTTTCTGTGAAACAGCACATAGCTAGAGTGGGTATTCCTGAGGACATCATATCCAAAAACTACTATGACCAAACTTGTCCTTTTAAACCCTTCTAGCTCAAGTATACCATTTAATAAATGGGTAAATAGGTCAGAGTGACCACCTACCTTGTCAAGATCTGGCTCCTCCAATGCGAGTGCAAGCTCGTTGTTGTCCATTACAGAGGCTGCTGCCACATCGAGTGGCGTTGAACCTCTCATTGAAGGAAATGCTGCAGAAGAAAGTTAATATACAAGAATTAAATGGAGTTTGCAGTAATCACATTCATGCAGCAGAGGGCAGCAATCACGCTGGAATCTAGAACATAAATTTATTCATAGTACGTTTTAGGGCAGTTCTTCATTCAAGAACACAGTCAATGTTTTCAAAAATGTGAAAATAGGTGCTGAATTTTTTTTCTGATTTCACATCCATATCTGTAAACATTCTCAACTGCACTGGTTTTAAATGCAAATTTAAAAAAAATTAGTATTAATCATATAGCAAATCAGAGGAATACTATTTCTTTAACTGTGTCATTGTGCACAGCCCGGTCAATTCAAAATTTTAAAATTCACCTATATTTAGCAAAAAGCGACATTTCAATCTTCAGTTACCTGTTTTCTTTCTTTAACCTCTTCCCATTTTCTGTGTTTAATATGGCCAAGCGCAGGCATGAACAGCTAAATCATTGTGAAATCACATACTATCATGCCATGCCATATCTTATCTATCTAGCCAATACGATTTTCTTTGTGTTACAAAATCTAATGCACATGCATTAAAAAACATACATTCAGTGTTCAAAAGAAAAAACATGAAATTTACTTCAGTAGTCTAAACTGCAGAGGCAAGAATTAAACTGGATGAAACAGGCAAGCACCATGAATGGTCAATTTAATCCTAGATTTCAAACTGCAACTATTTTGAATGGAAAAATGTCTAACTGTATGTTTAATACTAATTTTTTTCAAGGTGTTTAAAAACACAGATTCAGACTATTCTGTTTCTAACACAATTCTTAGACACATAAGTGTGGGGAAAAAAAAAATTAAAGGTGAAACCACAAGGTGGTTTAATCATGTTTCAGTTTGCTATACAAATTGGACACTAGTCTTGTGATCCACAATGGCTCCTACTCTTGCTTTTAGCTGTTGCAGCTGCATGGCGTACCCAGTCCAACACTGCTGTTTTCCAGTAAGTAACTGAGATGCTCAAACATGGCCTTTTGGTTTTGACGACTAATGCGACAGAAGTAGCACAGGAATCGACAACAGCTTGCCACCATCTTAGGAAAAGCGATCTGCTGAAGAAGAAAGTTGACAAAGCAGTGAAATATGTTAATTACCAATCTGTTCCAGTTCTTCCTGCACTCCTAACAAGGAAAGTACAGTGAAGTTACCAAGGTGATAAGCAACTGACAGTTGCTTTGGTTCTAACTTAAGAAAGGACCCATATTTCCTTTTAGCTTTCACATTCATTAGGCCATTAAAATGTTGAAAAATCATTTTGCAGGGGACTACAGGTGACATATCAGTTTGAACTGACGAGTTTTCACCTTCCCACTATTTCTTCAGAGACAATACAATACACATCCCAATACAGCCTCATGATTAAATAATTTATTCCAAGAAGCTGGAGATCTAGCTCAAACAATCTGCTGCCACAACCTAGAAAAATGCCCAATTCCTGAACCAGAGACTACATTTCATGATTACTCATTCCATCTCTTGCAGCTACAACAATGAACAGAAAGAAATGTTCATGAGGTACCTACTGTCTACATGCAATTAATAAAGACAGAGACCTAAAATAGAATATTTTGGGTGGCCACATTTAATGGCATGACACCAGCTTACTAAGCAGTTTTCTAAGTCTCCATTTCATCTGAAGGATATCATGGTGATTTCTGTAAAGCATTTTTGTAGATCTGTGCTAAAATTTTCTATGAAAACATTTTTACTAGAATTACAAGGCATTGGGGGTTGTTGTTGCTTAGGGGTTTTTTAATCAGGTTTGGCTCTATGTCCAAGTTGTAGCAAAACCAGAGTGTTGTAACACCTAAAAATTAGCAAAGTAATAATAATGTATAATTAACTGTAACTTGCCTTGAAATGAAACAGAAAAACTAAAACTGGTATGTGAATACTGCAATGGTATAGGCAGATTCAATGTATAAGCATTCAAGAGAATTATGTGAGCTATGTGGCCAAAGAGGCAAAGAAAGAGTGGTGCAGCTGCACATAGAAGACAAGTTATGAAAAACTGAAATATAGAGAAAAAATAATCAAAAGGTAGTAAACTGCACTGAAAGTTTTTCCAAATACTTAAGAAGAATGAGTGGCCAGACAAAAGGAAATCAGATAAGCAATACTGGGATCAGAGGCGACCGCTCTTTTTGGAATGGAGGCAACAGGATCAAAGCATCACATATATGCAAAATGAAGAAAGAAATTATGTGCACTTCACTTCTCACTTTCTTCAGTAGTGAAAATTTTCAGTTAGGCTTCTCAAAATCTATGCCACTCTGCCTTTAAAATAACACATATATATACAACCATAACACTAAGAAAAGGGAGAACATAACACCACAAGAAAATTTTCACTCAATTCAAGTACATGAATTTGAGCATTAAAATTTAAGCTTTTGTTAGTCTCTTACTACAATTTATTGATAATAACACTTCATCTAAGATGAAGAGGTAAATTTTCCTAGCAGAGCTACACTTCCAATAATTGCAGCTAAAGTATATATTTAACTTAAGAACAAAACATTTTACAAACCTATTAAAAGAGAAACTAAACACCTATAACATCTCAGGTTTTAAAATCAAGTCCTAGACTACTGGGCTTCTCGCTCTAGTACTATAAAAATATTCTACTTTTATCATTGAATATTTTAATTTGGACAAGCAAAATCTAGCTTACATGGGACATATTTTTGTTCACTTCTTAAACACCCTAATATATTTTTTGAGAGGTTCAAAATGTAAAACACACAATAAAATTGTGATGAAATTACCTGAGATTTATCTCCTCCAAGCACATTTACCATCACATCCATAACAGTCTCATGCATGCCCAAGACTCTCATTAAGTTAGGATGCTGATAAAACACTTTGTTGTTCATTATATCCCTAAAATGGAAAAGACAAAAATCTGTTAAGAAACCACAATTTAAGTTGGTGCATTATTTCAGAGGCATGCATTCATTGTATTAACATCAATTCAAATTCTTATAATTCAGCAGAATATAAAAACACTTGAGAACAAAATGCTTCACTTTTCAGTATGCTGTCATTCCTCTAATTCTCATACTTCATCATAATAAGAATATTAATCTCAAAATGATTTTGAGATGGCATTTCTTCATCTCTAAATTGCTCCTACCATCTGCTCTGTTTAAATAAAAAAAATTTATACTGCGATGATCTAAGTGCAAAAGAACATGTTTTGTTATATTTTAAGTTGAGAATGGGGATCAAGAAAATGAAATCTAATCAATCATATTTCTTCAGTAACACCTCTTAATTAATTTCCTCAGTTCACAGACAAAAAATAGACTTAGTATTCAAGGTTATCTATTTATCTTTATTTAATTATTATTTCCAAATTCAGTCAGAAGTAAAGTAGAATACAGTTTCATTATAAAGGACTGGTTTTACTTTTTCATTCTGTTCACCATTCCCACAACACTTTCTAGAATCTGCTGTATTGATTTCATAATCCAGAACACAGTTTATGCATTTCAATATAATCCAGGATTTCAATACAATCCAGGGATTTCTAACATTTTAGGAAAACCTGTTATAAACACATGGAAAATAACAGGCATTATGCCTGCTTTAAAGAAATACAGAAAACTGAGAATGGATGACTATCAATACAGCACCTCTTAGAAGGTGTTTATGTACATACCATGTTTAGGCAAAATTTATCCTTTATCCCTCGTATAATTCTCAGCAAATTTACAAACTCAGCATCAGGGACAAATTGGGTAATACTGTCTCACACTGCCTAATGAGTCATTGCCATGACTTGATCAATCCAAATGAAGAGATTGGTCTTTTCAATTTTAGATAAAACAGTACAATTTTTACATTGAAATACTAAGAATAGTGGAACTTTCTTACAATTGTAAAGGACAGAAATTGCTTAATACTCCTGAAGAAAGACAAATAAATACAGTTCTCAGGTAACAATACTATAATTTTCTCTCTTTCTAAAGGCCCCGTGTTAATTGAAGTAATTTACTTTCCGGGATTTTTTTTTCCTTCCAGCATTAGGTGGCCTGACCAGCATTTATTCACATGAGAGGAGTAAAAGACATGCAGGCATGCATTATAGTAGCGCTGCTTAAGAGAGGTAATTTAATAGCAAAGGTGCAGAAAACATTTGCACATTAGCAGGTGCTATGTAAAGGAAATTTCTTTTGAATTTCCAACTGAAAAAACACCAGCAAGTTTATTCACTCATACATGAAATATAAGATGGGTTTTAAGTTTAGGAAAAATGCAGTATAGATAGACACCAGAAAAAATTTTAGTGATCTTTTTCTCCAGAGCTGCTAAAACATGTACTTTGATGAGGATTTAAACATTAGGCTTAACTGTAGTAAAAGGAATCAATTTTCTTTAGGTGATACCTTAGTTCACAGAAACTTTGACTCTTTTGATACTGTTAGATCAGTTGGAGCCACCTTGGAAATACATGTGAAAATGTAAATCTCTGGTACATATTTACACTTCAGTACAGGATTAATATTCATCCAGGATCAAAAATTATAGGATTTATTAACATAACAAAAAGCTTCACACCAACTTAAAAAATAAAATTCTGTTAATTCCATACCCTAATCCATTAATCATTAGCAATTCCTCCTCTTTTCCCATCCTCACACTGAGAAGTGAGCGAATCTGGCCCAGTGCTGCCAGCAGATTAATGGTATCCTTCACAGAGGCAGCACTAATAGTGTACGCTTTCCTCAGGGCTTGCAGTAGCTCACCAATGCTGTCATATTGCCTACGAAGGAGGCTGTACATAATCCGAACTAATTCAGGATCTTGGATCTGATCTTCCTGGGACCAGCGCACCATCGTCTGGGATATGAGCTCTTTCAGTGTCGCTAGAAGCAAAATACAGTAAATATTACTAGTTCTTCCAACGGAAAATGTCAAAAACATGTAGTAAAATAACTATGAGTAGACCATAAGGCAGTTGTAAAACAGAAAAAAAACACAAGCAGACTGAACAGGATTTTTAAACTGGAAAAGCAACTTACAGATCTTTCAAGATAAGTGTAATGTTCTTGAGAGATAGAAAAGACCAAATATATACTTAGGGTTCGAGTCAACACCAGCACTGTCAACAATGAAAACCTTTTAGATGACCATGACTCTGAGAGTCACCCTTGTAAATTAAATGTTGAATTTAGAATTTTAATTTATCCTTCATTTCTATATCAAGTCACTGTTACTTGGGAATGCATTTTCTGAAAACATTGTATTGTTTGTACCTACACAATACATATTGCCCTAAGCACTTCTGTTGTAGACATTGTATATTAAATGATGTGGAAAACAAGATTGCTGAGCCCAAAGTTTAGGAAACTTACTGGAAAACTAGAGACATGTTCCAGTCCTTGTTCTAACAAACGTTCATGCTTGATATCAGGTAGAACAGGAATAATCACCTTTCCTCTTAAAATAATTGAAATTTCTTTTTTCTTTTACCCCTTGTAAACCCCTTTTACCCCTTCTTTTACCCCTTTACCCCAGTAAACATACCCCTTGACTTTCCCAAAGTTCTTCCCGTGGCAAGAACAACTCCCTCCCACTTTCCATCACAAAAGTGTTTATAGCTAGCGTAGATCCATTGGGGTTTGTGTCTACACTATTCTTTCACTTGCTAACACTGCTTTCTTAATTTACTTAATATTGTCTTTGTGCAAATCCATCATTAATTCTAAGGTTCTGTTCAATAATTAGGCTTTCAATCTGTGGAAAAATATTCTGTACTTCATAGAGATAGTCCTGCTCTTAGTGGCATGTCTCAATTACCTCAACTTTATATCAATTTTGACTTAATAGTTACTAAAGTCCTCCAATCAGTATTAACACTAACTCATTGCCTCTATGCATTTATTTTCAGAGTTCTAACTTGTTTTTAAATACAAAATTGACTGATTCATCATTAACACTAAATTGAAAGTGCTGGCATTCCTCACTTTGGGTGAAATTTATTTGTGATTAGAAATGAACAGATGCTTAGAGGAAAGGAAGATTTGTAGTTCCCTCTTATGAATATTACACTCTGAATATGTATGACTAAGGCCAAGACACTCAAGGCCAGAGACTTTAACCTTGGAAACAGGTACACATCATGCACACCGCCACCCCTTTTCATGCACGTAAGAGGACTGGGGGTACTTCGGATACCAATTTCCTTTAATGTCTGATTTCCAAATTTCATGGTGCATCAAGAGGAAGTGCACACATGGACTAAAAATCTCACAGTCTCCAGCTACGGTCAAGTATACAATAAAATATATTTATATAATTTTTCTTCACACTTCGAATTACTTAATCCAAGTGCATGTTTGTACTGTGCATCACTCCAAGGTGAAGCCCAAGCCTTAAGAGATTATGTGAAATTTCTAGAAAAATAGACACTGTAGGAACATTTTTCCAATCTACATTTCTTGTGACCCAAAGCTCTAGTCCATGGACCAAACACCATGTGCCCTGAGGCTTTAGGAGTGAATACGTCCTTATTCATGACAACAGAATCCACATAAAGCCTTGAGAAAAAATGACACTTCCAAATACTGCGTAGGTCCTGCTACCATTAAAGAGAAAGCAGATGAGTCACTGGAGAATGAAGCCCTGTTTCATGCAGAATATCAGATCCTTGTAAGATTTAATGTACTCACAACACAGTACAAAGCTTAACAGACAAAAAATGCTTTCAGACCAGGACAAACACACTAAGGTGCTTTCCAGAGAAAGGAGATCATGTAAGAGGTGTCATGAGTTATGAAATAACCTTGTTGTCTAATCTCAACACAACTCTTGATGAAATCATTAAGTCTGAAATTGAATTAACCATTCCACATCTGTACACAGGCCTATTGCCAAACTGAGCAACTTGAAAAAGGATAGGAGTGATCATCATTGGTTGAAAGACCAACCTCAAGTCACTTGGAGAATCCTGCACATGATACCTGGATAGTGTTAAAGAAATTTAGAGCTAGAAAACCCAGTCTTGATCCAAAAAGGCAATGGGAAACTTCAGCAAAAACATATCCTAAAGACCTGGAGGAATCTGGCTTTTCACCTTGCTTATTCCTCACCATCTCTAGTCACTACTAAGGATTGAAAATCGATAAAAACAGCAAAGACAAGGTTTGTGAGAGTTTGAACACACACCCCCCTCCCCCGGGGTGAGTTCTCATGTGGCATGTGAGCACAGAGGCAGTGGAAGCCGGGTGAGTTGTTTAAAGGGGCTCAACAAAAAGCTTACGCAGATGGTTGAGGAATTGCAAGCACAGAACCAATCTCACCTATATAACCATAAACACCCCTTTCATGTTATGGAAGAGGGTATAGAAATGTATATATACAGGAATACTGCTCAGAATAAAGATCTGTGATTACAAGTGGTTTGGTGTGTTAATGTGCATGTCTGCATGTTTATGTGTGTATGTAGCCTAAGAATAGGTAATAGAAGGAAATGGAGATAAGCTCTAAAGAAGAATTTTTACATTTAAAAAACCAAACCATAAAATTAAAATCTTCCCAAGATTAGAATGCTTGAGTCTTGATTATTGTGACATAATTAGCCTTTTACAGTTCTTTATAAAGAATATGTAAATTTTCAACCCTAGAGTTAATGATCTGGATCCAAAATCTTTCACTCATTTTAACTCCTTGTTTAAAAATGCATCTGAGGTGTTCAGTATGCAGAATAATAGTTCTAAGAGGCAGAAGAAACTTAAACAGGTAGTCTCCTTCTTCAGTCCACTATAAAATTTTATTAGAAAATACACTACTGTTGACCATGTAAAACTTTAACACTTGCATCATTAAAGTATTTACGTGGAAAGAAAACTTACTAGGAACTTTCTGTTCTTCTTCCTTAGGCTCCAGTTTTTCTGCTTTTGGTGGGCCTTTGATTTTGTACATTAATGAACGGAGTTTGCCAGTCAAGGAGGAATCTCCTTCTTCCTCTTCTTCTTCTTCTAGTGGAATACCTTAGCAGAAAATAAAACTTGTTAGAAAAAGCCTTGACATTTAACTCCTTCAATCCTTAAACAATATTAAAATATCTGTAGGAATATTTTTTTTATAACCAGCAAATTTCACACAGAAAAAAAAAAGTAAGGGCCAGTAGCACCCCTCAAATTATGTTCATTTCAGTACACATACGTCTTATATTCAGCTTTATAGTATTAATTTTTCACTATTATGACCAAAGAAGAGGTACTTTTTTAAGTCTACTTTGGCAATTAAATATGGCTCACAGTCATATTGGATTAAATATGTGATTCTTTGTTTCATATTGCAGAATGTATGCTAAAGAAAGAAGTGTATGGCTGTATCTTACAATGCAGTACAGTTTTTTAGTCGACATATTTAGCAGGCATAAACAAACATGTTAACTGAATTTAAAGGTGTAAGAAGGCAGACATTCAGAGATTCTATGGCTAATACATGCTCTTCATGGAAATGTATACTAGGAGATGTGATGTCATTTTACAAGGTAGTTTAATACAGTTCAGTTCACTACACTGCTTCACAACCATTCAAATCTTTCACACCTCTTAGTGATCACCAGACAACACGTGCGTTATGTGCAGAAGATAAGAACAACTAAGTAGGCTCCCTTCAGGGCAGAGCTAATTGCGCCAAGCTGAAATACAAGATTTTGCAGTTTGCCTGTCAAAGAGAAACTGAGAAGTTTTTCAGACAGGATACTAGAGACACAACCTGAAGCAGAGGGGAAAACAATAAACTGCAGCAGCTAAAACTGATACGAAAAAATTAACTAAGATAGAAAAAAGAACAGATGTGGTATGAAGTGGAGAAACTGCTGCTGGCAGCTACGAAGGGGGAGTTGATATTATGAATTGGATTGACTAAGTGATTCAGAAGAAAAAACTTCAAAGACAGTGGGAGGGAATGAAAAAAGTGAAAACTGAAATTGGAGAGTAAATACGGAATTTAAGAAATGGGATAAGTGTAACTGGCTTGGCAAAACGGAAAGGTAAAAATGAAGAAAGGATACCGTCAGTCTGAAAAAAGTAAGAACAGGAAAAGTTGCCAGTAATGAAAGGAAAGAGAAAGCAGACAAGGATATTAAAGGAAGAAACTATCTGGCAATGAACTAAAAGCAAGGCCCTGGACACAAGGAAGAGACACTGGGAGGAGAATTCTTGAGAAGCTGAAATGGACAAGACAAGAAGAAATGCACTGGGATGATGAGTTAAGACAGTGTTGGACTAGGGTAGATGAGGTCTGTGACTCCTCCAGATGGGGTCTCATTTACTGTTCCATATCATTAATTGTTAATTCTGTATTTTCTCATAGTTGCAATCCATTCAGAAGCTGACTATCTCATGTTGTTTCTGGCTAACCACTTCATTCAAGAGGCAGAGGTCTATGCACCGGTACAGATGGTTTCAACCCAGATAAGTGTCAATTTGATATTATGCAGAAAAATATGTTGCAAATTTGTTTGGTTTTTTAATAACCAAGAAATTGCACATAAAAAGTATGATAGAGGACTATTATTTTGCCAGCAAAATTAACCACTCACAGTTGGCACATGCTAGGATTAAGACTGTCTGAGTAACTATTTGCTTATACTCATTATCAAGAAGCCTCTAATTACTTGATTGCATACATATTTTTCCACTTAGATGGCAAAGTATACTTAGTACTAAAAAGCTGATTAAACATTCCAAGCAGAACTCCTATTCATTTAATCTGCAGCTGTGATTGCTTAGTACTGATTTTCAGGACCAAGTCAGGACACAGATAATGAGGAGCACTTATCCACAGTGACCACCTCTGATAAATCTATACAACGTAATGAATATGGTTTTGCTTAGAATCCAGAGGATCTTTAAACTATTTCAATCATGAGACAGCACTTTCCCTATCTTGAATTCTCATTCAAGATACATATTTATAATGTAGTAAACAAAATAAAAGTACATCCCTAAAAAGAAAAAAACTAACACATACAAAAACTAGTATCTCATCTCATGAAATACGAAGACTGATCAGGAGCTAAGCTAACTGAATGAACATACAAGCCACAAGATTTCAAGTTAAAATTAATTGGTTGCAGAGTTAAGACATTTCCAAGTAAGTTGTAGATCTTTCACAATCTCCATCCTGGAGTCTCAGAGTAATACATGCTGCCAAATGGGCGTTATCTTTGGGAAGCAGAGGTCAGATCACGGGCTAAGTGACTGAACAGTGGAGACAGCTGTAATCATTTATTACAATAGATGTAATAAAAACAGAGAGAAAGAGGAGTAAAGAGGAGGATACTAACTATTCACTTCAACACTTGGAAGAATAATGATGGAATGAAAGAAACAGTTTTTGGTAAGCACTTAGAAGCAAGGATGAAGAACAATTAACAGAGGATTGTCAAAGCGAAATGTTAAACCAACTAAATTTCTGCCTGTAATGTAGCTAACCCTTACAGATACAAATCCTGATTTTAAGGACTTCTAATATTGTCTTATACAAACCCTCAGGAGTAAACTGATAAAGCACAACTTAGATACCCACACACCTATGCATTTTTGGCTGAGGCTAAGGCTGAGGTAGTTGAAAAATTATAATCAGCGTATCATGAAATCACAGCTTGATGGTTGCTGGAGATTCTAAGAGGGTACTCAGACATAGGAGTGCAAAATAACAGCAGAAGCCTTAACAATACAAGCACAGAATGGCATAGCAGGCATCATGACTACAAACAGAAAACAGAAACTTAACTACAGGTCATTAAAACAGTACAGTTCTATGAACCAGGTAGCACTGGTTTTAGGGATAACCAACAAAAAAAGATCTAGCAGACTATATTGGTAAACATTTGATAATGACCTCAAGCAAACAGGTGGACAAGAACTAACCATTGGGAATATTATGCTCTTCCTGGAGAAGAGATTGAGATGCGGTCAGCTCACTGTAATGATGTTGGCCCCTACTTTTTGGACAAGATGGATGCCATCAAACCACTGGACTAAGCAACGCACTAGAAGAGTAACTATTAATATATCTACCAAGAAGGTAGATTGAAAAAGCTTGTGTATTTCAGTTTTAACTGAATAATTACTGGGAATGAGCAGTAATAATTAGATGACTCAGACTACAAATGTTAATAATTCCATGATTGTCTGAATTAGGCAAAGATCTCAATAAATTAACAAAAAACAGACATCAAAAAAACCCACATAAAATTGCACAGGAAATTAAAATTCAGTGACTGGGGGCAATTCAAGCTGTAATCTGCCGTGCAACATTGTTTATAATCGTTGATTCTCACAGTTATGTACACACCAGGAAACTAAGCTAAAGCAGGCAGAGAACCACTCGTGGTGTTTTTTATTACGTTTCTGCTGCTCAGCTTCACAGCAATGGTGTTGCCTTAATACGTTTTATCTGCTTGTACTCATACATGTGCTTATATAAATCTTTTAAGGTAAGCCAGTCTTCTTGTTTGGATTTTTCCCCCCAATAAGTCTAAAACTGGTATATAAACAGAATAATATTGGATAATATTTAAAAGAGAAATAACAGTGAAACTTAAAACCATGTACAGATTTCCCATATTTTTGTAGTATGCACCAAAGTCTATCAGTAAAGTCACCTTGTAGGCAGCAATAAGACTAATAAAAAAACTCCTTATGCTAGTATATTTTTAAACTGGTCTGTCAAGTGTCAAAAAGACAAACAAAACTTGTATCAAAACCTTGCCACTCACCACAGTGACTTAGAAGATCATCATGAAATTCGTATAATTCCTCCCGAATCTCCTCGGGACAGGGACAATCCTCTCCCAGTTGAAAATTCAACAACATATTAATCTATAAGGGAATTAAAACATAGTTAAAACACTGAAATAGCCTAAGACATATTCTAGTAAATAGCCATACTTTACCTGTTTATAACTTTGGTTTACAGCTTAAATTCTAAAATGCAGGTTTCAGCATTCTGATAGCCAGTATTTTGTGGCACAGAATAAATTTCGTTCCACATTCATTTTGGTTCTCCAGCAATGCCAGCGTAGTTTAGAAGTCAGGACTTTATCATCTTAAAGGGTTTTTTAAATCTTTAATTCAATGTCCTTTTTTAATATTACCTGTTCTTGAGGAGGAGACCGAAATTCTTTAGTCTTCTTGGCAGTCAATGCAGCAGACATGTTCAAGGCTTGCATGAGTTCATTGTACCTGTATTTCTGGTTATACTGCAATTTTGATACATAACGGTCTGCAAATGATACAATTGCTTCCACTCTATGTTGTAGCTCACAGTCACAAAAATAATTGAGTAAATGACACATCTAGGGTAGAAAAAATAGACTTAATCTCAAGAGCTTTACTAACTCTGCGGAAGAACTTGAGTACATATTATACACTGCATCAGACTGTAAAAATGAGAGACATTTTTCCCACATTTTTGTCTTAACACTGTATGCGACAAAATTGTACAGTTTCATTTTCTGATTGATAATACTATATTGCACTCACAATCTTTCACTCCATGCACCCAAAATATCTAGAAATCACACACTAGTTTGGCTTTGGAAGGGCTCTTTAAAGATGACTTGGTCAAACCCTTCCCTTTTTTTTTTGAATTAACTAAGTGTTCATATATCTATTTTGAGTGTAGATAAATGTAGAAAGAACAGCATCATGATCGAATTTGTTTATGAATTTGAGGTTTTAAGGCAAAGTGGAATTAAAAACATTCAGAATTTCAAATCTTATTAACTAGAGAACAGACAAAAAGCACTTTTTTTTCATCAAGAGTAGAACATAAGTAACACATAATAAACAGTCACCTGAAGCTTTACAGATTCTGGTAATCTTGTCTGCAACAAGCCCTTTGCAGGAGCTTTTGTTTGTTTGATTGCTTTCTCCCCAGCTTCTACAGCTTTTTCTTCAACTTGTGTTACTTCTTCCTTCTCCGTCCTCTCTTCTGTTTCTTCCTTGTGATCTCCAAACACAGTGGGATCAATGAGAAGTAACACTTGCTTCACATCATCGTCATCAAAAACACCCATTATGAGCAAGGTTGCTATCAGTTTAAGAACAGGAACGAACTGGAATGCAACCTGTCCTCCAACAGGGTCTCGTATATGACTACCACTACACTGTACTGCCTCCGTTAACATACTTATGGCCTTGGATTTAAGTATCTCAAGCGGTATCTCTGGGATGGACATCTGACGATCTTCACTGGTCACAATAAAGCACGGAGTAGAAAAATTAAAGGCTGGTTTCAGACAAGTGCTAAGCCCTACTCCAGGTAAACCATGCTTCTTCATTTCATCAGGATACAATTTAATAGTTCGAGTTTCGTCTGTAACTGGAATGATAAATTCATTGCTCATCATGAGCTTGGCTTGCTTGGCGTGCTCCAAGTGGATACTAATGAGCAAGTCATAGAATCCAGAACGTAGAAGTCCAGGTAAGTATTGATTATCTATTGTAAAAAACAGCTGAGATACGTCCACATGGCTACAAAGTGCATAAGCGACTCTAGTGTTACCTAGAGCACTAACTGAGCTATAGAGTTTTAAAGTGTGGTAGTGAAACATCATCAAATCTTCTTGTTCACTTAGTTCCAAAATATCAACACACCTGTTATGAAATAAAGAAACAGAACACCAGTCAATTCCAGGAATAAAGACTTTGAAAAAGGAAAGTTTTATAATCTCTGAACATTTAGATCAGTTCCTCTTAAAACCACTAATATAAAAGTTGATACTAACTAATCTTTGTATGTGCATCATTAAAATGGAGTAAATGGCGAAAATAATTTGTTGAGACTGTTTAAAATTAGTACTTTATAGGAAAAAAAGCCCCCAGAATGTAAGATGGAGATGCTTCTTTGGAATCTATCCTAAATTTGAACTTGATTTTAAAATAGCTGTATTAGGCTTGCTGAAAATCTGCATTAATACTGCCACTAAACAGTGCCTTTCTAGTTTACTCAGGATTAATGTTTAATTTTTTCTACAAGACAGTGTTTTTTACTTTTTTCTTAAATTCAGTTTTATTAACAATAAATAAAAGTGAGTTTTGAATCATTAAAAGAAAAAATACTGATAAAAGTACAGCAGTAAAATTATTTTTCTCCTATGCTTTTGCTGATAGTTTGATTTTTCACTGGTTATGACATTTAGTATTTCGATTGATCTTTATTATCCTCACTCTGAAGATAAAACCTAATGAAAATCAAAGGCATTATCTTGTCAATAAGAACTTAAGAACTTAATTTGTGTAAATTCAGTGCAGATAAAACAGCAAGAGATCACATGTTTTTATTATTAAAAAAAAAAATCAGCAAAATAGTACTGGCATGTTCTTTATACTTGTTTTTCTCAAGCTGATAAAAAATCTCTAGGTTTAAAGACCTACAGATTTAAGAGATGCTATTTCATAATTTAAATTTAAATAAAATCGAATAGTCATGCATTTTTTTACACGTGCAAAAATTGGTACATGGCATTAAAGTTCAGTCTCTTGCATTTACTTAAATTTCATTAATATGATAATATCTGATATATCAGATAAGATCAGAAATGCTCAACAATTATGGGGTAAATATTCAACAAGACAGGTTTGATCAATACTCTGACATCTGTTTTCAGTATATTTTGTCCCTATCAAGCCATTTTATGTCATGATAAACGTACCTGTTTTCTTCTGGGATATGAAGTGCCATCATCTGCAGAGGTTCCAAACACTGCACAACCCAGCCATGACGTTCACTGACACGCTCAGCTTCTACTCTTAGAAAGCTGTTTGGCATCCGACTCCATAAAACAGGTGTAATTGTTTGCACATCGAGGCGAGGGGGACACTGAGGAATAGGATTTCTTTCTTCACTTTTAAAAATTGCTGCTGATAAAGGCATGGTATTCTGCAACAAATAAGTGTATTAATTATTTTTGAAGCATGTTATTATGAATAAACCTATAACACCAAAAGGAAGTATAACTTATAAGCAGCAAGGAAATCATAGAAAGGTAGAACTTATTGCAACAAACAAAATCTGTTAAAACCCCCCAACATTAATGGTGCTATACTGAAATAGTATTAGTTTATTTTGACAAATGCAGATAATCAATCAACTGCATATAAGAACAACATTTACAGAAGTAATTGTAGAAGTCAAATTACAAGTCATGCCATGGATTCAACCTTCCTAAACAAATTTAACTGAGCATGAATTTGCATGGAAATAAGCAGATTTAAAAGAGCACATTTACATAAAGATTCTCTTTCTATAGAATATAAAAATAATTCCTACCTTTAATTTACCGAGTTCAAACTGAATCAAGTTAGTGCTCGTAGGCTGTAAAAAAGTTGCTGGAAAGAGCTTTGTGCTTGGTTCAACCTAGAAGAAAAATGAGATTAAAATTTTTAAAAAATTAAAAATGGAAAAAGAATCTCCTCCCTGAATATGATATAGAAGAAATACTGGATTCCTTACACTTCATTATCAAATAAATTTAGATACTTTATTATATAAAGTGTTGAATCGTGTCTACCTATAATATAGTAAAGCATTTGAAGTTATCTTTATAGGACCACCTGATTTTCAGATAGGTGTGTCTGTAGCCCTATGTCGTCTCAACACCTATAGCAAGAACTTTGGTAATACAGTGTAGCTTCTTCTCAAAAACATCCACATTCAACAACTTATTCTAAAGGATGGTAGCACATCATGTGATCAGGATAGTGCAAATCTTTATTTTCTATTAAGATAAGTGTTTCCAGTTAAGAAACTTATTAACTCACAAGGTCTCCAAATCACAGCTATTTGCAGAAGACACAAAATCTGGTAATAATGAACTAAGTTTTTCTTCTCAATTCATACCAAAAATTACTACATCTAAGGTCTACTTTAGACTTTCTGTTAGTTTAAATATTTATTTCTGATTTATTGTATAACAGATTGAAACAGTTGAAAAAAATTTTTTAAAGAATTAACATTATAAATCAAGATCCTGAACCACACGAACTGAACATATCTGTCAAGAGTCCTTCCTAAACATTTGAAACAGCTAGAAAAACATAGCCTTACAAGAGAGTGAGAAAAAGAGGGAGAAACCAGAATGATATAGGAAAACATGTTATTCTCACACTAATAGTGTGCATTTCTTCTTTTTCCCTTCTGAAGAAGAGAAATAGCTTCAAAACAAGACACTTACTAGACAGCTTCCTGAAAATCTGATAATACCTGGTAACAAGTGCCAAGCTCTCTTCCATTGGCTGTGAATGACACCATTCCAGTAGCCAGGTCAACAAAGCATCCAATTTCTATATCAACATTACTGCGACCTGATCTCTGGGAATTGGCAATTACATCTCCCCCCCAAACCATGTAGCAGTTGCTGCGCTTCACACTGCAAGAACAAAGCATAGGTCACACTGAACTTTGATGGAGATGCACTTTTCAATGGAGGAATACTTAAAGATATTCAAAGATGCTTGTTACGCTATTACTTTGCTCATTAACAAACTTAT
This sequence comes from Acanthiza pusilla, assembly GCA_036630365.1. Taxonomy (NCBI): domain Eukaryota; kingdom Metazoa; phylum Chordata; class Aves; order Passeriformes; family Acanthizidae; genus Acanthiza; species Acanthiza pusilla. The sequence continues at coordinate 920,104 of JAXCHO010000078.1, forward strand.
TTTTTTATAATGGATGCACCACGGGTAAGGGATCAGACTAAATACATTTTTTTTCTCCTTTTTTAAAATCATGAAAAAATTTCACAGGCTTCTGTGTGCACTTGCAAGTTACAGCAAAATGAACAAGTTCATCCACAGGGAATAAATATGGATGTTAAATGAAAGAAGCATCAGAAAATATTCTTTCCAACTGAACATAATTGATAAATATAATCACTTTAACAAGTCTACATAAAAACTTTCATACATAGATGAGCACAGAAAACTCATACTCAGTAATCGATTTTCTTATTAGTTTAAATTAATATTTAAAATATCTTCAAGCTTGTGAATATCTGACTTTTAAACAACAGTATTAAAACTTTAATAAGCAATAAATTGATCCATACCTTTCATGAACCCTGCCTCTCTCATCGCCTAAAGTAACTGTCACTGTACAATTTTTATTTAGGTCAAAATTCTCACTGTAAAAATGATAGTCTGGTGTTACCCAGCCAACCCAGACAGAGGATGGGTCTTGGCCAGCAAATATCCGTAGTGAGTAAAAATACTGAAAGGAGGAAAAGAGCATATTAGTAATAGAAATCTAAAATATTTTATCAAGGAATACTCAAATAGTGATTTAAAAAAACATCTCCTCTATATGAAACTTTAATAATAGTAAATCACATTCTCTTAGTAAGTCATTCAAAATACTCTTAAAAAAACAGACTAGTGGTTTAAGATGGTGAGGTTTGTGTCTACAGAAGTTGCAAGTTATGCAACTCTGGACATCATTATTTATAAACAGTGTTCTAACACAGAAAATTATTAAAAAGACTTCTTTCAATGGATCAATTTCTAATGAACATCTGTTACAACTAAATCTACTTCAAAACATTAGAAGAACTAAGCATCATAACATATTTACTTACTGTAGTAGAAGGAGGAGCAATTTCTTGGCTGTGTTTTCTACAGATAAAGGAAAATCAGTAAATAATTTTTTTTAAAAAGTTAAAAAGCTAGTCATTATTAGAGTAAGTATACTTACAAGCTAACTAATGTTTGCTGGGTTCTGAGTATGCATTAGCAAAGACTGTACAGGATACAAATATACAAGTAAAATAATTGGTTGCAGTTAAGGTGAAGAGCAGGAGGAGAGGCAGATTTATGGCAGTTAAATAAACATGGAGGTAACTCTGAGAGGTGCTGGACTTAGTAACACCTGATATCTTAAACCTGTCCCACAATCTTTCATCTTTTCATCTAATGAATTAGGCATTTTTTCAACAGCAGTGTGCTTGTGAAAAATAATGCTGATGAGCAATAATCCAGTGGGCAAAAGCCTCTGAACTGGTTTTCCAGCCTAGCTGAAGACCTTTTGAAAATCCCTATAATCTGGAAAGAATGGAGCTGCTAAGCAGTGAAGAACTATAAACCTTGTGAAGCACCACTTTAGAAAAGCCTCTCTCTTGTCTGGACACAGCATTCTGCAGCAAAAGTGGGTTATAAATTAATTAAAACCATCAAGAATAATAAAAACTCAGTAACGTGCATTTTGTGATAATCTCTGCTCAGTGCAACAACAAGTATGAATTTTGAGTGTACAATAATAAAGAATAATGTAACATAATACATTTATACTAAAAGCATGAAATAAGATAACTAAACCCAAGTCTAACCGTTTTTGGAAAACATCAGATGAGGCATTTTCCACACCCATGCCGAAGTTGAATGATGAATGGAACTCAATGGGCATACTCAAACGACAATATATCATGTCTGAATTGCTGTTCTGTGTGCCAAATGTTTTGTGAGTAACTTTTAACCGAGGTGGACTCTCAATGGTTCCATCAATTCTCCAGATCTAAAAATAACAGAAATGTTTTAAAATAATGCTATCCAAAAAATGCTTTCATAAAGCAACTAGAGAACAAGAAAATTGAAAGAGCCAACTTAAATTTTTCATAATTAATTCTCCTCAAAACTATGCAGCTTTGTTCTCTGACATTGAATTTAACCTGAAGAGCAAGGGAAGCAACAGATTCAGTATATCCTGACTGCAGTAAATACTTTAAGGATGTTCCCTACAGAAGTAAAAAACCCTGATATATTTTATTAAATGAATTCACTCTGAGTGCACAAGTCATTGAAAAACTGTTTCATGAGAATCACTAATTTTCTACCACAATGAGAAGAAATATCAGTCAGAATTGTTCAGACAGTCCTTATGGAATCTGAGTCTGATTTAACTTTCCCTTGTGCTGAAAAAGTGAGTAAATTTTCAAACTCAGTGATAGGAACATTTCAAAAATTTTTAAAGACAGGAACAGTGATGAAATAATCCTGATAAACTGAAAAAAAAGCTGAGATCATTTAGCTGGAATTCAGTGAAATTTCTTTTGCCTAAGAAGGAAATATTCAGAGACAAGTATTAGAGAATAATAGGCTACACCTAAATTAAATGGCCTAGAGAGATTATAGTAAAAAATCTCATCAGGAATTCAAATTTATCATTTTGGAATATATTAACAAGGAACATTTTATAGAAAAGACAAGATATATTATTCTGCTTTAGAATAGTTAGGAAGTTAGTTAGGGAGTTTTGGAACTCCTATCACTGGTGCATCATAGTGAAAGAAACAATCCCTGACACCACAGGTACACTTTAAGTCCTCAGACTTCAGCTGAAAATTTTTAAGATATTTAAGAAAAATGTATAGTAGAGAAGGTTTAAAAAGTGAAAGCACACATGTAACACAGATTGTAAGAAATCCCCATAACTAACATGTTTCCAGTGGCTAACTGCAACATAAATTAGTAAGAAGTATAATAAACCAGATAGGCATATCCTTAGGAATCCATACTAACATAAATGAAACTGAGGAAAGAAAAGATCATCTGGATTTATCTAAGAGTGACTTAATAGAGTTATATGACAAACTATCTGATGACAGTAAGTATTAGTGAGGGTTTAACGTCTCAGCTTGCTAAACAAACAGGCATTGAACAGGTGTCTCCCTAACATGTCATGTTACCTTAATGTGAGGATGATTTTTTGGCACATTGACAAATGTTGGTAAGCGTTTACTGAACCACATAGCAACATCTCGGTTCATGTTAACAGCAAAAGGTTCAAAACCTTCTTGAAGACCACACATTGTATAATACTTGAATGTACTGGCATCCATTCCAAGGTTCATGCGACCAATCTGAGACAGGCCCAGTGCACAAATTGGAACGAAACCTAAAGAAACAAAAATACAAATAAAACCCAACAATTATTTAGTTTAAAACCACAAGCGCTCTTTATTTTGGATCCATCTAATATAAACTAAACTTTAGTTCCTACAAGTAATGCACATGAAATGATGACAGTAGCAAGGTTTTAAAGCCGCCTTAAATACTAATGTCAAAGTTCAATATCTTTGCTACCAAAATCCCTGAGGACTTAGGTACTATCCCATTTATTAACTGGTTATCTTTCTCATTTTTAGACTAGAAAGTGTGGCTTTATACAGCAAGCTGGACACTGGAAGCCAACCTTGGCTAGATCAAAGTTATTAACAAAAGTTAAGTATAGTCTCTGAGGGCACCAAATTTTCAAAAGGACTTTGAGATCAGGTTCAGGTATCTCAGTACATTTGTTTAAAATTTATCATCAGTAGCTGCAAATATTTTTGCCAGCCTTCATTCCTCATCATTCACAATAGACAAATACACACTTCTTTAATGCTAGCATTTTTTTATGACTCAGCCTTTTGGTTTCCATATACCTTTAGACAGGAATGAAAGGCTGTTGATTTATTTCTCCATTTCTCAGAATATGGAGCAAGATCAGGGAAAAGCCAACAGTTCAACCTCTAAGGGAGATATTTTCTCTCCTACACTTTAAGAATTCAGAATAGATTTAAGGCAGTTCCTGATTCTCTACCTTTAGAAAAACTCTATCAGTGTAAGATGAAAGAAGGGCAGTGAGCATCTGCAGTTTTCTGGCAATTACACACAGGTATTAAGATATTGCTGGTTAGAAGAGATACACTTATAAAGAAAATGTCAATGAAAACATAAAGCCAAACAGTTTGAAAATAATCCCCCACTCCTTTACTACAGTCATATAGATACTACTTTTTGAATAAGCTAACACCAAATAGAGAAGAGGAAAAATATCTCAGAAAAATGAGAAATTCGGATAAGTTGCAAATAGCACAGAGAAAAAAATATTACAAATCAGACTCAAATTATGTTGCAAAGATTTGTTCTTTTGATGCAGACACTCACCACATAGTACTCATTTGGTCCTTCACAGACATGAACATAGAACTTTTATAATCAGAGACAACATTTTCAGCTTTTGGAAATTTTTCAGGATGCTTATTATTACCACTCCTTCTTAGCACTGAAGTCCTGAGAGAAAGCCTAGCAACAGCAAGAAAATTTACCCACTCTGACTGCTGAAACCCCATTAATGCACTTAAAGGAAAAACATATATTCAATTTGTGCCACATAAGCACTCTGAAAATAAATTTTTATGAAGTCAGTGCGTAGCACAATCTGAAGGCCCACATTGGTGAATATGATTTCTCAGCTCATTGAGTCATTATGACAGACTAGCTTTTCTGTGTGTTGTATTGTTTTGTCTTCTAATAACCATGTGAGTATAAAAGGGAAGTTACCATTTTCTATTCCAAAGTCAGCAAATGCAAGTTCTGAACCTTTACTGGTTATAAGCAACTCTCCATTCAGAGTAAAGATGATTGATTTGTCTTCCAAGTTTATCATACAACCAACCACATCTCCTGGTTGCCAGCTTCGTCCAAAGAATCCACTACCTTGATGCCAACACTGGCCCTAAATGGAAAAACAAGTAAATAAACACAGTGCTAAATTTAAAATTGAAATACAAAATAAAGAAACCCGAACACTTTATTTTCCAGGATCATGAAGTAATTTGCAGACAATACTGATCATGACTTTTTCCTTAAAGATAATAGAGATATAGAGCAACTAAGACACCTTAACTTTAGCAATTTGGAAGTTGGCAACTACTGTTCAGTGGATTCAACTTCTTACATGCAGGGTCATTATTATCCTTCCAGTCCTTTAGGAGTCAAGCTTGGCAAGAAATGACATGCAGAAAGCAGAAAAGACAGAAAAACGAAAACAGAACTGTGGTTCTCTCAGCTGATGAAGAAAATTCTGTTTGATTTTTGTAAAAAACCACTTATTAAAAAATGGAAGTGAATACTGTATTTTGTTTATAGTTATGATAGACTTCTGTACTTAGTTGGGCATTCCCTAGGAAGATATATATAAACCAACACTTCTTTATCAGCATAATCTCATGACCAGAACCAAAATGGAGATACTATCCAGCATGAAACAGAGCTCAGAGACATCCTTATATGATTCAAAAATATTTCAGCAGCTGATGTGGAGTACACAGAGGAAATCTATACTGTAGTTCTGCGTCTAGCCTGTTGGTAGATCAAAAGAGGTAAAGGTGTACTGACTTTGCTTCCTTCAAATACAAATGCTTGGTCATCAGCTCCCAACTCCACGTCAGGTCGGCAGCCTGGCCTGGCCCAGCCAACACGCATATCTCCACCTGTCACTGCTTCAAACTCAAAGTACCACTTTCCAGACTTCACTGCATAGGATTGCTCTACTCTGAAAAATCGTATCTTGTCAATGCTGACTTTTTCCACTGTTTGGTCAGCTGTAAAAATAAACAGAGAAAAAAACCCAGCTTTTAATAATAAAATGAAAATATAAATGTTGTTGTTTAGCTTTTCATCTGTCTCTATTATTTTCTATCTCATGAAAATAGCCATTATCTAGCATTGCTTGTTTAAGAACTTTCACAGCAAATATTACAAAAGGATATAATGAGCATGTAGAGGCTAGCACATTCTAATCCTATACAGGATAAACAATCATCTGCTATTTAGAATCTGAAAATTTCAAAGTATCTCTCAATGCAGAGTCCCAAACTCAAAAATGAGCAGAGGAAACCTAAGATTACTACACGCAATACAGTCCAGTGCAATAATGCAGTATTATAATACAAAAAAAATTTTCCTGCACAAGTCAAACATTTAGAACATTTTAAAAAATTATCAAGTAAGTTTTGTTTCCTTTTGTATTTTTGTCAAAAATTACAAAAGTATAGGAAATATGAAGAAAAACTTCTAAACAAATTTCTATTCCTGATTTTAATTTAGAAAAAAATTATGGAACTTAGTGCAGTTCTTTGAAGGCTGCTTAAAAAATTAAATTTGACTTGAAGTAGTCAAGCCTAATCTGTATACCATGTAAATTATTTTTTAATTAAACTTGTGTCATTTTTTTTTCTTTCATTATTTCCAAATTAAAACCAATAATGTCCACTCACACTCCAGATTTTATCCAACTTAAAAAATCATGGAAATTAGAATTATCATATTATTAGCTATTACTAATCCTAAAAAAAAATTTAAAAAAAAAATCAAAGTAATATACAAGTAATTTACAAAGCACGTTTGCACCTTTCACTAAAATTCATTGCCAAAATACACTACTAATTAGTATAACCTGTTTCCCCTATTTATTTCAGTTTTACCTTTTTTCTTTTTTTTTTTTCCCCAGCACTGAGGGGAAAAAGGCCATGATTCTTGTTGAAAATACATACCTATCTCTTGGTCAGGTGGCTCAATACTATAGCCATAGCCTGCGAATGTTCTAACAGCTTCACGGAGGCTGTCTCTGTTTGACTTTTTAGTGCGTTCATCTAATAATGCATATGGCACTAGCCGAGGATTACGTTTGTTCTTAAGATCCTAAAAGGGATTATAAAAGAGAACAAGTAGAAAAGTCTGTTTAGACACCACAAAGAATTTGCATAATGAGACAGAGTGTACTTTGGAATAATGTAAAGATTACAGAAGAGAAACAGCATTGATGAGGAAGAATTCAATGAATGCAAGCTCAATTAACCATCTGTTAATAACACTAAAAACCTAAAGATAAGAATGAAAGAGAAGGACGGAAATATATTCTTGTACATCCAGCAGGAGCAACCATACAGGTCTGACAATCTACTCAGACTTTCATAAGCAGGGTTTCTCCTCCTGCTCCCCTACCCCTCCTAGTTTTTCCAGATATTACAAGACATTCAGTATTTATCATCTTAATTAACACTCTCTCCCAAATGATGTTCTAGAACACAAAATCTCACATTCTTTGCTTAATTCAAATGCATCTGGAGGAGTTCCTACCTGCTGAATGCCATAGGTCCATCCTTGCTTTATTCTGTCTTTTGCCCAGACATTATGTGCATTTTCTGCTAGTCTGTCAACTAGAAATTCTTGAGAAGGTAACAATTTCACTTCAGAAAGATCAAGAGGGGCGGGTTTATATCCATTTGACATCATGTAACTGTAAGTCAACAAAGGAAAACAGAGAGTCAAGACATCCCAGTTATGGTATTTAAATCTTTCAATGGGGCATTCATAGGCTGGAAATCACTTTCACCACTTTTTAATGTCCTACTCTCCCATTTCTTTGCAAAAATCTTGCATTGCATTTGATCATTGACTAGGATATAACCTGGATTCTAGCAGACAGTCTCATTTTCCACCTACTTGAACAACAGCTAATTAAATGTGACTCAGATCCATATATACATGCCTAAATGGTTGCTACAAAGCAACACAATTGTTATTGAAAGAGTACTTTTTATATGTATTTTTTATATTTGTCATTTAAATGTCAAGCAATTTCTGTTTTAAAGATCTTTATGTGACCTCTTATAAAACTCTTTCATGCATTATTAAGTATGGTATTTTAATTCACTATTCTGTAAGGACTGCATTACCAATTTTTTTCCAACAGAAGAAAACATTTTAGGTATTGTTCTTACCACTTTTTCATTGAATAATAATTTCAGCAGTAGCTGTTATCTTCTCCAACCCTTCCATATTACATAAGGACAACCTGCCCTTTTAGACATATGCAGACTCTCTTTTGCTCAAATCAGATTGTTTTCATTTGTCAGGATGTTTCATGTAGGCAATAGGTATTTTAACAAGACAATAATATTAAACCAGTATCATGATAGACTGTCTGCAGTATGAACCTTGAGAATACATCTCTTTTCCTTTTTTTCATTAATGCTGGCAACTGGATCAAGACTACCATCTCTCAAATCAGAAAACTATATATTTTACTGCTCACTTTAAACAACCAACATTGTTTCTGATGAATAAAGTTCTTTCACGAAAAAAAGACATCTGGTGGGTTGATAAACTGATGTGGAATGGCAGCTATCCCACTTTCTGTTTCTGTCCTCTATGGTAAAATGGTAAACCCTCTTTCGAGTAGATACATTTACCATCCTATGGATAGACTGCTCTTTACTGTGCTACAGAAAAGCACTGCAATGTGGCTTTTAACTTTGGAGTATCTGTTCTACAGTGATGTATCACAGATACAATTCCATGTGGTTTGAGTATGTGACTGTTTCTGTCTCTGAAACAACTTCAGAAGGTGATGCAGCGCAGCAGTATTCACACTGAGCCATCATCACAAGCAAGGTAATGGCCTAACCAGGGATCTGTAAGACATTATTAGGTATGGGGTTCATAGCAAGTATTCTTTAAATCAACTTAAAATATTTTACATTTATAATAAATGTTATAATATCTAACTTTCATCATAAGGTACATACTTTTTAGGAAGTTTGACTTTTTTAAGATCTTCCTCAGCTGCTGGATGAGCATGAACAATGTGACATCCAAGGGCCAAAAGGGTTCTGGCATAAAAATGGGGTTAGAGAAACACAACATTATAGTGCTCACACATTGTAAAAATACAAAGAAGAAATTATAATTTAAAAATATGGAAATAATTTTTAAAAAGGTATTTAAAAACCCAAATATTTTATTTAGCAGAAATAATAAATAAGCCCTTCAAAGTCTAAAGAGGCACGAATCTGGGGCGTGAGATTTATACCACTTTATTAAAACCAACAGGATTTGGTGGTGTTTTTTTCTTTGTATCTCTGTAGAGACAAAGGTTCTCTCAATCATTTTGAATGTGCTCTTGGGACTTCTAGCAAAGTTAGTGGAACATTTTTGAATGAGGTATTTGAATGGTTTTTAGATCTTACAACACTATGATGCGCTTGAATAAAAATAAAATTTGAAAGGTTTTTTTTCTTTTATATTTAAATCTCACTTGAGGGTTTCAGTTGACATTTGTAGATTATAATTCTTCTCTGTCTCAGGCAGTTTTGAGAATTCCACAAGACAAGGGTGATGCCTTTTATTATCATCCCGTATCTGCAACAAAGTAACAGAAAAGAGTACTTTCCTGATAGAACCCAGAATCACAGTAAAAACCCAGTAAATTCTTCGCAGTAATGAAGACAATATAAGCAATACCATTCATCTTTGTTCAATGACAGCTACTCATAAGTATATAAATCTATTTTTCCCATGATTCATTTTTAATGCACACTATAAGTACTCCTCCATAACTAATGAAATAACAAAACCAAGGAATCTGAGGAATTTGAATGTTTACAAAAGGCACTGAAAAGTTAATACCACTGCCTCCTTCCAGCTTACATGGTCACCTGTTGTTGATAATGTATAGACCACCATTACATACTCCGTTATAATTCCAAGTCCAGGTTTGGACTAGTTGACTGTACCCAGACAGGTAATTCAAAACATACCTTGCCATATGTCCAGCCCAGTTCTATTTTATTCATTCCCCACAGTTCATGGATATTTTCAGCTAGTTTGTCCCTGATCTTTTCAAGATGAAAAGGAAGAGCAATCTAAGAAAAGAGCATAACAATTTCAGAAGTAAGAAAATGTTCCCGATACTACACCTTGTACATCCAAGATCATCAAGTTCAATCAGTACGTCACAACACACAAATGCAGAATTGATAAGAAAGAGGGAAGCTACCTCAGTTTTTATATTGTGAATTTAAATCTTGAACAGATATACACTACAGGTCTCATTATTGCAAACATCACATACCTGACTGGTATCTATTGGACAAGGGATAAAAGAAGCTTGCGAGAGGAATTGTGTTGTACCCAACAAATCCCTCACTCCTTCAAAATCTCTTTTATATTCTTTGACTGGTTCCAGTTTCATCTTCTCTTTCGGAAGCAATGCTTCATAACAGGGAGCATAGCCAGCAGGAGGTAGAAATTTAAACTCTCCATGACGTCCACCCAACAAGAAACGAACTCTGTGCAATTTTCAATGAAGCAATTAGACTCTTGAACAGTCAGCATATATTATTATTATAAATAAGTAATTTAGAAACGTAAACATTATTACTATTTTAAAAAATGCTGGTGTGTTTCATGTTTTGATAAACACCAGAGTTACCAAGCATTCATAGTAGCAGATACTATCAGTAAAACCATCACCTACCCACTATTTTCTGAAAATTTGTTTTGGTCAAAGCAAAACTAATTATCTAATGCAGTAGCACATTTAAATGTTTATCACTTAAAATCAAATTGTTTTAAGTTGTGAATTTTTAAATTGATTTTAGGAATTTGGAAACACAAATCTAATTTAAATTGGACTCTTACTCTAAAAATACTATTGGGACTATTGATACATAAAGGTTTTAAAACAACTTCACAGTGCACACGTGCAGGCAGTTGGCACAAGAGAAATAAAAAACAAAAAAAACCCACTAAAATCATAATACATTAAGAAATCAAACAATACTATACCAAATATTACAACTGGGAATGAGTTTTAGAAACATAACTAAGATTCCTAATAAACCCCTAAAGTGTTCTCTTTCTCCTCAGATATATATATTTCATATAAATTTAAGAGTATACCAGGAAAAACAACAAAGACTAAACCTATTCAGGTGCATACTTTGGTCCTCAAGTGGACAAACTCTAGAGGTAAACAAACACAACATTTTATAAAAGCCTGTTTCCTCTAGGAATTAGCCCCATATTTGTTGTGATGGGGTGACCAGAAGGCTACAGGAATATTAGAACCATCAGATCAACATAGTTCATTTATATTTTTAAAAAGATGAGAAAAATTTAAGACCCCAGAACACCCTGCTGCACTCATGAACTCAAGATTTCCATGTAAAAACATTTCATCTGATACTAACAGAGGCAGTTGACAACATATACCTGCTATTGACATCAGCTACTATAAACTACAAAGGGAAGTGGTCTCACAAAATATAAAAGCAACATCAAATAAGAATGAAAAAAAAATATAATTACATCAGTTCGGGCAGTTTTCTTACAGTAAAAAGTAATGAATGCTTTCAAAAGCTTTGTATTAATGCAGCTAAGCATTAATGCAGCTAAGCATTAGGAGGGTCACTCCTGGGGAATGAATGAAATTGATTTACTAAACCTTTCCCAGGCCGCCTATATTCTGTTTGATTCTACAGAAGACTTACTGGATTTATTGAAGGTAGGCAGCAATATAAATTGAATACAGTAAGTCTGAAACTCTGTATTTTTGCTATAGAACAGGAAAGAAATGGGTAATATTGGTAAAGAGATTCCAAAATTGCCTCTCATCAGTTCTGTTTTCTACTGTGAACACAGTATCAGTTTTCATGATGATTTAGGTTTTTTACTCCCCACTGAGAAAACCAGTGAGAATTTTAATTAGTGCCAAATGTGGTCCTGTGTTTCTAACATGCTTTTTTCACTGATAAGTGGAAGGAAACAAAATTAATTTCCCCTAGGTCACCAAATACCCATAAAATAATACTTTTCAGACAGCGCAACTTAGTCAAATTGCTTACAGGCTCACATTTCACTTTGAAGTGAAATCATCACTGAAAAAATCAGTACTTCCCTGCCTTCCTTCCAGCTGTTGTTTGGGCAGAGCTGAAGCAACAAAACAGAAGAAATGATACTTGAAGTGGGACTAAACTTTGTGTGATGAGACAGCAAAGAAAACAATTAAAATTAAGTTGTACTTACTTTACACCTGCTGATAAGCTTACAACAGGGAAGAAAAATCCTTCTGTGCTGAAGTTCTCAAACATTCCCTGTACAGGCTGTCCATTAATGCGGAATGAAATACTGGGTACACCTAAATCCAAGCAGCAGCTAACCACATCATCGGATGCTAATAAATGCTGATTGACAGATGCTACAGCTCTGGGTACCCGACCTAGGAAAAAAGTATTTAGTAATGAGAAGATTTAAGCAGGCATAATTTTTAAATAATTATTTATCCAGCCATTTCTAATGGCGTATGTTACAGATGCCTCCCAGTCTTCTCCCAAAAAAGATAATTTCTGACACTGATTATTGTTCAGAAGTGTTGAAATAAAATATTGAATTATGTGTATGTGCACACATATTTTATATACAAAACCCTACACAAGATGCTAATAAAATTGATATTAATAACAATGCTAGCATAATTGATAATTGAAACACTCTCAGATTAGGAACTGTTAGAATTTATGTAATAAAAATTCTTCAGTGTATTTATGTATGCTCTACTTAAAACACACCTTTTATTTGCATGGCCCAACTCCATTATTTTCAGAGCAATTAATACCAAGATACATATGGCATTTAAAGACACTGAAAAATATGGGTAGATTAATGGTTTTGCCTATGTGTCCTGAAAATTGCACTTTGAAACACAAGGCACAAATTGAACAAGCTAAAAAATAACCATCATTTACTGTGCATGCAAGAGAAATCTGGAATAAAAAATAATGTGCTAGCTCATAATTAAAAACTGTACACACAAGGACTAAAATACTGAAGTTGGCAGCAGTGTAGCAACTATTTTTAATTGACAAAACTGTCTTTTATGAAACTCCACATTTTAATTCAATTTATCATATCTATCAACAGGTATAAGAATCACTGTCATTTTACTTCAACTGTAGATTCAAAGTAAAAGAATAATGCAAATATAGATTCATATGGAATCAATTTATCTGAATCAATGCATCCATTGATTTTGGACAGATAGAATTAAGTCAGTATTGATCTAGAGCTGGATGATGCCACTCTTTGATCAAAATCATGAAAATAGAAGCTATCTGCTAAAAAGCTTAATTGGTAAAATTCAATATCGGCTAACATCTCAGACAAGAAGTCTGATCTGAACTTATTAAATAACTTCATGATAACCAGGAGCTCTGAATGTAGCTCACTACAAAATAGCATGTCATATATACAGAGGAATGGAAAGTAAGGGTAGGTAACTGCTAAATATAAGAATATGTGGTAGCTGACAAAGTACTCACCAGACCACAGATGAAGTCCATCAAACCCAAAAGAGTAGAGGTCATCACCAACGCCATTGCCTCCCCATCCTTCTCCACCTCCAGGATAGGGGGCATAACCTGAAGTAGAGGCCCATCCAACTCGCAAGTGGGTGGGTTCTGCCGTCAAGAATGGATCAACCTGATCAATTATTAACTCAAAGTACCACTTCTTGTATTGTGCAGAGCCCTCAGCAACACCCAAAAATATGTTTGGTCTTATGCTAAGGAAGAAAATGTAAGGCAGTTAGTGTAAACATAAAGTGTGACATATTAATTATATTGCTGTATAATTGTCAAATTCACTTTGCAAGTACGAGTGAAGATACCCACATTTTGCTCATAATATTTTAAGAAGTGACCTATTTCCTATAAACTAATAAAGTTGCAGTAGAATCATCTTCTAAGGTAGAGGTTCCATGCTGTGAAAAACTTACAGTCAAAGGAGAAGGACAAGATCATTTCCTAAAATCAAAAAACCATGAGTGAGGTTGCCAGGAAATCAAGTCCCTCTTAAAACAAACCAGTACTTCACAGTATATTTATATACACTGTGCCCTGTTTTGACTCAGAAAAAAGCAACTGTCATGTTTCCATTTTAGAACAGATCTGATTATGAATTAGCAATTTCTATTTGAGCATAGTTTCCATTACGAATACCATATTGGTAGGGTCTTTTTTCAGAAGTTAATACATAATACATAAACACTTTCTAATGTCTGTTTCTCAGTATTGAAAGCTTTGGGCCATTTCTTAGGTTACAGTATTTTATTCAATTAATTATTGAAGATATGGAAGTTCCATCTTTGCTAATAAAACAATAAAACATATCACTATACCTTGTCACATCATTAATCAAACGTGTTTGCAAAAGTAAGTCTCTTCTAGGTAGTAAATTGTCACAGATCAAATTTTGATTGGCACGGACTGCAACTCCGTTACAGACACAGAGAGAGCAAAGCAAATCGAGAACCTTGAAAGAAAAACCAGAAAGAAGTCAGATAAAGGTAGCTAGCTGCATATACTATTATTCAGTTGTCAGCTTAATTTAAATTCAGAATAGACCTAAATGAAGGAATATAATGCACATTATTGTTTTCTACATACTTTTCACATCTATGGACCAAGTATGGTCTGTACTACTGACAGAGGATATCAAGCACTTATGAAACATAAATACAGAACAGAGGGTTTGAGAATGTCTCAAAAACCTTCCTTTGAGATTCCTTATTCTCATGTTGATGAGAAAAACAAATCTAGAACCGCTGTATGTCAAGTCTTTACAACTTTTTAATTAAATGTCATTAAAATTCTGAAATAAAATATGAAATTTTTTGGTAAATTTTTTGCAGCTCAAGAAACTTCCTGTGTGAAATTAGTGGACAATTCTTAATGGCAATTCTTTGCTTATTAATCTCTTCTGGAAAGAATGTTTTCTATATGAGAAACCATATTTATAAAATTAAAAATACATAAAGTAAACAAATAAAGCAAAACAGAATTTCAGAAAGATGTTATTCTAAAACTCCAATCTTCCTTTTTTTTTCCCCTTGAGTCTGAAAATTGAAAGAGACTGAGATCATTCTTCCTGAGTACTGGAGCAAGAGGTTTCAGAAGAGAGAAAACAGTAACATGGTGTGGGTTAATGTTGAGGAACTAAGCTGCACACTTTTGCAAAAAAACAGAGAATCTTAAATATCGACTTGACTTCTAACAAACAGTCTCTGAGCAATAAGGCCAAATGGTCTAAACTCCCACATATCACCTCCAAGACAAAGACACACCACCACTGATTATGTTATTACTATTGTATGACACCAGAAACAGCAGAACATAACATTAATTTTAGCTACTCCTCTCATCTGCCAAGTGAATTTAGCACAAACCCACCATCAACAGCTTAAGCTGTTTAAGCTAATATATTAGCTTAAACACTTTTCTATCTCCCAGTCCATGTATTTTCCTTTCTACCATCTCTGCTATTGGGCAGAAACCATCTAGCAGAAGGATAGAGGTAAATATTTAAAGAACCACATGAACTCTGACCAGTACTCAGCTGTAAAGCATCTTAGTAACGTTAATGATTATCAGAAATTCAGATTTTATATGTAAATTGTTTAAATACTCTGTTGTGAATTTTGCTGACTCTACTTCTGATGGAAGGCTTTTAATTTAAAAAGTCCCTCAAATCAACAATTTCCAGGACAATTTTGCTTATTAATATGACTGTTTCTTATTTCCTGAATCTCAACAGAATTTGTAACCTAGAAGGAGAACAAGATATACTGTTTGCGGAATAACAGATAAATTCGTTTCTTCCCACACCTCATTACTTGCTGAGGTATAGTCAAAGACCTTACAAATGGAAATGCACAAATCCATTACCCACTGTAATTCTTCTCCTGTGTACATTTTCTTTTTCTGCTCTAAGTTCTCACTACAAGGTCTACATAAAAATGTTTCAGACAAACGGTGCTTTGTAGGTGACTGGCATAACACAGTAATCTTGCTATAAGAGCTAAAAATAGTGAGCTAAACTTACTGCTGCAATTTCAACTGTTTTTCTTATTCCTACTTTTATCAGTCCATACTCCTTAACCATGCTTAAAACTACTTTTCTCCTTTACTGCATCTGTAGTTGGTTAGGTTCTCTGTATTAGTGATTTACAAGAGAAGGTAATTTCAGCTCACTAAAACTTTCTCTGTTCTTCCTCGAGGTTATCAGTCTTTCAAAAAAAACTTTAATTGAGGAAGGAAACTCACATCAGAAAATCACACAAAAACCTATATCTTCGTCTGTGTTGTGATGTCATCCTGGTTGCAGCCAGAAACTCTGTTCACCTTCTTCTATCATAATAAATTGCATATTGATGTCTAAATTAATTTCATCCAGTATTTCTTCTGGAAACTCAGGGTTTTTTTCTTTCTTCTGAACACCTGTGTTTTCAGATATTTGGATTATTTTTCTGATTTCTCAATTTATGTTTTTCTTTTCTGCTACTATTATTATTACTCAAGTTAGGAATGACTTTGCAGGATATAGTTCTTTATATCTGTGGATACAATGGTAATCCACTGCTTCTGCAGAGCCCTGAATCACAAAGTAAGCTACTCTGCCCACCTTCTTACAGCCACCAGAATACTTAAGTTTCTCAGCAAATCCAATGTTCTGACTGGTTACCAATATTTCTTAACTGTTTACTTCTCATACATATTTGCTGTATTTGAAAATTGCTGAAAAGCAATTATATATTAAACATTATTTTAATCTCAACAAATAAGTTTTGCAGATGTACTTTAAGGGTTTTTTATTCCTTTAAAGATACAAGAATCACATATTTCCATGTAGACATTTCTGATTCTTTTCCCCCACAAATCATTGTAAGATTAACATTATATCCTTAGTTTTTCCAAACATACCTTGTAGTTGCGCCCATGTTTATCCAACAGTGAAATAATGGATTTGATGTGTTCCTCAGATATCAGGTTTAAAGCTTCTGGGCTTTCAATCAAGATGCAGTGCAACACTTCCAAAATACCTGTATGAAGGCCACAGAAATAATGTTGTCATTAAATCAGCTGCACAACTGAACGCAATCTAAAAGCTCAGTAAATGATTCTCTTAAAAGACGCTATCCTTTCTCTGGCCTAAAAAGAGAATGAAAACACTTCTAAGGAGCGTTAATGTGAATATGATACTCTAGGAATAAATGCATAGTAAAAATGTTAATTTCTATTTTCTTTTGAAAATAGTCACAATTTTAAAACCACTTGAGAAATTTGCAAGTTTAGCTCCTTCTTTACAGTGGAAGAGGTAAAGGTTTTTCTAGGGAGCACTGTATAGTATATTAAAATGTTGTAGAATACTCCACTGTAAAAAAACCCTATAATCTATATCTATATGGGGTTTGTACGCATGCCCACAAATTGGTGTTATTTCATGGTACACTACTCTTGATACTGTTTGACCCAACCCCTTAATTCATCAGAGTCAGAATCAACACTGACAGGATGGAGTACTGCACATAACAAATGTATGGAATCTAAAAAATGCCAGAAAAATGTCTCTTTAAATATTTTGCTTTTTTCAGTCAATCAATCAAACAAACAAACAAACCCCAACTAATGAAAAAAAACCCAAAACAAAAAACCTCAAACACCAACAGTGTTTTTGTTTTCTAATACATGTTGGTTCCAAGGAAAACTGCTCTGACAATAATGTAAAACAGACATTTGTTGCTAGTTAGCATTGTAAAAGTAAGTCTCACCTGAGGAAGATTCTAATCTATCCAATTTACTGATTAGCCAATCGAGGTTACTGGAAAATTGAGCACAGTTGTTTCTGTTGCCACGAATGAGAGCAGCTGGAAAAAACCACAAGGTATAATTTTATAACAGGGGATTTCCATTTTAAATCACCAATGTTTAGCAAATGTATTTTAACACAATCTTTAGAGTAACTTCATAAAACAATGAAGAGACAAGTCCATATATGTGACAGTAATAAAGAACTGAGATTTTAATTACTTTGAATATCAGCAACTGACATAATTTCTAAGGAGCACATAGTTTATGAAGTTGACTGGGATCTACTGGATAAACAATAATCTCAGCAAAAAAAAAGAGTTTTATGTTTTATTTTGTTGTTAAATTAAATAGAAGTTACGCAGCACCCTTGCTTGATGGAAATGTCAAGCACTCTCATGATCATGGGGCTGAAGCATTTCTTTTTCTATTGCTTCCTACCAAGTGTGGGAAGATCATATGCAGAAGTTTGAGGTCAAGTGCAGAGGGAGGTCAACAGCAAGTATAGCTGTTTAGTTCTACTTTCTGATTACAACATTGTAGAATGCATTGCTTTTAGTCTTTCACTGGTGCAGACTGCACTTCGAATGTTCAACATTCAAGTCCTTCAAGCAATAGTGCTGGTTTTTTCCCTCTAAAAGTTACTACTGATCATAGGGAAAAAAAGGCAACAGAAGAGCTCCTTTTGTATACAATTGTCAATGATTTTTTTTTATGGAGCATTATAAATATTACATCAGAACAAGTGTGTTCAAAATGTACCTGGAGCTGAAAATCAAGACAATATCTGATAAAAGCCCACATAGCACTAAAGAGACGTTTTTTCACCCTACTTTGCTTTAAACACATAAAACTGATGCAAAATTTAGGGAATGGTAACTTTTCACTTTATAAGGCAATGAGATTTCATCAGAAGCACCTGCATGTCTGTTTTATGTGAATAACCTCATGCTTCAAAGCAGTTCCCTTGGTTTCTTTTATTCTTGTCCTGAGTCTCAACTTCCTATTTTCACTATGGATCAGAACTACCTTCCTTTGTAATGAAATTAGAATGCATTTAAACTCCATCAGAAGACAAGATTCTCCTAAATGAGGAATAATGTAAATTGGGTATCAAATAAGAAATTTAAGGAAATACACATATACATACTTTTCTTGCTCTATAATTTTGGCCATTCTACAACACAGAAGCAGTTTGCTCTAGAAATTCTGGAACTGATATTGAAAAAATATTTCCACTTCTGTTTTATGCAATTATTTTTGTTAACATTTAAATGTAAGCCTCAAGTGACAAACATGGATTGAGCAGACCTGACTATTACTTCTAGACTTTTCTTCAACCTCATATAAAAAGAATGTTTTCCAGTTTTTCAATTTTTTACGATAATAATTCATATATATTTGCATATCACAGGCACATTTAAATTTAAGAAAAAAGATTTTGGCATGCTGCACAGAACTTTTCTCTAGGGGAGGTCTCATTTTTGGATATATCACTGCTCAATAAACTCTGTTCTCTGTAATAAATAGTAGTAAGCATATGGAAGAAATTCTGTAATTTACATTATAAACTGAATAATACACAAAGTATTCTTTGGTGGTGGAGCAGTAAATAGGGTACCAAGAGTTCGTATCCTGGGGTTTTTTTTACATTGGTAGGTTTTAGAAGAACTTACCTAACAATTTGTAAAGGAGATTCAAAATTTCTTTCCATGATGTACCATGCTCTTCTCTTGCAATTCCTGCAAAATGAGCTGTGCTGTTGTAGTCATTTAAGCAATCAATGCAATTCAGAACCAGTGCCAGCATTCCCTAAACACGTGACAGAGAGGAAAGTGAACTGTACATGAAAAAGCAGTGGTCATTGTTTTTTAACTATTTTTTCCTGTGTAAGTTGGAATGTTGCATCATCTTAAATGAAGAAAATCTCAAAAAGCACACTAATTGTGCTTAAAAGCTTTGAATATATACTTTTCTGTATAAAAAGAATTAATTTTAGAGAATTATTCTAGACTGTTCCTTACACAACTCAATATTATAAAAAATAAAGAGTAAAAAAAATCTGAAAATAAAGGCATTTACAATTTTTATGAACATTCTTTTTTACAGAAAATCTTCCTTGCATTAGGAAAAAACCCTTTATATTTATATGAAAAGGAATTTTTGTCGATTAAAAAAGGGGGAAATTTTACTATCCAACAAAATATCTGTAAAACAAAGATTTTAAATACTCTAAGAGATTTGTAAATTCAGTTTGATTGCAGACTCCTATGGTATTGAAAACCTGCAAGCAATCAAACATGTCTAAAACCACCATAAAATATGTTTAGTATTTATACAAAAATGTAGTTTCTCCATTTTCAGAGAGGAGCTATTCAACATTTATGTAATACATAACCTTCTCTGAAACTCTCACTCTCAGCTTTCCTAGAGGTAAAAAAGTTACAGGCATATTCACAGGGCAGAAAAGACATCAGAAATAACATCTATTCTTGACCCAGGTTTTATTATTCATTTGGAGTATTTAGGTTGTATAACTTCACAGAGAGAAAAAGAAATTGCAAAAATTGTTTCTTGTAAAATGAGGTCAGTTTAAAGACGCTCAGAAGTATTAAGACCAAATTTTATAACAGAGTGTGTGGCTTAGTTTAATATATTTATATTTATATTTTTATATATATATAGCTCAGCTAGGAATTTTACATTATTGATCATATGCATATATCTAGATGATAATACACATACATGTAGGTTCTTTTCAGTGTTTGTAAGACAATATACTTAAAATGAAAATAATGTAAAAATCCCTCTCTTTATACCTCTTCTTTGAATAGATTTTGTCTGTTTTTGAGTGAGCGAAGTTTGTTTTGCTTATCTTCATGTTGCAGGTCTTCTTCGGGAAGCTGGAAGTAAGTGATTAGGTCTTGCAGAGTCTGAGCCATCTCCTCAACAGGCAGGGCAGTGGGTGAGAGTGCTCTGTTGTTTCCACTACAGAAAACAGCAAGACTGGCAAGATTAATCATGTTCCCACTGTAATTTAGAGTATTATGTAGCAGCCTATTCTCTTTTGGTATCTAAATCAAGTCTTGTTGCGCATATGAAATATGAATATGAGCAACAGATTATCTGAATTGAACATAATTCAACCATCTATTTTTTGGGTGTCCAGCACTCAGAGCTTCCTGAAGTGGAATCATGTTTCCCTTTCTGCACTGATATAAACAGAGAGAATGTTTAAAAGAAATGAAAAAAATTTGAAGATTAAACAATATAATTCAGCAAAAAGTTGACAGAGAGATGAAATCTGTACCAAATTCCTTTTCTATGGTAATTCATTCCGTTTAGATACTTTAAAACCTATTAATGTTATGGGTGTAATGTGCAATAACAGTACCAGTTGTTGAAGTTATACATCCACAGTCTTCTGGAAAAAGAACACAAAAGTAGCAGGTAATCCTAACCATGAATTATATCTTCTGTATCTATTCCATATCAGAAATAAAGAAGGGGGGGCGTTTTAAAAGATAAAATGTTCCAAGGAATCTCAGTTGCCAGTACAACAATGTCTCTTTCTGTTCAAGTATTTTCTCACTCTTGTGTGATAACCCAGTTTTTTCACAGCCTGACTTCTATAAATAGCAACATCTAGCAGGCACTGGCTGCTGGCAAAGGTGGCTCTGTTTTCGTATCCTCAACCCAAGAAATACAAAGGAGTAGTGTAGGGTCTTGAGTTACTGAAGTAATAATCTTTTAAACACAGGCTTAATATGGTGGGTTCTGTGGAAACAAATAATTAATTACAAACCCCCTTTTCTTTATTTTTTTCAATGAAATAGGTAGTTATACAAAGGTGACCACTTGATCACCATAATTAAAACTTCTGCCAAGCACTACAAAAAATAGTTTCTTCAGCACTAAATACATTCTTACGGATTTCATTTTACGAAGTTCTAGGTACCATTGAATACTAACAAAATTGGACTAAGATTAATTAGCATGTTTTCTTCAACCTGGATTACGATCCAACTTGCTTCTGGCTTCAAGGTATTAGATTTCATGTAAATAATCTCAAATAAACTTTTTTATCTATTTAATGGCATTACTAATCAAAATTGCAGATTTAAATCAGTAAAAATATATTGCTAATAGCTTCTAAATTCAAATACTTGAAAGCACGAAATAAGGATTCTCTCAGAAAAATTCTTATAATTTCAGAATACTTTAAAAACGAGGTAACAACTACCTTACGAAGTGGCTGAACAAGCTTGTAGTATTGCGAATGATTCGAGCAGCCTGGGATTCCTCACGCTGGCATCTTTGTAATGTGAGACCATCATCCATATGACCTTCTTGGTGTAATATAACCTATTGAAAGTCAGTAATTATCACAATAATTACTTAAAACACGATTTGCTTTTAAATATGTTTTTACTTATTTCAATATTGCACTGAAAAAAGTAATAGCATATATACAGATGCATTAATCACCTTATCTGGACACCCATTAAATAACTACAAATTTTTCAGTCTCACATAAGTTATTCAGAGAAGACAAAGTAATGTATCTTTATTCTTCCACAATTCATTAAAAAGATAACCCTAAAAATATTTTCAAGTTTTAACAAAAAATGTCATTCTTTCTATATTCTAGCCGTCAGGGAAAGAGGAACTTTCTTAAGAATGATTTACTAAAGGATTCATGATTTAAGACCATTGACAAGAAAAATCAAGCTGCAGTGATAAACATAAAAATTACAGTGCAGTTAAAGGAGCAAGAGTGTTTATGAACAACTTCTGATTCATTTAACTATTTCTTACACAAAACATAGGATTCTTATCAGAATCATATACGAACATCATATTCACTTCAAGCAATAACAGAGATGCTTTGGTGGGGTTTTAATCTTTCACTTTAAATAAACAAACAACCTCACGAAAAGCCAGCATCACTTGGAGGTATCACAAAAACATGTCTTGGTCATTTTGAGTCACTAAATCCTACAGGAATTTTGAAAGAAGTAAATGTCAGTTATCCTGCTTCTTTGTCCAAGATGAAATCCACTGAATTCTCCACCAAAAAACATATATTTTTCCTTTGAGTTAGTAAAAATTTGCAACTCACCTTCCTAGTTAGTGGAGTAATTCTGAGGACATGAATAGTTAACAAGGAAACTAGTAATGTTATCCAAGCAGTTGCTGCCACAAATGGGAAAGTAATTTACCAACACCTTTTGTGCATACTAGCATATAGGCATAGCAAAGCACTGGAAAGTGAAGTTTTTCTGTACTTGGCAGAATCTAGATTACATATGTGCTCTGTTTCTTCAAACATGCTGAGGAAGAGCTTTTAAAAGTGACAAACATCACCTGCTGAGTTTATCTGGACAGTAGAATCCATGGAAATATGATGGAGAAGACTGGGAAGATATTTTTGAATTATTACATTAATAACATTTTCTTAAAGGACACTAGTTTAAAATTTGGTCATCTTTCCTCTTTTTTCAGATTCTTCTTTATATAGAACCATACTGTGTGTGATGTGACTTTGCCGGTTTAAACATCACTGTTTCCATAGAGAAGGTCCTGAGGTCTCTAAACTGAAGAGCAAGTGAAGATCTGCTCTTCCCATCACAAAACGAGTAAGAAAATATTTGACAATCAGATAATGTTTCCTCAGGCCATTGTATGTAGCACCAGATTTTGGAGCTACGGGAATGAAAACATTTGACAGATTAAAGCTTTCATGCCTTGAAAAATAATTGCATCTTCATCATTGCAGAGCAGATATGCACTCTTCTCCCTAAGTATGCAGTGGATGAGGGAAGAGTCTTTTAGAAGGACCTAATCTTTCCTATTTCTCTGAAAAAAAAAACAAAAGACGAAAAAACCAAAACCTGAAAACCAACAGACAACCCAAACCTCAACTAAATCATCCAGAAACATCACCATGACAGGAAAGTGCTATTTAGAATTCCAGTAAGTACATCACAGACAGAGGCATCCAGCATTGGCTACATCAATTCCTCAGATAAAACACTTCTCTGCATATGAAAAGGGGCATTTGGCAGTGCATTGCTTGTTGAAGTACAGCAAGGCACTGACCAACACTGTGAGCAATGGCCTCCAGAACATGAATCCGAAACACGCAGCGTATGTTTTTCTGTTCCCTGAGCTCTAGCATTTTGGAGCCCTGCAGGAGTTCATTGCTTGCACAAAAGCAAGCTCTCAAACTCGAAAGATAGACATCCATCACTCACTGGATGGTAGAGGGATGTTGATTAGAATATTGACGTAAACATCATCATTACCTGGCAAAATTCTGAATCCTTGGTTACCACAATCTCAGAGAGAGAGACAACAAATAAAAATTCTGGCAGAAATCATGCAACAAAAGCCACATAAACGATGCCAGAATTTCTTTCATATTTGTTAGTATAATAATTAGATGCATGTAACTACACCAAAGCCAAATAATAGAAATTTTTACTTGGAATTTTTAGTATTTTATACCAGAACTAATCTCATAGCTGTTTTCTCCTCTCTATAGATTTACTGAAGCTGACAGTGATAAAGGCTAGGTTATGTCGAAAAAACATTCTTTGCCTCTTGCAAAAACAAGGTATTTTTCAATCCTCCTAGGGCTAATGAGTCATGTTACAAAAAGTGCAGGCCAGCTTCAGAAAAAATGCAGTGAGTGAAAGTGGAAAGCTCCTGACACGATGGCAGAAGATGAATACAAAGCAATGACTTAGCTTCTAATGTAGAAAAAAAATTAATTTTATATGAAATTTAAAGGGATATATACATCTAAAGTTGCTTATAAAATTATAGTCTTGTATCATATATTAGAGGGTATGAAAAACTGTTTCTTGCCTCCACAAGAATATCAATTTCATGAAGCTAGAAGGTTTGGTTTTTCTTCCGTTTGAAGGCACTTATCAAGACAGAATTCTCCAGGTGAGCGGGCAACAAAAGATTTGAAGTCTTTGAACATGGATGAAACAGTTTCAAAGGAGAAAAGTGACAGGCAATTATAGAGGTTCTTTTAGTCCCTTGCTGCAGAGCAGAACAACGGACAAAAAAAATACTAAACACCACAGGAAACTACTGTAAAATTCTTCATTGAATACAGAGGAAGAATCTATGTGTTGCCTTTTCAAGAAGTAAAATTGGACCCTTTGAGGAAAGAATGACATAGCCATTTCTGGCATGGGAAAGGAGGAGGTCTTCATTGTGTGTGTGGTTTAATTTTTTATCAAGAAAATACTGAATGACTGGCATACAAAGAATTTCTCTGATCAGCCAGGTTGCTGAGAAGGGAAGGGGCTGGGCCCTTACTGCCCACTGATGATGACCACGTGTGCTGCATATGAATAAATGTGATTGTGCCAAGGGAGTGTGATGAGGACGCCACTGCTCTGTACTGCAGTGCTTGTGTGTGGATATTCTCTTATGAATGTGCATAAGTGCAAGTAATTAAAGGAGAATGTTCAGAAATTAACTTCTAAATCTTTTCTTTTTCATGTTCTAATGATAGGTTCAAGTTGTAAAAATCTACAAATAGAGAAGCAAGGAATCATTTGGTAATGTCACATTTATGTGAAGCTAGTACTAAACCCCTTAACACTGAATGAAATATGAACTTAAAATTTGAAGATATAACAGGTTCATATGCCACTAATCAAGAATATAATCATACCCTAAAATCAAAAGACTGAGAGAAAGACCTTTGTGATGTCATATCACAATTACATCTAACATTTTGGGAGGAAATTATTCCCTTATATCCATTAAGAAACTAGGATTTTCTAGGGCCATTTCTTAGGTGACAAATGTAATTGCCCTTTCGCAAAATTTACTCAATTAAAAAGATCTAAAACACCAGTGAATGTAAGATGACGTATTAGTTTACACCAGTTACAACAGTTAAATTTAGATTTTAAATAATTAACCAAATCAGGAATTTCCGTCTTTTACTGGTGTCAAAAATAAAAATTGAGCACAAATGAATAATTTCTTCTGAGAAAAAAAGTCGTTAATTACATTTCTTAATGAAAAAGTTTTTCTTCAATTGCGTAGTTACTTTAATATCCGTCACCATTTTTATTTTCAAAAGGAAATATTCCCATTTTCAATGTAAGAGCACAAAACAATGAAACCCACAAACATTGATTTCACAAGTAATTAATAAAAAAATCAAATATTACCTTTCTTTTCAAGGGACCTAAACGTGCTGTTTTGGCGTCCTGTGCTTTGTAAGTCAGCCATAAGGCAGTGGCCATATGTTGGACAAAACAGATCGAATCTCCATACTTTATTTCTGGGACTCCCATTCCATCCATGTCACGTTTGAGACTAGATTCCTGCTTTTCTTTTAGCTCCTAAGGAAATAAAATAAAGTTGCCATTTAATCTCTGTACTGGAATAGGATAAGGAATTTAATTCTACAGTGATACATATTACAATACTGAAAAATATTTATGCTACTTATGCTGTCAAAATGCAGCTAAATTTTTATTCACATAATTTCTGCTTCTATCCAATTAATCTTTCAGATTGGGGTTGAAAATAATTTCAAATCTGAAGCATCATTCTCACTGAAGCAAGAAAAATCAGGTAAAATCTATTATAGTGGATTTATTTTAAAAAATTCTTTAGATGTTTATCTTAACCTATTCAATAATGGAGTTACTGATGTAAGTAAAGTTTCAGTTTAACAGAGTCTGCAGAACTCTATATAGACAACATTTTAGCTTAAACATGAAAAATAAAAATAAACAGAAACCAATTCTGAATTGTAGTTAAGATGTTTTTATACTAAAGAATTTTTTGCTTATATTTTGTATATACAAATATACAACCAAACACTTTGCTTAGAATAATGCCTTTTGAACAACTGGCAAAAAAAAGTATTCATTCTAAAAAAGGTACAATTTGGCTTTTATATTTACTTTACCTTTGGATTTCTCAATTTTTTTACATTTCTTTAATTTTTCTATTTATCTACTTTGTAAGAAGAATTGGGTTCTTTCAAACCTCTTTTAAAGACATTGCTCAATGCTTAGCTGGAACAGCCAGTTTTTAAGCCAAATTTATTTCTTAATCCCATAATTCATTTAAAACTGGGGGATTTTAAGACTTCAGCACTTTGAAATAAAATAGCTGTCCTTTCAAAATTGAATACAGGAATAAGAACAGAATTATGCTGCACACCTTGTAATAGCAAGTTAGGGATACACGTAATTCAACAACAAAACATGTAAATAGCATAATTAAAACCCACAATTTTTCTATTATTTCAATGGCTGATGGATTTAAGTGTAGAAAGTTGTTAATCTGTTGCTAACTAAACAAAATGTGTTAGAAATTATTATGCAGTCTAAAGTTTTATATGTGTAACGGGTTTTTTATTTCATTTCTGGTTACAAATATTCAACGTCTGTGGAGTAAACAGAAGTTTTATCTATGCTAATCTGCTTTCATTTATATAATATAACTGTCACTTTTCAACAATAATTTCAGTTGAAAGAGGTAGCATTATGATGCAAGGTGAAGTTGAATGAAAATACAAGACATTCCTTGGAGATACCATTGCAATGTCAAGACTATGGGGAAAAACATGTCCCATCCTATTTGCGTGGACTGCACTATCACGTACAGAAAAAGATGAACTATTTCAATACACATTTGCAGTGAGGACATTAAGTGAAAAATAAAATAAAATAGAACAAAGTCATTGACTGTCAGCAAGTGATTATTTGGCTTTATATAGTATCCTGAAGATTAAAACATTTTTTCAAATATTGTGTCTGCATCAATAATCAAGCATCAATGGAAATTTCAAAGAAAGAAATCATAGTGTGGTAAGAAGCAATCCCAACTAAGTTACTTTTCTGAAAAAAATTGGGTGATACTGATCCCTTTTGACAACACTAAACATAGTGAAAAACCCACAATGTTTTAAATTTCAGAAATAAATTTTTATAATTATTTTAGGGGCCTGAATGCTGCTTTCACTTTGAGAAATATAGCATGAATTCCTTTTCATCAGGTTTTGCTCTTTGCGCTCTGTCCAGCTTCGCTAGAATTTCAGCCAAGTAATTTGATCACAGTGTGCAAAGACACAGTGTATTTCATAACAGCTAAAAAGTCTAGTCAGATAAAGATTACTAGGAGAGAAGGGGGAGAAAAACCCCCTCTCTTACCTAGATATTTGTAATGTCTTAGCAGTAAAATATCCAAATACTTTCACTTCTAAAACTGTCTCTTCACAACATAGTCTCAGTTTAACTCCCTCAGGCCATGAATTAATCAAATCAAAGAAAAAAGATCACATCATGGGCCTGGAATATGCCAAAGGAAAAACAACAACAACAACAACAACGAACAACCATAACAAAAGAAACAAAACAAAAAAAAAGATGGAATGAACAATGGAATTTGAGAGCCAAGCTGCCAAAGATGATATTTTCAAAAGGTATTTAATATACTAGAGGAAGGGCAAGAATTAGAAAGTGAGAAAGAATCATAGATTCTTATGTGGTAAAAGGAATATAAGGAATGACAGTGTGAACAGGACAAATAAACTCAACTGTCTTTACAAAGATTTTACAGTAGTGAAAACACAGTAGTGGAAACATTTTTGACAGCTTAAGGACTTGTCTAGACAGTCCCAAGAATGGCAAAACAACCTGTGTGTTGAACACTTACTAAATACAACTTGCATGTAATTAAAATTTTATCTTTTGGTGTTGCATACTGTTATTGCATTAAAAGTACTGCCATAGCTACTCCAATTCAACAAAAGAAAAAGATAAAAAGTCTACAGACATAAGAGCTATCTTGCTACTGCTCTTACTGTGTTCTGTATACTTTGTTTCATACATTTCTACATCACAGTAGACAAGAAAAAAAAGTTACTTTAATTTTATCTTCTATTTTCTCTTCCCATAAAAAATAAGTAGGAAAAAATAGTTTAATATTGTATTTGAAGTGCAGTGCTTAATGGGAAGTTATAATTATAAAATGTGAACTTAAAAATAAGTATTTGAACTTTTAGAGACAAATGTAGGTAAAGGACTCTGCAATACCTATGATCTTATTCAAAAGCCAAATTAAACCTCATGATTACTACCATACTATTACGACATCCTAATGCCATGTTGAGTTCCTAAGACGGCTACATGCTGGCAGTAATATTAAAATGATAACAAATCTTTCTGCATGAGTCATCTGTGACTTTTGAATGTGTCAGAATGTTACTTACCAAGACTATACCAATAACTTCATTGTCAATCGTACATGCCACCACAAAAATAAAATATGAAACCTCAAATATTAATTTTGGGATACACAAATTAAAATAAACAATTATTTTAAAATATGCTCTTGTTTCCACTGTGTTTAGTCTCAAGGAAATTTGTAAGTAATACCAAGATTCTGCTCAGCAGTGTATACTGAGCCAAGTACTGTGCTGGAATGAGAACATCCCATTTCAAAACAGGATTCCATCTGGTGTAGAGAAACTGCTGTCTCTGTTGTCACAAGACATTACAGATCTGTTGCCTTAAAATATAAAGGTTGACATTTTAAAACTTGGTCAAAATTAAGCTCTACATTAAAACCAATAAAGGATGTAATGTGGGGGGGGGGTAGTGGTCCATCAATTTCCGATGCTTGTAAGATTAGTTTGCAGCAATTAGCAGTAAACAGGCACGTATTACATATGTTATTTTCATTGAAATCAGCACCATAATATTCTTTAACATATACCTTAAATTTGTTAAAGTTCCCTTCTGTTCTTATTTATGTAAGAGCATATTAAGGAAAACTCTTATTTTTATTTTATAATTTAAAATAAGTGTTTCAATTTCCAGTGTTATCTATCAAAAGGGGAAAAAAGGTGAAAGGAAATACACTATGAATGCAATCATAGTTTTGAAAAGTAAGGAACACACAAGACTGCTGAAGTGGAATATAACAATATTGAGGATGAAGGTGCTTTTTCAACAAGAGGGTCTCTAACAACTGCTAGAAAAATAAGACTTTACTAAAGTCATGTGTTACAGGCTCCTGGGAAGCCTTGGGGATTTGCATACTCCACATAGCCCTGCCTTTTGGCAAAGATAATATCTTTTTTCTACAAAACTCTTTTGCTGGCTCCCAAACTGGAAAGAATACCAAAATGGAGAAATGTTTCATTCCCTTTTGGATACTCTGCAGCAATGCTTATTCTAAGGAACCTGGTCTGAATTGGTGTTGACCCTACCTGGAGCAAAAGGCTGGACTAGATGGCTCCCCAGGCCCCTTTTCAATCAGAGTTATTCCATTAGTCTAAAGGACGGGAGTGCTGTAAACATCCAGGTATCCAGTAACACATTTTCAAGAATCTGTACACAGCTGGACATGAAGACTTTAGACAGGTATCTTAAAATTTCCCTGAATACATGTCATGTTAGGGTACAGGCAAGTGAAAAGGTTTCTTTACTGAGAAAATGAACCAATAAATGGTTTACAAAAATATATATATGCAGAAATTAAGAGAAAAATACCTGCATATATCTAGTCTAACTATTACTTCCACAGTCCTTTCCCCCTTCAGTCTGTGTGCATCAGCACTTGGCTTTAAGAGCCCTTTTCTCCTTACAGTGCAGGTCAATCTTTGGGTTTTATTCACTTCCAAAACATCACCTTTGTTTTTTTGGGAACAGTTATCATTGCTTGTTCCCTTCACCTTTGGAAACACTAATTCCTCAACCCGTGGGGCAGTGCAGCTCTTACCTGCCCAGACAACGAATAACAATTCTTATTCTTGGCACCAAATTCATAAACTATTGTGAGGTAAAAACATTCTTTTTCACATAGGACAGCACAAATGGGACAGGATGATTTCACATGATGATTTATATTTCATATAAAAATGTACATTAATAACTATATTATGTATAAACACGTGGCATGAATGACTTCTGCATAATTAATTACTACTGTACTAAAGTTTAGTCATTTTGGGCACTGTAATAAATTTCACTATTGTGCCTTTGAGGTACACCTCAATGAAAAGAGTAAGAAAATAGGGCATGTTTACTCAATGCAGCAGAAATTATTTTATAAATATGCATACATAACCACTACATTTACATACTCAAAATTTATACATTTATATGCGTACATTAAAAGATTGAAAAGTATCAGGACAGCTGATGTCCAGTTAGGCAGTGAGTACATTAAAGGAATTTTAACTCAATGTTTAACCAGTAACTGTGGCAATCCTGGGATATTCACCATTCTTACCAGGGTGCCATGATTTGCCAAAAATGGGAAAAAATTACAGCTATAATAAATGCCCCAGCGCAACATCATATGTACAATCTATGGTGCATAGCCTTTACATTGAACAAAAAATTTAAAACTATGTGGTAAGACAATTTTAGCAGTCTAAGAGAATTTCTTTATAGTTTTTAATTATTTTGATTGGCTAAAATAAAAATTCATGAAATATCATATGTGGTCACACTGATAAACATCATTATTTAAACATGCTAAAAAGAATATATGATTTATTAAACTAACAAAAGTCTAGCATCTGTAAAGACTTAATGCTAGATGTTATTTAGTGTATTACTAATTTTAAAGATTCTTTTTCACTTAGGGATTTCTTTTTTGTTAAGAATTGTACAGCATTCAGAATGATGTGGAAAATTTAGCTTTTTGTGGTTAATAAAAAACTCTACTGTAACAGCTACGGCAACTATTTATAAGTAACATCATGAAAGCACATAAAAACTTTTAATCATCTTTGATTATATAGCCTTTCAGTTTCTGAGAAAAAAAAAAGTTATTAATTTTGCCCACCTCCATAATCATTCTTCATTGTCTCTCCCTTGTACTGTTTTTTCCAGCTGGAAACAATGAAAAAGCTAGTAACATGCAATTAGTAGCTCATAAAGAGCATAATTTGAAAACATATGGTTTAGAAATCACTGACTACATTTTCCTTACATTTAGGAAAAATTTGATTGAGTTCAGTTCAGTTCTTATCACCACACTGCATAAAGAATTACGAACTGAAATGAATTCAATTAAATTAAATTATGACAGACAGAGCTGGAACATATAACACTCTAATAGATTCTGTTGAACTAAAATGAGTCTATAATTACTAAAGTACTCATGTTAAGCCACTGTATCTTGAACTGTATTTGGTTTTAATCTTGTTTTTTAAAACTGGTAACAGTTTAGTTTAATCTGAAGTTTATTGATCACCCTTATTTTTCCCCCCTGAGACCTTTCTTACTCTTGACTCAGGTTGTTTACCTTTGCATTTAAGCACACAATCCCTGCCATTAGCTTCAATTTAGAAATTATGAGTAATTGACATAGTTGTTGAAACAATTCAGATTTAGTATCTGAGTGCTCCACATTCAGAACAAATTTGCATTTTTGTTATTTACCTTTGATGCTCTAAAACAAAAGGCAGTAGATGCTGTGTCCGACTTCTCTCTGTCTAATATTACTACTCCTTCATCTTCATTCAGAGCCAAGTACTTTCCTGTTGTAATATGTCGAAGACGGAAAGGCTGCCCCCATCTAATATTACTTCCACTCCAGCTAAATATAAGACACATCAAAAATAGTTTAAGTAAGAAAAGTTAGTATTTCTACTTTGGGTTTTAAAGGATGATCAGAAAATACAATGTGCTACCTATATATAATTTTTTGGTCCTGATGTCAATACTTGCATTAAAATGCAAAACTGTTAATTCACTTGCAAAGGGAACCCTGGAAATTAGTATAGGTTCCATCTTCTTGTTTCTACACCCTCTCTCTGTTTTATCAGAGTATTACCTATGGTGTCCATAAAAAAATCCTGCATATGCAAATTAACTACTGTATTTTAATTGACTGGCTAAACAAACAAATTGAACCTAAGTGGGGACTCAACATTCCACAGATTTATCCTACATCCATGTTAGTTACGAGGGTATTTCACTTGCAATCACAAACACACCAAGGGTAAAACAAACATACAGTTCAGAAGGCCACACATACTCTTACGGTATATATTGAAATTTCACTTGCAGCAAAATGACAGATAATCACCTAGGAAGGAGATAATCTTTCAAAAAAACAAAAAAAAAGCAAGACACACAGAAGGGATATTACTGCTCTGATTTCCACTCAAGCTCATAAAACTCTAAGTAAAACTAGGAAAGCATTTTACTTTTGGAAAGAAGCAATGCTTTAAGTAGACATATCTCATAGGCAATGCTTCTTTTGATATGGAAGACAGAAAAAAAATCTACCACAGTACATTGCTTTTTATTATTGACAAAGAGCATAGTAACATACCATAAAGCATGGCAAATAAATATTCTGCCTTTAGGGTCTGTAGCAATCAAATTTCTGTTAACATAACAAAAGTTGCTAACCAGGAGTTACAAAAATATCAGTACCTTATTCGAAGGGGTTCTACTCTCCATAATGACCTTGCTCGACTGCCAGCTCCTCCAGTTTCATAAAATACTTTCCTACAGAAAAGATTCAGAAGACCATCCTCTCATGTTTATTTGTGCTTACATAGTATGTATAACTTAATACTCTGTAAACTGTACCTTACTCACTACTGTTCTCCCAGTAAACAAATGACATTAAATGGAGAGAAGATTCCTACTCATTAGTGAGATTATGATAAACAATCTAAATGTCCCAAGGAAATTAGATTATTTCCATTAAGGCAGTCTCTCTCAGAAGCTGATAAAATGCTTAGCCTTGAAAGCAGCTGGGAAACTTTTCTTGTTATTTAATCAGCCATAAAAATATGTAATTCCTACAGTTCCCAAGACATTAATCTGCATTACTAATGGTTTCAAATACATATCATACTTTAAAATAAAGATGTACATTTTCAGATGAAAATTACATGAACACGACATCAGAGACTTCATTCCTAAAATTACTTCTATGATTCTTATTAAAGGGCAAATATGGTGGTGATAACAAAAATTCTGTATTATAAACCTCACAAAAGAGATAGTGCATTCAGAGAAATAAAAAACAGGAAGTGAAAGGATTCAGACTTTACCATAATTTTGTTTTCTTGAACTGTTGGCTGAAGGTTAGTAATATGTTCTAGTGCTGAAACTAATATTCTACTCAATAATCAAACACAAACAGAGAGAAACTGTGGTGGATTAGCCCTGTTCACAGGGGGTTTTTAATGTTTTAAAAATCATTCATGCCTTGTCATCTAACCACCAGAAGTTGTATAATCTTTCTCATTTATAATGAGTGTAGAAAATACAATGGATAATAGGAAAGGTCTTGATCTGAAACTCTGAATGCCTACCAAAAGATGAAAAACTTTCCTACATATATTCCTCTGAGAAGGACTAATCCACCCTAGCATGAACAGGAGCTGGACCTTCTATTGTATTTATGTGTCTGAAAACATGTGCAGCAAGGTAATTTAAAATCTGCCTTCCTGCTCTGGCAAACTTGACTGAATACTGCAAATGCATGCACAAAGATGTCACAGTCTAGCTGTTAGACAGCTGAATTAAAGGAACATTTTGAAATGCAGAATTTTAACTGGCTTTTCAATTTGTCAAATTCTTTTCCTATTTTCAACAGTTTGCAGACAAAAAATTAAAAAAACTATTTAGTATTGTTCTTGTGTGACTATGGGACCTGAAAATCAACTTGTAAAATAAAAGTTGTGGTTCTCATATCTGAGCAAGCATTTCTACACCTTTTCTTCTACTGAGAACAGTTAAGGGTCTATTTCTTGAGCAACACCAATAAAATCCTGGAAGAATGATGAAGTATACTGAAGCGTGGCAAACCATTTGCACCCAGTTGCTTTATAAGTCTTGTATTTACACCTTTGTTTAAGAGTCACATTTAAGGGCACACATGAGATATCAAATATTCTGAAATGGTAGTCCACCAGACAATTGAGAATACATATTCCTCATAGTAAACGTATTAGCATTATCTTGCATGAAAATGTTTTGGTATTCTAGAATAAAAATAAACCAAAAAAACCCAAAGCCTAGCTGTCAATTCATCTCCATTTCCAGACTCTATGAATTTGATCTTTCAAGGTCATTTCCAGCCTGGGCTCTTACATGATCCTATGAATATACTGAATGCACAATAACCATCTAGAGTTTTCCATTTTCATTCTATGTCTTTGGTCCCATTGACCTTACTGATGTTACTTTTGGCAGACTCTAAACCCTAACTAAGCTTAAAACTAAGTATTTATTTCCATTCTCTCTTACCTCCTTCATTTCTCCTTGGCCCAACTCAACCACTCTGTCTCTAAAGGACCATCATAGATATGTCTCTGTTCACCTCTTGTACTTTTAATTCCTATACTTCTTAAAATCTCAAATATTTTTCCAGCTCTTTCTGCATGCAACACTGGACTAGCATTAGTGACCTGCTCTTTCAGTAACAAAGGTGCATGAAATCTTCATTTTTGTCTAACTTAATTTATTTAACATTCCTAATGAAATACACAGAACTCATTAAATAAAGAGATGCAAATAAACACAACCATTTTCTACATCTCTTTCTCTTGTTTATTACTATTTGGGGTTTTTTTGTATTTTTATTTTGTTTTGATAATGTAAACGTGACTCCTACAACTATGACACAGGACAAACTTGGCCTGACGTCTGTTATTCACCTCATAAATCCAAAAGACAGGACAACTTCAAATCACCTATCACTATCATACATTTGAAAATGTTCACTATAGCATTCACATTTTTTTCCAATTTTAGTATTATAAATACATGGATATATGTATTTATATTTTTAATTTTACCCATTTATTTACTTAGTATAAAAACATGGAAGCAAATCTTAAGGCAGTAACAATACACAACAAACCTATATAAAGAATAACATACTGG
Source organism: Acanthiza pusilla (assembly GCA_036630365.1). Classification (NCBI taxonomy): domain Eukaryota; kingdom Metazoa; phylum Chordata; class Aves; order Passeriformes; family Acanthizidae; genus Acanthiza; species Acanthiza pusilla. The sequence continues at coordinate 955,610 of JAXCHO010000078.1, forward strand.
GGAATAGGACTTTACAATTTTTTTATTTTAACAATATCTTACTTCTTGATAAGTAACAACAGTAGAAAAGTACAGCATTTCTGAACATACTGAAACAGCTCAGTATCTATTTTAACCTTACTAAAACAAGCCCTTTATGAAACAAGTCTGAATACAGCATCTGTTCTACACAAACATTCTTTTGCTAGTATTTTTATAACAGGTGTGTACATTTTCATACACAGTGAAAACTTTTTTCTTTTCCTTTACACATATGAAGAGAATGGCAGTAAAAGTTCACCAAGTGAATTTTTCTGGTTTTCAGTTTGTGTTCTCTTTAGGCTTTGGAGACATTTTTACTCCAAGAAATGTAAACATTGAAAATTTAGAGCTGCCAAGTTTACCTGACATAACTGAATGCAACTTGTGGTATTATATTACCTAAAAATTAACTTATTTGCTTCAATGGGTATAAAGATCTTATTTGTTGAATATTATTTTTAAAGCTATCAGGTTGTGTAGCAAAATTAGTAGTTTGCTTGGCTTCTGAATAACAGCAACATTCAGAAAACGTAGAAAAATTCAAATAATAAATCAACATAACACATGAAAACTGTAGATATAGGTTTAATACAAAAGTGGTTTAGTCTAGCTAATATGATCTAATTTTCTTAATATATTAATCAAATTTGGGAAAGCAAAAACTTGCAAAAAAAGTGCAAAATGTGTAAATCATAAAAATCATTGTAGAGGCCAAATTTACACAGATTTTTTAGGGATTTTTCTTTTTCACTTGACCATCTTCCTGCTAATACTTTCTTACCTCTGCTTATAGCAGAATGCACTAGGGACAAGCAACATAATAGGATGACATCTCAGTGAATATCAACTACTTGAATTTCAGCAATGAAAGAACTCATTAATTATTTTCTGCTTAGTAGGTCTCAACTTCTTGAACAATGTCACTGCCAAATTAAAGACTGCTGTAAAGAGTGTTTATTCTACCTAATCTCAAATTCAACTGACAATTGTTCCATTTTTGAAAGAAGGAAATGTATAGAAATTCACCACCACTTACTTGTGCTGTGAATCATTCTGATCTGTAGATGGAATCGTCAAGCACTCATCATGGCCATGGAAAAAACGTACTACATGCCCACCAAGAAGATACCCTGAAGAAGAAGCTCATTTACTCATTAGCTAAAACATTGACAGCATGAAAATAACACCCTCATAAAAGATTAAAAAAATCAAAAGACCTATATGAAATCTATTACCCAAATTTTTACTCATAACTGAAATAAAACAAGAAGAACAAATTCAGTGATACAGCATACTGATTTTAGTATCTTTTTTATTTAAAAGTATTTCTTCTGAAAATGAAGATGAAACAAAAGCAAACTTTCCACATTTAAAAATCAAATTACGATTCTGGGACAAAAAAGGAAATTAAAAACTTCTGTAACAAGTATTGGTTTGAATATTGAATGATTTAGGTAACAGCCAAATCAAACAGGTAATACCATCATTTCCTCCCACTTAATACAGTTTAATTGATCACAACACAAAATAGTTTCATGAGATCATCACATTGTTCTGACATTTGTCATTTGTGTCAAAATCAAAGCTGCACAGCAGCAGCAGGAGACAGAGGACAGAAAAACACTTAGCAGTTCTGAAGATTCAGTTTAATGGAAGCTAACTTTCCAACCCATTTAACACAAAGAGTACAGGTCAAAACCAGGCATTCTATAAAAACATTAAAAAAGAAAAGGCAAAGATGGTGTAGGAGGAGAATGATTCATCAGACCCTAGTCCAAACTGTTCTGACCTTGTAAGTGAAATTATTGCCTTTTAAAAGAACACACATAAAGGAGGAAGGATAGAAGGAAACTTTCATACTGTCCAGCCGATTAAATATAAATTTGTACATTAGGAAAAATGTAACTGACAATTACCATGTTGCCAATTAATATAAAAGTCAAAGCAAAGAAATAATGTGAAAAAATACACTTTTCTGTATTTATGTTCTCTCAACAGTTTTACAAATATCTCCAAAAGTGTGTTGTCTAATTCCCAATCCAGTTTCAGACTCAGGATATCCTACTCTCGGTCTGCTCATTCCACTTGAGCTAGATGGCTATGTCTTTTGGCATACAATCATCTCTCATATAAACCATTCTGAGAACGTATATAAAACTAAACCAAAGTCTAAGTAGTTCAGAAAAAAATTGATTGGCAAACAGAAAACCTACTTCTCTGCTTACCCCACCCTAATTTATTTTTTTTTTATTACAGGATTTTGGATTATGTAACCAATTCTGGGCTGGTTTTCTGTTTGCTTGTTTTGTTTTACATGTGAAGTGTGAGAAAACACAGACCTTTCTGGGGTTGACCCCTATTCTATTTATGAACCATGATGGCAGGCCCCCAGACAGCAATTTTTAAATACCTGCCTCCAGCATGCCAAAGCAATCAGAAAGTATTACAAGGAAAATCCATATCCCATCTGCTCTTGAAATGAAAACCTAACACTCTCAGACAGGTTTCTTATGGGCCAGTGCACCGAAACCCTGTGGGACGCTGATTTAAACCCCTACGGGTTAGAAGAACCCAACCATAGTTCAAATAGGACTACTAAAATAAGTCTAACACCAGGGTAGTCATCTTCCATCAAGACTTACTCTAGCTGCTCCCAGGGCAGTGCTATGTCTCTTTCAGTTCCCATAAAGCTTCATTTTGTCCTATGATATTGTATATTATTATATCATAACGTATAAGTTTTACAGACGTAACAAAAAATAACCCTGACTTAAAGACATTTAAGTCATTTGTGAATGTCAAGGGCTGATACTTTGAACAAAAAAAGAAGAGGTGAAGTATAATGTTTGCTATGACAGTGTTAATGACAAAGTATGGCACTGAAATAAAGAGTGATACCAAATGGATCAGACTTTCAGCAGAGAACTAGACATTTCTCAGAATAAGGTGATGCTTCTTAAACATGACCATAAAGTGCCATCAAGCACCTGGAAAGAAATCCTGACCCTGTGGTATAGGATTTAGGCTGACATCCAGAAAGGTTATTGAGGAAATGTCCTTACAAAACAGAACTAAGAGACTGAAAGAGGAACTTTGAGAAAACTGCTTTCCATTTTGCCTTTACCTTTATCTCTCTTCTGTTTTATCTGTATTGGGAAAACATTATTTAGGAAAATGGTATGCAAAAATCTAAGTTTTCTGGCTTTAGTTACTCTACAGCTCCTACTTCCCCAAATTAAACTGAGTCTTCATTTCTCATGCAGCTTTTAAAGCTTTGTTATTCTAAAGTTACAGCAGTCATTTAGCTTTCTTTCAGTTAATCTAGCTAGTGTATCCATATTACCCTGTTTTCTCTTCAAGTATTCTTCTCTCCTATGCTCCTTTTCTTTATTTTCATTGAACTTTTTGGTTGATATTCTGAGGGTGATTTGTAAAAAAATTTCACTCTTTATCAAAAGTATATAAATTAATCTAATTGATATACATTTCTAAATAAATAAAATGGCAAACCTTCTGTAATATTGCTTCCGGAGCATATAGGATGTACATTCCATAGTGTCTGCATAAAGGAGGCATCCACCTGAATATTTCCATTCGACACGGAGAGATGCTGAAATAAGACGATGGTAACAGGAAACAGTGAAAATTGTGCACTTAAAATATTTAGTATATTAATTTATCAACAAAAGAGAATGCATTATAAAGATACAAATATTCTTCTCAAATTAATATTCTAAAATTTGAGCAAGAGGCATCAAAGCAGTCTTGTTCGGGAGGAGGGACTCGCACACACACACCCCTTTCAGTGAGGAAAAATTAAAATGCATTACAACCAGACATTATTCCCTAGATTAGAAAAAAATAACTCATAAGAATCACAACCAATCCCCCCATATCCTCATAAATCTTTGTATTTTCTCGCCATTTGACCACTAGCTAAAAAAACAGACTTACCAGGTATCTTTCAGAGGACACACTGACCAGGATAAGATCATCACCTATTCGAACTTTTTCTCCTTCTGACCTTTGCTTAGAAGCAGGGTGTATTGTCCACCAGCATGCCTCACCTAAAGGACAGAGGCACTAATCAAGGTTCTAAAAACCAGAAAACTCCCAAGAAACCTAAGGATATCTTTATACATATTTATATTGAAATATCACTATAAAAGTTCTCCTATAAGACATTCACCTTATAAAAGCGCATCATTCCTCTTTTCAATCATTTTTAGTGCTCTTATTTTCCTTGAAACTTTTTGTCAACCAATCTTTGTCACACCAGATATTTCCCTTTACAAGTATTTTTAAAGAGACGGTTTACAAAAAACTGTTCAAAACTGCTCTCCCTTTGAGGCTCTCCTTGCCAGTAAATTGCTGAGAGCTACTTTAGTGTTATTTATCACCTTTTGTGTCTTCTTTTGTTTAAGGGTCATATTTAATTCACAATCTTCTTTATCGTATATCATATCAAACCTGGAAGTAGTTCCACTAGCACTACAGACCATATGATTAAAAAAATGCCAAGCCTAAGGGTGACAAACATAGAACATTTCCAACACATGAAATGTAACATTCTAGGTTACTCTGCACAAACACACACACACACACACACACACACACACACACACACACAAACACACACACACACACAGAGACACGCACACACATCCTGATTCTGGGAAGATTACCTAATTAATTTCACAATTTCACACCCTTCAGAGTGTGAAAGATAAGACCGCAAAGAAAACAAGTTGAATAAAACCTTCTCACCAGACAATGCAAAGTGAAAAAAAATATTTAAAAATTGAGTATTTGGTAGAATCAGACAAAGCACAAAAACTTGTTTGATCAATTAAGATACTTCATGAAAAATCTCCTTAAAACACAATTTGGAGGTTATGAAACCAATTACAGTGAAGACAGTAAATAGAAGTTACATCCATACAAGTGCAAAATGCTAAATCTTCAAAGGGAATATTTTTTAATAGCCAGTGGCGTTTCCCTCTGCTGCATGAAGAATGCATCCTGCAGCTGAAATCAATTCATTAGGACAGTTTCATAGGTGAGGGAGTAGGGCAAGGGGAAGTGATATTATGAGCTTTCCAGGCATGCAGTAGTTATCAAAACCTTTGCTGAAACACAACTAAACACTCCTTTTATGTGTTGCTTTTTTGAATCTTACCTATGTGTACAAGGGTCTTCTTGTATATGTGCAGTTAAGCAAATACCAATGAAACAACTACAGATACTTATTGTAAAACCTCGTAGATAGAAGCAGACACATGTAAAATAATTCTGAAAAAAAGCTATAAAATTATAAAGACCAATTTCACTGAAACTATTTTTGTACAGATTAAACACAAACATTCCTTTTATCACATAAATTCCTTTTATCAACATGCCTAAAGAAAATGTTCTCCATCTAAGGCAACAATCAAAGACAGACAACTAACAGGCTGTAAATATCTGTCTAAGACCATCTCCTGTATGGCTATAAACAACTGAAAGACAAACTTCACTCACTCAAAAGAGAAACTTTTGTAGAGAGTCACCTGAAAAGAAAGTTTCAAAGATTATGATTCACAACCATTTTAACATCTTCACTGCCACTGCCTCTCCATCATCAATCAGTCAAATCAATGTTATTTAAATGTTTTTCTAAATAATGAAAAAACAATAGAAAGCGCAGGTTCATATTAACAAAACTGGTATTTCTTTGTTTGAAGCTTTACCTCAATGAGGTGTGTATACAGGTACTTAGATGTTCCCCTCAAGGTATATGTCTGGGCCTGAGTATTAGAGTCACCTGTTACTGATGAGTACTCATCAATTTCAGTAACCATGGGCACTGTGTGCACAGCAGCATATAAATCTACTTGTGGCTCTTTGTGGCTAAGTTCCTTTTAAATTCATTTAATATAGCTCCCAGTGGTAACTCGTAATTTTATGTGCTTTCATGAAAGCACAGAATTTTTTTTACTATATTTCTGTCAGCAGTAGTGTTAACAGCAGTACTGCCAGAAATGCATTAATTAGATTTTAAAACTTTCTCATAATGTCATGCTTCTGTTGTATCTCTTCCACTTTGTCCCATTCTTGTTTTGTCCATTTTATATTTATATTTCTATTCTGCTCTTTTAGCAATTTGCTCATTACATATTTTCTGCTTTCCTGCACTACAAGTTGCAAACTTCTTTTGTTTCTTGGTTACAATGTATATTGTGAATGCACCAATATATGGCTTTTCCATGTGACTCTGTCAAAACACAAAACCAAAACATATCAAATTTATTTTATTCAACACAAATTTTTTACTTTGACCATTATCACCCCTTTGATTGCAGTTGTGTTAGGTCAGTTTAATTGCGAGGCTCTCTCACATTCTTACACAAAGTAATTTCATTTGCTGAAAGTCATTAGTACTGACAGTCATTTCTTTCAGTCATCTTATTTCTGATGAACATATAAGGATCCCATTCATAAGTTTACAGTTACATCAAACTCAATGCCTCTTCTAAAACCAGAAATGGGTGACTCATTTTCCTTCCAAAATAACTTGCCATACCTGCTGCATTTTCTCGTAGTCCCACATCAAATGCAAGTTTATCTGTCTGGGATCTTGATGATGTTAAACATGTCAAATACTGCAAAACAGTGAAGTTATTGAAAATAAAAACCCAACAGTATCCATTAACACACATGGCAATTTATTACACTGACATTACTTCTTCTTACTATCAGACTTAATTTTTAAAAATTAGTTAAACATGATGTTGTTATTCACACAAAAACTCTTCCTGAATTTAAAAGATCAAAATTCTTTGCCACTGCAGCAAATTTCCACTTCAGCGGTGAACTTTAGCTTTTACCTTCTGAAGTTTCATATAGCTCATCAGATAGGAACAGGCAAACATGTAATTACAGCCCTATCATAATAATTCTGATTCATGAAAACATTAAAAAACACACTAAAATGCAGTAATCATATTTGCAACTGGTATATGAAGGCAAATACGATTTTTATGGTACATAAGCAACAAAGTTTGAAGATTACTGTAACATTTTCTACTACAGGAAAAAGGAGGGAAGATGTTTTCCTGACTTCTCATTTCTTCAACCTTCTATTAGGTATATTTACATGGGCCCTAGTAGGTCAAAGATTCAAAACAGCTGAAATCTTCCAGTTGTAGAATGCAGTGCAACGAAATTTATGCAAGGAAGTGTGAAGACAGCATCTTTGTGGGCATAACCCCTGGGAACTATGGGATGCCAAATGGAAGCTTATAAAATACAGTGGGGAAAGAAATAACAAATTCATTTGTGGTAGGAGAACTTGCTAATGGAAGTACCATTAAAGTGGATTCCTTAAGGACTCAGAAATAATCCATGGCCAAAGGATTTTTGGCTACATTTCTCAGTTAGATAAACAACCTGAATTTAAACAATTCTCTTGTGTTGAGACAACGTAAGTTGTAAGTTAACTTCTTTTTCATCTAGTGCAGGAAATAGCTTGGAAAGGACATTATTCCAAAGTGGTACGTTTTTTATTTTGGTAAAAAGTCATTTATTATTCATGCTACTCATCCTGTGAAAGTGCTCCCTCACTTACCATTTCACTGAACGAATGTCGAAGCAGTATCGCGTGGCCATACAGAAGGGTCCTGTGGCCACCCCCTTGAGCTGCCTGCAGAACAGGTGGGAGAAGGTCAGAGCTGCACTGCAGTGCGTGCACTGTGATCAGAACTATGCAACATGAAGAGCTATAGCAGTTCAAGGAATAAGTGAAAATATTCCAACAAATTCTGAAATGTATACACTGGGCAAAAATCATAATGAAGTAGCTACAGTAATAGCCAAGTATCTGTCAAAGGAACAAATGTTGTTCTTTGTCTAAAGCTTTTATTGTTACCTAATTTTTACTATGATTAAGTAAAACAAAGCATTTTCAAAAACACATTTTAAGTTAAATAAGATACTACTTACCTTTCTTATAAACTTCATGCAGGCATTAAAAAAATAACAGCAACATAAATATATTTATACATGCAAAAAATGAAATCTAAAAGAGAAAATAACATACCTACTGCCCAGAATAGTATAAACTTATACTAAGAATATCTACTTGCTAATATTAATCTTAAACCTGTTTCAGATTAATTAAACCAACTGCATCTATAGTTTCAACCAAGTATAGTTACTAATTTTGAATATGCAAAACTATAATTAGATCGGGGGAGGCAAAACCAGATTTTCCATTTAGCGAATTTAACACACATCTTTTGAGTTCCTTTTGGACTGCATTTAAGGTCAGTTCTCATCCTTGGATTCATTTGGAAGGGACGGAGATAATTAAAGGATACTACAAGAAATCAATTAATGGTTATACATGTCTAGGCAGATGATTTTACATGCTGTGAACAATATGTAAGTTAAACTACCACCAAGCTTCTTCAAAATCTGGCATTCATAAAAAATTGTTTTAGTCCTGCAGGGATTTATCACTGCTTGGTGAAGAAAACTGGAAAAACATGTAGCACTGTAACATTTTTTTTCCCTTTAAACCTTTTTTTTTTTTTTTTTAAATGAAAAAGGAAAACCTTAACAGCAAAGTCAACTGTAATTAAAAACAGGTTGTCAAAAGAAAATTACATGTATTCAGTTTGCAACAAATATATGAATACTGGAAACAAGGAATGAAACACTTCCGGCTATTTTATTACTGAAAATTTTTAAGTGAATCACTATTAATTTTGAGGCTGACTTATTTAAAAAAAAATTAAAACAAGAAGAGAACTCAACTAAACCAAAACAACAAAACCCCCAAACTGAATAAGCTACATTCTTCTTTTAGAAAAATCTGAAACTAGCAGCAGAACTCTATTCCAAAGTAAATTTATTATGGAAAGCAAACCATTTTTTATTTCATCCTTTCTATTAACATGAACTGGGGTGTTCCTATTACAGTTTCCCCAATGGATTGTACCTAACTTCAAAATAAATGCAGGACAAGATAGTTTCAAAATAAATGCAGCACAACAGATTGGATTGTCTCTTTTATTGTCTACTACTCCATAAGCAAGAGTACGATTATTTTTACCAAAGAGATTATATTTCCTCACTTTCCAATCCTGAACAAAATATTCATATGTATTATTAACCTCAGACTAAATCTTTTGGCTGAGGTTTGCAGTGAATATTTTGGAAATATTAAGAATTATGCAATTTCTTAGGAATCCTAGAAATGTTTAAATCAGTCTTTTTTTCCTAAGCCTATGCTTTTATTTTCCTCAAGACTTTTTTATAGAATGCAATGCAATTGGCAAAAATAAAAAATCACACTTTTTTATGCAGTGGAAAACAAAAGGTCAGTATTAATGAAATCTGAAAACCATGTATACAAAGGCTGACAGTGCAAGATCAGAGGTGATATAACTCCACCTCTTCATCTGTGCAATAATATGCGCCTGTTAAAGATCTCAAGTGCAGAATAAGACATTAGGGTGTAAAATAAGTAAAGCCATAGAGTTTTATCATGCTCTGTTTGTAAGAGAATAAAAGGTCAATTCAATTCAATTCAGCTGAAATCGGAGAATTAGGGTCAAAGCAATGAAATTGATGATATTTCTGGTTTTGTGCATTGCAAATATTCAAAAGACAGTTGCACCAGCTCCTCACTGACAAAGAGAAATTAATGTGATTATAGTAGTGGAGCAATAATCTCCCAAGAAAACTATGACAATGACATCACAACCCTCTTCTAGAAAATCCTGGACAAGGAAAGAAATGGGAACAATCTATATTCAGATTTAATGTTCTTTGAGGTCAATTTACTTACCCCTTCACCAGCATTATCCCCTGTGCTAGCCAGCATTTCTTGAAGGGCTCTGACAGATAGTGACTGTTCAAGGACGAAATTACAGATGCAAAGGTCTGGAGGGACATACTGTAAAAATAAATTAAACAGTGCAAGAACAGAGCAGCAAAGCAAGTGAAACAGGAGGAAAAGCATGTTTGAACCCACATTTACTCTAATTTTTAAATCTATACTTAACGTTTACTCATTTGTTTTTGAGGTACATGCTATTTTCCTGTACGAAAGCAATATAAATCCATTCTTCATAACTTCACAACACAGCAATTTCACTTTTCCTTGAGCTGCATTCCTCCAGTAATATGAAACATCTTCAGGTTCAAAAGTAAAAACTTTTTCCCTACCAATTACTGGTTTCCTGTCTTTTAGAACGACACCATGAATATTGTACTTGTTCTCTAATGTCACTGACGAAACAGAAGAGAAGGTATATGATCCCATTTGATGTATGAGGTAGATAGAACATATTTACAGCAGTAACTAGATAGCTGAGATTCAGAATCTTATGACATAATAATATGAATTATTTTACAAAATCTTAATTTTTGAATCACTATGTCTGCTGTTTTTGAAACACGGAAGTTGCACTCACTGCAGATTTTTTTTTTTTTTCCAGTTTCTTGGCACTGGAAGGAAAGATACATCCATGAGACAAAAGTCTCAAGGGGAACTATCAATGTATCTAAACACATGGCAGAAAAGTACAAAGAAGACAGATCCAGCATCTACGCAGTGGTACCCAGTGAAAGGATGAGAGGAAATTGACACAAAGTGAAATACCAGAAATATTTTTTAAACATGACAAAACTCCCCTTGCTTTACTGTGAGCATGGTAAACAGTAGAACAGGCTGCCCAGAGAAGTTGTAGTCTCCACCCTTGTAGATACTCAAACTCTGACTCAAGTGTCCTAAGCAATCTCTTCTATCTGAACCTACCCTGAGCAAAGAGTTTGGACTTGATGACCTCCACAGGTTCTTTCCAGCCTTAACAATTCTATATTCTGTGATTCACTATAATGGATGAGATTTAAAGTGGATGTGCACGTCTTCTTTTATAAATCAGAGTGACAAGAGAGAATAAAATTCTTGATCAGGCTGCATTTTAAGTAGGTGAAAAGTGAATTCTTTATAGCAAGCTAATCAAGTAATGTGGAATTCCCACACTTTGATCTCTACTACACTCTAATTCCATTTTTTGGTGTTTTCAAACATATTTTATTTCTACACCAAAGACATGTCACTGAAATTGCACATATTAGAGATATATCTATATAATTTTAACATACATTATTGAAGCAAACTCATGCATATTTCTTATACAACTAAACAATTGTAAGTAGTAATTAGTAGTAAACAATTGTAAGTAGTTCATAATTTCATTACTTGCAACAGGAACAACTTAAACTGTAATACTTCATCATGCTACATCACTCATCTCTACCATGGTCACTCATCTCTACCATGGTGTACTATTTTTTTACCATTCCTTAACTGCATCTGTGTATATATAGATGCACATGCATGCACCCAGATTGTAGCTGGAATCTTAGTCTTTAATAGGTTACACTCAAGGCTTCCCATATAACCAGAAACGGAAAGGTAATGTAATTTCTCAGGGACAAAACTAGGTTAGACGTTGTGTCCCTTATATGGTAGAAAAGTCTGGAAAGACTTATTTAAGGCATTTTTTTTGCTAAAAAGATAAAAATCCACAGAACATTAAGTAGTCTCAAGTCCCCAGTGAATCAGATAGGCAAACAAAACTTCTGAGTAATGTTTCACACATTATTTTACTGCTTTGCAATACACATAGCAGGCAAGAGAGTCACATCATTAGTGAAAAAAAAAAAACCACTAGAACAAAACAAACAAAAAACCCAGATATTTTGCTGTTCTCATCCTGTGGCAGCTTTCAGATTATGTAGCATCCATTTCATTAAAACATTGTGAGCACATATTAAACAATACTGTCCTTGAAGTACATTTGAATTTTAAGAAAACAACAAACCCCACCATGTTTATAACGATTTTCTATTTTTAATATGGGACTTAAATTCAGAAACTGAGCTGGAATTTTATCTGCAAAAATATAACATACCTGGAAATACCGTTTTAATCAGCGTCAGGCAATCTCTGACATTTAATCCCACTCTAAACTGAACACCTACCAACTGAACAAAAGAACTCCCATCTGCTTCATGGGTCCCAGGTCTTGTGCCATGTCAGTTGTATTTTGATCTGAAAATTGTTGCAGCCCTTACTTGCCGTATTATCTACAGACTCTAAAACAATGTACTCCTACAGTTTGTATAAAATTTATGTCTTAGGTTAACACAATTTTTCATTTCTTATTCTCCTTTGTAGTCTGTGTAACCTTGAGCTTTCTTTAAGAATACTGACACTGAGAACTATGAAATAAATCTTTTTTCTACCCATAACTTAGAAAGCTAATCCCTCTTTCCAACTTGCTGTGTAACACAGTAAGCTAAGACATACATACTATCACATATTCCATTTTTGTGGTTGAATGCAACAAATTCTTTCTTAAATTCAATTAACCTGAGAAATATCACTGAAAAGCAATTTATGTGGATGGTACATGACCTAAGTAGCAACTGACCTCCTTTAATGAATCTAGATTGTTCCCTTTAAAAAGAAAAATTAACTTTTTTATTTGATTTCATTCTTTTTGCAAATGACACAGTTTCATAAGTTTGATAGTCAACCTACTCTACGTGGCAGACCATTTTATATTCTCAATAATTACAAACCTAAAAAGGGTTTAATAAAATCCTGATAATATGCTAATGTATGCTGTTTTCCCCCAACTCTGAGCAAGGTTGTGTTGTAATGGAATCCCCCCCAAAAACGCAAAAGTGCCAATAGGGGATGTTCAATGAAACAATACTGACAGGCAAGAACTGCAGGTAGAAGCTGGGGAAATACTAAGGTCAAGAATCTTTTTGCTGAAATGAAAAAACAAAATCTGTTCAGGTACTAGGATTTAAAATTTTTTAAAGCAACAATAGACATATGTTTTTATCCCCTTTCTGGCTACAGAAAGTTGGAATGAGTATACAGAATTAAGAGTCAATAATTTTCAAAAATCATCAAAAATGGAAAAAATTCAGCTGGAGAATAAAATATTTTATTTTACATACATTTAATGATATGATAAGAAGATTTTACTGTAAAGAACAAGCAGACTGATAAGATGGATTTGCACGAATTTGGAATAAATAGTTCTTCAAGGTCAATAAGAATTATTGATAGTTCTTCCATCATATCTCTGTGCAATCTTGTTCATACACACAGGAAGATAAAAAGAAAAATCTTACGGAGGAAACCTACACAATTTCCAAAGGAAATACAAAGAAACAATAGAGAGTTCCTGTCTGGCAGAAGCCCTTTTTCAGAAGAAAATGTTTATTTCTGAGGTTATTTTCAAACAGGTCTTTCATACGATTAACAGTATTCTATCAGCATGCTCGTAACGCTAAATATACCTAATTTTCCTGAATTCAGTCTTCTGCGTTCCTCCAGGTACTATCACAACACTGAATTCTTGTGGGTGATAAGCTTACTAAACATCTTTGCCCACAGCTTCTGGTCTGCAGTGTAAAAAACCACTGACAAGTTGGTATAGAAGCTATTAGCCAACCAACATTTTTTTTTCATTAATTAACTGGAAAGAAGTAACATAAAAATGGCCTGTGGTTTCATAGTAAAATTTGAACAGAAATATCTCGTAACTGTTATTTCCTTCATCATTTCAAACTTACCAAATCTACTAATGGCCATACAGTGAAAACCCATTTTCCCCTCTTTAAGGTTCTAAGAACGTCTTTATTTGATTTTAAGAAATATACCTTCTCTTCCGTTGCCTTCCTTTCCTTTTAGCTAATTTTATCTTACAACTTTTACTACTTTACTACTACTACTACTACATACAACTCAGATTAAAACATTAATTATGAATTTGCACCTTTTCATTCTGCATATAGTAGGTACATTGGGATTTCTTCCTATCTATCTTGTTTTCCAGAATAATTTGAATACAAAAGACTGCAGATCTTTCTATGTGTGGCATGACTTCATCAATTGGCAGTTTTCTTATTTTTTTAATCATCTGGAAAAATTGCATATGTTAATTTAAATGTTGTCTTAATTGACAAAAATACTGAACAGGTTAACAGTAAGAACAGAAGCCAGTACGACCTTATTTGGAAGACATCTATTCAATAACAAGTTTTTAGTCCGCTGGACGTATGCCATTTTGGTTTTCTTTGTCATTTCATAAATAAAATTTTCTCCCAATGTAAATGAACATGAACAAGAATACTCATACTGTATAAATAAACACTGTGGATATAAAACAGTCATACTACTCAGACTAAAAATAAGCTCACTTAGCAACATTTCCAGAAAAAAAATACTTCCACTAAAAAAATCAGGAAAAATAAATTACCAGAAAGAAAATAAATAAAACAATTTAAGAAGATGAAGAGAGAACAAAAGAGAGAGAGGAGGTCCTCCTCTATGTGATTTATTCTCAACATTCTGCACTAGCAGAGATTTACAGTTTCATCTCTCCTTTCTCCTCTCAAGCTCTGCTTATTCCTCTGGGGGTTTTTTTTGGTTTTTTTTTTGTTTGTTTGTTTTGGGTTTTTTTTGTTTTGTTTTGTTTTTTGTGGGTTTTTTTTTGTTTTTTGTTTTTTCTTCACATCTCTCTAGCCTCTTTTTTCAATTTGCCATTTTAAATATTTTAAAATTTTCTTTTATTTTATCATCCTTGTCCCTGTACATTTAATTTCCTGATTGATAATGAAGTCAGCAGCAACACTTTACACCAGTAACTGACAGGTGACAATGCTTCTAAAATTATCAATCCAGTGTATCAATATATTTGAACCTACAGCAGTAACAGAAATATGGGGGTTTAGTGAACTCAAATCTTTATAACAGTCTTGAGACTTAATCTTGAAAACAGGAAGTACTTCAGTCACAGGAATTTTCTTAGTTAAAGAATAGCAGCTTTTGACTGTTCACAGGTGTGCCTCAAAGTATATTTGGAATCTCTAAGAAATCTTATGATGCAGTCGCAGGAAGAAAGCATACATAAGGTCCCTCTTGCACCACATTCAAGAAACCATAATTAAATATGCTTATGAATAAGTAGGTTAACATTCACTGATCAGTTACACCAGTTGAGAATATCAGCTTCTTACTTTAGCTTCTGATGTTGGCTCCAAAAAGCACAGGCGATTCCCAAGTCCCTCAGCTGCCAAGCAAAACTTCCTTTGTTCTTTGTGAATATTGGCAACACACTGAAGTACTACTTCATCATCCTGTCACAATACAAAATACAAGAAAAAACAGTAATTATTTGGAAGTTACACACACACTATAATGTTAAGAAATCCTGCAACATCTGTTGAAAATTAACACACTGTACTTCTATAACTGATATAACATACAGATGCAGAGATTATTTTGATGTATCTGTAACAGATCTGTAAACATGTAAAGATTTCTATATAGATTTATATTCAAGACTTTATCAAAATTACAGTCCACGCTGTCTCCAAGGCTTTTACAACTGCTGTGTTCTTTTGGTTTTTTAGCAATATAAAACAAACTGTAAGCACACTGTTACTCAGTTTTGCTCTGCAAAATATTTTTAATGCTTACAGTAAAAAACTTACTGTGATTTTGCAAACAACGGTGCTATTTGTTAGCACAGTAAACTATCAACACTATTCCTCAGAAGGCAAAATCCTAACTTTTAAGTTTTCATGTAATACAGAAACCTATGTGTACAACCAAAGATCCGAGAGGCGTTTTTCAAGTGACAGTTCAAATAAGTCATAAGAACTTGGTCCTCAAAAGACATATCCCAAGAATAAGAGCAGTCTGGAAAAGTGACATGAAACAGCCCTATTATTTAGTTGTCCTAACTATTCTAAAAGCACTTTTACAAATTGTTGCATAATATAATGCCAAACACATAAAGTGCCAAGCCCTTTTTCACCTCTTAATATGTGACACTAAAGCTGATAAAAGTGAGCCAAATCAGATTATTTTTAGTGTTTAACTGTGTCAAAGCTATATTCAGAATTAAAAATAATTTTATTTTCCAAAACTTGTCCAGTAACTAAGAAAAACATGACTTAAAGAGTAGCATGTAGAAGCACTTATTTTTATTCAGGCATGCAACTGTTCACCAAAAGACACTGCCTTAGAAGTTTTTAAGGGGGTGGAAGCTGATAAAACAAGAGCAGTATGATATGTCACTGTCCCCTCCAGCTACAAAGTTACACTGGTGTCAATTGCTATTATCAAAGCAGATACACAACAGCCGCCTGTACTGAACTCTGAGATCACTTGAACAATTATGTTCTAAAAGCAGCACTGCTATTTACAGTCCCCTTATGCAACTGCAATACTATGACAGTACAACAGCTTTGGGCACTTGAAATAAAAGCTGGGAGAGTCAAAGTCATTTTCACCAAAGGAACTGAGTGACACACCCTTTAAATAGCGAAATCAAAAGCATGGTTTTCACTTGTGGGATTTTGCAGGTGCGTGCAAGTTACAGGGCTTTCTTTTGGGTGACCCCTTACTGCCTACTTACTACTACTAGGACTGAAATCAGCAACTATCGTATTTCAGACTTACAAGCAGTTACAGACAGTGCTTTTCTTATCTAGCTTTGCATGACAATCTATAGTGGTTTAAACAGAAAAGGAATTCAAGACATTTTTGCAAACAATTCTATGATGTAGGAGTTAGACAGAATTAATTAATGCTAAAAAATTAATTATCTTTCCTCCTGTTGCTTCTGCTTCCATTTCTATAAAACACTCTCCAAAATTTTCAGCTTTCCAATTCATTAATAAAATATTTTTTTGCTTTTTAATCTTCAGTGTAATAAGTTGAAAAATATTAACAATACAATTAAACACTCATTACTACATGCCTCCCTTCATGAATTTTTAAAAATTTACATCAGCATCATATCTATTTGGTGGATAAAAATTAGAACATATGTAAGATAAAAATAAAGATAATTAAAACATTTTTCATGTTTTCATCTGGTTCCTTTACCAATATTTGAACATACAGATTTTAGTGCTAAATATAGTAAAATAGTAAAACATGAATTTATAAACACCAAGATTTAGAATAAAACTGAGATTTGCAACTTAGCTTGCATTTTTCATTAGATTACATTAAATTACTCCTATATAACGCAAATTGTATTTATTCTCCCTACTGCATTAAAGTATTCATCATTCCATAGAATTATATATATAGTCTCTATTGTAATTCATAGCTCCCTAAAAATAAAATTATGCCTTCAGAATTTTTACAGTCTATCTTTTATAGGACAAGGGGTAACAGCTTCAAACTGAAAGAATGTAGGTTTAGATTAGCTAAACACTGGAATAGGTTGCCCAGAGAAACTGGATAAACCAATCCTGGAAGTGTTCAAGGCCAGGTTGGATGGGGCCCTGAACAACCTGGTTTAGTGGAAGGTGTCCCTGCCCGTGGAGGATCTTAAACATCTTGTCCAACCCAAACTGTACGATGATTCTATGAAGATACATAAAACTTACTTAAAATGAGAATTCATCGACTAAATGAACTATTTTCTTTTTAAAATTCACTTGCATAAAGGGGCAAGAGTTTCTAACATAACGAAATTAATATTTTAATATTCTAGCATTCAGAAAAATCAGAAGTTAGAATTTACACTGGCATCACAAAAACTTTATCAATCATTAAATGCAGTAATCCCAAAATACAAGCACTGAATGTCTTAAGAAATGTATGCAGCATTCAATGTTGATTCCTCACCTGCTTGACCACAGGATTCCCACTGCAGTCTCAAAGGTCCAGATCCCTCAAATAATTTAATCATGGTGCAATAACTAAATACAAAATAAAGCTCAAGCTGGCATCCCCCAGGAAGAACCCTGAACACAGGAACCCCTGGGCTTTGAACTGTCCCAGTCTGAGCATGGGAGGGTCTAGGGGCCATGGGCTCCTGCTGTGCCTCTGAGTGTCCGGTCCCCTGGCTGGGCCACTCATCCTGTGCCTTTCTTTGTGCAAAGGATCTCCTAGAGCCCAACCTGCAGCTCACACTGCAGCTGCTCACTGAGCTACCTGCACTGAACGGACTCCTCAACATTTAGTACTGCAAACAATGTAGAACTCTTTAATCTGTAGAATAACAAATGTTAAAATCAAGTGAGGAATCAGAATTTTTCTTTCAGAAACCATGTTACAAATTTACTTAGATATAGGAAATAATTGGTTTATAATTGCATTATTTAAGTCCATTATAATTACATAAATAGTTAAAGTCTTATTCTCAAAAAAAAATCCTCAATGCATAGCCACTTTTTACAAAAAAAGGAAGCTTATATAGTCAATATCCCCCTACATTATGGGTAATACAGCAGCTTTAATAAAATCTGTAGGTTTGGCCTTTGAATTTCTAAACAGTATTTTCTGGGAAGCAAGTATAAATCACCAGACAACAGTGAAAACATATAATTAATTGAGTAGTCGAAGTGCTTTTTCACTCGATCTGACTATTTTCTTCTTCATAGAGTGATAAATCACTTTGCTGTAGTCAAATTTCACACTTGGAATAAGGCTAATGATGTATATGAAACATTTGTCACACCCCTTCCTCAGTTTGCTGCATTAAAGGAGATAATTGAAGAAAGGTGACTCAATTAGTAAGCTGAAGAAGCACGCCAAGACTTCCTAAATACTCGTATAAAAATTGAGTTAACTATATGTTTCCGTTGTATAAATCCATTTAAATGATCCATTAAAAATGAGTCCATAATTTACCTAGGTTCCAATTTCTTAGTAGATATAGTCAATTATTCCACTAATTCGAAAACAGGAGCTTCATAGAATGCCACTTTAAAGGATTCCACTACTTCCACATTTGAAAAGAACAAAACTTTCCAAACCTATAACTCATACACTGTTGCTGGGATTTCTTGCTTCAGTTTTTGCTAAAGCAACACTTGGAAAATTTGTATTTTTAATCCCTTTCACATAATGAAAAATTAATTTCATAAAATTGATACAGAAAACAGTTCTGGTATGGCTTTTTATTTCTGCTACTGCTTTTCTAGTTCAGATGAAGGATGTGGAAAAATTCTGGCTGCTGAATTTATTATTTACCACGGCAACACAGTCTTAACTATTTAGACTTACTAATTAAGTTCATAAAAATTAAAAGAGTCTTTGATTAAATCTTACTTGGGTTGTTGTGGGTTTGAGGCTATGATCCAGAAAAATAACTTAATGCATTCATTTGCCATCTAGCTAGAAAAATTCCGTTTGTTTAGGCTCCTGTACTACAAAAATAGAGTAATTTTCCTGCAATTAAAAACTGTAGTTCGGTAATTGTGTGTCACATGTCCATGCAGAAGTCAGATTCAGAGCAAAGTATGTAACTACATCAGAAGTCTTGCTTCATGGTCATATCATTTTGCCAAATAACAGAGGTATAACCCTCAACAAAAAATTCCTTGGGGGAAATTTCCAAAAGCTCTACTGTCTTAATCTTTAGTTATTATGCTAAGGCAATTCCATTCCTAATAAACAAAATAATTGTTCATTGTTATACTGTGATTAACACTCATGTAGAGTATGCAGTACAGATTTGATTAACTGAAGTTTTGAATTTGTTGCTGTTGGAAGACAGAATAGATTTCTCACTTGAAAAATAATTTTTATTACAGCTACAAAGTTAGTGTATGACATGGATTTTTCTCTTTGCCTATTCTTTGTCAAGATAAAAAGCAACTTTTTTCGAAAAAAAAGAAACAGGAAACCAAGTAAAAGCTCAAAAAATGTTTTTAAGCCTCAAAAAGGCCCAAACTCAAAACACACAGGAACAAACAAACAAAAATTAACCACACCCTACTAAGCTTACACACTTGCCTATAGTTACTATAAATGCAACCTAGCAGGTCTTTAGTGCTGACTTGACATTGATCAGCAATCTCCAAAAATTCCTACAGCTATCTGTGGAATCCTGGGATTTATTGAATAGTGACCAGCTGTTAGAAGCAGCTTTCCCTTACCAAGCACATGGGGAAAGCTACACTACAGAAGTGGTTATGGGAAGGAGCAGGAACAACTACCCTTGGTCTGGGAACCTGGAAAGGGAGGACAACATGTCAACCTCCTCTCTGGACATAAACTAAGAATGTACGTAGGGAAAGTGTATTGTGTCTTTCAGGACAGATTCTTTTTGTATGCTTCCCTTTTCTTCTTCAGATCAAAACAATGACAAGTCACCCAGTTTTTCAACAACTCAAGTCCTTCTTTTTGAGCTGAGTAATATGAACTTTAATCCTATGCTTATAAAATTTGAAACAAACAGAAAACAAGGCAATATGGAACGCACATGATCCATGTCGAAGCTGTGCGAACATTTAAACAGTTCTGGAATTTAAATAATTATTTTTAACCTTATGTTTGGGCATACTTATTTGTTCTGATTCAAATGGTCTTTATAGGTAACTTTATACTTCTATTCAACTTCAAAGACTGTCTAACAGGTACACACATTGCCATATTCTATTCAGTAGTTACATGTTTATGAATTTCAGTCATATTGCCAGCCAGAAGAAGAAAAAACCTGTGCCTGCTCATAAAAAATACATAAATCAAAAATTAAAATAATGGGAAAAATTTAAAGAAAACTGTAAACTGCTAAGAAAGAAAAATTGCAAGGACAAGTTTAATTATTGACTTATTTTTTAAAAAGGACCCAAACTACATTTCCAGTAATTAAACCATCCGTATTGTTTTTTCTCTTACATACATGCCAGCAAAGCAGATGTTTCCTGTTTACAGAACAACCAATTTTGTCTCACAGAACTTACATTCTACCATTCTGCCAAAGAGACATGAATCTTCTGTATATCTCTTGAGAGCACTTCTTTTCCCCACACTATCCACTTATAATAGTGAGGATACAATTTTTCAATAAATACTAATACACTTGCTCCAAAAATTAATACTAGAAATATTGTTTACTAACATATGCATCCAAGGACTAAAGCAAGGTTTAACATCAGAGTAAACTTATGAATCAAAATAGGTTCATAAAAGATTCAAGCTTTATTTTTCATTTCTACAATTAGAAAAGCTTATACAGGTCTGCTGCAATATGATAAAGTTGATTTTAAGACTTCCACACAGAAGTGTATACTGCATGAATATTTTGGTCCCAAAATATAGCCATCACAGTCATGTAATTGAATCAGGAAGAGGTCACATGAATATATCATCTTAGGCTTTCCTTTGCTTTAAATGTCTATAAATACATCTTCTGGTAAGCAGTATGCGTTAACATCTAAAGCAAAGGTGTGCTTAGACGTCTCATATTGTAAATCACCACAAAACCCACAAATGAAGGAAACCAATATCCAGAACAGATCTTAAATCAGTGGTGGTTGTGGGAAGGTGGATTGCCAGGAAATTTAGCTTTACTTCCAGTACTTGCTATTGGGTTTTTTAACATCTTTTTATAAATTAAAAGCCTTTATTTCTTTGTATTAACATACCAAGGCCTTTCTTCCCCCAGTAAACACAGAAATTTCTCCCAGTAACCACAGTCTGTCCACTGCAAATGGATCCTTATGATGACAGCAGAGTTCTTTGATGGAAATTCACACAGTGCCCTCTGACAGTTCTCAGAAGATTTTAAAAATAGAGTTGGGGTTTCCGTTGTCAGTCTACTCCTTCAACAGTGGTTGGACCAAAGCCTAATCATAACTCTGGAACATACTCCCATATCTTATATCAAGCCACCAGCAAGGCAGAATAAGCAAATATACAGCAAAAAAACATAGTCAGTCCTTTTCCAAAAAAACCCCAAACAAAACCAAACAAAACCACAAAAACCTTAGAATAAAAAATTTCTTCAGAAAGTTGAGTAGTATTGACCATTTTGATTCTTTTTCTTCAATTCAAATTCCAGGCTGTGTAATTACCATTGAAGCATTTAGATAGTTTGCTGCCCTTTGTATCACAGCTTTCTCCAGCCCTCCCTTTATGCAGTTTTTCATGGAAATGAGAGCATGAAGTAGCGACCACAAAGGAACAGCCACACCAAACACCAAAACCAAGTGTAATATCCAAAATATTCATCTATCACCTATCGTTAAAGCTGAGTACTAAATACTCTTTAAAAACTACTCCTTTGATTTAAATCTTATTAATAGGTCTGGGGTGAATGAGCCATGCAGAACAAGTTGGTGCACCTGAGGCAAATTAAATATGTCCTCTCCTATTAGGCAGAGTCCTGTCTTTAAGAAAGTCTTCTGGTTTCCGCAGGGGTAGAGTTAATTTTCTTCACAGTGGCTAGTACAGGGCTATGGTTTTGATTTGTGCTGAACACAGAGTTGATAAAATAGAGATGTTTTTGTTATTGCTCAGCAGGGTTTGCACAGAACTATGGCCACACTGGCAGAAAGCTGGGGGTGCATGGGATGCTGGGAGGAGACACAGCCAGGACAGGTGACCCCAACTGACCAAAAGGACATTCCAGACCATCTGACATCATGCTCAGTATATGAAGTGGGGAGAAGGAAGAAGGGGGACATTTGGAGTGATGGTGTTTGTCTTCCCAAGTCACCATCAGGTGTGATGGAGTCCTGCTCTCCTGGAGATGCTGAACACCTGCCTGCCCATGGGAGGCACTGAATTCATTCCTTGTTTTGCTTTGCTGGTGTGCACAGCTTTTGATTTCCCTATTAAACTGTCTTTATCTCAACCCAGGGGTTTTCTGGCTTTTACCCTACTGATTCTCCCTCTGATCCTGGTGGGAGAGTGAGTGGGTGGTTGTGTGGGGCTTGGTTGTTGGCTGGGGTGAAACCACAACAGAAAGGAAGTGACATTTATCCACGTTAATTAACAGAACGGCAGATTGACTAAAAGCATCAAGATACATGCCATGCTGATCAAGGAAGAAAGGTGCACCCTGCCTATGGACCTTATGGTTACTTACTGAATGGACTTGTCAGAGTAGTTCCCAAGGAGGGCCATGGAAACAGTCAGAGGTTTGGAGCAACTCTCTCATCAAGAAAGGCTGAGAGGGTGGGATCAATTCTCTCATCAAGAAGGCTGGGAGAGTTGAGTTTACTCATCCTGGAGAAAAGAAGGCTTCAGGGAGACCTCAATGAGGCATTTCAATACTTAAAGTGACTTATAAGAAAGATGGAGTGAGACTTTTTACCAGGGCTTGTAAGGACAGGATAAGGGGCAACAGTTTTAAACTAAATGAGGGTAGATTCAGATTGGACTCAAGAAAGAACTATTTTAGAATGAGGGTGATAAGACACCAGAACATGTTGTCCAGAAAAGTCGTGGATGTACCATCATTGGAACAGGTCTCTGAGCAACCTGATCCAGTGAAAAATGTCCCTGCCTGTGACAGGGGGCCGGACTAGATGATCTTTAAATTCCCTTCTGACCCAAACCATTCTATGATTCTATGAATTGTGATATCAAGATATTGACATGCGTTGCAAATCTCACATTCATAACCTCTGACAAAGTTTATACAAGCAAATGAAGAAATACACTAGATATATTAGGAAAGGAAGGTATTATTGTTCATTTTAATGGAGCATCCTTTTGCAGAGAAAAACGAACGTAATATACATTATCGTGTATGTATGTACTTGCATATATTTTGTTTGTTTTACCCATTTCTTTTACATCTGGTGCAAGTGAAGCAGGCTAACCAGTCAGCAAGATATGACATAGGACACCCACAATGACAAATTTACAACAAATTTACTTTCATTTCAGAAATTAACTGGTAACTGAATTTCACAGATGTAAGAGATTTTGGCATAATAAACTCAATCTGCAGGGTTTACCTTGGAAATTTTTACTGTTTGAAAGATGGTCATAAATATTAATGGAATAGCCAGTGTCTTGTCTCAATTACCGATGAACCAATTTAAAAAACTTGACACCTGACAGCAAGAAGAAATCCAAATAGAAGCTGTCAGCCTTTTGGAATCTTAGTGCATGACCACTACCAGATTAGTAAAGTTACCAACAGCAACAGACACTTAGATCATATCTATTTCAAAATTGAGAATGGTTGTGCACTGTATTTAGCATATTCTTTAAACCATGTATTCTGTATATGACTATTCTCTCTATCAACTACAAATATTTCAGATATTCATTTAATACCACACTTTGTTTAAAAAGTAAGATTTCCCTTTTGAACTAATAGTTTTTGATAGGAAACTTAAATGCTGATTTTAAGGCAAAAATCTTATGGATTTTTTAAAGGAACCCAATACCACTGAGGATTTTACACATTGCCTGTATCAGTTGTTGACAAAGGGATACTTAGTGTACAGCTTTGAAAATGAGGGACATACAATGAGATAAAAAAGGTCCTACAAAAAGATTAAACAAAGCAGAATTTGCTCAGTCAGTATATGAATTTATAGGCTAGCTGCTTTCTATGTGAAGATAGAAGAAACCTTTACAGATACTGTTTTTAAAAATAGTATTCTCAGACGAGATTTTACAATGTCACAGTGACCTGAATTTAAGTCTTATCCTTGTTAAGTGTAGGCAGCAGAACCACAGAAAAAGAGGCAGTAGCATTTAAACACATACAGAGAGTTTGCAAGACTCAGGACTTTGCACCAGGTCTCAGAACCAGAGTGAGCCTGTGAATAGCCAATAAATATTTATGTGCTACTTACCCAGATTTCAGGAGGAAGGGGAAAAAAAAAGATATAAGAGCTCAAATGTTGCCATATAAATAACTTTTTTTTGCCAATGACCCAAAAATTGTATGACATCAGGTATGATAGAAGATAGGTCTGAAGCAGAAAGGCAAAGTACCACAGGGTCTAGAATTGTTTAGTGCCTCTTTGTAACTAATATATATCTTGGGGAAAACAATGACAGGTTTTAAAGACATTTCAATCAAGAAAACAGAAGTTTAGATTAAATCTGAGGCTTCTTCCCCAAACCTTCTATAGACAAGACAAAAATATGGCTATGAATACACAGCTGGTGAGCTGCGAGGCAAACATGGATTGGTAAGAATGGGAGAGCTATGAAACAGGTTCAAATTTATATGCATACGGGGGGATCACAAATTATACAGAGAAAGAATTCTAGAAGAACTGCAATACCTGTACTTTCTACTAGCAAATACACAGATACATTAATGTCTTTTGGGCATTCGGTCAATACACAGATTCATTAAGGGGTGTAGAGGACACTGAAGAGCTTTTACATGCAGCGCTACTCTTCAAACAATTAATTAAACTTCTCTGATAATATCCTTATTGAGAGAATGTCAGAACAGTGTGCCATCACATATGTGGTTGTATATATTACCGAGACAAAAAAAATTCTGGGCATGGCTTTTAAAATTTACTAAAAAATTGATACATTTCAGCGATAGATTCCATTCTGGACTTAGATATACACATACACACACACACACACACACATACACACACACAGATATATATACACACACATATATACATATACATATGCGATTCAGCATCAGGTACAATTATTTTCCCAATGTTAAACCACAGAATTAAAGGAACTTTATAGTTTATAAAGCTATAGTGCCTACAAATAATTTTAAAAATATGTTTAATATGAGGATGTAATGTCTTTGAAATCCATCTATAGCTTCCATTTTAGTCCATACACCATTATGCTGATACTGCACTATGTATACACACATATCTGTTAGTTTGCTGTGTTTTCTATCAGTAGAACTTTTAAAAGAAGTCTAATAAGATTAATTATATTCCTTTTTCAGTAAAAAATTTCTGAAAACCACAGATTACTGTCATGTACATTTGAACTTAACTATCCATTCCAATCCTGAATTATGACTTCTGAAATTTATTTCAGAAGTGAGCTCTCTGATATTTTTGGCAATTCTT
Organism: Acanthiza pusilla; assembly: GCA_036630365.1. Classification (NCBI taxonomy): domain Eukaryota; kingdom Metazoa; phylum Chordata; class Aves; order Passeriformes; family Acanthizidae; genus Acanthiza; species Acanthiza pusilla. Next base: position 981,497 of record JAXCHO010000078.1, read on the forward strand.
TAAAATAAAAACCTCACTAATACTCAGCAATCATCCACATCTGTTACAGATGAAAAGAGAAAAGGCATCAGATGCAGGGAAAATTACAACAGAAACCTTTCAAATAGGATTTGAAAAACACAGCAGATACTTTAACAGCCTTCATACACAAAACATGAAAAAAAAAGACTGAAAGTAGAAGAGATAGCACAAAAATAAAATATGAAAATTTAAGTACGTTCAACTGCTGTCCATTCCATGTCAACCATTTACATATATTACAAAACCTGGGCTATAGAAAGTGGAATACTCGAGGTTTAGACAAGAACTGGAAGGGACAGGATATTGAAAGAGGATAAAGGAATCATATCCGTCAACTGTATCCTCCAAAATAAAATATTCAAACCACCAACAAGCAGCTGCATGGCAGTTTTCCCTGAATAGTGGTTTGAGATAAGTTTTACAATTATTGCTACTCTAGTAGGAGATACCTACAAATCTGCGAACAGTAGTAATACCTTTAAAAAGTGACAAATCAATTACTATCCTCTAGAAAACTGAGTGGGAATATGTTCAGTCACTGATGTCATTACATTGGATCCCTAATTGAGAGCAAGCACAATTACTGGAAATAAAATGATCTATATAAAATTAGGAAAAATATTTCTCAGTGTCTACTAATTGATGTTACAAAGCATAATAAAGACATACTAGTTTGCTTTGTGCCTTTTTCATAAATTAGATTGTGCCAAAGGAAAGTCCACTTAATTTTGCAATTAAATTGATTTCTATAGAAAAGTCAGTATCATTGTATTCCCCATTGCTCCTGTCCCAGATAAGATGTTAGCAGTGCTTGCTTGCTTGCAAATCACTTAATAAGGTTCACTTAAAATTCTGTAATACCTGTTCTACCAAAAATCAGCCAACACATTCACTAGCAAATTAGAGCCAAACCTTGATATGTTTTCAGCAGAGAAGTTCATAAAATTTAAATGTTTAATAATCATTTAAATAATTTGCACTTCACAAATTCACATCAAATTATATTCATCATCCAGGCACATCACAAGAAGGAAGGGGTCCCCAACCCTCTTGTCACCATGCAGCAGGAGGGGACCTAAGAGATGAGGGGAATGGAGCCAGACCTCTGCTCAAAGCAAGGGGTGAATCCCCTCCCAGCCTGCCTCGCCTTCCCAGGTGTCCTTACACAATAGGCATGAGGCTCTGGAAGTGAGGGTCAGGCACACGGCAACATGGACAAAAGGTTGGGGAATTGTTCAGGGGCTAATTGTCGATTCATCTACCTGCCACACCATGACTGCTGCAAATACGAAAAAGTCATCCATGACTCCTTTCTGAGAGAAATAGAGGGATCAATACGCTGATCAGACCCACCCCTTAGGTGGGTGCCTAAGTCTGCTGCCTCCCTGGGGTCCAGGTTAGAGATGTAACCAAGAAACTCTCCAGTCTGATATGGCCCTCTGATTATTATCAATTACTGGTTTTTCAGGTGGGCAGCAATGAAGTCCCAAGAAGAAGCCTGAGGAATATCAAGAGGCTCCTCATGGCTTTGGGACAACTCTTTGAGGGATCTGGAGCACAAGCAGTGCTCTCTATCCTGGCAGCTGCAAGGAAAGGTGGGAGTAGGAAAATCCCACAGATGAACAACTGGCTCCAAGCCTGGTGTTACCAGCAGGATTTTGTGGTTTTTCATCACAGATCGGTTTACAAAACACCAAGCCTGCTGACAACAGCTGGGATGCACCTGTCCCAAAGCAGAAAAAGGATCTTTGCACAGAATTTAGCAGGGCTCACCGAAAGAGCTTTAAATTAGATTTGAACAGGGAAAGGGATAAAACCAGGCTTGCTAGAGATAAGCCTGGGGGTAGAACATCAGGGACCTTATCACTTTCTACAACTACCTGAAAGGAGATTACAGCCTGCTGGGTGTCAGCCTCTTCTCACAGATAACAAGGGATAGGGTGAAAGAAAATGGTCTGAAGTTGCAACAGAGAAGGTTTAGACTGGATCTTAGGAAAATCTTCACTGAAAGGGTGGTCAGGCATTGGAACACGCTGCCCAGGGAAGTGGTGGAATCAGCACCTCTAGATTCAATGTGGCACTTGGGGACATGGTTTAGTGGTAACACAGTGGTGCTATGCTAACAGTTGAACTCAGTGATCTTAAAAGTTTTTTCCAACTTTGAAAATTCTGTTTCTATCTTGAGTCGGAAGTGACCTTTAGAGACTGTCTAGTTCTACCCCTGTGTCCAAAGTACAGTCAACATCAATGAGGTGCTCAGGACCATATCCAGTTAAGTTTTGAATATGTCCTAAGACAGAGACTCCACAGCCTTTCTGGACCACCTGTTCCAGTGTTTGACTGTCCCCACAATAGGAAAAAATTATTTTTAGGACCAGGATTGAAGTTTGTTAGTGAAACTCTCTAGACTCACAAGCACACAAAAATTTGCAGTTCCCTCAATTATCAGCCCAGGTCCTCTGCCTAATACTTGGGCCTCTTATTTGCCAGCTTGAAGTATGTTTTGCAAATTAGAAATGCATGGCCTTCACACTCCATGTTAGAGGAAAACGTAAACTCCAATGTCACACCCAGCAGTTGGTGCTTAGGCGCATGGGCCCTATGAACCATAGTTTCCACTCCAGATTCTTACACTAAGATCTCACTTCATTCCACCCAGACCCCTACAGCTTGCACCTCGGATCAATGATCCCTGGTTTTTCACCAGCAGTTGATGCCGAAACCCTAGCTTGCTCCAGCTGCTGGTACAGAAACTCTGTGCCCTTCACCCAAAGTCTGATTCCAGATCCTGGCTCAAATTCACTCACCCCTGCTCCCTCAGTGGCCGTCAATCCTTCTAAGATCCATGGAGCCCAGAGCGAATGAAGAAGATGTTCTCACTTGTTCCAGTTGCTGGCACCACAGACACAGGGGCTGCTTCATCTGAGGTCTGATTCCAGTTCCTGGCTCCAAATCCACTTCTAGTTTCCCCAGTTGCTAGCATCACTCCTTGCAGCATTCATGCACAGGGGAAATTATCAGTTTATCAACTGATAACTGCCTTATTAGTTAGCAAGTCTGGATGGGTCCTCTCCAAATGCTGCCTGTATGTTCTTAATGGGTCACTAATTAACAGCTGAAGAGCTCTGGTCACTGCCCTTGTCTTCATTTTCCCATGTCTACTGTGTTCGTATCTCTGTGTGGTTATGTTTATCTAGCAGTCCCCCCTACTTCATCCTTTCTTCTCCACTTAGTCCTTGTTTTAATAATAAAAGGAAAAATATTCAGCAAAGATTTTAGTGCTGCTTGGGGAAATAAATTATTTGGGAAAAAACCCATAGAATGCTCGAAGTTTGCAACTTCGAAACCAGCAACAACACGTACACTGCTTGCTGAGTGCTTTATACAGCAGAAAAAGGCTTCACAGCATGTTAGGTTGGCCTATGTCCCAAGATGTATAGAGCACTCATGGGTTTTTTAATGCTACACTGTCATAAACACCATTGGCTCAACTGACTGCTGATGCAAACACTGCACACAATTGTAAGCAAGGAAACAGGAGAAATTCCTATTTTTGATATCCTCTTTCAAGAGCAGACACTATTATCTTGCAGAGAGTAACAAATTTTCTTCCTCAAATTTACAAGTTACTGTGTGAACTTTCAAAATTCCTGATCACACTGCCTGCTTCCATAAAACCTTGTTATCACGAAGAGCTAAATTAGATTTTCTAATCATGAATACTGAGGCTGATTTTATGCTTGCATGTATGCTAAGCTGGATGCATCTCTTTCTCAACATATGAAGAAAAAGGAAATTACCAAGTTACAAAATCTATCACCACTTCAACCTATCTTATAAGGAAACTGTTATACTCCCACTGTGATTTTCTGCCACAGAAATTACCGCCTGACATCCATGATTTCAAAATGTTCATGTCTACAAAACTCATCTGGGGAAACAAAATTACTAGAGCTGTGAATCTTCAAGTATTCCGTAGCTTTTTTTTTTCTTTTCTTTTTTTTTTTCAAATCGAGAACCACAATTTTTTTCATACAGAACTTACAACTTTCTTTTAATCTAAACCTGCAAAGTATAACCAGCAAGAACTCTCATTCTATTTTTATTACCACAGGGTAGATCAGTGATTTAAGTACCATCAATTCCACTCATACTTCAAACAGAAATATCAGTCAGATACGCAGAGATTTAGAGCACATCTGCTAGACCTTCCCTTCATAGTGAGTTACACAAGAAAAACAGAGGCTTTAAACCAAAATACAGAAAGATAAATAAATGTTCAGATTTTAATAGAATAATTTTAATAGATAAGATTGAAAATTAATTCAGCGACAAATCAGATGTATGAAGTTAGAGAATGGATGAGAACAAATTTCATATAGCTGTGTCCAGATAAGACCAAAACCTTGGAAATAAACGAGTAGAGCAACTAGTGCAGGTCCTAAACAACGAAGACACAATTATAAAATACACCTGGCACCACCCCTGTAAAATCTGGTACTTGCTTCCTTCATATTTTATCCTGGATTTAGAAATACTCTGCCTCTGCTACAAACTTCTTGTCTCCATATAAACATCATCTCAAATTATCACCTTGGATCCATAAAAAAGCCAGGAGGTTGAATATTATTATAAACTGTATGACAGAATACAGCTGAAAAGAATAACAGTAATTTCTGAAAAATTGCAGTAATCATTAGGATGAAGTCCAAAGCATAGGTCTTTAAAATTACTTTATCAGATTTGTTCCTTAAAAAAAAAAAAAAAGTTCTGTACATCCACATTCTGTTATCAGTTCTCTCATTTCAATTCTGACCTACACTTTACCACCACCAAATTTTTCAAGTAATGGAATTTTCTGAGGATTTTGGATGCTCATTCATGATTAAATAAACAATATAGGCAAATTTATTTATTAATTTCAAATTCCACACTCTCTCAAAACAAAATTAGCATACTATTTTTTTCCTTTGGTGCTAAGGCACAGAAATTCAAGTTCTTAAGTAAGATAACAAGGAAATGTTCCAGCAATTACTACTGACATGTTCTCTGACACAGTCATCTTGGTAGCTTTTGTTTAGAAAATACAAGTCATTTGACCTAGAAGTTACAAAAAACTGTCAGAGAAGTGTCACTCATTGAACAGTCATATTCATCTTCTGAAAATTAAGACATTACATAAACAAATTCTTTATTGGACTTCATTCATTCAAAATGGAAGGCTTGATGTATCTATGACACATTATGTGTATCAGATACAAATATTAGGAAGCAAAGACAGATTTTTGCCTGAATGCTCTTGTTTAGGTCCACTTAACTTGGATCCCTTAGATAAAGCTCCTGAAAATCGGAATCTGGATCTAGATTTCCTGCCTCTAGCCTATTTGTGGGGACAATGGGAGCCATGATACTTGCTACTCCTGTTATTTGGGGAATAGGTGGGAAATCTTCTGGACAGAAAACACCTAGGGTTTTGTATAATGTTCTGTTCACATAGTGAAATCTGTAAAATGCCTTTTAATCTGAGGATAAGATTGGCTGAATATTTTACTTCAAATTATTTTGGGACCCAGGGGGCTCTGTATTGATCTTGAACCAGATTCAGAATGTCACGTTAGATGGTTAACATTGATAATTCAATCTAACATGAATACAAAGTATTCACTCTTGGCAGCCAACATTAAAACCGTGACACAACAATGGATGTGTATTAAAATGCTAAAAAAGGAAAAAAAAAACAAAGCCACAAAAAATCCAACCCCCATACACCAAAATTATGCAACAGTATATTCTGTCTACAGTCACAGAAGTTATTACTGTGATATTAAATGGGTAGAAATTATTTGATATGTCAGCAAGCCTCACTATCCTTACATGATCCTTCTTTCTCCGTAGTCAGTGATGCCCTCTGCCTTACAAAATATTTTTCAACATCTGCAAGAAACTGTTGTAGAGCTACAAAAAAAGAATAGAATTGAACCTATTTGTCTTCATGAAAATTCTAGTTAAATTTTACACATATACCTGTGTACATAGTGGTTAAAACTGGCTATATATTGGATATCTTTTGGAACATCTCTTTCTCCTCACACAAGACTTTCAGGCAGCAAGAGAGAACAGGAGGATAATTAGCACAGAAAAACTTCCACCCTTACGTGACTGCTTAGTACCTAAATGGACACACAAAGACATGCTCTCTTTAAATGATTACAGAAAGATAATTACATTCACTAAGGAAATTACAGGCATGCATTGGGCAGTGTAGCCCCCACATACACACCTTTCATCAAGTTGTCTAAGTCGGTATACAGCGCTTAAGTATGTTTTGACTGAGCATACAATAAGAAAGAGCCTTTTCACTTTTCAGTTTTTTACTAAATGCTGACTCTTCTTCTATCAGCTTGTAGATTTCAAACGAGAAAAATCTACCAACAAAACTGAAAGTAGGCTACATAGTATCTTTAGTCACCTTCAGCAGCATGACATCCCTCCAGTGTGGTTCTTATGGTAAAACCCTAAGGGTAAGCCTGAGTTAACTGCTAGGAAAAACATTTCTTTCACAGAGATAAGAGCCAAATAATTGAATCATAAACACAGCAGACAAAAGCATAATAAATATATAGGACTGAATACGAAAATCATGAAACCCCTAATTAGAATACAGAGACTTTTGAAAATTAAGTGAATGAAACATATTAGAAGCATATTTCTGCAGTTTTGTTTAAAAAAGATTGTAATGATATTGATCATCCTTAATGATTACTTCTCCGCAATTCAGGAAGAGAACTCAAGAAAAGGGACTTTACCTAAACCTTTATCTGATAATCATTATCAAATACTTTCCAAATATTGTTACCTATAATATCACATTTTACAGTGAGATAGATTTCATACTTTATGGGCATCTACAGTTCATTAATGCAGTTGGATCATTTATTATTTTTACATATACTGTAAATACCCTGTAAATACTCTTTACATAAACTGTATATACTCTTGTACTTCAGAAAAGGCAATTGCAGTGCAAAGGCACCACTCACTACTCTTGGTTTTAATGTTCAGATGAGAGTGCTGACATGATTTTAATTATAATGGCAGAAAAAGCTCCTTATACAAATATTTCAGACCTCTTTGCAGCTCAATTGTTTTAGTCTCCTAAAAAGGTGATATACTAAAGTTTGAGAAGAGCTATATACTTGGAGAAAGGCAGGTATGAAAATAATAATGTTAACTATCAAGTGTCTTATAATGTTATCAGAGTTACAAAGGGCTCTCTGCCACATTCAAGTATGTCACACTCTCTCCTCCGTCTTTAACAGAGCAGGTATTTTAGTTCAAACTAAAACCATCTAGAATAATAGGAAACTTAGAGCCTACTACACCCAAAGTTAGTAAACCCTTTAATGCTACAATATGGCTTCTGTATCTTCTGTATCTAATCTGTATTCAGTAGTACAGGGCTCAAAGACATCTGAAGCACCTACATAATCCTTTTCTTGTTGTATTTTGATGTCCACTAAAGGAAAATATGCTTATGTGAACAACACTCCTGAAGTATCCTTCTATTTCTAGATGAAGTTTTCTGCATTACTACTTTCAGTAATTTTTATCTCTTTCAAAAGATTGCATCACTAGTTGCAAAGTTCACAGAATATCAACTTTAAGGCTAATACCAATAATGTTTTAATGATCTTTGTTTTAATGGGAACTCAAAAGGTGCCTCTGAAGATTCACTGCAAACTACCTGAAAGAATGGCTATAGAGAATCAGCAAAATCATAATGAATAAAATGTATATCTCACACTTATACTTCAACCCGAAAATCCCAGAACACTCTCAAGAAGTTGAACCTACTTAGCCTACCCATCAGTTCCTCTTTTTCAATTTTGCACATCTCTCATGTCCATTCCTTGCTTCATTTCTCACCACAGTCTTTGTTATATATTGATTTTCTCCACTCTTCATTTATCACATCAATCTTATGACCACCTCTCTCTGTTTAGTGTATTCTATCTGTCTTCTCCACCACACACCCAATGCTTCCATTTCAGTTGAAGGAGACTTCTGGCATGTATGGGAATCCCAAATGCCCAGCTACTGTTCTTAAGATGTAAACTCTCCTTCACGATTCAGACATGACAAGACTTGTGTGAAAATTTCATACCCAGCTAAAAAGATCCCACAAGTGTAAACAATTAGTTTTAAAGAAAAAGAAGCCACTGTAAACTTTAAATCAATGCCAGATTTGTGGTTTGATATTGTCAAATTTCCCTGCCAAACCCAGGGCAGCCTATAAACAAATGTGCAAGATTTAATATACAGTAGAGCTACAAATGCTCTTCTTACGCTTGACAAAACATTGATGTGTCTGTTACCAAACTGAGTCTCTACTAAAAACAATATAACTATGTTCTGTACCAGGAAGGTGCTAACAGGGCTCCATTAATTTAATTTGTTCCTTTCTTCTAATCAAAATGTAAGAAAAAGATGCCTCTACCCCTACACTTGATCTGCTCTTTGAGGTATGCCATCACATTCAGAACTCACTTCACATATGCTAGAGATACTTGTTTGATCACCGGCTGTCAGGATCAGCAAAATGTAGAAATGTAGCAGGTTAGAGATTTGTCTCCCACAAGCTTATCTCAGCTTGTCTGCAACAGTCTGAGAGCATCTGTTTAAGAGGCAGACACCAATCAAAAGACCTCCATGTCATGCAAACATATCCAAACCAAAACAGCCTGTGTTGTGGTCACCAGTGAGAAAGAAAGTCTGGAATGTTGACTTTTACCACCTCTTCTCTGCCTCTGTCTCCAGCCCAAACGTCAAAAGGGACAAGATGTTCCAGTTTACTTCTCTGCCATTGTGTCTGCTTCTATCTTATTATATAGTCCCTTTACGCTTAGCAGGGTCTTTTTCCACCTCTCTTATCTCTTTTATCTCTTATTTTGCATGGGAAACACAAGTGGGTAAATATGATCTATTTGTAAGAGAGGAGCACCCTTTATCTCAAAAGCTACATATCTATCTCCTTCCTCATCAAATCATTTGTCACACTGGAACTTTCTACCCTCTCCTTCTTTAACAAGATCTTCAGATTGAAGATTCTGCCTCAGTTCTGTGATTCTAATTTTTTTCCATCTAAAGAAAATTGAACAAAAATGTGAAATGTCATCTCAATTTATCAGAAATAAAATAGAAACAAAAAAAACCAGGTAACAGAACCTGACAGGCAGCAAAGCACAATGAGATTTTAAAAAGCAGTCTTAAGTAGTTATTTCAGTAAATATATAGGACAAGCCATTGGTTCAATTATACTTGAAGGGGTTGTAAAACCAAGGAGTTTTACTCTATGCATTTCCAGCACAGAAATAATTGAGTCTAAGACGCACCTCAGAAAAAGGTAAGCCCTCACAACACATAAACAAGCAAGATAGGTTACTTTATTTTTTTAATATGTGAAATCTTAAGCCTGAGAAATCTTCTAACATATTTGTAAGATACTGCACATTAATCACAGAAGTAAGAAAAGTACTATCCCTTTCTAATAACTTGTCCACTGAGTATAAAATGCTTACAAAAGACCATGTGTGGTATTTTTCTAACTGAAAAAACTACTGACATATAAAAGAAAATTCTTTTGGGGCAGTATAAAAATTCTGCTTCAAAAGCATTAGATCAACTTATTGAATAATCTAAACTAAAAACTCAAAATATAGTTTACTTTTTTTCTTCAAATCCCATTGAAGAGTAGAGCTTACATACAGGGCTGCGCAATCAACAGATGTATGAAGTTTAACAAGAGCAAGTGCTGGATTAACAAGATCTGCAGCTGGAACAGGGCAAACCTGATTATGTATGTAGACTGGAGAATGAGAGGCTGGAAAGTAGTGCTACAGAAAGGAACATGGGAGTCCTGGTCGATGGCATGTTGAATATCAGTCAACTTGGCAGCCAGGAGGGCCAAGCCTGTCCTCGGGGGCATCAGGGACAGCACTGCCAGCCAGGCAAGGGAGGGGATTGTCCCACTCTGCTCTGCACTGGGGCAGCCTCACCTTGAGTGCTGGGGGCAGTTTTGGGCACAACAATATAAAAAAGATACAATGCTATTAGTGTCTGAAGGAGAGCTACAAAGATGGTGAAGGTTCTGGAGGGGAAGACATATGGGGAATGGCTGAGGTCACTTGGTTTGTTCAGCCTGGAGGAGAGGAGACTTCAGGGGAGACTTCATCGCACTCTACAAACTTGTTGTGAGGGAGAGAGACAGGCACTGATCTCTTCTCTATGGTGACCAGTGACAGGACATGAGGGAATGGCCTGAAGCTGAGTCAAGGGAGGTTTATATTGGGTGTTAGAACAAGGTTCTTCACCCAGAGAGTGGTTGGGCACTGGAACAGGCTCCTCAAGGAAGTGCTCATAGCACCAGCCTGACAGAACTCATGAAACATTTCATCAGTGCTCTCAGGCACATGGTGTGACTCTTGGGGTGTCCTGTGCAGGGCCAGGAATTGGACTTTGGTGATTCTCATGGGATCCCTTCCAACCCAAAATATTCTGTGATTTTCTGATTCTCTGATACAGTATTAATGTTTTCTCCTTTTTATGAGTAGGCTAATTTAAAAATTAATTTAAATAATAATTGAGGGACTTTGCCATACATAGTATTATAATACACTTTAGATTGCACACAAGTGTACAAATAGCCTGCACTGGCATAATAATAAATAATAAATAAAATAAATTATAAATACAGCTCTCTAAAAAAGCAGAGTTCGTTTGTAGACACCAACAGAAATAAGGAATACTTTTAAGAGGTTGTTGCATTGTAACTTCCTAGTTCTTAATATTTTTTCAACAACTGAATTGAAATACTATGAGACACTATGGTGTGTGATGACGTGACATCAAATATCTTCATCATATGATGAAGGACAGGTTTTGCTGACTCATAGTGAAACCAATCACAGGCTAGATGATTATCAGGTGGTGTAAAATTGAGCCTTTCCCCTGCCCTTAGTGGAACTCCCATGCAGCATATACATGCAAAAACCTCTAAGCATTTCTGGTTATACTGCAAGAATAGCTGGTATATCCACTGGCCAATACACTGCCACATTATTTTCATATCAAACTAATTTTATTAGCAATAGTTTTTTGAGAGAATTCAGAACAAAGCTGAGGAAGTAGTAGATCTGTGCATTAAGCTCCAAATTATATAGCAATGTATGTAGTAAAGCATAAATAATTTTGCTTTTACTACAGAAAATAAGTGTTATCATAAAATTGCTGCCAAAGCTTTGTAGCTTTTACTGAGTGATTTAGAGAAACTGGGTTTTATATAAAGAAAAATTCAAAAAGGTTTGCACAGTCACAGAAACAATAAATACTTCTGTAAGTTCCATGAAGATTGGACATGAATTTATATGTAATATCAATATAAACAAAATGCAGCTGTGAGTGTTGGAAAGATCTGAACTAATCTTCTAATGCAAGTCTGAGATAATTAAGAGAGACTTGCTAACTTTTCAATTCTGTATCATGGTAGTTGGGACATCAGATTTCTTTTTGCATGACTGTTTTGTCACTGGTTTAAAATCAAGTGTTAAAAAGTCTCTGATGGTTGTAGTGCATGCTAGAAGAGTTGTGAGAGAAAATTTTCTGAATATAATAATTTGAGAATTATTTAATAACTCCAAACAAAACTACTTTTATATTAAAGGAATAACACTCTTCATTGACAAAAGACAAAATATTTAAGTAACTACAGAATCATCCACTACAGCTAGCACTATAATTTCAGGGTGATTATATGTCATTTATAGAAATAACTAACTCAAATTTCTAATATAGGGCTTATTTTTAAATGTATTGCACTAACTAGAAATCATTTAGGGTATAATGAAAAGCTGGCATTTAGGTTTGCTAAGCCTGAAAGTCCTTAAAATACCTTACTATATTTTTAGTGCAGCATTCTTCAGGGAGACTACAGCACTAGTAAAAGTACAATCTACAATTCCAGTATTCTACATGTATCTCTAGTGAACATTATATGATTTTTAAGATAAAAATTCACAGATAATTTGTTCACATAAGCCTATTCTAAATCTCACATCTGGGAAAAAATTATATTCCACAAACCTTAACACCTTCAGAGCAACCAGTCATTTGTGACTTTGGCAGCCTTCATGGGGTAGCCTTCATGTTAATCTTTCTTCATTTAAAAATAAAAGTATAAAACACTTTGTCCCAAGACAGATTTCACTCTGCACCGTATAACGTATACTGAGAAATTAAAATAAAGCCCATCTCCTGAAATAAGTGCTTCCCCTAATAGTTTTTATTAAACATTTCAACCTCAGCACCACAGAACTGAACTGGCTGTTCTCAATATGATGAAACAACTTGACAATGATAGAGGGCTGTACTGCTTTGCATTTGAAGAGATTCCTGCCTCTCTTGTTCCTACAAGCTCCTGTTTCTCTTTGTCTTCCTTGCAGAGGTTTTACAATACATCTTACTTCAATTTCTTTTATTTGCGTAAGAGCACAAATTCAGTGCTTGATTGGCACTTTTTTGCGTTTTGTATCAAATGCACATAATTTCATCTGTCTCCACAGTTTCAGTGCTAATCTTATATTTTAATGTCAGTGCTTTTGCCTGAGTAAGTATATTACTTTAGTCAAGTTTTTTCTTATTAGATCTCTCTTCTGTATTGGAATTGGTCAAGCATACTTGCGGTTGCACTGTTTTAGAACTCTTTCTGTTCCTTCTCATGGAGAACAGAGATAAGTTGCATTCTTTTACTTTCTTAATCTCTGCATTTGGTATTAGGTGTCATTTAGTTATGACCAATGGGTTTAGGAGGTGGATTCTTTGCTGACCACTAGTTGCTAGAATATGAATGGATATAAAAACCCTTTCTTGTAAATAAACTTTCCTTCTCCGCCATTTTTCGTTCGTCTGCCTGGTGTCTCTCAGCCAGCTTCTGCACCCACGGGGACCTGAAAGCCACACATACTAATGTTCTCTTTTCTGCTTCCTATCTTCCATGTAATATATTTCAAACTTCAGTCTCCTCTTGGCTTTCACAGACAATTTTGAAAAAAACACAGACAAATAAATAAATAAACTGATAATAAATATTCAAGACAATTAATTTAATAAACAAGATAATAATGGCATTTGCATAATATTAAATTTTATCATACAAGGTTTGCATAATGTCACAAGAGCTATTTATCAGACAGATGTGAAAGACTGACTTTTTGAATTAAGACTATCTGTAGTCTGAGATTCAAACACACTAAACATAATCAAATGTTGGTCTGAGGCTATAACTATTTGATATCATTACAGAGAAAAACAAAACCCAAACACCATTGCCATTGCCAACAAAAAAACACAGCTGATTAAATATATATGGATAAGTGAGCTGAATTTTCTGTTCTCAATTAGGAAATTGGTGAATTGGAGACAGGAAGTAATATGACTTGCAAATCTATTGTGGACTATGTGTTATCGAAGATAGGAAAAGCATCATCTAGTTCTACTCCTTTCTATAGAAATAGAATTGTAGCTAAATTGAATATAAACTTGGTGCTTCAATTCTTAAAAGAAAAAATCAAAACTGTCTTACTTAGGCAGAATCTCTCCAAGAAGTTAGGGTGTTTTTAAAGGGAATTCTAAAATTAATACTCAGAAGAATTAATATTCTACTTTTCTTCCCTACTCTTCCTTGAGGTTCTAATAATCTCAATTTTAAATAAAATTATTCACTCACCAAGCTTAAGAAAATACTGCAATAAATCAGATGTTCAATTGTCATTAATTCTAGTATGCCAGTGTAAGAGACACCAAATTTGGGGATACAAAGAACAAGTCAACTTGTTAGTACTGCAAAACAGGGAGTTAATAAAACTGCTGGTCTCAATTTCCTCCCTGTATGCCTGAAAATATTTACAAAAGATATTTTGTCTCACTGAAGAGTAGCAGTTACTTGTTGTTGCACAAAGGCTCAAAGTTCTCACACTGTTAAGAGCCTGGATAAAGACTAATCACAGTGGCAGAGAAGCAATTTATGATTATGTTCATTTTTTAATGAATGAGATCAGCTTAGTGAAAGGATATACTAAATGAAATGAAGCAAATGAAAAAATCAAATTCAAATATGCATATCATCACTTTAGAAAGGAAAGCCTACTTTGAGTATATAGCACAAAAATATTTTAGTTAATTTAACAAAGCATAACTTTGAAGTGCAAGTTCCTAAAAAACCAGAAGTATGGCTTGATTCTGTGAAATCAACCTGCACTTTTTTGGTCAGTGACGGCCACAGAGAGTATAAGATACATTGCATTTACATGTTAAGTATTAAAAATATATATCCATGGTCCTGGAACAGCAACCGCAACTTCCCTCAAATGTGCTATTCCTGACAAACAGAAGTGAGAGGAGGAGACTCCTACTTTGCCCATCAGTCTGTGCAGCTTGTGTGGTAGGATTTGTAATCAATTTGATTTCAGTATAAAATTGTTGGTGCCACAGTTCTAGAGGGCACTGAATTTTACATTTTCCTAACTTAGAGTTTCAACTAGGAGGGCGATTCATGCTGTCTGAGTATTTTATAAGCAACATGGGGCAAAGACAACCAATAATTCAAAGAAATAGTTTTTTGTGTGTTTAGTAAGACCCAGGTAAACAGAAGTGGGATATGTTTTAAAGATGCATCCTGAGTACTATATGTAGTACCATTAAAGTCTGGTGATGCAAGCAAACAACAAAACAATTTCAGCTATAATAAAATGTGTGCAGTTTTCAAGCTGTGCCAGTTTTTTATAGCTATTTGACTAATGAGAAAAAACTAATTCTGAATAACAACTACAACAAAAAAACCCCTAACTATTGTGACTCCTTTCAGAACTGTAGCACACAGTTTATTTCAACACAGAAGGATGTGAAGGTCTCAGGCAAGTCACCAGGATTTCAGTATGGCTTCATTATAATGACTAAGAAATAATGCAGTGAAAGTCAAACGGAAGCATAACCAGAAGGACTAATATGAGATTAATTTAATGTCCTCACAGAATGCCAACACTTGATTTCTGCTTAAGAGAGAACAGATATATAGAAAGAAGAACAATACAGTCTACATTCAGTATGCACCAGACATCAGACTTTAAGATGACGCAGAACTTTCTCTCGCTGGTTATACACAGACAGATGATGTCAAATAACTGAAATCCAAAAACCTATGTATCATTAGGTTTTGGAGCAAATTATTTCAGTAGCAGTCAAATCAGTGGTCTAGCTTCTGAGATGTCACCGCAATATAAAATGAACACTGTTGCTTTGAGGAAAGTGATAAATATTCACAAACAACTTCCCCCCTCCTTGTACACTCCACAAATTACCACGCAAATCTGACTAAGACAGTTATCTGAAAACACTGTTCTGGAAACTTCCTCCTAAATGTTTAAATGTACAGAGATTACTTTATATCTCTTGTACTATGGTTGAGTGCAGAACTCCTTGCACTACCCTCATACATTTCTGATCAGAAAACCTATATTCTCTAGTGTATTTTGTTCTTTCTGAACATGAGACTTTTACTCCAATATGATTCATAAGAATTTGTCACCTTTTCCCTTCAAATTTTATCTTTTGCTAAGAAAGAGAATGGGCACCTCTATGTAACTTAGAGAGCATCTCTGTCACAGCACTGTTTCTTTTCTAAAGGTCACAGTTATTTCATCAATTCATGCAAGAATATTTCCATACTCATAATACTTTGTTTCCCACGTCCTGAACTTCAAATGTGGCAATGGTACTGTTCCTGCAATTTGTGAGACTACAGTCTGACTCATCACCTTAGTATTACTTTGTCCTAACCCTGCATTTCTCTTCTTGTTCGTGAGGAAAACATGAATAATTATTCTGAAGTGATGTCATCCTACACCAAAGGATCAGTTGCATCCACACTTAACAAAACCTTGCTTGGGGGAAGTTAGGAAGGAAAGGAAGACGGTTAAAAGGAGACTGGAGTAGATTTAATCATTAGGTAAGAAGATTCCTCTACAGTAACAAGATCCGTAAAGAGTTAAACTGGATATGGTTACCATGGAGCTAAGACTCCCACAGAAAAAAATTACAGCATTTTGAAACATTTGTTGGAAGCACACAGGCAGACAAATAAATGACACTGTACCACTTTCAGGCTTTATTAGGTCACTTAAATTCTACCTGCAAGTGGAAGCTCAAGGGAGGGATTTTTATAGGCTTTTACTGAATAGTTCAGCTATAACCTTTCTAATTTAGAAATCCTTGACTGAGAACTGCAGATAAGTTTCTTGGGCAATAGAAGACTTCACCACATTAATGCAATTCCTTATTATCAACAATGGTTCCAAGTGAACTGAGTGCTTGGTTTAACTAAATGTAAAATAAAAACAAAACAATAACAATCAAACAGTAAAAAACAATACAAAAGGATGCTGAGTTCAATCTTTCCCCTTCTTTGTTGGAACTGCATTTCTGCTCTTGAATTTGATAATGTAAAAGGCATCCCATTCCTGAGATGATTACTGCTATAAAAATTACTTCTCAGTAGCTGGGCAAGAGACTGACTTTTGTGAATATGTTTGTATTTTGTCCCAGACCTATTTAATGCATACTCCAAGAAAAGGGGACTTTCCAGCTCTAAAGCCACAGTAATAAGGACATAGTCAAGGTTTTTAGGGAATTTTAAAAATAAATTATTCTCTTATGTGTTGAAATATAGCAGTTCTACTCCAATGCACACTGATTGCATGTTCTAGCTTGGATACAAGTTTTCATTATGGGCTTCCTGAGCACAAGGCAATAAACGTTAGGGCTATCACACTTTATTCTTCACAAACTCTCAATGATCAGGAATGCCATTCCTGCTACTTGAGGACAGTTCTTGCAGTAAACAGAAATCCAGCTGTAAGCCTGTATGACTGTAAGCCTGATTTAGAGAATTTTGGCTTACAGAAAACGACAGTGCTATTCCTAAATTTTTCCCTCGAACTCAGCACTAAGGACTCTTTTGATGCCTGATTCTGTCTCAGAGGTCACACTTCTGATAAAGTCCTGTGCTTTATATAATATAAAGCTTGGTGAGTAAATACTGTTAGAAGAACTAAGTGGTAACACGTAATCTGTTAAACCGCCTGGGGAAGAGTGGCTGGAAAGCTGCCTGTGGAAAAGGACCTGGGGGAGTTGGTCAACAGCTGTCTGAACATGATCCAACAGTGTGCTCAGATAGCCAAGACAGTCAATGGCATCCTGACTTGTATCAGAAATAACGTGGCCAGCAGGATCATCCCCCTGTACTTGGCACTGGTGAGGCTGCACCTTGAATACTGTGTTCAGTGTTGAGCCTCTCACTACAAGAAAAACATTGAGGTGCTGGAGCATGTCCAGAGAAGGGCAAAAAGGTGGTGAAAGGACTAGAGGAGTGGCTGAGGGAGCTGGGATAGTTTAGCCTAGAGGAAAGAAGCCTCAGGGGAGACCTTTTTACCCTCTGCAGCTTCTCAAAAGGAGGTTGGGGTGGGAATCAGTCTCTCCTCCCAAGTAGCAAGCAACAGGGCAAGAGGAAAGGGCCTCAAAATGCAGTAATGCAGGGTTAGATTGGATATTAGGAAAAGCTTCTTCACTGAAGGTTTGTCAAGCATTGAAATAGGCTGCCCATGGAAGTGGTTGTGACACCATCCCCGGATGTATTTAAAAGATTCATAGATGGAACATGGTTTAGTGGTGAACACAGCTGTTATAGCTTAACATCTGGATTCAATCTCCAGGGTCTTGTTCCAGTGGTCGCAATCTCCCCCTGCTGGAATTACCTTTTAGGGAGTTGGAGCTCATCTCAGCACAATTGCTGAGTTGGGTTTATTGGTTTCTTCCTTATCTTGGGAGTTCTGCCAGATGGTCTCTAAATTCTGCATTCTTTGTGTCCACTATCTGTGATTATCCTACTGCCCAAGGCTTGTTAAACTCCCCCCATGTCTGAGATCACTGAACCATGTCCAGCTCTAACCCTTAACAAGGCAATTCTACCAACAAGTAATTTGTTTTTCTAACACATGGACTTCACTTAGAGCTTGCTTGTTAGCTGCTATTTCTGGGAATAAATCTCCCTTCTTGTTGCTTAGGCTTGAAAGCATACAAAGATCATCAAAGAACATCTTTTCTTAAGGGAATATTCCACACTTTGCAGCACTTCTTCAGCTGCCATCCCTTCAATCAAGCAAATTCCATTTACTTTAAGTTTATAGTACTAATTGCAAATGCGCATCTACAAAATATTCAGTTTAGGGGTTAGTTTTTTATTTTGGTTGGGGAATCATCTATCGTCTCCCACAGATGGCAATTCCCTGCAGAAGTAACCCTCTAGCACTTTTCTGATTTGTTTGAGTTTTTTGTTTGCTCTTGTTGTTTCACCCGTTTCATTTAACTTATTTAACACCTTCATTTTGCAATGTAACATTTAAAATGTGTTATGACTCCTATTCATATAGACCATACTTTCCTTGTGCACTCATTTGCAGCCTGTCCATGCACACATCAAGGTAAGATCTTTGTATCAGAGAATGCAGTTTTCTTGTGTTTGTACACAAGTAGATCCTAGACTGTATCTGAGTGCAACACAATCAAAATGAAATTTTTTTTAAAAAGCAAAACAAAAGTTTTCTTGCCCAGATAGTCTATATATTTGTATTACATCACAGGTACTATTTTGCTTACTTAGATTAACACCACAGTTTGAATAACAGCTGCAAACATTGACTCTTTCAAAGCACATTAATTGGGCCAAAACATGGGGTTTAGTCAGGGTTCCCTTGAGATGATTTAAGATAATTCTCTCAAGTTTGGGCATTACTAGATCACTGGACTGAAATTACTACTTCTCATTGCAACATAAGGAGTGGCTCTTCTCCTTGTTTAATGCTGAATCACAGTTTCACAACCAAATCTTAATAAAATCAACATATAAATTAAATATCTTTTTTTTTTTTTTAAATTGAACCACAGATAAAGTAGATCTCCCTTTCTGCATCTAGAGGTGCTCACATTTAGAACGTTTACCTTCCAACTGCTATTTAGCAACACTACACTCTCACCATATAAAACTACCACGGACTGACTCTTACACATAGCTGTAACAGTTTATCAAGTTCTGCATATGAACATGACACTAACTTGCAAATAGCTGAAGACAAGACCTGCAGCCCGTGATTCAAGCACAGTTAACAGTCACAAGAGCCATGCAAACTAGACATGTGCTAGACACAAAGTAACCAGAGTGAATATGAATACAGAATATTGTAACAAAATAAATACTTGCGAAGAAGCTGGTGTTGTCATTGCTCCAACCTCTATTTTCGGACAGAAGCACACTGCCCAACATTGTCTAAGACAGCATTTCTGTAAACACTGTAAGTCTTCACCTTGCATATGCCTCTTCTCCCCCACAAATGCTTACATGATCAATGTGCAATTAGCATATAATCAAACCACCACACTTAAAAAACCAAAACAATGGTCATGTGTACCAAGAATCCTGACTAAATCTCTGCTTGAACAAAAGGAAGTATAAGTTATTTTTGAAATGTCACCTCAATCAAAGAAAACTGCACCTGGATGATGGCATGCTCAGATGGGATCTAACTCAGCACTGCTGAAAGCTCACTGCTTTTGCCTTGATTATACAGTATTACAGAATCACAGAATCATTAAGGTTGGAAGAGACCTTTGAGATCATCAAGTCCAACCTACGACCAAACACCATCTTGTCAATCAGACCATGGCACAAAGTGCCATGTCCAGTCTTTCCTTAAACACCTCCAGGGTTGGTGACTCCACCACCTCCCCGGGCAGCACATTCCAATGCCCAATCACCCTTTCTGTGAAGAACTTCTTCCTAATGTCCTATTCCTAGTTTCCAGAAAATAATAACTGTGTCTTTGCCTCAGTCCTCTGCAGCTGCACTTGAAAGGAACAGCTTTGTAACTTCTATTGTAACAACTGCAAGCACCTGCTTACTGTGAAAGCCCCTGGCCTAAGAAAGGATAGAAAGAGAAAACAGAGTACACACAAGCTGGTATCTGGTTCTGGTGTTCTGATATAGCTGCATTACCCAGCTAGCTGATAGGGTGTTTTCCTACAGCAATTATGCTGGCAATTTAAGGGATGCAAAGAGAGACTGGATAGTGTTAACTGATTTGCCTGGAAGTAGCCTGAGGTTAGGATAATCTTCCATCAAGTCCCATGTTATCACTGGCTCTCTGTCTAGTTTATTTTAGAAAAGAGACACAGATGTGAAAAGATAAAAGTAGTAAATTAATCAGGATATAGTTATATTGCATGCACCCATGATAGAACTATGTAATTACGTGATTAATTTTCTAAATAGTACTAGAAATATTCTATGGATGTCATGGACTACCTGTAACAGAATATGACCTCTTTCATCTTTTTTTCATTGCAGATTTCTCCTCCCTCTCCATTTTTTATTTTGTGGTGAACACATTTCAGCCTTTAGAATGTTGTGATTTATGATTCTAAATGGTCTTCACATTGGCAAGGATAAGAAAGGTCATATTACCACTCTAATTGGCAAGTTACGCTTTATAAACAGGCCCTTATTTCGTCAATGATGTTATTTAAACCTAAGGTCAACCTCGAGAGAAGCTGGCTTGGGAAGATCCCTGGCAGAAAAAAATGGGTCTTTCTAACAAAAAAAAACTTCTATCTTGAAATTCAATTTACATGCTCAGAATGAATCTAGAATCTTCCACCATGCTTCCTGAATTTCAAATAAATCACAGAAAGACTGTACTTCCTTATTCAGTTTCTCTCAAAGTTAGTGTTTTTCAATAGCGACGTACCAGCAGATACAACATCTTAGCTGATTGCTTGTGACAAGCAAATAGCAACTATGACAAGAAATGGCACTCATATCCTGGTTAGCAGTAAAAGGTAATTAACAACAGCTTCTGTAACTTATCTGCAGTTAGGTTAGCTAGGCCAATCACAATGAGTCATCAAACTGTAGCTTTTCAAATTAAAAAATGAACAAAAGCCTTAGTAAGAAAAACATGTTCCCTTGGGATAAAATTCTCTTCCTTAATCAAGAATTTTTTTTAACATTATCAATATATTTTCATATATTTATATAAAATACTTTAAGTGCAGGTGATATCCTTCTTTTTTCTCTTTGAGGGGACTTGTTACTGTTGAACAACTTCACAATTAGTGTCCTCTCTACTGGAAGAACAATCTGGCTGTTTAAACAATGTTTGCAATGTATGACATATATTGTAGCACATTCTTTTGGACCTTGCCATTTATTTAAGGCTATCTGCTTTAGTAGCTCAACTTCTCTTAACTTTCACAATAATACAAGCATGCTACGCAGCACAGTTCATTTTATGCATAAAGGAGATCAGACACAAAATGTGTAAATGAAAGAATTCTGAAACTCAGGCTGATTTGTGCGAGTAAAGCACAGTGATTCTTCCTCAGGCCAGCTTTGATACAATAAACTTTTACTACTTCACACATTAAAGTAAAGCAACAATGGGAGACTGCTCACATCACTGGTGAAGGATATAATCCCATGTACTATCCAATAAAACTGTTATATTCACTTCTGTGAAACTTCGTCCAGTAAACTTGTCTTTGCAGTGCAACTTAAAATCATGGCTTAAAAACCATTAGGCTTGAAAAAGAGTGTCATAATAGTTGCTGAGTTTTCCTTCTCTTGTAAAACAAAACTTTTTATTAACATGCTACTATTATTGAAGAGTTGGTTTTTTTGTAAATAATATCATAGTTGTTTTTACTATGTGTGTACAAAGAAACTTCAAAGATAATAATGGAATCCAAATATTCTACACTTATATTCCCTGGCACAATATGAGATGCAATGTCACTTAATTGTACAGATGGCAATATTTTGGACCAAAGATCAGAAATTTTACCTCATTCCATTTCATGGAAGAACTTTATAAAAACTTAGGGATATCTTAAGCAAAACTTCAATGAACACAGTAAAAAAATCTTGAGCAAAACCCAATACCTAAAGCAAATAAGGACAATCAGCATTCACATTTCCATATACAGCAAGGATGAGGCAGTGAAGTCAATGAACATCAGACGGAGTCTTGGGAAATGGAAGTCATTTGGCCTTGAGCATTCTAGTGAATCATCTGTGACATTAGTACTAGAATGTATTCTAAGCTTGATGATCCTTGTACCCCCATTTGTACATGGTACTGCTGATGTAGTTGGAAAGCATGTTAAACTTCCAGCACTGTAAATTAATTCTGTATCATCTGTTAAAAAGATGTTTCAATTTTCAAGTTGAAATTCTATTTTTTGTACAAGTAATTTTAAAATATTTTATTTAAGTTGCAGTCCTTCTGTATTACTTTCTTACTGAAGAGATTTCAAATTGTTGTAATTGTGTCAAGGGAAGTTGGTTTTCTGGTACAAGGTATTAGACAACATGGTTGGGTGCTGAAGCAGCTGAAATACTCAAGATTGACAGAGATGTTTGCTGCAGACTAAAAACAGCTCAGGCGTGTGCTGACTACTCAGCTCACTGAGGAACTAGCACTTGCTTATTTGGATAAAAGCCCAGTAGAAGGAACAAACCTGATGTTACTACTGAATCTTTCACCTTATGTTGCTGATGTCTCTGCCATTACTTCTGCTGACAGTAGCCGTCATTCCTCCCCATAGATGTGATGTGCCAGAAGAGGGAACTGGAAAAGTGTGGTTACAGACTGGTCATCAGCTCCTATTTGCAGCTGCACCAGGTCTGTGGAGACTGAGAGGTGACTGACAGCTGGTGTGCAATGACTGACAATCAACAGCTATGTGTCCATCATATCAAGACACTACCAAATCTAGTAGATCTAGGACAGGGAAAAAACAAAATCAATTTCCCTGCAGGCTTTTATAACTCCAATGCATATTCCAGACTTGAACTACACTTCATAACATTACTGTAATTTTCAGAAAACATGTTCCCAAAAGTTACCGAAGCACATTAAGTATTTAGGTGGAAAATATCTGCTGAAATTAGAACATACATTCTTCTAAAGTAGTAGCTGGTACACAATTTTAGATCTTCCAGCACTATATCCTACTAAGTTATAGACAGAAGGAATGCTCTGGTGATGTTTTCATGACGTTAAAGACAGAATTTAAATTCAAAACTTCTACATTGAAAAAACAGACCAAAATACTCATTGAGGCCTACATTAATAGTTCATGTTCTCTTTCTGAATATTTTAAAGTGTATTTATGTTACTAATTTCTTTTTAAATTGAGATGATAATTTTACTGTCTATAGAGGTCTGTGCTTATTATATAGATGTACTCTTATTATATGCCCTTTGGGAAAATGTGCATTTTGCATATGAAGTCAAGAAACACATGACTTTTAGCTAGTGTTCTGTTATTGAATTCAGTACCTTCAAAATAACTGCATGCCAATTTTATTTTTCATCTCCTTCATGCCTGCAACCCTGTTTAATTTTTGGAATGTGTAGCTAATGCACCTAGCAGCATTTGGCTGTGTGGTCACAGCACTGCCATGGGAACTGAGAAGAGCCAATATTCACTGCTGGATTTCAATATGAATCATACTCAGTTAGTATGGCATGGCACTAGAGATCAGAAAACCCACTTGCTGCATTCTATAAAAATGCATAACATCACTGACAAACTCATTGTTTATTACTGAAGATACTAATTCCCATTTAGACACCAAAAAGCAGAGCATGAGCAGAAGACAAATCCCTAAAAGAACCACCAGTGTGGCTAGGAGGAAATAGGGAAATATATGCCTGGGTATTAATTTAGGATTGTTGCATGGTCACAAATCTTATAAAAAGGCTTTTCACTCACTAATATTCCAAGGCAAGGTTGAAGCGTTTTGCTAGACTGTGACAAATTTGATGTTATTTCAGCAGAACTGCATCAAAAACAAATACCCCCAGAAATATAACTGGGGAGAAAAAAAAAAAAAAAAGGGAAAATAAACTAACAAGGAGTTAGTTAGATCTATCCTAGCTATTCTAGAAGTTAAATCTATCATGAATATGATCAATCTCACAAGTATTTTCTAACAATATACTGGATATGTAATACTGTAGTATATGCACTGATTTCTTTTTGAAATAGCATTTTTTAAATTCATGCCGTAGAAAGAAACAGTAGAAAAGCATGATGCTGAGTTCATGTGGTATAATTTTGCCTTGATTTTAACTGATGTAGACTGGTCTAATATGGAGCAGCTTGTTAAAGTGCAACTCGTTACATATAATTTATATAATACATATATTCCATGCATATATGATATGATATGATATATGATATGATATGACATGATATGATATGATACCATGATCTATACCTACATATACTATTATTATATATTGTTTTACAATGCATCTCTGAACTATATTGATCCACATCCTTGCAGACAGAAATAGGATTACAGTCTATTCCATAGATCCATGCTAAATAAAATGTAAGAAACGTCTCAAGAAAACAAAACAGACAATGTACCATCTCAAGGGCAATGGAAGGGTGTTCCTGCCTCAACTACCTTCAATCTGACAGAAAGAAATCAGCCTTCACCTCAGATTAATCACAATGCAAGCCTTCATTGTTCACGGTTTTCTCTGCAAAAACTCTAATTGCTTTTTTTCTTTCTGCAAGAAAGTCTTCCAATATACCATCACCCAGAAAATGCATTTTTCCCAGAGTATTTATTACAGTTGGGTTTTTTAATTTACTCATGACACCAGTAAATCTACTTTGTAATCAGAATGCCAAAAATTATGAATTTACAACATGCTGGATATAATTTCACTGCCTTCTCATAGTCCCTTTTTGCCTTCTCTGCTATCTTTCCTCTTATTTTAATTGCAAGCTATTGACAGCATAAACATTCCACTCATTCTGTGTTTGTACCACAAGCTGGGAACAGATCTCAAGATCCTAATGCACAGAATGGGGAAGACTGATGTATAACAAGGCCAATAATATGATGTACTAAGAAATCCTAATGCAGTTTTGGCTATATCACTTAGCCCTGTTTCCTCAACAGCAGCTATAAAATTTCAACCATTAAATAAAGTTCAAACAACTTTCATTAAACATACCAACTTAATAAAGTGTTTCCCTTTTTCATCTAAACATGGTGCAAAGAACTATTTCATGACAGGAGCCTAAAATACACATTTAAATTTATTTCACTCCAAAAGAGAAATTATTACTAATTAATTGAAAGGCTGATATAGATATCAAACAACTACTCCAATATGTTTGGAGGTTAAAAAAAGGTACACACTACAGTCTGAAGTCATGACTGTTGTCTTTATGGTATGGTAGAGCATTTGCTTAAAATTCTGCCTTGAAAAGAGGTTGCAATCAATTGCACAAGATTTACTCTATATTTCATAAAAAACAAGCATCCACAGCATATCACAGCATATGATCCACTGGAAACTTTGTCATATTCTAAATCTGTCCTATAATATGATCCTACCTTCAGCAGGGAGATAGTCCTAAGCAAAGAATGAGCATGAGCAGTTTTGCCTATAGTGACAAACTGGGCAAAAATATTCATAAAGTTGAGAACACATGCAGGTAGTAAAAGTGGAAGTTGAATGAATGAAACCGAACTGATCAACATTATTTACAAAGAAGGATACTACAAGTCCTTAGAAACATAACTCAGGATAAATTTACAATGTTAAGTATGAGTTCCATGGTAGAAAATGAAAGAAAATAAGACAAGAGTGATTGCGAGTAGTTGTACTGGTAATAGCCTGAAGTTTAAGAGGCAAAACCAAATCTACTTGAAAGACCCTTTTAAAGGGAGAGGAAGACACATGGTGTAGTTTTTTCTTTGTTTTTTGTACAATTTTTGTTGTACTACTTAAAAGACTTAGAAGTACGGACTGCTATACAACTCTTCAACTGCAGCAATAGGATCAGAAGGGGGACATTTGATGCACAGAGATAAACAGATAAACAGACACAGAAATATTTAACTAAAAAAAATCTGAACTTCTAATACACACCAGCTCTCAGAAACAATTCAAGTTTTATATAATATTATTCTTTCTTTATTTTTACCCTTTTTTAAAAAGGAATTGAATGACTAATGAACTACTGCATCATGAATTGCAATACATTTCAGTGACAATAGACAAAATGTTCTGATTAATTTGAAATTATTGCATATTGCAATGGAATACACACAGCTGTTCAAGAAGCACACAGAATCTGTGCCAGCTCTCTTTAAAAGAACTTCAGGAAGATTCCACCAATTAGATCTTAAGGCATTTCTTATACATTCTATATTTTTCTATAAATTCATGCACAAATCACTGAGATAAATTTCCATATTTTCCCAGATTTTAATTAACCACTGCTAAAGATTTCTCCCTAGAAATATCTTTCATTATTGTCTGATATTTGGACATTTTTCCAATATGTTTGTTTGTGAGTATTGGTCTGGCAAGTATTGTATAGGAGGTATCTGTACTTCACTGAATCAAGCCACAGAGATCTGTGCTGCAGAGTATCAGCATGCGGTTAGTAGCATAACTATTAGATATAGAGTTGGACTATTAAGGAAAACCTACTTTCAAATATCCACTTCTTATGCTCTTTGTTATGTCACTAGAGATACACCACTAGGAAAACAGATTTGATAAAACATCATGTGTTAGAAGCACCTAAAGAAGAACTGGTTTTATGCCACACTAATCCCTGATAAACTGAAATTATTTAGTACAACTCTTAAAATAGTTTTTAAAAAGCATAACATAATCATGTTTTATATTTATATTTGGCAACAGTGTAAGTGATTGTAAAAAACCAAGAAAATCCAATTCACACTGTACCTGACGGTTCACATTGTAAAACTGAGACTACTTCCCATCTCATTTGTAACATCTGAACAGTAGAAGTGCTCATTTTCAAGAAATACAGATAGGAATATGTATCCACATATGTGTATGAGCCACTTAATTGTTGTGATTCTGAGCAGCAATTCAATACACAAATGATCCAAATAAATATCTGAAAAAAAAATCTGTAAACTCGTATAAATTCACATACATGGACTAGTCCTTGAAAAAAAATCCAAATATTCTGTTCTGGGTCTTTGTAACAATAGTATTTTGCTATTTAAGTATAACACATAACTACATTCAGTCTACGGAAGAAAACAGTTTCCCATTTCCACGTGTAAATTTTTAGATAGTGATTGAAGAGGTTTATCAGAACACTTAAAGCTAGGTCTTTGAGACAAGCTGTTAAAAGAGCAAAAGTTAAAGAAGAATCAGTTGCTAAGGCCTTTATCACTCACAGAAATGAAGGGCTTGCAACCAGCTGGGGAAAGAACCACACATACACATGCATGAAAGCATATGTACACTTATACCCACACACACCACTGTCTAGATCTACAGAAAACAAGCCAAAACTTTCTTGACTAATGAGCCATCTCAAAAAAAAAAAACAAACAAACAAACCAAAAAAAAAACCCACTTCTATTAAAATAAAGGGGAACACTTTCCATTAATACAATGAATTTCAGGAAAAATAGCAAACCAATAGACCAATTAACTAATGTTACCACCATAATGCTTCATTACATTTAAACTGCTTTGGTCAGTGGTGGGACTTCCCCCTCACCCTCAACCATGTTCTTGGTTATAGTTAGCAAATGACTATTTAAGTATTTCTAATGGAAGAAGGCAAAAGCGCTCTGCCCCGAGAGAGATCACATCGTATTTGATTAATTCGTAGCAGTGGGAACTTGTGAACAATTTCCAGAGAGGAGAGAATTTTGTCAATTTATCATAGTAGTAAAGTCCCAGTAGCTAGGAAAGGCTCAAATGAGAATGCTTTACACTTGCTCATTCACATTAAGGGCAACAGGGTTCCCTCTATATCCCTCAGTGTGTTATCTAAAACCAGCACAGGTTACCATGTGTATTCTCACCTAATGCTGTATAATGTCAGCTACATTGATTTTTCAAGTATTCACACCTTAAGTGGTAATAAGTAAACAATAGGGGAAAATCGTCTAAACAAACAGGAAACTAAGACACAGCAGTATTGCATGTTACACACATGCAACAGGTGTTTTGCTTCTCCCTTCCATACATAATACACAGAATATCCAGAGCCAAATCCAGAAGGAAGCCACAAACTAGTAAAATAGATAAACAATTCCAAGCATTATTACAAGAAAGAAAACAACAGAGATTTCATAACAAAGAGACAACAACAGTGCAGTAGTGTAAGAAAAAATCTGCATGCTTAGATATATTTATTTATGTTCATACTGAACTTACAAGTCAGGGAAAAATTCAGAAAGGAAATTACACTGTATAAATAACACCTTCTCTGAAATGCTGTCATTGCATATAAAGGCTTCACACAAGCAGCGGGACATACTTGAAATGAGTACTGAAGACATACTACTAGTAAACAATTATAATGCTCTTATCCTCTCTGGAATTTGTTCTTTAGGTCTTTGTCATTCCCATTGCTGCCAAACTAATCATATATAAGGAATGTTTTGGAACAGAAAGTGACAGTAAAAAGCTTTCCATCAAATCTTTTAAATGTGCCCACAAGTTGCTGCTCCACAGAAACAAATACAGATGTCATCATCATGCATTATCAAGCTTCTTGACCTTTTATATGAGGAGAGAATCTAAAAGTGAGGCACAAAACTAAACAATTACTTAGATCTGGAAGACAAAAAAGTCATAACCAACAAAAAATTGAGGACAAAAACTCATTTCTCTTTAAGGTAGCAATAATTATAGTAGACTTTTAAGAGTTGTGAGCTTTTTTAAGTAGACTTCTAAAAGTTGATTCTCTTGCTCTTTCAAAAAATACTGTATATCTTTGAATCAAAAGATGTCTGATTTTATTTTATACCTAACCATGAAAGAGGTATCCCCAAGACCCTAAAATACCCTAGAGTACTTCTCTCCAAAGACTCAAAACCAAAAATATGGATATCAACATTTTCAAAGTAAGATTCAGCTGAAAAAGCCTGGGAAACATTCAGTAGCAATCAAAATTCCCAGGAAATATTTTGATTTGGAGAAGACCCTAACTGATTAACAATTTCACTGGAAGAGTTCTAAAGGACTACTCTACTTTTTGTTTGTAAGCACAAGCAGTGTTTAGGCAGCAATGAAATCTGTAAGAAATCAGTATTGAAGGTGCATCTGACTGTAGCATTCAGTATCTAAAACATGTTTCCTTTCTCAGGAACAACATTAAGAAACAACAATTCATCCCTTCCCCATGAAGGTGAAGGAATTTTTCATAATAGAGAGAAGACAGCAGTAACTGATATGATTGTTTAGAGCAAGAAGTAACTAGAACTTCCAAGACAGAAATCTAGTCCATTCTTTCCTCTGTAAAAAATTTCCTAGCACTATGTGGAGGGAACACTTCTGCATAGTCTCCCTTTTGCTATTTCCATTTTTGGCCCATACCTCTATTTAGCACTTTATTTTAACCATAGAGTTACTCCAGCATGAGAATGTATCACAGCAGCAGAAATTGCCATCTCATGTAGCACATACAGGCTACCTATGAAAGGGCAAAGCTTCATCACTGAGGATGACTGTTCAGTCAAGGCAACATCCCAGAAAGTGAAAGGATGAAGGATACTCATTTAAGGAGACTCCAGTCTCAGATTAAAGCACCTTCCCTTAAAGGCTGAGTAATCTGCCAAACTATGTACCTCTTAAAAGTGTAGTGGAGTGGAGGAATCTTGGAAAAGATTTTTCATTGTCATTATCCATCCCTCCCCCCATGAAATTCTCTGAGTCTTAAAAGTGCAAATGACACTTCATCACACCTAAACAATTTACAGCAGCAGGCATCACTTCACTCCAACCTTCATTTCCCATAAATAAATTACCCCAGCCTCTCACAAACAGACCTTGTCATTTCTTGCTTTGGGAACTTCGCATTTTTTATATCAGTGAGTTATCTTTTTAAAGTTGAATCAACTCTAGAGGAGCCTGTTTCTGGAACATTGCTTGTGATAAATGCAAAGTAAAGATAGCATGGAAAGAAGAGGGAATACACACATTTAATAGCAGTTTTTCCATGCTAGTTACACAACAACACACTCTTAGTCATGCAGGGTAAAAACAAGGAGACACAAGATAAGAAATGAAAAGGATGTTTTCCTCTTCCCAAAAATTAATGCATGTACACTACTTGCTTAAAAGTCCAAATTAGTTGTCATACTAGATTTGTGTAAAGCTTTAGGAAAGAATGGTGTGAGAGCTCTTTATAGAAAATTATACCAAGTGAAGGATATTTCACTAATTAACACCCTTTCCCAAAGAAATTATTATCTCCTTTAAAGATAAGCTTCTTTTAAGTAGAGAAAAGACCCCAAATATTTGCAGAGTCCTGACTTCAACATCTGTTGGTATTCCCTACACACAAGTGTGCTTCTGTGTGCATGTTTATCAGAAGAGGTCATCAGGGGCTTGCTTGGTTTATTCATCATTTTAAGGCACTCTTATTTGCAAAGCTTCTGTTAATGTCAGTGAAATCTAACCCAGACAGAAGTTTCAGAGGTCACATATTTGGCATGCTACATTTAGAAACCCAAGCACAAAGTTGACGAGGACGCTTCAAACACAGGGGATTACAGCGGAAATAGGTCTCCTTATACCAAACTGGCTATTGAGCAGATTCAAGGAAGAACACACTGAGACTGCATGATGCTATTAAAGCTCTTATTCTAGCTTTATTTTTTCCACTGACTAAATCAATTCTGCCATTTGGCAAAGCCCAGCACAGAAATAACACTTTATTTTTAATACAGCAGAAAAGAAACAGACACGAGACACAAAATCATGTACTACATGACCTACAAAAAGCAGATACTTACAGTTCGTAGGAACTGTATTTCATCTTCCCCTCCTTCACCCCCTTCAGCCATGGCTCTTGAGGAGTCAGCTCTGCTGAGGCTGATCGCCTCCACCGTCAGCTCACTGCGCTCTGTACCGCTCCTCTCCTATCAGTATTAGCATATAGCTAATCCACAGCCATATAGGGAGCTCAGCTAACTCCACTGCACTGCAGACTGTCAGTCAACCCCCTCACTGCCAGAGCCAACTGCGCTGCTTTTCCAGCTCATAGCAAGCAATTCTCTCCCTTTTCTCTCTACCCTGGAGGCAAAACCCCCTACTGTTAAGGTATTGCAGGAAGCATTATATGCATCACTAGGTGTTGATTTTTTTCCCTCCAGATACTGTCTGGGCAGAACAGCAATAATGGTGAAGTGTTAATAAAAGCAGAGCTTGTGCTTCCATTTTCACAGATCAGGATAGCCAATTTTGCACTGAAATGTATCAAATTCAGCAACTCTGAACCTACTGATTATGCAGCAGAAGGATGTAAATCTGATGATCACAGGACAAGCTGATTTTGACAGCAGGTATTTTCAGATTGCTTACAATAATTTCCATTTCTTGCTTCTCAGCATAAGCAGCTGCAAATGTGATTTCCAAGATGACTTCATGATCTGAACCAACTATGTGTAGTTATTTGTGCTATCCCTTTACATGGTATTTATACATATATGCTAAAGACTTCAAGGGCTTTATCTGTACCTTTTCAGGTGCGCCTGAATATTTATAGAAGATGGTACATATTTACTTCAGAATCCATAAAACATAGCTATGTTAAAATAAAACTTAACTTTAAATTCCTGTCCAATAACAGAGAAATTTGTAATTAATGAAAATTACTTCATTTTCAATTCAAAATTGCTTCAATTCAATTTACTACTTCAATATGAGCAAATAATCAAGGGAAAAAATAGATCAACACTAGAACAAATTTAATTAAGTGAAGGAAGGAAAACAAAAAGGACACAAGCAAACAGAAGAAAGCACCAAGGAGGCTGTAGCCAGCCAATTCACTGCGTGATCTTGAATCCTGTGGTAAGATTGCAACCACAGCTTACCCCTACATTCAACCTCTGACAAAAATTACCCAAACTTTGTGCAGTCCCTATTTAACTTGATACACTCCCTCACAGACTACCATATGTACACAGTCTTTTTCTCACTAAGAACATATTTATGATTTACAAATGAAAAACATAGGTTTGATAAGGAAAGAATATCTTTCCTTGGGTCACAAGGACAAGTGTAGCACACTGAAAACTGAAACTACATACTCTGTGCCCACAAGCCAATAATTTATAAACAACTGTCCTCTAGACATGGAACCCAAAGCACACTGCCCTTTCACCCCCCAAATTAACAGTATTCTCATTTTGCACTGATTAAAATAAGTATAGTCACTAGCCAGACAATAAGATGCCCAAGATTTTCTCTCCTTGATGGGCAGAACTCTTTGAAAAATGTTTTATTTCACTCTCTCTTATTACCCTGAGAAACTCTGTCCAAAAAATAATGCCAGTCACATTACTCATCAACAGGCAATTTCAGGTCAAAAGAAACTCAGAAGCCTTTAGCTGACATAGTCATACAGGCTCTCCCTGCCAGTCCATGCACTCCCTTTTCCCCACCCTATGGTTTTTGTTGGTTGCTGTGAGGAAGAAAAAAGAGCTTTGTGTAAGGTAAAGGAAATGTGGCAGAAAAATATTTCTCTGAAGTGCCAGAAAAATTATATGGTTGATATTTGTGCACCCATTTTTGTGTTTGGGGTTTTTTTTGGCATGTTTTTTTAAAATCCAGCTATCATTGGATTAATGTTTTATCTCTTTCCTCTTCAATAAAAAGAACATAGTGTAACAAATCTTCCTTGTGAAATATTGTTATTCCAGAAAAAAAAAAAAAAAAATAATGAGAAGTGGGGAAAATTTGCCCAAACACAAAGCATGCCACTCAGTAGTTTTACTAAAAACAGCTGGCAGCGAGGCCTACTATGACACATGCTTAACCATACATTTATAGTCTTTTCTACTTCACATCCTAGTGGAAGGCTTCCTTGACCGGAGTAGGGGAAGACAGGCATGTTGGAACTAGATGATTTTTGAGGACCCTTCCAACCCAAACCATTTTATGATTCCATGATATTCACAACGGATTTGATACAGATATTGCACGGCAAAACCTACACGTATAAGGACAGCTTTTCTGTAACACCTTAAATGAAACAACCTTTCAAGCATACTACTTTACTTTGAAAGATTATCAGCAAGAAATGCCTAAGAACCTGAGAAAATAAGCACAAGTGCTGTATTTCCTTCACAAATAGAAATCAATGTCATTTAGTGTATCTGCTGGTCAAATTTTCTTTCAGTTATGCGATAGGATTTCCAGATAGTAAGTTCTGAACATGCAAAGCTGAGATTAAACCATCTGAATCAAATGAGAAGGGGGAAAAAATATAACTTTCAAGTGTCTTCCTCATATATTGGAGTATTCCATTAAAATACTTCCTATGAAACTGAGAAAATTTAGGGCAAAATAATATGTTTATATCAGTTAATATAGATAGCTATAGATATCTATGTCTGCAACTCCTAATAAGGCACATAGAGAGTTTATCAATTTTTTGTCCTTTAAACAGATGTCAACATGCTAGGATATTTCTTTGCACTTTTTTAAACAACAGACAAAGCATATTAAAAAATGAATATTATGAATACCTTGAGCATTATAACAGAGATTAAGTAAAATTCTGATTCCTGTCAAACGAGTAGATTGGGTTTTTGTTTTTAAGTTCCTCTATTGCTTGATACTCAACTTTACAATGTATCCCATGCATTGTTTTGGGAAACAATCTCCTCCCATAATAAGCAAAATATTTTCATTAGATTAGATTCATAGATTTCTTTCTTCTTCTAATTGTCAAGTGTAATGCAAAACCATTTCATAGCACTTCTGTTCCCTAGAGCTTTTTCTGCTATATGTTTAAGAAGAAAATTTCTCAGCTACTACAGCATAATGAGATCCAGATCTCAGGACATGTTTTCTATCTGGGACTTCTCCATTTCTCCAAGATTGAGATTTGGCTGTTTATGGAACCACACTTAACCAGAAGTCGTATTTACATAAAGTATTGCATTTCTGGTTTCTTAACACCAACTTGTCTTGAAAGTAAGTCCAAAATGACCACATATCACACACTGTATACATGTATGTGTATCTATCTGTATATTTACACACACACACACACACACACACACACACACATGCACATATATATATATATACACACACATATATATTCATTCTGCTTTACTGGACATTATTGTAAAGTGCAGAATTCCACTGTGAAAGCCACACACGTTAAATAATCTGAATTGTGACTACTGTGTGTTTTATGATATTCTATTCATCCCAATAAATCCTAAATCTGTAATTTAGCACTTTTACTGCTAAACACACTCTGAACAGAGTTCATGGTACTTTAAAGCTACTAGAAGAACTTGTCTACAAATCACATTTAAGGAAAACTTCCCTTCAGTTTTCAGTGCAAACATTCAGCCTGGTTATCCTCTAAGATAAGATCTTCCCTCTCACTATGGGATTCAGGCTACTGACTCTTCACATGAGTCCTTGACTGTAGGATAGAATTTTTATAGTGGCAGTAGCCTGGCAATAAAATAGTACCATGGATATTACAAAACAAAATAAACAATCAACCTGTTGTAAAAAATGAGTATCTGAACAATCTGTAAATAACTTTTCCCGTGTGTACTATACCTTTCTGAAGATTAACACCCCCAATCAAAGATAAACCAAATACCAAGTAGAAGATATTTACAAAACCTGACATGGTAATACACGCACACTGACATTTTAAAAAGTACAGGTGATACCAGTTACCAAAGAGTCTGTTGGGTGAGGAATCAAAATTACATTCTTCACTGATAATTGCAGGCCTTAGTGCAAAAAGTTAGGGGCTGCTTAAAAGACTGTCATATCCCTGCATTCTTTATATGCCTCATAAGTACAAAAACATGCATAAATACAGGCTTTAAAATGCCATTAAAAGAAACAAGTTGTTTTCTTTACAAAAACTTCACAAAAGTATTCAAATTCTTTATGTCGGCTCCTTGTACAGTTTACAAATGTTAGGCACTTAAACAGGTGAACATCTCATTCTCAGAAAAGTATTTCTGTGAACATGCAATGAAAAAGTTCTTTGCCTCTGGGACTTTTAATGTTGTCATTTTGTTTTCTTATATGGGTTTTTCTGGCTTTTTTTGGTTTGGGTTTTCTTTCTAATTTAGTCTAGAGGAATTGCATAAAATTTTCCTGTGGAAAATGTAGGATCTTGGTCAAGTTGAAGAAAACCTTCATCAGAAGATTACCAGTTTGAGAATTTAGAACAAGAATGGTTTTTTTACACATACTTCCAAACATCATCTACCTTATTTCTGTCCTTTTAAAAAAATTTTTGCTGGGTTTTATGCACATCCTATGTCACTACTTTGTTATATATCACAAAGTTTTATTTTGTTCTTAAAACTTGGGGAAATCTTTGATGTCATTTCTATATGAAAGAATAGAGTGTATTACATGTTTCAGAATCCATAGCATAGTATCAATTCTGTTTGTAAGGCCTAATTCAGCAGCTTTCTAAGCAAATTCAGCACTACTTAATGCAAAATGAGGAAAGGACAGCATCTCAAAAGAGATGTTCAAAATCTTCTTCACCAATGACCAAACTTTTATGTTAGATTGCCATCTGGTGGTATAAATTTAGAAAAGAGTCTGTGACTAGGTAAGCGTAACAGTTCACATTATTTTAGCCTAAGACATTGGGAATCTCATTTCCAATTTCATTGTAGATTATGCAATACATTTTTTACTACAGTCTATGGTGTTATCAACTTTGATATTTCATCTTCATTTTTCTAAAAAACAAAACAAAACAAAACAAAAAACACCAAAAAACAAAAAACCAAAGAAAAAGTATGCTCGCAAGTTTTTTCCTAAACCTAAAATGCCAGTACATAAGTAGGACTTTCTCTTGTTTCCAGAAATACATTTACTGCAATCCCAGTTGACTTAAGTCTGTCAAAACAAAGATTTTCTACATCTTTTTAAAATCTTCCCTTGAAACTGAAGCTCAAGGAGTGAACAAGAAAAAAAATTTTACTTGAACTTCACAGACAGATTTAATTCAGACTAGACCCTTAAAGCTGACATTTGGGATAGCAAATACATTAGAAATTACATGGTGTAATACACTCGAGTGTTAATTGTCACAAAGTCACAGAATCTGTAGGGTTGGAAGGGACCACAGTGCCCCAACCTCCCTGCCCAAGAAGGGTCATCCTGGAGCACATGGAACAGGATTGTGTCCACATGGTTACTGAGTATCTCCAGTGAGGGAAACTCCACAACCTCTCTGGACAATCTGTTCCAGTGCTCAGTCACCCATACATCAAAGAAGCTCTTCCTCACATTCAGGAACTTCCTGTGCATCATGTTTTTGTCCACTGCCTCTTGCCCTATTGCTTGGCACCACCAAGAAGGGCCTGGATCCATCCTCTGACACCCTCCCTTCAGATACTTAAAGACACTGATGAGGTCCCCTCTCAGTTACCTTTTCTTGAGGCTGAACAAGCCCAGCTCCCTCAGCCTTTCCTCATAAGGGAGATGCTCCAGTCCCCTCATCATCTCCATAGTCCTTCACTGGACCCACTCCAGGAGCTCCATGTCTCTCTTGTACCGAGGAGCCCAGAATCAAACACAGCACTCCAGATCACTGTCCTCAACTTTCATACCGCCAAAGAGACCTTCCCTGTTTGTTAGCATAAGGTCGAGCAGCACACTATTCCTGTGGGATCCTCCAGTACTGGTGACAGGAGGCTGTCCTCAGTGCTTTACATGAACTGTTTGTGCTTCACTGTGCTGCTTCCCCAGCTGATATGAGAATAGCTAAAGCCCCCCACAAGAATCAGTGCCTGTGACTTTGAGACTGCTTCTAGCTGCCTGTAGAAGGCCTCCTCCACCTCCTCATTCTGAGTGAGGCTTAACTGCTTTTGGTTAAGCAGAGTATGATTTTAACTAATTAATTAGAAATGCTGGCTTTGTGTTTTGTGACAGTTGCATGATATAGGGAGATTATCTCTAGGAAACCAAAATCATTCCTGGTCTCAAAATCACACCAATACCAAATTTTATGTTTCTGCTTCAACCTTTTATACATGATATGGACAAACCTGTATTTTTAAGCTTGCTTTATTCTTGAAATATCTGTCATATATTCCCAAATCTTATCTATCTGCCACAGATGAAGCATGACCATTTCAGTATTATTTTCTATAAGCATATGCATATAGATTGTTTTGATGACCAATTAGGAATTTTTAATGAGGGATTTTCAAGGTTTTGAACAAAGTTCGGTGAAACTATATTACAATTCTACAGAAGTGTCTATGGCAACACATCATGAAGAACCTGGAGTTTGTGCAAAGAAAATTTCAGTGCATCTGCCAACAGAGAACTGCATTAATTCACTTTGAATTTGATAAAAGCATGACCAGCCATTTAGAAAGAACAGAGACAGAAAAAATTCTGAACTAGCAATGCTGAATAGCTGACTGTCCTAATACGATACAGAATACTGACATAAGCCAAACGATAAATTCTCAAATTATAATATGATAGAATTAAGACTTACCATGTAGTTAGTGTTTCTCTTGCATCTACCATGTAATTCAAGAATTACCACCACAGAATGCCATGACCATATCAGCTAATTACAGAGCTGCAACTATAAAGACAATCTTTATTTCTGTACAAATCTCAAGGCTTTCTAAATGCTAACTTCCTTCAAGACCATTGTAATTGCTGTCAATAAAATTACCATAGCTTTTCTAATCCAAACAGCTAAATTATTAACAGATTGCATATATACAGTGTTTTGTATTCAGCTATGTTGTTCAGTTGTGATTGGTAAAATAAGTCTCCCATCACTGTTTTTGGATTGCCTCTGAGAAACTTGCTCAAGCACTTTTCATTAGATTTACTTAGGTTTCTGATTTACCTTTCTTTTCTCAGAGGTTTTATACATAAATACTTAATTAATTTATATTAAATTGTTATATAAAATTAATCCACATTATTAAACTCCATGAATTATTTCAATATTCACTCCTAAAGAGAATTAAAAGCATGTCAATACACACTCTGACTTAGAGAAAATTACTTACGGTAATTTATTGAAAATATTTAATTTCTTCAATAATTTCATACTTTCTACTGACATGACTCTACATAAAGCCAGTTCAGCTTGAGATCTTATAGCAGCATAGAAAAAAATGGAGCCTAAGAAACGTGTAGTTTCTATTGCAAATAACTTTTCGTGTATCACAAATTAGTCCCAGTCAAATACAGTTCCAGAAAAAGTGCTCAGAAGAAAAGACAGTTGTGACTAGGACAGAATTGAGAGAAACTTGCAGCGTAAGTTGATAGCATCCTACTTCCCAACATCAACACTTACACCAGAGAAGACCCAGGCCAGAGCAGGTGGATGCCTGAGAGGAGGCTGTGAGCCCCTGGGAGGTGTGTGCTGGGGCAGGCTCCTGGCAGGGACCTGCAGACCTACGGAGAGAGGAGTCCACACTGGAGCAGGTTTCCTAGTAGGACTTGTGACCCTTTGAAGGGCCCACCCTGGAGCAGGCTGTGCCTGAAGGACTGTACCCCATGGAAGAGCGACACATTGCAGCAGTTTGCACAGAACTCTGGGATGGACTCATTTTGGAGGAGTTTGTGGAGAACTGTCACCCATGAGAAGGACCCCAGAGTGGGGCAGGGGAAGGACTCCTCTCTGTGAGCAGAGGGAGGAACAACATGTGATGAACTGACCATAACCCCCATTCCCTGTCTCCCTGTGCCGCTGGGGGAGGAGGTAAAGATGGGAAGGAGGGAGGGCTGAGGGGAAGGTGGTTTTAAGGTCTGTTTTTACTTCTCATTATCCTGCTCTGACTTTGTTAGTAATAAATTCAATTAATATCTCTAATTGTAGCCTACTTTGCCTGTTACAATATTTGACGAGTGGTCCCTCTCTGTCCATAGACTTACTCTAGCTTATTACACATGCAGTAATTACACTGTATGTCACATAAACAGGTATAATTTCTAGGGATACCAAGTATACAATCATATCTATTCAAACCATAATGACCTTTATCTTATCAGTTCTAGTTAGTCCTAACTTAAATTGGACAACCATATTAATTCAACATTTTTATAAACATTTACATTTGAATTTCAAATAAATAAGAAAGTTACATAAGGACTGCTAATTCAAGGTAAAGTGGCATTTTAGCCTTTTTTCTGGCATTTCCCATTTGTGAATCTTTCAGATAAAAGAAGTAATAGAACAGAGCTAATCTGCTGTAATAGTCTTACAAAGTCTTCAATTTTCTGTAAACTACAAATATGGGATTTCAAAATCCTGTTGTATTCGAACAGTTGAATGCGACAACTAAAAATTAGTTGTACAAAACAGCCTTTTTTTAAAATTAATTTGGCATAACCAATAAGAAAAGATGTAAAAAAGTAAAAATTGAACAGAATTTGTATTTCATTCAATAAAGATTCCAACTTCTACTTTTTAAGACACCAAATTTTTAAAAAGCGACATAGTTTTCCTCATTACCTAATGACTAAAAACCGAGCCTAAAAAGTTTCTCCCATAAAATGACTTGTGCTGTCCTGAGTGCCTCTAGGTGTAGTACAAACTTATCAATAAGTATTGCTATGTACTTTTGAAGAAGTAACCATTCTCAGTTCTACTTTATGCATATTCCTCTTTGTTTACTCGATTTTACTTTCAAGTTTTGTTGTTAATTTTATACAGCTTTAAATAGGCAATTAAATCCAAATATAATACTTCTGTCACAACTTGTTAATCAAATGGTTTTTCTCAACTGTAGCATAGACATTGTGAATGTATTAATCTTACTTGTGTGGCAGCAATTGAAAATGTGCTGAAGATGCTTTAATTAACTTTTGTAACAAGATTTTGAAAGTATTAGATATGATCTCTTGGGAAAATGTAGAAACCAATTATGAGACTAACTCTTACAAATACTCCCAAGATAAAGGAGTCTAAATCTGAAAAAAAAAAATACAATAAGATGCAATTTAAAAAAAAATCTGCTTTCATCTTCTACTTTGGATTAATTTAGGCTCAAGAGCACTTCTAGAAATGTACAGTTTAATTACTTGCATTCATCTATTGGATTTGAGAAAATGAATATATTTACTTTAATCAATTACAAAGAGATTCTGCTCTCTAGACAAAGCAGTCCTAGAAGCCCGAGTTTAAGTAAAAACAGGTATTAGCCCAGGTAGAGACGATCATGATCACTCAGACTATTAGATGGTCTAACCAGCTTGAACAAAGAAAACTGTTCAAAAATTATGTTAAGACATCTAATAAAGAAGTAAAATTTAAAAATAAGGCAAGGATATGTTGTTCAAGGCTGTTTCAATCAGTGCACTATTCTACCAAGTCCAGCAAACTACTTAGGGTTCAGTGTACCTGAACTTGACTACAGAACATTTTGAGATGCTCTGTACTGGATGGCAGTTAAAATGAAAGTCAAACGAAGAGGTCAAAAACAAGGCCAGAATTTGGGTTTTTCTATAATAGGTTAAACAATATTTAGGCAAAGGAAAGGAAGCCATCTCCAAATTCTTTTACTGCCTAATAGCTGGAATGAAATCAGTCTATTTTCTCAGAGCGACATCTATTATTATGTCAACCCTAGCAAAATTCACAGTCTGATCCGCATTTAATTTTAAACCAGAATGTTCTAATAGTCTTATGTTGGTTTAGGTCATGCTCCCATTATTATCCAGTTTTATACACAATTCCACAAAATTCAGCAGTCAATTATTAATTCAACCATTCAAAATATTTAAAGTATCTCCAAAGTTTATTCCTTTTTCTTAACTCTTAGTTTAAGTGGATATTCCAAAAATCTCTTTAAAAACAATTCTATAATTACTCAGGAATGAAAAACTCTTACGTAATTTATGGTATTAGCAGCTAAATCAGGTGAATGAGAGAAAAGAAAAAAACCCAAAAACAACAACCAAGAAGCTGTTTTCTAAATAGTACAGACAAACGTTGCTTTCCACCCCATCTTTTACTCATTGCATTTCTGGAGACTCTGAGCTGCGCTCAAGACTGCAGCTGCTGTTTCTGGACTGCATATATCTTCCCTCTGCTACATTTTCCAGTTAATTTCTATTTCTCTTCATAATACCACACAGTGCTCTTACATAACCATCGAGGAAGGCAGTTTTAAGAAGTTTATATATGCAAGCATTTGTTTAAGATGTTTGTAAGTGTAGAGCCCAGCCTTCCCACACACTACCCACCCTTGACTCCCTCAGCTTCAATGGCTGACCCTTGTTCTGCTTTTTCAAGACCCCCCTCACCTTCCGCAGATCCTGTGATGAGTTACAAGCAAACCTCATGTGGTAGTTTTGTCTGGCCCAATTTTTGCCAGTGAATAGGGTGGGGTACAAAGATGGCTCCTGCATGTCCTGAGTAAAGATTCTGGAAATTTCTCCACCATGTCCAGCAGAGCAAGTCTCTGATGGCTCTGAAGATGATGGACATGCTGCTGGCCAAACCTGGGCCAATTAGAGATGTTAGTTACGCCTCTGTGAAAACATATTTAAGAAGAAATCAAAACAATGTGAGCACGCACTTCTTTTTAGCCAGGGCAGGAGGAGGAGGAGGAGGTGAAAATATGTGAGGGAGAACAACATGGAGGCACCAAGGTCAGTGGAGAAGGTGGGGGAGGAGATGCTCCAGGCACCGGAGCTGAAAACCCTCTGCCAGCCGTGGTGAAGACCGTGGGGAAGCAGGTGGTCCCCCTGCAGCCCCTGGGGTCCAG
The DNA here is from genome assembly GCA_036630365.1 of Acanthiza pusilla. Classification (NCBI taxonomy): domain Eukaryota; kingdom Metazoa; phylum Chordata; class Aves; order Passeriformes; family Acanthizidae; genus Acanthiza; species Acanthiza pusilla. The sequence continues at coordinate 1,023,483 of JAXCHO010000078.1, forward strand.
AGGATGCAGAGATCCACCCACAGCCTGTGGGGAGGTGCCCACGCCAGAGGAGCAGGTGATGCCTGCAGGAAGCTGTGATCCAGTGGGAGTCCCAGAGACTGAGAGTTGCAGAGGCCTTGCAGGAGAGAGAAAGGCCTTGCTCCCGGGATGGAAACAGCCTGGCCTCAGCTTGGAATTCTGCAGCCTGGACAGAAGAATCTCGGACTGCAGCAATCGGGCAGGTGCTGCTCGTGAGATTGGACCCACGCCGAAGAAGTTCCCAGAGGACTGTCTCTCGTGGGAGGGACCCCATGGCTAAGTAGAGGACTCCTCTCCCTGACGGACTGACCCCGACCAAAGGAAACCCCCATACCCTGCCCCCACCCCGGAGCTGTCGGTTAGAAGGAAGGAGGGAGGGGGTGAGCTGAGAAATGGCCTTAATAGGGAGGGGGGTGAATAGAGAAACAGCGTTTGTAGCAGAAGAATTGTGGCATTGGACTGACTAAGAAAAGCCACACACCTTGCCCCGGCTGGGATCTGTTAGTTGAATGGAGGGAGGGGGCGAATAGAGAAACAGTGTCTGTAGTAAAAGAATTGTGATAGACTGACTTAAGAAAAAAAACCCCACACCCTGCCCCTGCCCGGGAGTTGTTGGTTAGTTGGAAAGGAGGGAGGGGGTGAGCTGGGAAGCAGTGCCTTAAGAGGGAAGGGGGGTGAGTGAAGAAACAGTGTCTTGAGAGCTTATTTTTACCTCTGATTTATCCTCCGACTCTGTTAGATTAATAAATCACTTTTTTTGCAACTTTAAGTTTCCCGCCTGCTTTTGCCCTGAATTTCGTGCGTCCTGCTTATCTCAACTCGTAAGTCCAGTGTTTGTGTTAGTTTTCCCTCTCCTCTGCATAGCTGCAGCAGGAGAGAGCATAGAGACCAAACGTCGTAGGTGCCTGGCATTTAGCCAGGGTCAAACCCACGACACCTCACTGGTTTTGCAGTGGTCGTGCAGAGGGGACCCTCGTACACCTGCTAACTGAAAAGCAACGATACTTAGAGCACACTGTCCTCCTCTTCCTTCCAAGAAAGCGGAATCCTCACCGTTCCTCTACTTCACCAAGCAGTAAGGTTCCATGGGCGGGCTGGGAGCGGGAGCGCGGCGCTTTCCCGTGCCGGAGCGGCGGGGCAGGCACCTGAGGGAGCCCGCAGAGCCGCCGCTTTCCTGGCTCCGCCGCCGGGCGGCACAGGCCGCCCCGGTGTACCCAGGGGAAGCGAAGGGCCGGGGGGGACGGCCCTGGCCATGGGCAGGGCCGAACGGGTCCCCGAAGAGAAGCGTATGCTTAAACAGATTGACTTATGTTTGCCAAATCCATGTGTTATTACAGCGTTGGTCTTGGCAACTTAGTCCTAATTGCAGAGAGAAACCCTGCTGTTCACAGTGCCGCTGTCCCGGCGGTCAGAGATGCAGGAAACTGACGCAGATTTGAGAAGAGTGAGGCAGCGCTCACTGCCACTGAAGGCAGCCCTGCCGCGGCTGAGGGAGACCTCCACGCCTCGCTGCACTGGGGCACTGCGGCTTCACAGGAGGTACCTTGGCCTGCCATCTACAAATGTTTCATAATTGAGAAAAAAAAAAAAAAAAGCCCAACAAAAACAAACCCAACCAAAACAAAAAACCCAACGAATTCTTTGTTACTTCACTTTTATAAGCATAGTTACATTCCACCTGCCCCACTGAGTTGCCTAAGGGAACAGAGGAAGCAAATGTGGGGTAGCTGATGCTGGGCTGCCTTCAGTAGCAGTGAGTGCTGCCTCAGTTTTCTCAAATCTGCTTCATTCTTCTGAGCTCTGCATAAACAGGTTCAAAAACACTGCAGGCTGAAATGAGAAATCGATGGAAAATAATATTTAGTCTTCGAAATGCCACCAACTTTTACCTAGACTCTGCTGAATCTGCATTGCAGTCAAAGAAAGATTATGGCTTTTGCAGATGAAAAAAAAGGCAGCTGCTGCAATTTGTAATAACTGTGAGAGACTGCAAAGGTAAAGCTGACCACATACTAGAGGTGCTAAAGCTGACCATGTACTAGGAACTTGCCTTTATTTCCCCTCAGCAATTAATTGTATGTATTCTTTTCTGTTAGCATACAGGGTGTAAAAATGGAAAGTTATCGCATGTGAAGGAGACGTGTCCAAAGACCATTAGAAAGGTCAATCAAAATTTAGAATCATCTTCTCACTGCCCAATTTACAGTAAGTGTTACCATCTTTTCATGCAGTATTTGAGTAACTGAATGACTTGGATTGAGGAATTAATTTTATACCTTTGTATTTACCTTTATAGCTCCTCAGTACTTTAACTAGCAGGTAGTGAAGTTTCATGTAGTTCTGAAAATCACTATGGAGTTAATGTTGTAGTTTTCATTAATTACAGGTGAGTCATTATGCTGTATAGTGTGGGCAGAATGTTACAATAAATATCTTTTCTTCCATAGAGAGTGCTTCCAACAAATACTTCTAATAAAAATAGAAAAAAAAAACCCCAACATATCCCAAGTGTAAACTATATGTGGCTTCACAAAGGAAGGGAGTTACAATGAAATTCAAGAAACTTTTGATTAATGTTATTAGTGCCTTTAAAAAAAAACCCTATTGTATCCCACTGTCTTAGCAAATTCTTAAAAAATAAAATAAAATAAATTGTTTAAAAACTTGCTGTGAAAGAACAATAAGAGTTGAGAAAAGAGAATCAGTAGCGGTTTTCTTCATGAGCAAAAATAAAACTAACAATAAATAAGGATAATGTTTCACATAGACATTACACACTAATTGTTCTTGAGTTAATGAAAGTGATGGCTAAATACTGTAAACTGTCAAGTTGGATTTACTTCAACTTGCCGTCAAAGAAAGTGCCACACAGTATGGGTCCTAATGTTTTTAATTATTCCTTTTTCAAAAATATATGTTCAAAAGAGTTGTATTTACAAAAATGTGGGCACTATTTAATTGCTTCTTGACCTGAATATGCATGTATCTTGGCATTTACAAACATCTAGGAATTTTTGGCACATTTTCATAGTTAAATATGTAAGTTCATGTGTGCCTGACCCTGTGAATTTGGGCATAAAGATCTCTATGACCTTTTCTCTTTTTCTAATGTATCCTAATCTTAATTTTGGCAGGTTTTTTTATTATCTTCATGCTACATTTATATCTATTTCAGTCTTATCATTATCACATTTCTTTAATTAAGGGGCTAAGATTAATTTACTTTTATTTCCTTATTTCTAGATCTATATCCCTATTTCTAGATTTATATTGTATGAGAATTTCAAACTTACTTTTATAGAAGATTTGTTTTTAGCCCCTTTTACAGCAGAAATATACTTCCTCCCAGTCTAAAAACAACTCAAAAAATCTGCTGTGGCACATTACTTTTTTAGACTACAGTGTTTTTAAAATATTATCAATTACTTTAACATTCTTAGGTTGATATCCTGTTTTCCCCAAAGATGCTTGAACAAGTGTTATTTGAAAATGTTTCTATTTCGATTACCATTTTGTCTTTTAGATTTGTATTAAAAATACAAGTACATCCCTTTCTGTAGGATTTGTAGGAAATGCAGGGCATTATTCAAGCAGCATTACTTCTCTTTAGCTTCCAGACAATGCAGGAGATAATGTGAGAGACTGATATTATTCTCTTCAGACCGAGATAACACCACCTGCTTAGTGTTGCTTTTGTCACATGTTTAAGTTCTTCCAAGGTCATGAATCATTAGAATATTTAATAGAACAAGACACCTCGTTTCTACATACAGTAGAAAATTTATTAAAAAACCTTCCTCACAATTAATGAAAGAATTAAATAACATTTTCATCTTTGTAGTTCAAGTTGCTTCACATATGCTGTTCAGTAGATCGCTTGAGTACAGTACACTGTGGTAGAACACCTGCTTTCTAACAGGTTTATGGTCTGAGTAGAACACCATCTGCACTTGTTTCCTGCTTGGGCTATGGTTGAGCTTATGCAGCTAGTTTTAATCCATAAAATCCTAAACAACTACAACCTAGGTATTTTTGGTCACCTCTTGTTCAGTGCTACTAGAACTATATCCATCATATTTTACATATTAGAATGATACGGGAAAGTTCTTCCACTTTCCGTAATTTACCTGTGTAACTTTTCTTTTAACGTATGGGACAAGGGTGTAAAAGGTCTAACATCCAGATTTGCGTATTCTGCTGCATTAAAAAGTATTAAAAACATTGCAGATGAAGTTATACTTCTAGTTTGAAGTTACCAAAATAAAATAATTACATGTGAATTTGAATGAGCATTTGCAAATCTTAAATAACATAAGAGTTTATATACTATTACAGCCATTTAAATAACTTTTTTGGATATCTTACATTATCTTAATTTGTTCTAATTTACATTTATTCCATAAGTAATTTGATGGCTTTAACCTGAATTGTCATAAAATACAGAAATTTGGTTTGGGTTTTTTCCCCTAGAACTTTGTTTTCTGGACACATTTATCCATCTTAATACACATTAGTATTATCAAAACTGTATTTAAATTATCTTGAGAATGTTTTTCTGGGAAAAGTGTCACATTAAAAACATTCTTTTCCCATTACCAGAAATCCCCCACTCCCAGAAATCTGTACATATACTATGGATCTTTCAGCAGTTTTCTTTTAAAAGGTCTTGGTAAAATATCAAGCATGCTGGAAGTGGTTTCTAATGGGAAAATATTAAAAATATGCATTTATTTAACTTTTATATTTATTTTGGTGAATGAGATTAAATTTCATATTAATTTCATATTAATTAATTAAATTTCATAAAATTCATATTAATATTCATTAATAATACTGAATTAGGATGAAAATGAAATTTAAAGGGTGTCAGAAATAGGGTCAGTGTGACATTTGATGTGGAAAAGTGTAAGTACATGCTTTGTGGTTTGAAAATGGCTTGGTATTTTATAAAGTTAAAACCTAATAGTAATTTGTAGTTCAATGAAACTACAAAATATCTTGATCTGAAGCTTCATAACCATGAACAACATCATGTCATGGAGAAGCTATAAAGTGTATTTTTCTTTTTCTTTCCTGTATTTCCATACCATTGATTAGCATTATTTCCAGAACTGTGTGTCAATTCAACCTTCAAATGTGCTTCCTTAAGCCACAATTCAACTTCACATATTCAATCACATCTTCTGCTGCAATTGTTTTTGTCATGAATATTTGTTAGTTTTGCATGCATGTCTTTGAAGCAGGTGTGTGGCTGTTTGAGTAGCTCTATTACAGGTCTTCCACAATAAATCTGAAGGTAATACAACTACTTTTTGAGAACTAGTTCTGTGAGGATGAAAACTTTCACTTTGAATTCTTGTACTTCCTACATTGTCTCAGCTGTTCCTCTGACCAAATATATCACACAAGCTTGAATTACCTTACTCTTTCCTGAAAGTGTATAGGGAAACAATGTTTTCAAGCTCTCTAATTTTATGAAGTTGCTAACTCTACTTCAGTGCATGTTTAAATTTTGAAGTTTTTTCTATTCTGTTGTCATTATATGTATTGGTACACCAACTAAAAGGGTTTTTCAACTGTAACTAGAGCAATTGAGCACCACAATTCTAAAATCTGTTGTCCTCCTCCTGACACTGTCTTTGAACAACCAGCTAGAGTTTTTTGGAGGTCATTTGTAGTGGTCTGCTCCAAGCAGCAGCTCACTTTCTAGGTGGTTGTTTTACTGCAATGAGCAGAGTCTGCAAAATATAGTTCATTTAAAAATACTTAATAGCTAAATTGGTAACTGCTTTCTTTGGTTGACTATCAGGGAATGCGTAACTCTCCCTAAAACATGAAAGCAGTGAATGGCATCTCAGCAATCTTCGTTGCATGCTCCTCTGCTGTGTGCCATTCCCACAGTAAAGTGTAAGGGCCTTATTTATCCAGCCAGTCTAATTCCATTTTGAACTTCCTTGTAGAAAAAAATCTTTCTCTCGAATACTGTGGTATCTTTCATCTATATAATGTGCTTACAGAAATAACCTCTTTTGGTATCCTGCTTCTGCTGTGAGTATTTGAATAGTTTTGTCCTAGAGGCAAACTTGTGGAATTTTCTGGAGTATCAAACTGCAACTACGCAATTAATACATGAAAATATTTTGAAAAATGCCTGAAGAAGTTTTTTGTGCATGCAACAGAAGAAAAATACATTCAAAATTTCAATAGTTTATTGTATTCTCCTAAAAGCTTCTAGCACTTTTTTTTTTTTGGGGGGGGGGGGATGACGACATATTTCAATTTGTTTATTAATCTAGGAAACTTGCACATAGCTAACCCTGGCATTTCCTGTCAATTGACTTTAGTGAAAACAAGTTACTATGTGGCTGTTTTAAATTACAGAAGACGTGTTTTTTATCTCTGTAACTACTTTAGGATCTGTTTTCCAGTGATTTATGACATATGCTGTTTTGGCACGTTTGTGCTTTATGCTGGAAAATGACTTCAGATAAGAAAGTAGATTCCTGTTATTACGCACACTGGTTTTAAATCCAATGTTCAGAGGCCAAGTGGGATATTATGGCCACTAAGTTGAATGTCTTGGCCCAAAATTTTGCTATTCTAATATTTTTACATGATTAAACTACTACTGAGTAGGTATACCTAATGACCAATCCCTCATTGTCATCTGCTTTTAAGTACATAAATATTACACCATGAACTTTGAGGAAATAACTGGCTTGTACAAGTAAAATAGGTTATTTTTTCCCTTTCAGAGTGTGCCTTTCATCCATATGATCCATTGTGATCTTTTGACGCAGCGAGAGCGCGCTGGTCTCGCTGGCCACCTGGGATCGGTCACCGCCCGGCAGCGGCGTCTGCTCGCGTCCTTGGGGTCCAAGTTCGCGGCAGTCAGAGACAGATCTCCTGGCCGCGAGCCGTACCGTCCCAGATCAGCCACGCCGCGTGAGCCGGAGTGCTGCTGAGAGAGAGGGTTCTCCCGCCCGGACTAGAAAGCAGACACGGGGTCACTGCGATGGTCAGCAGCTTCCGTCTAGGGCGAGAGACCTCAACCCAGCCAGGCATCAGACTTTTATTCAGAGGGTAACAACCAATAATGGAACCGCGCAGGGGAGGGATCAGGGAGGGACAAAGGGACTCGGACCAATCGGGAACGAGGAAGGGAGGAGAGAGGGAGATACGAATACCATTATGAACTGAGGGACAGGGGGGGAACCTTGACCCCTCTCTGGGGCAATCCACCTTCTACTCTGCTCCAGGGGGGTCTTATTCTCTAGGTCTCCAGAGGTTCCTCAGGGGGGAAGAAACTCTCTGGGCTTGAACCAACGCTATAATCTTTTCAAATTCTTAATAAAGAGCAGCTATCATGAATGTTTCTGAATGAGAGATCATTTGCCCAAGACAATTAATTTCAAGAACTTCCATTTTATTCTTTCATTTTAACTGCTCATAGACCACTCAACAGTTAAATCCTGTTGCAGTGGCTGAATTCTACACTCACTGTCTTTCCACAATCATCAAAGCAAGGCTTCTTAGTTTGCTTTTTTTTCACCATGCAAATATTATGCAAACAAACATATTAGCTTTTTAATTTTTTTTTTTAATCTGTTGGCCACTGAGCCTATTTCAAGATATGTCAGTATCTGGTTTTATAAGTAGATGTTGAAATACATAGGTGTAATATTGCTTATAAACCTGTATTTTAAATGAAGAAAATGTAGAAGACTTTAAAAAAAAATATTACTTAAATCACAGGAACTATACGTTTTCAGTGCTTTCTACAACCAAAAATTAATATTACTTCAAAAAGATATAAAAATTATCCATCTGTAGGTGGGGGAATGTGTAATTCCATGGCATTCAAGACCAAGGAAATATGCTAAAGCTAAATTAAATTTTTTAGCAGACTGATGACTGTCAGCTGATTATCCTATTTAACATTGTAACCACTGTATTCAAATCTGTTAGGACTGCAAAGCTTTCAATTGCTTAGGATTTGAAGGTAAATTAAGTAGCATTTGAAAGACTAGTACCACTGCTACATGTGAGTCCCCTTCCTGGAATAACTGGGAGTATTAATTGTGTTGCTCTCTGTTCCTAAGACTTGGCATGCTCTGCTTTTCTGTAGACAGTGTGCATGCCAAGTCTGGTCAGCATCAGACACTTACAAAGAGTTCAAATTAGTGCTGGAGTTTTTAGAAATGCAGTCGTTAAATGTCTGAAGCATTTGAACTCTGGGATTTGTTTTGGTGAGATTATATAAATGATGGTTGTAACTAAAATACTTCTTAGTAACTTTCAGTAAGTAAAGTTCTTTTTATTATAAGCTAAAAAATTATATGGGAAATGTCATACTCACCTGATCAATTTATGAAGTGGCTCCTGTGATTAAACCATGCAAGGTTGTCTGTGCTTTTCTCCTTCCAAATATTTATAGTGTTTGAAGAGCAGCTGAATGTGTGATTTCTTTTTTTCCTGAACAAATTGAGGAAAAAAACCCCACAGACATAAAGAGAAAATTGTTTGAAATAAAGGTTTTTTCATAAAGACTAAATCTAAACTTAGTAACCAATCGTGGTCTGAAAATATTACATATGATCTACTCCTGTCACTGTTTGGAATACCTGGTCTTTTCTGCATTACATAGGAAGAAGTAATAGTCCATCTTTGTAAAATATTCAGAAAATTGCTTTTTGTTCATCTCAGTCCCTTATTTGTGCTGACCTTAGACATGTAACTTTCCCTTAGAATGTTCTTTAACTCATCAGAGTGTGAAACTGAGATTCTCACAAGGTAATAGTTTAATTACATTTTGCAAAGCACCTTCAGATTACCAAAAATAGTTGACGTAACTTCAGTTATCTTCAGAGAGGCTCTTGCAGTCTTCTCTTTGAGACTACTAGGCCCAAGGCGTTATAATTTTGCATCTAATTAATTCTTCTCTTGCTTGACTACATCTGGTTGAAATGTGTCTAAAACCTCTGATATAGATTTAAAAAAATTGTTTGTTTTCTTATGTTTTTATTTGTCGTGCAGAACCACCTTATGTTTTCTATTAAAAACATTGATTCATTGAGTATTGTGAGCTATTTTTCTTAAGTAAGCATTTTTAAGATACGCTGTATCTGTTAAGTTTTGTTATTATTTTGGTCTCTGTTTTCTCTCCTGACTTTTAAAATACTGAACTGTAGCATATACATCAAGTAAAAAAATGCTAAAGTGATACCAGAGACAGAAGTCAAAATTGCTTTATAGCTGCTTTTATCAGCGTATAGATTAGTGTGCTGACACTGACATGGAAACCAAGAGGCTCTCCACTCATGCTCTGCAGTTTCCATGAAGCCTGTGTTTTGAATGTAAACTTTCAGCATACTGAAATTGGGCTTTTAGTTATAGCTTTTAACATCTCTACACAAACTGAATCCATTCTGCTTGAGGAAATGCACATGTATTGTTACATTTCATTCCAGATTCACTTGTGACTGTAAAATACTATATGTACCAGAGAGAGAAAGAGGGAGAGAGAAAGAGAGAGGAGTGATAATGATTTTCTGCTGTCCCAAGATTCTTTTATCCTTAAGACCATTTCTGTGGGCAGTTTGTCTCCGCAATCTTTCAACCAGTATGACTGACACACATACATCTTGTCACTATACACTACCTTCTTTCTTTTTTTTTTTTTTTTTTTTTTTGACACAGAATTCCACTACTAGCCTAAATGGCTGTATCTACAGTTGCTGTTAATCTTTCCCAGGGAGTATTTGCCATAGATACACAGACACACTTTTTTCATAATCTTAGTGTTTAATTTCCATAAGGAGAAGTCATGCCAATTTTATTGATTTTGTAAGAATTTGATTGTGTAGTAGCTTAATGTAAATCTGTTGGTATGTAGTATATGCCAAACAGTAAACGCCTCTTTTTTAAAATAACAGACAAATAGTCTGTATTTATAATCGTTAGAGAATGTTTGATACTTTGATGCATTTGTTTACAGAATACAGTATGCAAATAAGGAGGGTCTGGGGGTTTTTTGGGCATAATTTTATTTTGAAATTTTATTTTCAGCAGTTCCTTTAATTTTCTTCTTGAACTTAAGCCTGTCAGAGAATACCTCAATAACAGTGTATGCACAAAATTGATCCTACTACTTCACTTTTAGCAGTGTTTTAGTCACTTAAATATATATTCAATTCCAGAGAGATCTTCCACCTTGTTTTCTGTAACATTCTGTCTGCTTTCTGTGACAATCCTGATTATGTTCTTTTTCCCTAAAGATAAGTAATTTTTCATCCTGCTCTCAGAATTTTGTGCACGCGCGCACACACACACACACGCACACACGCACACACACTTGCTTTTGTTGTAAGATTGGCTTCCCCCCGTCCAAACTCAGGTAATTTAATAACAAGAGTTGGCAGCACTTCAAAGTATTTTACCTCCAGGATTTTGAAAATTACAGAGATTCTCCTTTGCTGTCTTTTGAAGTTCCATTTTATTAATCAGAGAAAAAGCTATTTTGGTCAAAGTCACTTAATCATTTGGGTGATTTGGTGTGATTTGAAAGAGGCAAATCTGTATTTCTCATTAGGATAAAATCTTTGATATTGATGTATGTAATGGATTGCTAATGTAAACTGTAATATTCCTGTAGTAGATGGTTTTAGGTCAAGAATTAATGAATAAACCAAACTAACACAATACAGTATATGTCGCAGAGACAAAACAAAAAGCACTGCTCAAAACCCCTCCATCCAATCAATTTTAAAAATGCATTCCAATATATTTACATTTATGTTGGTCATATAAATAGTGCCATTGCTATTTTTTCTATATGAAGATACAGATAAATCAAGGTCCTACAATTCAGATTTTATTTATTTTAATAATTTTAAAGAAAACAGATGGCATCTTACATTTAACTACATGGGGGGTTTTGTGTTTGGTTTTTTTTGGTCTGTCCATTATGTCAGGCAATTGTGCCAGAATTGTAACTGGTCCTGTTAAGGATTCGAAAAATTTTGCAATTTTTTTTCATTATTATTGAGCAGAGTCTCTACTGACTTTTAGATATGAGAATAAAACTGGCAGCGGGGACAGAAGTGATTAGAATCTGAAGTAGTAGTTAGTGCATGGTATTCTTGGAATGATGGCTTACGCTGCTGTTCCAAGGCATGGGATGTTATGGATTGAAGAATATGGGATGATGACACTAGGGAGATTTGTGTGGGTGCAGGAGGAGGAACTGAAGAATTAAGAGTTCTGGGCTTATATGCCATAAACACATTCATGTTTCTAAACAAGTCAGGAACAGATTTAAATCCTTTTGGTGCAAAAGCGGCCATGCAAATATAAGTAGACAATGAATTGTTGGGTTACGGAGCTGAATTTAGTGGGAATTCAAAGCATTAATTTTAAGATGAAAATACTAAATCTTATATCCCTGTTATATGGAAATGTCAGCTCTGATGTGCAATTTTAAGACAAGGAAATAAACATATTAGAATATTGAAATACCTGTTCAGGTATGAGAATTCACTGCAGGTATGGAAAAAAAAGAGGGAAAATAAAGATGGCTTATGCATGATAGCTCTTTGCTTTTTAGTTCTTCAAGTGCGAATGGACTGGGAACAATTGCTTTGGCAGCAAGCTGCGATATATTTCCTACTCCCTTCTTGCATCATACAGTTCATGTTTTCCTCACGTACCTGTAGATTACCCATACATCTTCATGAACACACTTCTGACAATAATATAGAAAAATATTCATCCTTTGAGAGAAGAGCACAAGGAAACATAAATATGCAGTTGGCCAGTCTGTATCCTCATTGTTAGTCCTTAGAACTTAATTTAGAGTTGGGTTGTCAGACATCAAAGCCAATCAGACATTACTCCTGTGAACATTCTTGGTAAAGTGTTTCATTGATGGTTAGCTATGATTTCTGGTGATTTTCCAAATAAATGAGCAGCCTGAACAGGAGACTGTTAGTCATTCCTTTGCTCCATGAAGGTCTTCACTTGTATGAGCCTTCCACACTCATACGAACTGAGACTAAAACAAGTGATAACACTAGTCCCATGCAACATCTTGGGTTATTCAGTGGAATTTAGCAATTTATAAAAGCTCCTGAAAGTTTTAAACAATACGAATTGCTTATTACCATACACAAAGTCACAGATTAAGAAGTGAAATGGTAGCTGAAAGTTAAGATTGTTTCAACTAAAGCAGGGGCAGTTTGCATAGTGGATGTAGTGAATAGCTTTCAGTTCTTATTAGTGTATTAACTTAGCAAATAGATGACTTCCAACCTTTCATTTCCTTTAAAAATTGAATGGTTTCAAGGTTGCTTTCTGAATACATTTCTACGTAAGCTCTTACTGTTTGTTTCATACAAAACTATACTAGTGTTCTATATAGGGTAAATGAAGCAGAAGGCAGGTTGCATTTATCCTATGACAAGAAGAAAAGCTGATTACGCAGATGAGTGCAGATGAAGTGGAAACCTCTCAGAGATTAGGTTTTGCTCTCAGTGTGCCCTACATTGCAGCCCAGCCTGACTTAATCATTTAATGTTGGTTGCTTGCTGTGAACTCTGTCTCCACATAAATCACGTTTGCAAAATGAAGTTACTAAGAAAGTAATTGTTAATCTTTGTTTGAAAGTACTAAACATCAGAAGAGCAAGACTTTTTTTCAGCCAGCGTTTTTTCCACTCCCTAGTCTGCAGACATGTCTCAATATACAGAGTATGAGCTAGGACTTACACAGGTGACCAGCTGATGGTCACAATAGGTTTTCAAAAGGAAAGCAAGATGTGAGTGGTCTAAAGTTATAAAAATCTGATAAGCCCTGGTATTTCAAAAAGAGGTGGATGTTTTCTGTTTAAGTTCAGTAAGATCATAATTATTTATGAAATACCTGCACGGCGAGATAATAAAGAATTTAATAAACTAATTAATGAAGCAGAATGAAATGTGACATTTTCAGGAGGCTACAAAGTACAGTGAGAAAAGGTATTTTGTTGCAATATTTGAATACGGAGGAGGGCCTTAAACATCCATGGAAATGACAAGATAATTTTTTTCTCCCAGCTGTGTCTGTTACTAGAAATACTTTAACCCTAGCTTTTTATTATTGAATTGTCTCTGTTATTTTTACCTAAATGAGTTATTCCAAAAAGCTTTTTCTTCCTTTATTGTGCCTTACAGAATGGAGAACTTTCAGGGAAGAGTAGCAGTAAGATTACTCGTAGAAAAGTAATGTTCAGACCAATAAACTAGGTCGTTGCTCCACCAAAAATTCTGTCCCTTGAAATAGCAAGGTATTTATCTGGTGGTTTAGGACTGCAGCTTGTATTCTGATTTACCTCTTCTAGCAGTGTTAGGAGTAAAGGAGAGGATTTCTTGTCCTCTTAATGTCGCAGTCCAGAGTTATGTTTGGCTTGCCTGAGGGCTGTATAGCAATTACTGTGGTGAACGGTAGCGACATGATTGGCAGCGATGCTCTTCCAGGAGGAGAACAGATTTGACGGATTATGCAACGGCAGTTAACGACAAAAATAAGCAGGCTGACGCCGTGATGCCTTAGCTTCCCTGAACCCCACGCTTTGCCGGAGAGTCTGTCTTCCGACACCTCGAGCGGCGGCGGGGCTGCGCTCCCGCACGGGGACGGCCCCGGCGCGGCGCCGCCCCGCGCGCGCGGGAGGGACTTGCGGCCACCGCCGGACCTCGCGCGGAACCAGCGCGCGCCTGCCGCGCAGCGCGCCCATTGGCCAGCCCGCCCGTCAGTCCCACCCCGCGCGGGGGAGCGTTGGGGCGCGCGCCCCGCAACGGGAACGGTGCGGGAGGCGGCAGCGGCAGCGGCATCTGCCGCCGCCGGGGGAGGAGGCGGGGGCGGCCGGGAATAGCACGGGGCAGCTGCGGTCCTGCCGCCGCTCGGCGCCCCGTGCCCTCCCCTGCACCTGAGACAGGAGCAGGAGCATCGCGACCCGGCGCGCCGCTTCTCGCAAGGTAAGATTCTTTCGTTCGCTTGCCCACCGCGCTGCCCATCTCCCCGGTTCCCCGCAGTGGCTCTGTCGCAGTCGAGTGGATTACAAAATAAAGCCACTAACTCAAGACTGCAGGGAAGGGATCTGTTTGGTCCTCATTAGCATCTCATCTGCTCTCTGGCTGCTTATTTATAAATAGCTTCTGTGGGATCACGAGAGCTGGGATCTCTTAGTTTCTCTTGCAGTCCAAAGAAAGTCCGTAGCTTTCCTCCCTCCCCGTTTCTTGACAGCGCTATTAAAGTAAATTTAACTAGATTACTTCCCCCCTCCCCAAAATTACTCTTAAAATTATCCTCGTTTTCTTCTAGTCTGATGTGCGGGTTGGGTCCAGTGAAGCGGGGAATGCAGATTGTTATAATTCTGTAGCATTTGATGTGTGCAAATACCGTAGGGCACTCAGGAGGGCAGATGAGTGGGAAGCACGTGATTAATATTTACAGCGTTCAGACAATCTGTTACTCTGTGTTGTGAAGCTTATAGGGGTCACCATTGCAGATGAAGCTAATGAACAGTTACCCTGAGTTAGAATGCATTTGTATGCTGACATTTGCTAATATCTTTTACATGTAGGAAAAAGACACATACTGGCATTCTGGAGAAACCCTTCTCTTGCTGCTTTGCACAGTCTCCTTTCTTCAGCTGCAATATTAAAGCACATCATGATAGAACAGACAGAGAGTTGGTCTGGGAACTGTATATATTTAGTCCTTCTGACTGTCCCACAGTCTTGCCTTGTGATACTTGTTTTCTCAACTGTGTAGCAGCAATCTTAATGAGTTCTTTTCTTGTAGCTTTACAGAAAATCAACCAATTTTAAAAAATTGCTGAGAAATTACAGAGGAAGGAACTTTGAATGCATTCCTAATTTCAGTTATTTATTTACACCCATCCTTTGAATTGCTCATGATGGCTTAATGATCATTTTACTTGTAGAAGTATCTTGTGCAGGTGTTCTCATTAAACTAATATGTACACATTTAAAGGTATTTCTGCAAGAATATCAGTAATATTCATGTGAAGTTTAGGTAAATCACATGTAATGTTCTGAAACTTTCACCTTTCAGATAGCTTGGACTGTGCTTGCAGGTGAATTGCTTTGTGTTGGTAAGTTTCAGCACAAACAATTCAGCAACTTTAGGTTAAATGGAGAGTGAAAGAAAGAAGAACTGCTTTTTTTATTACTATTTTAAAAAACCCTGTCAACCCGTCACATCATTAACTTAATTTGAAGGACCATAGACAGGAAGTTGCAGTTTGGTATGAAATCAAACATCTTGTGGTGGAAAGAAGTTTTTACTTGAGTTGAGCCTCCCTCACTAAAAGTCAAATGCCATGAACATGCATGTTCCTGTGTGATTTTTTTTAATGGAGGTGTGTGTAAGGTGTACAGCTACATGGGCATGGGTGACTTAATCATATAGTAAGTAGTGAACAACAGCACAATGTTTCTGTAATATTTTGTATCTTTTGAAGGTAAGATTGAAGTAGAGGCATGGGTAAAAAATTATTATCTCTGCAAAGATTTTCTTACATTGATAGGTATTTCCAGGAAACTGGAATTTTCCCTTTCAATTTCTGTTTTCAGGTTTTTGTATCTGTAAAGTGAAAGCTATAAGCAAATACCGAATAGAAAACTGGGAAATGACTGGGAAATAAATGTCAAGGTAATGAATGTCAACTTTATACTGACATTTATCAGGATATAAAAAAGTGGTGAAGAGACAGTTCTGCTTGGGATATGACGAACTACTTGGGGGAGGGGAGCTGTTTGTGGTTCTGGGGTTTTGTTGGGGTGTTTTGGTTTTGTTTGTTGTGGTTGGTTGGTTGGGTTTGGTTTACCTAGGAAAAGACCTAGGGCTTTCCCAATATCATTTAACAAGATCATCCTTTCTGAAGCTTTGATCCTCCTTTAACTTGCGCACATAAAATGTTTGAAAATGGAACCAAAACTCAAAAGCAGCCTTTGCAAAAAAATCCAAATAGTACTTTTCAGAGAGTGGTCAAGCGTAGGAAAAGAAAAGCAAGAACAGAGGTCTTCACTAAGGCTTGAGGGTTGGATGGCTTTTTGCTTCAATAGTGTAGTATTTAAGAACTGAATGAGTTCCATTCTTAAAAAACCCGGACTTTTCTGTGTGCCTTTACATTGCTGTTTCCAAAAATTAGTTTACATCCATTTCTCCACCCACTCTCCCTGGAATCTAAGAAAGTGTGTCAGCTTTTAATTTTTCTTTAGCTATTTTGGCATGAAAGAAATTCCTCTTCTAGCTTTGATCTCATATGACTTTATATATATATATACACACACACACACATATATATATATGTATGTATGTATGTATAATCTGAATGTATATTCCATTAAGTTTTATGTATCAAAGGGGAGTACCAAAATGCAGGAAACTGGCCATCATGGTTAAATACATGGTGTGGTGGTTAAATACATGTAACTTAATGGAATCTGAACCTTAACCAAGTGTAAATTGCTTCCACAGTTTCAGCATGTTTTATACATTTGTGCATTATTCCTTGATGACAACCCATCTTTTTATAGTTAATAATCATGTCACTTGTAGTTTCTAGTTGTGACCATTCATGTTTATTTGCCCATACTTAGAGAGAGTAGGAGCAAAGACTGAATTAGTGTTTTAATGACATAGCTCAAGTTGGTTCTGGTGACTTTTGTTGATTTTTTTTTTTTTTTAAATCCGATTGTATGTCTAATGGCCAGAGCAGTTCAGTCCTCCTCTGTGACAGTGGAGCCTACAGAGCTTAGATGTGCCTGTAATGGGAAACCCAAGGGAAAGTTTTTTCTTTTTGCCATGATCATTTAGTCTTATGCAATTTCATTACAACCTTCCAGATTAATGTTTGTGATTTTTCTTGCCTGTAAGTGTTGCCAGACTAGAGGTACAGGATGTATAGCTAAATATGCAGTATGTATATCTCAGCACTTCTGGCTGAGAACTTGGAAAGAAAGCCCACAAAATGCAATGCATGAATTCTTATCCAAGTCACTGTCTCCTTGTCAGGCAGATACAAGCGTTTCTTCTCTTTCTATGGAAGGTTGAACTTCTAATCTTTACTTTGGACATTCAGCTTGACTTTAAATCCAGTTCTATGTGGTGATAATGTAGGGCTTATTATCTTCACAAGACGATATATGTTTTGTTGACTTGAGCCCTAAGAAAATTACAAAGCACCTTTAAATTCTTAATATTGAATTGCTTCTGTCCTCTGTTTAAAGAGTCATTAAGTCTTATAGATTACTTTAAATGGCACTACTGAAATCTTGAAGTGAGCATTTATTACATCAAGATTTAAGTCAGTATTTTTCTCAAAGTCATTCTTTTGATCCTGCGGTATTTTAAGCTTATTACATTGAAATACTGTGTCTTCATGTTTTAAACTTATTGCTTCTTTTCCCAATGAGGGTTGGATTGTTGCTTACGTAAGAACTCCTGTGGGGTATCTATGTAACCTGTTTACTCTTAAACTAAGTAGAGTTTTGAAAATATTTTTAAATATTATTATTGGTAAAGATGCTTCTCTGTTGATGGACGTGCTGAATTTAATAAAAATTCTGTGTTTGGTCTTCCATGATAGGGCACAGACCAAGAAAATTACAATGACATATAAGCAGTTAACCATTTAAAAGTTAAGACTTTTAAAAATGTTAGTTGATTTGCATTTGGGACTAATAAAACAGACTAAATGTATATCTAAAACTCAATACCTACTTGTTTAACAGGCCTTTTGAAACCTATAATCTCTCCTAGCAATTTGGTTTACAATTTTTTGTTAGTTGTACTCATATGTTGAAACCATTTAGCTATGGATGAAATGCTACTAGCAAAAAGCTGCAATGAAGAAAACAAATGTAGCCATAGTTCTCTGATCTAATACTTTCTTCTCTGAAGTGTTAATATGATCACCCCAAGTCATTACATCCCATTTTATCTTGTACAGCCAAGGTTTTCAAAACTTGAATAATGGTTAGAATTTTTGAAACAACCCAACATTCCTTAATGCTAAAGTGTTTTCAAGACCACTAAAATTTTTGAAGGGAGAAAAGTTAGAAATATTTCTGAGTTTATTCTCAACCATTATTCTCAGCCAGTTAACAAACCTAATTTTAATTATGCATATTTTTTTTTAAAAATGCATAATTAAAATTAGGTTTGTTAACTTGTCAAATAGCTTATTTTAGAAAATTGTTCTTGATTCCTAAGAATTTAATGTGGGACAGAGTCTTTGAGCTTTAATTACAGAAAGCTATATTCAAAACCTCCTGTATTTTGTGAAGGAGTTCTTCTATAGGTATAAAATGTTGTTATGGGAGGGGTTTTAATTGCTGTTATTTTTCTTTAAGTTCCATTTCTCTCTTGTTTTCACCACTGAAGTTTCCTTAGGATTTGCACTTCCTTTTGTGATTTTCTTCCCTTGCTCATGACAGCTTGCACATCACAGCTTAAACATTTGCTGCAACATAGCCTTTTAGTTTTTTTCTTTGCTTTCCTTAAATGTCATATTTGGTTTAAAGTTCAGAATATATGGCCAGATATGTCTCTGAAAGTGATGTTGGGTGAGAGGCCTCTGATCTGAAAGGCTGTATACTAAATGCTTCATTTAAATATCATCATGACACTAACAAGCATGGGCATTCAATAATTAAGTACATAAAAATGTACTTTCTTGGTTTGGGGAAACTAAAGATGTTAGTAATACAATACAGAAGAAGATGCAGCTCTTGCTGAAGAGTTGGCTACTTGGACAAGCAAAATTAAAGCTTTTGGACCAAGACGAACAAGAAGACAATCCTTGTATTTAGAAAATACTTTTTTAATTCTTGTTCTTTTCCTGTAGAAATATCCTATGCTTTCAGCCAGAAGTAGAAACAAGTTACTATGTATCCTATAAAACTTACCCATTGATAAAGTATTGAGTAAAAAATGTTTTATTTTAGGGGGTATTATCTGTCTGGGTTAAAAAGGGAAAAAGTCATGTGAGCAATTTATGATCCAGGTCTGACATGCACAACTATAATAGTGCAATTTTGTATCTTTTTGTTCTCTGTAAATGTAATTTTTAAAAATCTTTCCTGATGATACAGTATTTTTATGTTGAAATGCATAAAGATTATGTTTTAGATAAGGTGAATAGGGGCCCAGTACAAGCTGTTCTGGTCTTGTATGACTTTTTGTTTGTTTGTTTATCGCTTGAAAATCAGCCTACAATTAATAAGTGCAGCTTTTCATTAAGACACCTGTAACCTGCAGCAAAAGATTTTTTCTTCTTGCCAATAATGACTTTTTACATCACTGTATGAGTTCAGCTGAATATTAGCCACTATCCCCTGTACACATATCAAGGAGTAGTTTTCTATTTTAAGTTATAAGATTTCATTGTGAGCGTTCATTTTAGGTACAAAAGATATAGGGGAGGTGTTAGGGATGTAGGGATGTTGTAGGGGTGGGTTATTTGTGTCAATAAGGTGTATATATCTTATACTGATGTAAAATTAGTAAAGCACAGTATGCGAGGTGATTGTTGTCAAGGAATGAACGCTGTCTTTATTTTAGAATAGATTAAATAATTGTAACATTTGGTTTAATTTCCAGATTTGGCAAAATACTCTTTTCAGAGACTTTTCTAAGAGACCCACAATGGTCATTGAGTCCAACTCTTAAGTGAATGGCACATGCAGGGATAGAACCCACGGCCTTGTCATTATTAGCGTCATGCTCTAACCAACTGAGTTAATCACAGGTTGTCTTAGCATCAACAACAGTTTGGGCAGATGTTTGCTTGTTTATAAGCATCTTTTGAATCCCTTTGAATCATAACAGTTTGAGCATGCATCTTCTACATACAGTGAGAATATAAGGAATGTTTTTAGTGGTACTTACCTTTCAGTTTGCCTCTTCAGTGCTCAGAAAACTCTGTTCTAGTAAAAAAGAAAAACTAGAACCAAGATGATTGACTCATCTTCTCTCTTGGTTCTTTCCCTGCCAAATGCCTAAGAGCAAAGTGGAGAGTGTAAAAACCTGACTGAAGTGCAGAAGGATTTTGTTTGTTTGTTTAAATGCTGTACTTCTTAAAATAGTCTGTTTCAAACAGGCTGTTACTGTGTTGGGTGATTTCTTTGGGATATGCGTACAGATTGCTTTTGCTCATTCCCTCCTTTAATGTCTGCTGGTCTCCTACTTAATGTACTTCCTACATTACAGTCTCTTCATATTTGTAATATTCATGGCAGACTTTTTTATTGGTAATCTCTTAAACAGTCAAATGGGTGAGTTTGTGATGGAAATTTCATTTGGTAACTTTTTGCAAATTGGTCACCTTTGACAGATTCTGGACATTTTTGTGGTATGGTTGAATCCAACAACAGTTTCATGAGGGTATGTTGTGTGGCATCTATTTTTTTTTTAACTTGCTGATGCAGTTGTGCCAGGAAAAGATAGACATTGCTTTGCTAAACTGAAGTAGGCTACAGAAGGATAGGAACTTTCATGTCAGTCTCCTTTGGAGAAGAGAGGTCTCATTGGTTTCTGTAACTAAAATTGCCAAAGGTTTATTAGAACACATAAAAAAATTAAAAGGAACTACAAAAAAATTCCATTTGTACAAATGATATTGTATATTTCAAAATAATTGCAGGTTATGTTCAGAAAGTACTATGAGTAAGAAACAAATCTATTCCATGCTATCAGAATTTCCATTAGCATCTTGATGTTTCCAGTGCACTTCCATTTCAGTTTCCTTAGTCGTTAAACTGTTTTCTTCTGCAAGGTTCAACTCATGCCCTAACAAAGCTCTTTAAAAAAACAGAATTATATGTCTTCCTTGAATCACTAGATGTTCCATGCAGTTATTTCCTTCTTTGTACTCAAGTTGAAACCTAGACAGGAAATTATTTCCTATCAGATTTCTTGCTGGAACTATAGTATAATAATAAAACTATTATTTAGATGTTTAAAAATAGAAATTTTAAATATTACATGCTCCTTCCTTCCTTCCTTCCTTCCTTCCTTCCTTCCTTCCTTCCTTCCTTCCTTCCTTCCTTCCTTCCTTCCTTCCTTCCTTCCTTCCTTCCTTCCTTCCCCTACTCTTTTTCCTGTAAAAGATTAGAGTGTTATCCATTTTTAAAAAATGTATTATTTATTTATTTATTTCCCATCTCTATAAATTTTTCTAGTGTTGAAAAATTCAAAGGCTGCTCCAAATTTATTTTTTTTCTTTTTTAAATTTTATACTTAGGTGCGTCAGAATATGGGCTTGAGGAATTAAAGGAATAATCCTGTAAAATTTTTACACATTTCTTAGGTGTCTAGATATGACCTGGGTTTCTCACACTTCTTTTTAGTTTGTTTTGTTTTGTTGTTTGTTTGTTCATTTTCCTTATTCCTGTGTTCTCTTCTATAATAATACATTAACAAGCCAAATTCAGTTTAAGTCTTTGACCTTCCTAAGATTTCTGTGAAATGGTAATGTTCTGTTTCAACTATAATCATAAGCAGAAAATTGTGTTTTAAGAGAGATTTCTGTTCTGTCATCTTCATCACAGCGTCATGTTAAAATGTACATCAGCTTTTAGGTAAAATACAGATATTATAAAGCTTATAATTATTCATTTCAAGATAATGGCTCATGTATAGTCTCATGTAATCTCATGTATTAGTGTCTTCTTTTGTTAATAGACAACAATGGATTGTTGTTCATAGAATGTGAAGAGAGTGATAAAAATTACTTCCTTTAAAAAATATGAAAACCTCAATATATTTTCATAGTGTAGATGTCATGGGCAAAAAGTTGGGATATTATTCATCTGCTGTTGTAACAGATGTTAGTAAGATGCTTACTCTAGATGAAAGGTGAAATATTCTGTGAACTCTGAGATGGTTTCGGTGACAAAATTTAATAGGAAATCTAAAAGTGCATGTTGTCTGGAGATTATATTTCCTTTTTATCTGTGTTCCACCTATTCTCATTCATATTATGGTGTTTGTAATACTTAAAGGTTTGTTGTTTTTTTTTTGTCAGATCATTACCTGACATCCATTTCTTTGATTCCTGTTGTGTAGACTATTTTAGCAGCTACAAGTCATTTATCAAGACTGTCTTGTGGCCTCAGAGAGCCTTCTGAGAAGCATTTGTTTGTGGTGGTTATTCATATATAAGGCTTTAAAGAGGAAGTAGTGGAGTCAAAATGAGACTTTGTGGTAGCAGAGCATAAATATCCTGGTCTTGTCATATGTTGATGTTGCACTTTGGAAATCAATAAGAAAGAAGTTATTTTACCTCTTTAGGCATTAAGTTCTGTTGTTTTAAACTCTACATAAAGCACCTGGTCCATCTGTACTATCCTAACGGCCATTTAAGTTTGCCCTGGTGGGCGTATTTGGCTCTAATGCATCAGAAGTGCCAGGTGACCTGGAGTCTCTGTTAGTGTTGCAGTTCATCTAATTTGCTGAAGCTTTCAAGGACATAATATACATCTCATTCTGGACTCCTTGAACATACAGGTTTCTAAAGATCCTCTTACGCTATTTCTTAATCTTTAAGGTGTCTTTTTTAAATAGTTCTGCTTTTACAATAGCAGTTTTTTAAAATTCCCTGTGCCTTGGTTGAAAGGCTTATCTAGCTTCTCCTTACCACGTGGCTTTTGGAGAGGGATCAGTAAGACGTTAGTACAGATGGGTGGAACTACTTGGAACTAGAACTACATAATTGTAAGAGTGAAAAACATAATTTTTATCTGCCATTTGACTAAGTTGTATTGGAGATTACTTGGCTCGAATCACAGGAGCAAAAATCTAAATAAAGGGATTTTCTTGGTATGCCAGAAATTTTTTGTCAGGAGTAGTGATGTTTTGTAGTGAAGATCGCTGTATTAAAAATGTTTTTATCACTCAGAAACTACAGTTAGTGAAGTCAATATTTTCCATATAATTCTAGTTTTGCAGTCTAGGGTTTCTTTAAACATTTTTTGTGACCAGGTGCAGCAAAAAATAGATGTATTTTATATTTGACTAACATAATACACATTTTTTTTGTGTAAATGGTGAGTATTAGTTCTAAACCCCAAAGTATCATTGGTGCTTTTTTCTGCCTGCTGTACACTAAAAAGGTAATATGCACATTTGCAGCTATTTCAAATGAGACAGTGATCTGCAAAGGACCAGAACAAGTATGGGGCAGTTTGGCTACTGAGAATGTATTTGTTCCTAGGGAGGCATCATCATATTATTCAGACCAGCCAGAAACTTTTAAACCCCATTTTAATTAACTTTACATGCTTTGTGTAAATTATCTTTTTGTTAAATTATGGGTCTTGGTTTCAAGAACTTCAGATTTTCTCATATTCAGATTGCAAAGATGATGTATTCAGAGAGCTGTGTTTCAGATTTTTTGTTTCATGGGCTTTGTCCTGGATTTCCTGGTTCTCAGTTTTGGATTAGATTGAACTGAATGACACACCCAAAGGTTGCATTTATGGTTAAAAATTGGTTTTGGTATACAAAGCTCTGCGTTGTGGATTAATTTAATGACTTTCCACCCTATGTTTTGTGTTATTGTTCTGTTTCATCTGAACTTGTTGGAAAGACTCTAATATGCTTTAATAATTCTCTTGTGCTGTTGGATGAGATCTGAAATTTAATAAGCAGTTCCCTGTCTGGCATAGACTCTATTTTGTAGTCCTTAATGCTCTCTTTGCTGGTGTAATTCAGTACTTGTGAAGTTGAGAAAAGCAGTATTTTAAACTACTATTGTTAACAATATGCAGTATCATTCAAACTATGACACAAATAATTAAATACTCTGAATTTGGAGGGTATTTTTGTTTGTGTTCGTTGGTTTGGGGTTTTTTTGTTGTTTTTGCTACAGTTCAGTAAACACAATGTAGATTTAGAGTTGGAAGGTTCGTTACAAAATTCTTTATGACTAAGTTGCTGGAAGGAGCTATAATATTTTGTCTTCATCTTTTTATTTTTCTGATTATAATATTTGTAAGACAAATGAAAATTTGAAAGACCTTCAGAGAAACTTGAGAGTTTAGGCAAGAGAAGAAAATTGTTTTGTCTCCATTTGTCTTTATCAAACCAGTTGTGCTCAGTAAACAAATATTGTGGTAGTTCCATTTCAGTGTCTTCAAGCTTGTGATGCTCACATTTTTATAACTTTTACTCTGCCATGGTTCTTCTGTTGTGATTAGCTACATAGCACAGCACAGAAAGTTAGTTGTAGTGTGCTCAGAAACAGGTCGTCACTTAGTGACAATCAGATATTAGAGAAAGCTGGGAAAGTAAGGAATTTCAGTTCTGGCTTACTTAAGTGTCAGGGAAAGGAGGAAGACCATCTGGCATGCTGAGGAGTGCATGATGTGTCCTGCTAGAGAGAAGGAACTGTAGAAATTGAGCCCTGGGTTTTTAAGAGCACATTTTGAACAGCATAATGAATCGATGTGTGGGCATTAGACTTTGAAGACCACTGTGACATTTTTTGTTGTTGTTAAACTAAAAAAAAAACCCATTGGCAGAGCAGGTTTGCTTCCCAGCTTCCTATTTAACAATTTCAGCTGCTCTTTCCATTCATTAGCTATCTCTAGATGTTTTTTCCCTTGAAGCAGTATTTCTCACAACCTGAATCCCACTGCTCTGCTACTATGCGTTGGAAAGTTGCATAAGAGAAACTGTTAGCAATGATGCTGAAGGTTGTTTTCATTGCTCTATGTTAGTTTCTGTAGTTAAAATTGTAAATTTTCTTGGATTAATGGACATTCTACTTAACCTGTATACTTTGCCTGAATGCGGCTTTAATTTACAATAATTCACTCCCTTTAGTAAGGTTTGCAATGGAGGTAGTTTTATAAACAGATTGAAAGGTGAACAAGGTTGGGGATGAGTGTATTAACATTTGAAAGTCCTTAACCAGTTTATTTCCTTGACATAATTATCCTGATAGTTTCATATAATGCTTTTGCTTGTAGAGCAGGGGAGTTCATATCTTTGTTTTCTGATGGAAGATTTAAAAAAAGGTAGACTAAGGTGCTGAAGGCAATGAAGTTAAAATGTTTTCTTAGTAATAAACATATCTACTAGTAGAAATTAGCTTCCAAATACCAGTAAACAGTGCAGTGCCTGGTATCACATTATCATTTAAATCAATGAAAGTTTTGATACAGAATGTGACATTGGCCCAAGAGTAACAAAGTGTCCTTTCTGTTCTTGCTATTGTTAGTGTTTTCTCTAATTACTCACTTCTAATATTTAATTTCAAAGTCTGTGTAAAATTTTCATCACAAGGAGGTGGGTTACATTCTACTCACAGTGATTCTCCATTTTAACATGTCAATATGTGTGCACCAAACCCATTGTTCAATTTGGTGTAACTAAGATACCTAATAGGATGTAGCCTTTATACTAGGTTCAAATGGGCATAACTGTTTATTACCCAAAGATAATAATGCTAAAAAAATTTTTAAAAAAGAAAGTTCAATACATATATCTATTTCTAACTGAAAAAGACCTTTTAATTTTATTAATTCTTACAATATGATTTAAGGAGAGCTGTAGGTCTCATTTCAGTAATGTAATAATTCAGAACTCAGATTAGATTAGAGGAGCTGCTTGTGTTTGGGAGGGGCATACCTTAGCAAATCTGTGCTAGCTAGTTCTCTTATTTACACATATTGTCTTCTGTCACAAAAAAACCCAAAACCAAAACCATGCATGTTACCAAGAGTAATGTACTCTACAGAATGGAGCTGACTTGACCCTGATGCTATCATAGATGTCATTTGAGGATACTAAATTTGATCATAATGTCTGGATCTATAGCTACTGGCTTTATAGTTTCCATGATGCTGTTCCCTAAGGGGTGTTCACTACTGCTTGACTGAAGAAGGAGTAGGTTTAAGACAGCTCCTGTTATTTCTGTATGCAGAACCACTCTTGATTGCATCTGCCAATGACACACACACACACACACACACACACACACACACACACACACAGAGTGACTGCACCATCACTCTATGGTAGAAGAACAGCAGGTATGCACAGCTGAAGACAAGGAAGACTGGTGAGGCAAGAGGTGAGGCTGCTCTTTTGGGCAGTACTCAGCCTTGCCTGTATCTTGAACTCCAGACTCAGACAATGAGTTAAAACAAGAATAAAAGAGGGAACAGAATGACATATTCTTCTCAGAAGATCTTACAGGTCTATGAAACAGCAAGCCAGTCTTCAACAGAAGTAATGACTAAAGGTTTTACACCTTTCCTGCTTATATTTGAACAGTATGCCGAATCATGCCACACAGCTGTTAGCTGCTGATGAACGGAATTAATGCTCATATGGCTCTGATGGAAGATTGTTCTTACTGTAGTCTCTCTCCTTAGGATCTCTCCTCTGTCTTCAAGGATTATGTGTACATATTAAGAGTTTTGCTGGCATGAAGAGTGATACTACTCAAAGTAAATGGAAAGTTTTAAACTATTTAGAGAACATTATAAACAGATGCAACTAAATCAATGTAATAAATGACTGCTTGTTGATGTTTTGGGTAAATGCTGCTTGATTCCTACAGTTAGGCTTCACTAATTACTTCTAATCAGTTATGGGCATCATTTTAAAATGATACCTAACTCTTCACAATAAAAACTGATACAATATTTCTATATATTTGGGTCTCAGCAAAGCTTTCAGTACTGTGCCTCAGAGTATCCTTTGGACAAAATGTCCAGCACAGACCTGGATGAACACATCATGTGATGGATGGGTGAGCAGCTGCCTCACAGAATGGGGTGACATCCGACTGATGACTGTCACTAGTGGGGTCCTGCAGGGCTCCATCCTTGGCTCTGTGCTCTCCAACAGCTTCGTTAACAACTTGAATGCAGGACTTGAATGAATACTAAGTGAGTTTGCTGATGACACTAAATTGGGAGGAGCTGTTGACTCCCTCAAAGGCAGGGAGGCCCTGCAGAGACACCTCGACAAATTAGAGGCTTGGGCAATCACCAACCCCATGAAGTTTAACAAGGGAAAGTGCCGGATTCTGCACCTGGGATGGGCAACCCTGATGTATGGACAGACTGGGGGACGAAGGGCTAGAGAGCAGCCCTGTGGAAAGGGATGTGGGGGTCCTGGTTGATGGAAAGTTGAATGTGAGTCAGCAGTGCTCTGGCAGCCAGGAGGGCCAAGCCTGTCCTGGGGGGCATCAGGGACAGCATCACCAGCCGGGCAAGGGAGGGGATTGTCCCACTCTGCTCTGCATTGGGGTGGCCTCACCTTGAATATTGGGTGTAGTTTTAGGCACTGCAATATAAGAAGGATACGAAGCTACTAGAGAGCACTCAAAGAAGGGCCATGAGGATGGTGAAGGGTCTGGAGGGGAAGCCTTATGAGGAACAGAGGAAGTCACTTGCTTTGTCCACTTAGAGACACCTCATTGCAGTCTTCAACATCCTCATGAGGGGAAGCAGAGGGGCAGATACTGATCTCTTCACACTCATGACCAGTGTCAGGACTTGAAGAAATGGCATGAAGCTGAGCCAGGGGAGGTCTAGGTTGGATATCAGGAAAAGGTTTCTCACCCAGGGGGAAGCTGGGCACTGGAACAGGTTCCCTGGTGCCGTGGTCACAGCACCAAGCCTGACAGATTTCAAGAAGCATTTGGACAATGACCTCAGGCACATGGTGTGACTCTCAGGGTGTCCTGTGTAGGGCCAGAGGTTGGATTTGATTATCTCGATGGGTCCCTTCCAACTCAGCATATTCGATGATTCTATGAAATACGTTACATAGTTATATGACAGCTTCCTTTTAACTGTTGTTGCCTAAGTTTGACTCTTTTAAAACTATGAAGAGTTCTGTTGTATTTATGCTTTTTCAGTTGAAAACTGGAATTCCTGCATTTTTCAGTGTAGGAGCAGGTGCTCTCCAGCTTTTTGTGCTCCCGGGCTTCAGGTCTTTCCCTGATGCTTATGCATTTCCGAGTGACTTCAGACTTCTTCTCTTTAATTATGGTAGCGGCGTTCCTTCTGGATAAAAAAACCCAGTTTAGTTCTCAAAAGGAACAAATAAACTTCTATTATGTATCAGAAGAATATAAATATATCCAATCTGCAGGAAGAAAATATGTGATGCAAAAAAGAGGAAATAAAAAGGTTCAATAAATCTGCCCATAGTAGTACAATTACACTATTGCATGTTGATCCAAAATAGATTTATATAGTACCTGTATGCTAGCCAAGTAAACAGAACCTTTATTTTTTTTTTGTTCCAAGTTTCCTTGATGTCTTGGCTGTTCCACAGAATAGTACAAGAAGAAAACGTTCAGCTTTTTTTGTTTTTTAAATGTTTTCTTGGTAAATAAAGCAGCAAGCCCTAATTACATTGTGGTGGTGTTATGCTGGTGGTTGTGCTAAATAAAAAGGCAACAGGCATGCTTGAATGGTTCTTTTTGCTAAATGTTCAACAGCTAGTTAACCTTTAACAGAGAGAGGGCAATGGATTCCACCATTCAAAAGTAAAGTCTCTTTGAAATGGGTGTTTTAGTGACCATCTTGTGACCTGATGGAACAGCATTGATTGAGAACCCTGGAGGGTTGATGTATGGAGAGAAAGATTATGACTCCAGCTATGAGTGTTAGTGATGTCATCCTTATTGTGTCAGATTTTCAAGGTAAATGATTTGTATCAGAAAACACTGAGAGAAGATTGTGCTTCTGGAGGCTTGTTATTTGTCATATTAAATTTGCCATAATCAAGTTTGACAGGCTTCTCTTTATTTTTTCCAGCAGACAATATTATTGTTGAAGATTAGTCAGATGCCTTCCGTCCATTCCCGGCCTCACATGCTATGTCATGCAAGCTTTGGAACACTTAGAACATAATTTAAATGAATGACTAATTTGGCAAGCATAATGGAAGGCACGCATACCATCCTTCAATTGCACAAACCCATTATGGAACTTTGTTACATCAGCTTCTATCATCCAGAGGGAAAAATCAGAGGATTTACTTACAAGGGCTCTGTAACGCTGGATAGAAGCAGTAAGCGTTTCTGTAGCTGCTATCAAGTAAGGGAGAAGTTAGACATGGAGCTGAGAGAACAGCCATATGAAAATTTTGGAGATATTATTTTCAAGCAAAACACCACAAAAGACCTTCTCACTGAGCTGTACAAACTAGCTGTTGAAAAGAAAAACCTGTTATCCAGTGTTTTGAGAACACATCATATTCTGGACCTTAAGGCTGGACTTCAGGAGGAAAAGCGACTGGATCTTTCTGGAGTCCCGAAACTTAAAGGTGATAATTACTCCAGTCTTACACACCAGCAGGAATTATTTCTGGATTCCACAAAGAGTGACAATTTGAATCACAAAAAATTGAAGAAATACAGAAGGAAAGAGAGCTTTGAGGAGATCAGACACCGGAAAGAGGGAAAAAAGATACATGAACATCTTTTTATATTGAGTAAACAAGACATGCAACAGAAAAATAAGAAGATGGGCTCCACAAGACTCCCTACCAGGAGTTATCCCAGTTCATTTTCTGCCTCCAGCTGTCTAACAATGAAAGGTAAGGATAATTTATCAGTAGACAATAGAATAAAACCAGAAAGGTGGACAGAAGAGGGGTATTTTCTTAAGAGCAACAAAGCTGTGAAATTGGATGCTGACTTACCAAGCTCTAGCTCAAAAGATATCGATGATGTGGTTGCAGTTGAACCAGTGGATAATGGAGAATGCATTCCTGAAGTTACTGAGGTACAACAGAGCACAACTTTGGTGAAGTCATCTCAGTACAGTCTACCTAACAAACTTGAGACATTAAGTAAACCTGCAGCTGCTAAATGCTTAAAAAGTAGCAAGTATGCTGAACCAGTATGCAAGGAGACACCAGGAATCACTGCTGTTGCTGAAGTACAGGATTTAGATGTTTGTATTAAAAAAGTTACCGACCTCCCTGCAGAGTCTTTACCTGATTTTCACAGAGATAATGAAACTATTTCTTCTGTTCTCACAACAGCACATAATGAGTTTATATCAAGAACTGATGTATACTCTGTAGATGAAGCTGCTGGAGATTCTAATAACAGTGTGCTGCAGGAAAAGGAGGAAGACGGCTCTGGTTTGCAGTACAAAGCAGAGAGAGTGCACATTACTGATGAGTCATGCAACCTTGTGGGAGCAGTTAATAAAGCTCTTCTGAAAGTTATCCGGAGCGACAGTTTAGATGAAGCTGCAGAATGGAAGAGACTGCAACAAATTACAAGAGTAGACAGAAGTCTGCCAGGCTCACTACATGAGAAAAGGACCACAGTATCCCAGGGAAACAGCAAGCATTTATTTTTGAACCTACCTGTAAATGAAAGTCCTGATATTCCTCAGACAAGTAATAATCTTAAACTGGAAGAGAAAAGGCTGCATTCACCCCCATTAGCAGCAGTGAGTAATGTTTTTAGTAATTCATATCCGCTATCTAATACACACAAACAAATGTCACCTATTCCTTCGCCGTTATCTTCGAGACTGCCTAGCCCGCAGCTGCATCACCGGATCCTCCCGTTGCCAACACAGAACACCGAGGATGAGTTCAGTGACTATGGCCACGGAAGACATGGTGCTATAAACTTCACTTTCAGTGATTTGGAGCCACAGTTTTATCTGAAGTATTCTGAACCTGGAGAATTGGGATTTGCCACCAGACAACGGGGCCTACATCAGAATACAACTGCAGGACATTTTGAAAAGTGCGCTGCGCAAGAAAAGTTAACTACTCAGACACAACATAACTTCTGTCCAGGTCAGTCCTATTTAATGAATTCTTAAACTAATAGAATCAGTCAAGCATAAAAGTGTTGGAGTGTTTTCTGAGTTTGTTTGTTTTGTTTTTTTTAATACTAGCTGTTAATAATAAATACTATGCTGAATAAGAACCTGTTTTTCATTACTTAAGGATTGGGTGAAAAGCTGTGGAATTTTTTTAACAAAAGTTACAGCTATATAAGATTTCAAAATGCATTTTTATGTCAGCTTATTTTCAGTCCTGTTGTTACTGAATGACCTTTTTAGGACTTTGAGTCAAAGTTAATGAAAAATCGTTTTATATAAAATGAAAAAAGTTTGCATGCTTATTTTCCTGCTTTTCCTGTGCTGTCTTCAAGTCTTTCAAAATGTTATGGTAACATTTATTCTCCAAAATGTTTTTTTAATCTTGTTCGGCTCAACTGATAGAATACTTTATTAACAAGCTAATTTACAGTGCCTTAAGTATAGGACTGGTGCTTTGATCATTTAGCTACAAGAGTTTGATGTAAATTCTGTAAAAAAGGCTTGTTTTTAAAATGACTGCATGCAGGAGTCATGTTTCAATGTATATGAGTACAGTGCACGGGTTTATTTATAAAAATATACTGTGTAAAAATGCATAAGTATATGACATACTGAATAGCTATCTTTGTTAGCTAGAACATCAACATCTATACCCTTCATTTTTTCCTTAAGAAGCAGGAAGGCTGGAGGACCCAATTCTACAGTGGTCTAGGTGTGGCTCAGACTGGTCCCTCTGTGTTAAATGGGGGTCTGGCAATGCAAAGTGACACAAAAGGGGGATTCCAGAAGGGGAGGTGTGTGAAATGTGAAACCATCACCTTAGCCAGAGGGTGTCGAATACTGCC
This sequence comes from Acanthiza pusilla, assembly GCA_036630365.1. Classification (NCBI taxonomy): domain Eukaryota; kingdom Metazoa; phylum Chordata; class Aves; order Passeriformes; family Acanthizidae; genus Acanthiza; species Acanthiza pusilla. Next base: position 1,055,236 of record JAXCHO010000078.1, read on the forward strand.
TATGAGGCTTGCATTTATGCCTCCTGCTTCTAGAAGTTGTTTTAGTTCCACTCAGGACTAAATCAAATTTAGAGTGTTGTTTGATGAATTCACAGGGCTGAAAAGATGGGTGCTATGCTCTTGTTCTTTCATTCCTTTCATTTTCTGGTTTAGTCATCAAAGAAAAGACTTTAAGAAATTAAGAAGAAAATGAAATTCCAGCAATTGGTTTCTGTTGTTCTGTGCTGTCCTACCCCTCTCATTACTTCCTTTACTCATTGTACCTTTTGGTGAGCTGGCTTAGCTGACAAGACCAGCAATTTCACCCCTTTGTTAAGGCTAAAGTAGCACAGCAAATCTTTTTCTCTCTGTTTTACATTAGTATTTTTTAAATTAATGTACCTTTTAGAACGGTGGGATGTGGAACTGTACCTATTGTGCTGTACTCTTGTACTGTCTTTGCTCGGGATAGAGTTAATTTTCTTTACAGTAGCTTGTATGGGGCAGTGTTTTGGGTTTGTGATGAAAACAGTCTCGATAACACAGGGATGTTCTAGCTTGTGCTGAGCAGTGTTTGCACAGCATCAATCCCTTCTCTGTTTCTCACTCTGCATCCCCCCAGTGAATAGACCAGGGGCTGCACAATAGGCTGGGAGGGGACACAACCAGACAGATGACCCAGACTAACTAAAGAGAAATTCCCTGCCACATAACGTCATGCTCAGGAATAAAAGCGGAAAGAGGGGGCTTTGGAGGGGTTAGCCATCTTTTGCTTGGGACCTGGCAGGGCATCGGTTTACCCATGGGAGGCGGTGAGTGATTGCTGTAGCATCAGTTCTTTCATTTTTTTCTGCCTTCTTTTTAGACAAACTAGACAAGTTAGAAAAATTCCCTCTTATTAAACAATTTTTTTGTTTGTTATCTTGACCCCCAGTGGCTGGGGTTTTTCCATGCCTCTTCCCCCATGCCACTTGGGGGGATGGGGGAGGGAGGGAATGAGCCACAGTGTGGTGCTTGTCTGCCCACTGGGGTTAACCCACAATGGTTTTACAAGAAACAAAACAACACACATACATACTAATGGCATCTCTTGGCTGAAAATCCCAGCTATTAAGCATAAACATCTTTGTGAAGAGAAGTAAAACAGACAAGCCCGATTTAATTTCTTGTTTACAATTACCTGGCAAGATTAATACAGACAGAAAATATCAAGTTTTTTTATTTTTGATTTTTAAAAAAAAAATTCAAGTATGATTGCTTGCCAGTATTATTACTGGTGTTTCAGAAAATCTGTGAATTTAAGGAAAAATTCCTTATTTTGCTGGCATATATAATACTGTAGGTATGTCTCTGGATCTGGGACAATGTGTCTTTCCATTTCTGTCTGAATCAGGGGTGAAATCATTCATATTGACAGAGCATTTGGAATAAAACTCTTCTGTAAACAGATATGAATAATAACTAAATTACTATCGTTCAGTGAGACAAATGGTGTATCTCCAATTTTAGTTAATGTAAGTGATATTAAGATTTACAGTTATAAACTTGCACTCCTGGTTTGATTCTTATCAGATTCCTCCCATGTGTGAAGAGCAGAATTCAAGGCTATTGTTCAGATTTCTCTTCAATGGGCTGTTACCGTAAAATGTTTTCTTTCAGTTCCAGCCTGTTATTAAATCGTGTAAATATCTACGACTCTTAGAATTTTGCAGAATTCTAGTCAAATTTTATCAGTCAGGTTGATTGAAGAATTTGCTCCAGGGCAAAAATGATGGTCTTTTGAATGGCTTTTCAAAGGTCTATTGCTGTCACAGTATGCACTACTTCTTCCTGAAAAACTTCTGGAGCCTTTTGTTACCAGTGTAACTTTGTATTTGGAAAATTTTATGAATTAGTTAAATATTCTAATTTATTAGTTTAAAATACAAATTGGACTCATCATACAACTATACACATAATTTTAATTCTCTTTTCTTATTGTTTGTAATCATGATTAGTCACACTCTTTCTCAATAATTGAAGAATATTCCTCCAGTCAAAACTGAAAGAGATAAGGCAGAGTGACCTTACTTCTGTACTTCCACTTCTTCTCAATTTCATCTTTTTTTATAGATATATAGATACCTATTTATGGCAGGCATCTCATAGTTTCACTGCACAAAGTTCTATTAGTAGTTAATTTGAAAGTACAGTTTTCTGGATCTTCTTGTTGAAGCGCAACTATTGGGCATGGGAATAGGCCACAGTTTTCATTTTAGTAAGTTAATAGGTAACTGAGAATAATTTAGAGTTCAACAATATTTATTTAGCAGTTTTCTCTGTAGGTGGGACTGGGAATTAAATCCTGTATTCGCATGTAATAGTTCCATTTGAATTACCAAAATTCTAAGAAAAAGCTTTAGCATAACTTAAGGCTTTCAAATAATAAGCTGCTTAGTTACAAGCAGCAAAAGCAGAAGTACAAACACTAAAATTTCTCATAGACTGACATTTATTAAACATACTGCCTGTATTTCTGTACGAAGTTCTTTCTACTCTGACGTGAAGCACATCAGGCTTTTGTAGCCCTGGAGAAGCCAAGCTTGCTTTTGAAAAGATCTTTAATGGATCTGAGTATCTGTCTCAGGGAAAGATTTTCTGAGACTTTTTAGTTCCTGTTCATGCTTCTCTCTCAAGTTATTCACAGCAGTAGAAAAAACTAGGGAGAAAATTTTCAGAGCTATTTTGTTAAATTAGTACTGAATGACACGAGTATGCTGTTTTACTAAGTATTATCTGTAAGAGGAGGAAGATTAGTATTATTTTTAAAGTGAATTTGATTCAGAGCAGGAAACTTAAAAATAAAAATCACTGACCTAGCCTCCAGGACAATGTGCTCTGAGTCAGAATGAGACTGGGAAGGGTCATTCATCACACTTTTTGTTATATATTTTACTCCTAATGTGGAAAAAAAAGAATAAAAATCTGCCAAGGGGGAATGGTGAAAGCAAGAAAGGGAACAAATGAGAAGGATGATGTTACTCTATCCCCAGCCAATGAATAATGTTCCTTTTCTGGTATCTAGTAGTTGTGAAGGAAGAAGATAGACAGAAAACACAGAAATTCAAAGTTATAGGACTGTGGAGAAACTAAAATAAACTTGGAATGAAATGAATGATTAAGGTTTGTGTCAGGTAAAATGACCGAGACTTATGGGACTGAAAAGGACAGGCCCATTCTCTTCTTACTCACTTCTTTTCTCCGGTAAAGGCCTGCTCTTTCCTCCCCTTCTCTGGAACAACTTTGGTGTTTTTATTACTTTTTGGTAATTTTAGTCAAATTGCTAAGCAAGTTGAAAAGCAAAAGCTGGCTCTCCTTTTGCCAGCAAGGAGAGAGGGGAGTAGGTTTGGCTGGTTTAGTGAGCTGAACAGTTAATGGTGGTCTGACGAAAACCACAGCTTGGATGAGGGAGGATGTGCAAGCGTGGTAGAAAGGACAAGTGAGCAAGACCATCCATACTGCAGGGAATCATTTGATCCCCAAAAATCTCAGTTGCATCCAAAAACTGGAAGCCAGAAGGCTGGCTAGGACTGGCTGAAACAGAAGTTATTAGGAGTGGGAAATGACATGAATCAAACTGGATGAAGATACGAAGAGACTCTGATATTTTGAGTGGATGCTATTAATTGTGAAGCAGAAAGAACAAGAGATGGAGGAAAATTGAGAAAGGGGAACTACAAAGACTGTGTAGGGAGTGTTAACTTGGCTAGGATAGGGAACATTTATGGAGTATCACAAAAAAGTGGAACATGGCTGATTAGAGATGAGGTAATTTTTATTTTTGTTTTGGTGGGAAAATCTTCAAAAGGAACGGTAACCATTAGAATCCATGTACGTTATGGATATAAATCTATTCGACTTGCTGATGATCCATGTAATCAGTGTGCAGTATCATGAAATCTTGGAGATGAAGAGAAGGGAGGAGGAAAAAGAAAAGTGAGGTAGAGTTTTGGTTTTTAAGTCTTCAAAATTATAATGCTTATTGTGTTGTAGGAAAGGCATCTTAACTGCTGGAAAAGGTTGTTCAATATAAGTTTCTAAGATTATTTCCCCAAATAATTTTCTTTAATGGACTAGTTAAAGATGTGTACCCAAGAGTTCTTTGCAGTATATTTTGGATGCAACTGTAGATGCATCTATCCCTGTTCCTGCTGATTATTAAATGGGGAATGTTTTGTTTGCTTGTTTCTGCCATGAGAATTTTATGGCAGCAATTCAGTTTCCATTAGAAAGAATTGAAAATGAACATTCTGGTGGTTGTCAAAAATTACACACTGTCATTTGGAAACATGCCAATTGCTAATGGCTATCTCTGGCAGATCAGTTTTGTAGTCTTAAATTATAAAAGTACTTTAACCTCTAAAGGACTGTGTACTATATAGATAAACCCTTGAATAAGGATTTTTCTTAAATTGGTGTTAGATCATATCTTAGCCATCAAAGGTTTTGAAGGGAGTGAAAAGCACAAAATGATACTTTCAGTTGGAAAATTCACTCACTGGTGGCTGAAGGAATAGTTTTCATGTCTGTGCTCTAAGAGCTGCCCTACTCCTTCGGTCTTTCACCTTGCCTGCTAAAACTAGGTTATCCCACTTGTCCCGCATTCATTTCTGTTTGCAGTGTAAATATAGCTTACTTCCATATGAACACGAACACTCTGATACAGTAGTTACGTCGTGTGTAGTTCTACATGTCCGTTTAAAATTCCAGCATTAAAGCCAGATGTGAGAAGCCTTAGTTTTGAATTTGGTTGGGTGTATTATCATTAACTACAAAATAATGAATCTATCACAGTGCCAGTGCCAGAAGACTTGTGATTGAAAAATGGCATACAGGCAACATTTCACCCCAGATATTTAGTGAAGGTGGCAAAAAAAAAAGGAGTATCAAGATACTATTTGAAAATTATTTTGTCTTTTCCTAACTTAACTGCCTCTTTAAGCTGACAAAGGAAAAATAGAGTCAGTTAAGAGGAATTCAATTAGAAGACCTTATGATGTGTTCCTGAACCATGGGTTTGGAAAATGAAGTTTCATATAAACAAAACTCTGTTTGAAGGCTCTTATAACAGGAGACAGATTATATTATATTGTTTTTGATGTTCCTTTTGTAGGGAAGGGAAAGGTTTATAAATACCTTCTCTAATTGAAGTGGCTCAGAAAATTGCTAATTAGCATTTTAAATGCTCTATAGCATTCTGTCCACATTAAGTATGCACTTCATGAAGTAAGTTTGCATAGGGATCACATGGAAACATGATGCATTGTTTCTCACAGGTAATTCACATGAAAGTAATATACATGAGTGTGTTGCTTAACAAAACCCATCTTATTCAGAATAAATGTTCTTTGAAGATCCTATAAGGGATTTAAGAATTAAGAGACTGTAAGAAAAGAATTAAAATAAAAAAGAAGAGAGAATTAATCATAGAATCTCAGAATCATTTAGGCTGTAAGGACCACTTGAGATCATCTAGTCCAAGCCTCTGCTCAGGCAGGGTCACCTGGAGCAAAATGCCTGGGCCTATGTGCAGGACGGTTCTTTAATTTGTCCAAGAATAATGACTGAACAACCTATCTAGGCAACTTGTGTTAGTGCCTGGTCACTCTCACAGTGAAAGAGTGTTTTCTTTCATTCAGGTGGAATTATGTAAATTTTCAGTTTACCATCTCAGTGTTATAAATACCTATTATAAATACCAGTGTTATAAATACCTGTTAAAATTAACTTCTATTCTAAACTTGTCTCTTTTTTGCCCAATGTGTCTTAATATCCTATGGGAATTGGGTTACCTACAGACTCAGTGTGGCTAAAACTGAGTTAATTATTTCTGAAGATCTTTCCAGATTTATATATGTATATATAGTATATATAGTATATATAGTGTGTATATATATAGATACACTATATATATATGTATATGTGTGTATATGTGTGTGTGTGTGTGTGTGTATATATATATATACACACTGTCACTTAAGTGTGTAAGGAAGATATCCCCTTTGATACGGATATCTGTTGCTCCTCCTGCATACAGTTCTGCAACTGTATCGGCTGTAACTAAAATTTTTCCTGTTAAGTTTGCATGTTCTCTCTAGATATGTAATCTTGCAAAGTTTGCTAATTGTATGTCCAACTAAAATTGCAGTGACTACATAGCTGTTTAATGGATCTTCATTTTCTTGTTACATTCAATGCAATTACTCATTGTACAGTGTATTATGATTGCCTTCAAGGACATCCTCCTGTATTCTCTATTGAGTCTTATGACACATGGTAATGATAAAAGATCATTAATACTTCATTCCAGTGAAGCCAAAATCTTTTCATACCATTGTAAACAACATAAGGCAATGCTGCATTGAAACACAGACTTATGGCAGTTTGAAATGAATGTAGGCAGGACTGTAACTTCAAGACATGGTCTCTGAGTTAAAAAGACCCTCTGAAGACTGGCCTTGATAGATTCTGTGAACAAATAGCTCCTGTTTTAGTTGAATGACTTCTCAGCATGACACACTTAAGCAACAGTTATATTTTCTTCTCTCTTTGTAACATGTGACTCTTCAGTCAAAGGCAATCAGTGAGGGGAAACCAAGTGAGTTAAATTGGAATGGAAAACCAGAGACAGCTTAATGTTTTATGCAGGTCATAGATTAACAATTTTCTGTTTCATGGAGGGAGAAAAGGCCAAAACATTCCTTCTGGTTTACAGTTTGTGCATTCAGTTTAAGAGACTTACTGTAATGAAATGGACTTCTTTTCTCATCAGTATAAAAATAATTTCTTGAAGTAAAATACTGGGATAATGTGGTAGTTGTCATTTCTTAAATCTGTATATATTCTCTTGGCCACTTAGAGCAAGTTGATAGAAATGGCTCAGCTGAACTTTTTCTTGGTGGATCAGGATGATATATAAACTGAGATCAGATTCAAGTATTTACCTCTGTAAGTATGATTTAATAATGTATTTAGGCATTTTTAAAATCTCTAGTAGCTGCTCTTTGGTATTTTGTCTCTGAAAAAGTGACATAGCACCAAATCCAACCTGTAAAAGTGGTGAAAAATTCTGCATACTCCCTGCTAAAAATATACTTTAAAATACTGAAAATTAATAAAGGTGCAATTTATATGTTTGTGCTATCCCATACCAGTAAATAATTTTGAATAGTATTTCATGATTTAGATGTGACATAAATCTATAATAAATTTAAATAATACCTATAAGTAGTGAATATTATTTATGAGTCATGTCATTAAAAGACTGCACCTAGTTGTTTAATGATTTATTTAATTATGTGTCAGGACATTTTTTCTTTGGGCTTAGATTATGAGTACCCTTGTATTTAGATTATGGTAATTTCTCAATTGCTCCAAGTGTTTATGATTTTCTAGACCATATTCAAAGATTTCTTCAAGCTTGTGTGTTTTGTTGCTGGGATCAGTGAGATAAAAATAGGACAGAGAAAATAGAGGTGAAATGTTGAGAACTGTTGGATGTGTTTTACATGAGGAATTTTAAAGACTGTCTGACATTAGTCTTTACTAGAACAAGAGGTGACTAAAGAGAGAAATAGAAATAATTCACAGTTCCTCACTTCAGTGACAGTGTCTATATGCTGCCACTTGTAGTGTCCTGTGTGATAAAGATTTCAATGCTTTGTAATTTTCTACATTTTTTTTTTCAGATTTACATTTTGGAAGCGTTAAAATGGAGAGTGCTGTGGTTTTTTCTTATTAGGTTTGCTTTTATAATGAAGGGGCATATGGGACATCTTTGCATTCTGAATGTAATGATTCTCTCTGAAGTTGTCCTAAGCAATCACTTAGCATTTCTTTGCTATCAATACACAGTTTAATGATACTTGACTTGGATAGTTCAAAACTACCAAGATTAAGGCATAACTGATGAATGGTTTAGCTAACGTCACTATGTCTGCTCTCACTTCTCTTGAATATATTGGAAAATTAAGAGGGAAAATATGTTCTAAAAAAAATGCTTTTATGAGAAAAGGTATTCTGAGTTTCTACCCTATAACATTTTCAGTCATTTCTGTATTTGTATGTCTATTTCATGAGTAGAACTGTATATTGTTACCCCTGTAAATCTGAACCTGTTAAGTCACCAAAACCACCAAATATTTATGAATAGAAAATAATTCTTACTATGTGTACAAAATGAAGTAAATTGATTCTTTTTCTCAAAACGTCAGTGTTTCTATTTTGTTTCTATATCAGAAACATAAGTAAAACTAACAAAACTCTAGTATGGGGGGGGTTGACCAACAAAACGTTATTACTTCTATGAGTGCGTTAACTTATTTTTGAGCCAGAAGTTGCAGAAAAGCTAAAACCAGTTCTTTCCATCCCTTTACCGCCTAACACTTCACATTGTTCAGCAGCTAGGCTAGTAGCCCTTGGAGGCCCTGCCAGCTGGAAGGCACACCCTCGATTCCCAACCTGCTCCCAGCAGCTTTCATTGTTATTATCTACAAAGTACCAGGTGCTCTGTGTGACCTAAGATGTTAATCGTGCTTACCTCATATACATAATTTGTATATGGGATCTGATTCATGCTGTCAGTGTATTTATAACAAATAGCTTGATTTCCATGTCCAGAGAAACTGAGCACTACAGCTGCTAAGGCAGGCATATTTAAAAGCTGCAGCATTTTCTGAGGCATCTTGTGGTAAATTAGGAGCATTAGTCAGCAGCAGTCATGCCAAGGCCTTTGGGGCAATTACTCAAAAAATGGCTTCTTTTATTTTATGCAACACTGAAGTCAGTGGTTTTGTAGTCCCTCAACTAACATTTTGTTAACATGTATTTGAGTCTGATAGTTATTGTTATAGAAGTGAAATCTATATATTTGTTAAGTTTGTTGGAGAAAGTAAAAGTTTTGGAGGTTTTTTTCTGTGTTAATTTTATTTAAGACATATATGTATATGACCTGTACAGCAGCTGGCATTGAGCCATTTCAACTCACCATAACTAAAATTTAGGGGTTTTCTTCTCTAAGTTTCTTCTAGAGTATGTATTCTTCTCAGTAATGTAGTTTTCAATGTACTGTAAACTTGAGCATATGTTCACTAATTTCTGATTTTTTGAAGTGAAATTTGTTTTGTCTTAAGAAATTAAAGCAGTCAAGTATGAAAAATACATTGAAAAAGTTATTAAAATAAAAATTACTCAATTTTGAGAGTATATATTTAAATAAATTTATATTAAAATGTAAGTATAATTATATGTAACATAACGTAATATAATTTAATTTTTATACACTTGGTATACATTTTTCAGTAGACCTTACAGTTTAAACTTGAGCATGTATTTGGTAGTTATGCTAATTCATGCCAGTCAATTTTTTTCTTCTTTTCGGAATGTGCCAGATTTCATAGAAATAAAATTAAAAGGAAAGAAAATTCCAATCAAACAATATTTTTTCTAGAAGTAGCAACCTTCTAAAAATTGTCTTCTGGCTGAATAATAAACTCCAACTAATATAACAAGAACAGAAGATGGTAATACATCTTTTTGCATAGGCAAAAAGAATAGTTGTGTACAAAATTTAAGTACTTATTTATAATGCTTTTGTACCCTAATTTCCTCTCATATGCTTCTTTCATGTGCTATGGACCTAAAAATTTTTGTATTAGTTTACTACAACAGATTATTCTTCAAATCTGACGCATAGTGAAACCATAGTTTTAAGTATTATAAGTAAGATAAATAGGACTATATAAATTCCCAGGAATTGTTTACATCTTTTTTTTCTTGTGATTAATTTGTATTCCTCTTTTATACTTATTTATGCTAGTTATACTTAGTTATGCAAAAATGAAGGATGTTTGTCATCCAAAGATGGGAAGAAAAATGTTACAATGTACTTTTTCAACTTTTCACTTTTTTCAAAAATCTCTTTATTTTTTAGCCTTCAGTTTTTTATCTTGTCATCTTATCTTTAGTATGAATGGCAGTGTTCCATTTGAATGTTTTCCTTATATTATGGGAAGAAAAATCCTAATTTTTTTGCTTAGTTTGTCAGTCTTAATCCATGTTGAAAGTTTTTCTCCAGTTTATGGATTAGTAAAAGAGGCCATACCTAATTAGTCCAAAGAGCCCTATTTTTCATCTCATCAGGCATTGAATGTTTGTCAAGTCCTTTTCATCAAAGTGTTTGGATAACATTTAAACGATTTCATCTTGCAACCTAAACAAAAGGTTTGTTTCTATTCTATTCAGATTTTGGTTGCCTGTAAGAACTTTGAATTTAAAGACTTTATTCAAAGGTTAGCAGAAAATGAGCTGTAGTTTAAAGCTATTTCAGATTTCCAGGGTGACATGAACTTTGCGACACATCTCTCTTTGTTAAAGAGCTACCCTTGAGATAGATAAGCACAGTGAGAACACTTTCATTTGTAACACCTTCAAAATGAAATGTTTTTTATCCAAAACAGGCAGAAGTCTGGGTTTGTTGATTTGGTTTTAATTTAAAGTAAATTAAATAGGTGAGAATCTTTTCCCCCGTCTTCCTTGGTATTTCTAACCATACAAATTGACTTTCTAGTCCTACTTTTTTCCTCTCCATGTAATTGTATTTCACTTGCAGTAATGGAGATGCTTTGTGTGAGAGGAATCACATAGGGTGTGTTTGTGTGGCATGTCTGGTCCACACTAGCCACCCACTGCTTTTCCAGTTTGGTCTATGAGACCCATTGCATGGATCCTAATGCAGTTCAAAGAGAAGATAGAGCTTGAACAATTCTTGCAGAGTTGCAGTTGTGAAGATATGTCTGCACAGACTTCATCTATCTATCAAAATCCCTATGGCATGGCTGGTGTTCCATAGCTTCTGTCACACCAGTGAGTTACAGCCATTCCACTCTTGTGGCACAGAGCAAGGACCTGAAGCTTTCCTCATGTGGGTTAGGTGTGACTATAGGCTCAAAGGGGATTTCAGGCTACAAGCAAGGCTGTGACATAGCCTGGGCTTGGGGCATTAATAATGTGGATGGTCAGTGAGACAGAGCATAAAAGCAGGTTCAATTAACTTTGTAAAGTAAGTTGCAGCTCTGTCATCAGAGGGCTGAATTCTCTTATGTGTAATTCATTGAAATTGATGTTAAATGTGCAAATGGAGATGACAGCTGGGTGTTCCAGTGGAACAAATGAAAGGTTTCTTGGAATTCAGGTCTGCTTTAGCAGCTTTGGATGCTAAAAACAACATCTAATGATACTAATATTTAAATACTCATGACTTTGAATAGTCATGGAAATATTTCCACCCATCCTTTTCGTGATGTATAGTAGCATGCTGCTTTGCTTTCTTACTCAGCAGTCATCCTTAAAAAACTCCCACAACCCCTTCATCATGTCTCCTTTATTTCCATTATTTTTCTTCTTCACCTGACTTATACTTTCCTATCTGTACCTTTTGAAACAAGCTCATACTTTCTTGTTCACACAAAATTATCTCCGCCGCCCTTTTCAATATGCTGGGCAATTACCTGTAAGATCATTTCACAAATGAAAGGAAGGAATGCTGAATGTTACCTCCTTATTGCACAAGATCTTCGAAATGGATGCTAAATTGTGCAGAATGGAAAAAACACAGTTTAAGGTGCCCTAGGGTGTCTGAGGCACAGACACAGAGCTGGCAAATCTGACCTGGAATGATCCACACCTTTGTGGATTGGGGTAAATTAATTTTGGCATCTAACATTCATTTAGTCAACTGAGTCCAAATAATTTTGTTGTAAATGATGTTTCAGCTTTCTATTTCAGCGGTGTTGTTAACTCCATCTTACGAAATTATTAAAAATTGGATTTATTCCTTCAAAAACTTTTTTTTTTAATTGCATTTGAATTTTGGTGTAGACTCTCATTGTTCATTTTGCTGCTTTGTAGTATGTCTCTGTTCACTGTTCTAAAAATTGAACTCTTGACTTTTAACCATAAAACTTAACAGACTATGTTGGGATTTTCTGGAAAATGATTTTATGGTCCTCGGTCCACAGATAGAGCATCACCTGTTTTTTAATCCTAGTAGGAAAATTGATGAAGTGAAACTAATTGTACTTCTGGTGACACAAGTATAGGGTTCAGGAGGACAAACCTGAGAAGTCTTTGGTCAGTGTGCAGAATTTGCATAACAGGTTTACTGCTACAACAGAACTATGAGCAGAGAAATTCAAGGAAGTTACGCTTTTCATTTGGTCCCTTTGGCATCTACATGTTGAAGATGAAAGAATTTTAAAATAGGAAGTATATCTTCATATGAATCAGAAATATGGCCAATAGCATTTTGCTGTCACGTTCCTGTAGTGGTGCGCTCAGGATGGCGTATGTTATCAGTGTGCCTTGAAAGAGAGAGCCACCCTTTTCAAGAACAGCACTGAAGGGAGGCTTAACTCCAAGCAAGACAGAGAGCATATGCTTATGATTGATTTAAATAGGAATGCTTTCTGAAACAAAATTACATGCTAGATGGCCAACACTTGCGAAGTTGTAATTTTATATTTAAAGTAAATGTAATAATACGGGCAGGCTTGAGGTTGGATTGCAGTTGTGACTGGTACTTATATCAGGTTCATTAGTGAGCCAGTGAAAAATTTCATGTGACAAAAATCCTTTTGGCTAAAGAACCACCTTTTAATTAGACTCTGAACTTTCAAAAGAATACAGCTTATTTTTTCCTCAGTAGTGTAATATAACTGGATAAAACAGTTGCAAAAGTGAATTGAATGACAGAAATATTTTCTAGTGGATTAAGCAAACCACTTGTTAGGTACTTAGACATCTAAGGCTTTGTTTTGCACGACCAAACTGAGGTCAATAAAAAGCAACAGATTACATAATGAAGAGTGTTTTCTTTTGTTTTGTAATAGAACCCTTTGAGTTCAAGAAAGCCTTGATAAAGCAGAGATACCTGTGGCTTCTTCTGCTGGTTTATACAGCTATTTTGACACACAAGTGTTACTGAACATGCATGTAGTGTCTTGCAGATGTTATGCAATCAGCCATACACTGAAAAAATGGCTTTCCAAAAAAAGTACTTTGAAGAAAATAAAAAGCTGTCTCCACATTTGACTCGTTTTTAACATGCAGATTTTTAACATGCAGAGTTGAGACTGTGAAATGCTGCTTGTCATTTTGGCAGATAGTTGTTAAAATATGAATAAATACAGACTGTATTAAAAAGAAATGTAGGTGGTAACTATTAAAGTAATGTTCTAGCTAATTTTTTTTTTGCATCATTTCTGCTCTGCAGTTTTAAGATTGCTATAATGAGCCAGTCCTATACTGAATCACACTGTAAAACAAAGGAAATGAGCAGTGTTGAGAGGTAGCTGTTCTAAAGTAGCACATTTCCTCATGACTTCTGAAACCTCCTCTGTCGTGCTGTTTGCCTTTCATTCCCCTCTTTATCCCAACAGTTAACCAAGTCCTAATCACTCTTCATCACTAACTGTAAAATCAATTTTGCTGCGGCGGGGGGATGCATATCCTGATATCCAGACTGACCTCTCTGAGGGTCAGGAATACTGCTCTAGCCAATGGATATCATATAATGATACTTGGGGAGAAGTGCCGTGAAGAACTGTAGAGAGCATTTACTGCATAGTAGAAAGACAGGTGAACTTAAAGGAAATAAATAGGAAGCCATGCACAAAACCCTCCTAACAATTTCACTTCATATATGAAATGAAGCTGACCATTTCCTTTCACCAAGGAGAGCTTTGCATCTTGACAGATAGTCCCATGTAAATATTTGTTGAAAAAAATAACTTTCAAAAATAGCAAATTGGGAATTTTTAGAGAAGAAATAACCCCCAGAAACATGATTCCACTTTATGAGACCTACTGCTCTCAAACTTCAAATATCTTAGAGTTCTTATTCTTTGTCTCAAGAAGTATATGGTAAAACTGGGTCATGGTCAGAAAAGGAAAACAGGATATTTTAAAGTACAAAAAAAAAAATTGTCTTTAGCCTGGGAGAAAAACCCTAAAGATAACTGACAAGTTGTATGATAGAGATTGTAAAACTGAGTAGCTGAAGAGGTTGGATAGGGCTGGATTTTTCTCTCTCTGCTGTATACCAATTGAAGTGCACCAAAATGTTGACAGTGAAATGAATATGGTAAACATACACCATCTTGTTTGAATGCACAATTTTCAGTTGGCAACAATTTTTAAGTTGAAGAGAAGTCATTCATGGATGCTGCTGTAATTTAATCTTGAGCTCACATGTTATTAATGTACAATACATCACAATATGTGTTTACAAAAAAAGCCAAGATGCCAGGAAAAGCATAAATGTAAAAGAGAAATGGTTTGAACCTTTAATTTATTCAAAAAAAGTTAAAATGCTTGAAGCAATCTATTATCACTTCCACACCCCCATGTTTTCACAAGTATCTATATAGGTGGCATGATTTATTTTCAGAAGTACTGTTCACCTCTCACTTCTTGTGGAATCTGTGAAAGTAAGGAATATTTAACAGCGTTAAAAATGGGAAAAACTGTCCAGTGGTTGTGGACTAAATCTGACTTAAGATTTATTAAGTACCAAAGAAAAGGAATAAAGAATTTTTTTTTTAATTAATTAAGAAAAACGCCTATGGATTGTTTTTTGTTTTAAGTGATTTCTTGTCCAATGTCTAATACAGTGACCGTATGATTAGCTGAGGCAAGTGGAGCTTTGGAACGCCATAAAGAAAATAAAAGAGTGGGTAATATAAAGTGAAAGAAAGTAGGCCATTCAGTGTTGCCATTTAAGTCTAGAGGAAAGAAGAATACAAGGCAATGTCAGTGACACAGCTCAAATTCTTACACAAGTGCTGACTGGAACTGAGAAAAACACATTTTGGTGCTTCATGAATATGGTTATACTGCTTTCCTGAGGTTTTGGATGAATTGAAGCTCATTTGTGAGTCATGGTGTGCAACAGTAAAGATAATTAAAGTCTGTTCAATTGAGAATTGACTGCAAGTATATTCAAAAATTGTATCCTATCCAGAATCTTTTTCCTTGTCCATAGGACTTGGACTATGAAATTTGTAAAAATTCAGTTCAGAAAATTTGCTGGATTGGTGATCAATTCCCTTTTTCCAATCATCCAGTTTTCCTAAGACTGTAAAAGTCAGTATATGTCTATCTGCGCCTGTAGGATTACTTGATAGTGCTTCAAACATCATAATGATAATATTTCATTAACAGAAGCATAGCAGGGCTTTGGAGTTTCTGTGAGCTCATGATGCACTAAAGCCATTCAGAGATACTTGCATTAAAAAAAGTCAGCTGAATCTTTCGAAAACGTATGGGATGTCTACCAATTTAGGTTCATTATGACCCAGTTAATAGTGACATGGAGTGTACTGATGCCAGACTTAGTGAGAGTGTGAACTACAGTAATCTCTTTCTATCAGCTACTGCTCTCCCACTGAGGTATTACCAGTCAGTATCTGACCATTGCAGAAAGGTGTTCATTGCTTGCTTTCTGTTCCTGTCTTAGGCAGAAAAATGAGGTATCAGTTGTTGCAGGACAAGTGAAATAGTGTAGCTGTAGATCTTTGGGACGTGAATTATCAAATAATTTTAGGTGTCAGATATGATGGGATGTAAATACTAATGTGGCTGCTTTTGCAGAATAGGATGGAGATTCCTTAATGACTCAGAACTGTGTGATCCTACAGTTGCAAAAATGCATTTTTACTTGTCCTGAATGCAGTTTTTCACTTACTAATTTAGAATCACAGAATCAAGTAGGTTGAACAAAACCAGTGAGATCACTGAGTTCAGGCATTAACTCAGCACTGTCAAGTCCACCACTAAACCATGTCCGTAAGTGCCACATCTACACGTTTAGTTAAATACCTCCAGGGTGATAACTCAACCACTTTCTTGGGCAGCCTGTTCCAATGCTTAACAACCTTTTCAGTGAAGAGCTTTTTCCTAATAACCAATCTAAATCTTCCCTAGTGCAACTTGTGATCATTCCTTCTTGTCCTACTGCTTGTTATTTGTGAGAAGAGAACAAGTCCCACTTTTTTAGTACCACCTTTCAGGTTGTTGTGGAGAGCAATAAGGTCTCCCCTGATCCTCCTTTTCTCCAGGCTAAGCAACCCTAATTCCCTCAGCCGCTCCTCAAATGACTTGTGGCACAGACCCTTCCCCAGCTCTGTTGCTCTTCTCTGGACTTCCTCCAGCACCTCAATGTCTTTCTTGTAGCGAGGGGCCCCCAATACTGAACACAGGACTTGAGGTATGGCCTCACCAATGCAGAGTACAGGGGGACAGTCATTGCACTAGACCAGCACTAGTGTGCCCTGGTCCTGCTGGCCACACTATTTCTGATCCAGGCCAGGATGCCATTGGCCTTCTTGGCCAGCTGGGCACACACTGGATCGTGTCCAGCTGGCTGTGAATCAGCAGGCCAAAATCCTTTTCTGCTGGGCAGATTTCCAGCCACTCTCCTCCCAGCCTATAGCACTGCCTGGGGTTGTTATGACCTAGGTGCAGGACCCAGCACTTGGTCTTGTTGAAAGTCATACCATTGGCCTCAGCCCACTGATCCAGCCTGTCCAGATCCCCCTGCAGAGCTGTGTTACCCTTCAGCAGATCAACACTCCCACCCAACTTGGTGTTGTGTGTAAATCTGTCCGAGAGTGCACTTGATCCCCTCATCCAGGTTGATAAATGTGTTAAACAGGACTGACCCCAATACTGAACCCTGGAGAATACCATTTGTCACTGGCCACCAGTTGGTTTTAACTTCCTTCATGGCCACTCCCTGGGCCAGGTCATGCAGCCTGTTATTTACTCAGTGATGAGTGCACCCATCCAAGCCACAGGCTGCCAGTTTTTCCAGGTGAATGCTGTGGGATACAGTGCCAAAGGCTTTAGTAAAGTTCAGGTGGATTCTGCACATTCAAAGGATGTTACCACTCTCAGGCAAGATAATGCATATATTAAAGCATATATGGACAGCACTGGTAATGAGGTTAGAGAGAAAAGGAGCCACTAGCTGTCAAATCTTCACATCTCTTAGGTTCTGCTAGATTGGTCATAAAACAGGTGATCCTTCTGCTGCAAAATCTTGTGTGTTTTGTTTTTCATGAATGTTTAGCAAGTCTGGTGTCCATTTTCCTTATTTCCTAGTTTTCAGTATATTTTGGACTGTCGTGTGTCTTTGTGTTGGATAAAAGGTAGAAGACTGTCACATGCAATGCAATGTTATTCCAGGAGGAGGATAAGGAGGAGCACAGGCCATGTGCATTCTCCTATTATCACAGTGCAGTCTTACACTGATGAATCATATGCCCCATGATCTAGTTATTTATAACATGCTGGGTGTTAATTAGTTTTGTTGCTGTCAATAATGTCCCCGGTTATCTATACAAGTTGTTCTTTAATTGTTGCTTCTGGTGCTTTTGCATATTTTTATCCATTCATTAAATCAAATCTTAATATTTGCACTACAATGTTTATATAATGACATTAATGCAATGTAGAGGTGGCCTAAGTGACCTCTACAAATAGATTTATCATGGTTAAAGCTCATTTTAGGCAATTTTCAAAATTTTGAAGTGTAAGGTAAAAGCTGTAGGTTATTTTAAATCAATCTTATTGTTGTTAATTTTTTATTTACCTGATGCCCAAACCAAATCTTTTCAGCGATGACTTTGCCTTTCTTATGGTTAAGGTGTATAAGGAGAAATATTTTAACAAGCTCATGAGAAAAGTAATGTAAACTCTGTGGTCATTAAATAGCTTATTATATTTACTTAAACTGCTGACATTGTAGCCTCTCTTCCTAGCTTGCTGCCTAAAAGATGTTAGCTTTAAGCTGTGTATCTTTTTGTCTGTTTATTTCTATATAGTTCTTTATTTTCCTTATTGCACTAGCTACAAGATTCAAATATTTTCAAAAACTGTTTCTTGCAAGGTCAAATCTTGCTAAATAAAATGGGGAATAAAGAATTTAAACATCAGTCTCCTCCTCCACATTCTTTTAGCTAACTGGCTAATGCCACAGATCAGAAAACTGGCTGTAAAAAGTCACAGTGAAACACTCCCCATAATAGCAATTATAGTATTATGAATGCTTCCATTTTTGGTAGTTGCTTTGAGTGTAATCTATAATAAATATGATATGTGCTACTATTGCATAGAAATTACTTCAGGTAATGAAGTTGTAAACAGATGTAAGCTGTTTTTGGAAAAAAAACATTATCTATTTTAGAGCCCCACAAGACATTTAGCATATGCTTAATAAGAAAAACATATGTGCTTTGTCAGGTATTTCAAAGTTTTCTGTAGTTAATTTTTGTATGTCCACAGATGGTTAACTTGGGAAATGTATAGTTAATATATGCTGATCGAATATTTAACTAGATTAGTTTGGGTATTACCCCCATTTGAAAATTACAATGAGCACTGAAGTTCTTTGGCATTAAAAATGAGCCGTTCACTAAATGTTACTCAGAACATCTGGCATTGCAGCTCAGAACCTTGGCCTGAATATTGATTGTGGCATTTGACTGTGGGCATGTGAAGCTTCTTTGGGAATAGTAAAAGAATAACAATTTGCACTGAAGTGCCAATTGCTTCCTGTCTTACATCCTCCTGGAGATTTAGTATCTTTGGTTCTTTGCTTATAGTGCCAATTGTGAACACTTGGAGGGCATCTTGCTTGCATCTGAAAGCAAGATTGGGCTGGAAAGTGACAAGGCAGGTTCTGCTCATTATTCACTCAGTGTAACTAAATTAAATTTAAATATGTGCTAAAGCAGTAGGCTTGTGTGGGGCCAAACTGCTCGGTAGCTTGCAGGTCTGTATCATAATTCAGAAAATACATTCTGTACGTGTTACTAGAGTTCTGTTCCTTGGGTTTCTCAAGCACATATTGGATGATACAGCATTGAATCTTGAATACGGGTCTCTCATCTTTCTGCTGATGATCTTGCCATTTTTTTTTGTTTGGTTTTGTTTGTTGGTGGTTTTTTTTTTTTTTTCCTAATCTAAACTGTACTAGTTCTTTTACTAGTTCTTTTACACTAAATTAGTGATAAGTATTCTTTCTTTCTATTAGGATTTGCTCTCTTAGGGATTGGGGATTTTTGTCTAGAATGAATAGATTGAGGTGAAGGAAAAAAAGCTCATATAAAGTATATAAATTACTGTAAATGTAAACCCTTAATAAATTTAAAAAATATAAATCACATTCAATGTCAACAAACTAAATGGTAAGTTATTTTAATAGAAACCATTTAAATTTATATAAGGAATTTATAGGATTTGATAGATATTGCTAATCTTTCTTAGGTTTGTAACAATTCTGAAGTATTTTTGAAAAGCTTTGAGTTGTATCACATGCTTTTGCAGTTGATACACTCTGCACTGAGAAGTTGCACAAACGTTTTTCACAAGAAAGTAAATGTTTTGGATCTCCTTCACATCCCTATGTTTGGTGGTTGCTTAGTCGAGTTTTCTAGGCCAGAAAGCTTTATCGTCACCATTTTTTGCTGTTCTTTTTTTCAAGCTATGCACAGTTTATCACCTCCAGGAAGATGTCCTTCTTCAAGTTCACACTTCAGAATAGCATACTGATTTTTATTTGCTAGCAAGGGAAGGGGATCTTAATTTTACTTGGCAATACATTTCTCTGTTAGTAATTGGGTGGATTTGAAGCCACTTACACATTTTTTCTTCATTATTAGCGGTACTAAGATGTATTTACTGTTTGCCAGGAGAAGGACAAAAGCAGTAAATTGTTGATTGTGTTGGATATTGGTACTTTAGGAGCTTCTAGCTTTCTGAGCATTACAAGGACCTTAGCTGCCACTGCAGGGCGTTGCTATTCCAGGGCTTTGCTCCCACACTTACCACTTTGAGGGATTTGATATAAGTACTGTGCCATTCAGACTTCTTTGTTAGAGCAACATAGCAAGTAGCAGGCCTAATATTTGCTTTTTAAAATCCACAATTTGTCATCATGCAAAAAGAATTTCTTAAATGTAATGTGGAAACAAGCAATCTTCAGCAAAGATTTTGCTAAACTGCTTATACTATGAATGCTACAAAATAGATTACATAAAACTGTGTAAGTTAGGGGTAAAGATGACATACATCTTCATTCCCAAAGACAGCATTTAGTATCATTTTCCAGTTTCTCTAGTCTTGCACTTATCCATGAGTTTTTCTTGTTAAGAGGATTTATTCATCTACCTAGAGCACAGTGTTCACTTCTCTGCATAGACAACTACATACTTCTTTACATTCTACCCAAGACAACGGAAAGAACTGTATTGATGCTAAGATTTCAGTCTTCTCTTGGGTCTCTACCAGAGTAAATAGGTTTCTTCTATTTACGTCTTTCCCATTAAGGAAACCTAGAAAATTAAAAGGGAAGGAGGAGGGCTTCCTCTAGGTTTTTAAATCCCTTTTCAGCCTCTCTTATCTTTCTCCCTACTTATTCATATTTCTTCAACTTCAAAATAGAATTTAGCTCCAGAAAATCAAATCTTATTGTTCTCTGTGTCAGCTACAGACACAGGAACACTGAGTGCATAACTTATATGTTTATACAGAACTAATGTCTTTATAGACTAACAGATATGAGATACCACAGACGGAATGTGGATGGAACCATGCAGTAGCATCTAACCACAGAATCTGAAACTGCTGAGACTACTTCCAATGCTACTTTAATTTGAGATTTAATACCTTGGTGTCTGTAATAACAAAAATAAAAGAGACATTTTAAACAAGAAATGTCAGAAAGCTTTTTCTGCTTAGAAATGAAAAGGTCAAGCCACAGGGATGGATAATGAAATTTGATGAAAAAAATTGGTAGGATCTGTGTATTTTGGATTTCCGTAATTTTAAAAAATTTGTTGACGCAGTTTATCTTCATCAATGCTTTCAATAACATTGGTCAAACCTCATCTACTCGAACAAGGAACTATACCAAGTTTACAAGGAAGTATACCAAAGTTTAACATGCTGTGATTTGCTGACTTAAGATTTTGCAAGAGCTAAATCCCTACAGGAATAACGTTCTCTTAAATTAGTAGTACCAAAAATACCAAAATGTAGTTCTGATGTTTAGAGTGTTCATCTCTACTGTTAAAATGGTGCCTTTAAATAAGCAACTTTTGTAGTTAAGACTGTTTCAGGTTTGTGGTTCACTTGCTGAAAAAACCTACTTGGCTATTTATTTTGTTTGCTACAGTTTTTTTTCAAAAATTTAAGACCCCCAAAACTTTAAAGGTCCACAACACTTAGCCTTCTGAAACTCATTCTCAAATGGTGTACAAAGATTTAAATTTTATTACCTTTTTTGCACTTCTTCCAAGTGGCAAGCAGTGAACACAAGTATCTAATTAACACAAGATACTCTTTTTTCATGCATATAAGAGTATTTCTAACATTCAGTCAACTAGGCAACAGAATTGTACATTACATAGGAATCAACATACAAAAAGTGTAACCATTTTTTTTTTTTGCTATATGAGATAATAAAGGAATCTAGAAAGAATGAAGTGTGATTGAAATATTAATATATAGAATGACCAGTGGTCACGAAACATAGCTAAAAGCAATCAGTGTAAATACTGGCCTCAGAGTTAAGTGTGTTGTGGTTAAGCAAACCACGTTCCCAAGGAAATGGATATCATGACATCCTAATTCCTTGAACTAGCAAAAAACCAAAATCTTTAAGAAGCTGATTTTTTCCCCCAAGTTCGTTTTCCCAGACAGCTTAGAAAGCACAAACATGTTTTGTATAAGG
This sequence comes from Acanthiza pusilla, assembly GCA_036630365.1. Lineage (NCBI taxonomy): Eukaryota > Metazoa > Chordata > Aves > Passeriformes > Acanthizidae > Acanthiza > Acanthiza pusilla. Next base: position 1,077,047 of record JAXCHO010000078.1, read on the forward strand.
AGACTGCCCAGAGAAAATATACCTTGTTCCACAGAAACTGTAGAACTGTTCCACAATGGTGACTTAACAGAAATGTATTATATGGTATATAATATGCCTGTTTGCTAATTTAAGAATTTGTGTTTAAAATACTTCGTTTGATAAGAATAGTAATTTGTATTAAAAAAGTCAGATGTAATTACCTTATAATTATCTATGTTCCACATAGGACTAGAGGGTTTAGGAAATCCTGGATGTTCTATTTATTGTCACAGTCTGATGATGTGACTCTGTCTGTACCCCTGAGGTTTGAGTGCCTCATTTGTCTTATGTGTGACAACATGAAAAATTTGTTTCCTTACACTCACAAAATCTGCATGATAAAAATTGCCAAAGAAGCATAAAGTATTCAGTCTTCCGTATTTACATTGCTCTGTCTTTCATTCCCTCGGGACAATAGATGGCAGCAGATCTGTATTTGGGCAGTCTTCTTTGTACATACAGTGTTCATGGGAGGCAATCCTAAGTGGTATAAACCATAAAACCTGGAAGACAGTTTGAGTAGCAGTTGGGCTTTCTTGAAAGCCTTCCTTTTCAGAGGGAAAAAAGAATATGAGAAATCAGTTAAGTTGTCTAAAGGATAAACATATGGATTTTAAAACTTCCTAAATTTAGCCTATGATTCAATGATATACACATGTGTTTGCATATGCTTGCATAAAATATATATGACTTTTTTTAAACACACAATCAGATTACAGTGCATTGCCAATTTAAAAAAAAAAAGTTTCCTGGATAAATGTACATAGCAGTAAAATCCATCTGTTGGAGCTGACAGTGTGGTGAACTTCAGGAAGAAATATGACCAAACATTTAAGAATTTGCTCAAAATAGAATACTTAGAGAGATGGTTGAAATACTCCTTTCATATTCCACCATCTTCTGGGTTGGATGGGTCCCTTACCATAGAAGTGATTGTATACTAATGGTGTGTGCAGGTGAGAACTGGTTCGGGGAAGAATGCAGTCATCAACTACCAGGATAAATGCATAGATAACAGAACTTTAAGTAACAATTGCATAGAGGCTGGAGAATAGAGGCTTGGTAACAGACCTGGGAGGAACCTGCCAACAGCAAAAAACACCATACATGAATATAATAGTGCATAAAATTAAATTTGGACAAAATTGAATCTCTGCAGCTGAGGGAGGTATTCATTTTTCTAGAGGCCCAGAAAGCATTTGGCAGGCTGACTGTTCTTAGCTGGGCCACAGTTAATTATGGGAAGTAGCAGCTGCTGCAAGAAGGAATTCTGATTGTGGCCTCTTGTTACAGCTCTGTATCACTTAATGACTCAATGGAAATTGTTAGAGTAAGCATATTATGGGTAAAAATCGCTGCTGCAAAGGAATTTTCTCTTTTCTCTTGTTTTAAGGTTACTGGAGAAAGGTAAAATCTTAAGTATCGCTTCTGATTGAAAGACTCTGCTTTTTATGCACTTGGTGTAAGGGACTAATATGCATTGGCACAGCCCCCACTAAGGCTGTGTCTACCCAATGTCAAAAAGTTTGTCAAATCAGTTTGTGGAGCTTCCATAGTGTAGTTTTATACTTCACACCTGCCTCTGAAATCTGTGTGTGTAACGAGCACATTTAGGACGACGAGTAAGAGTGCCTTGGCAGAAGTGAAAACTCAAGCATCTTACACACAATCTGTGTCTGTGTATGGGAGAAAGAAAAGCAGCTCACTTTTTTTTATGCTAGATCTAACTCACAAAATTTAAGTTTGTACCCCCTTTATACCATTCTGTTGTGTTTTAAACAGGAGAACTGTAAGTGCACTTGTTGGTAGTTGTGTACCAGAGTTTCAAAAAGATATAGAACTTTCTGTATGTAGGATTTATGTGCAGATGCATAGAATTATTTTATTTAATTGAATTTCATGTCACTTGGGCCTTCCAGCAGAGTCTGCTTTAAAGGATGACTTCACTGAACGGCTGACTAATTTGGATGTGGCAAACAGAGATGAAGATACATGGGTTCTGGATTGCAGACTGGGGCACTCAAACACATTTCCTCATTCAAGTGAGAAAGAGAAGATCAACAGAAATGTGTTGCATCTGAGCCTGGAACTGAATGTGAGTAGGACTGCATTCATGCTATACTGGATTTCAAAAAGCATTTATTACTTACAATTACATTTTTGGCATGCATTTATTTTGGGTCTGTCTAAAACCATGTTCCAAAATATCTGACAAACTGCAAAGTTTTGGATGGGATACAGTTTTCCAGATGGTCCGTGAGTCCATATGTCTTTGTGCAGCTGAGAGCAATGCATACAGAAAATTTTCAAAATTATAAAAATAGATTAAGATACATAATGTGCCATTCTAAAATCTTGATGAGTGTTTCGCTTAAATTAGTTGCTTCCTGGAAATGCATTGCAGGAGCAAGATGTGTGTGTGCACATGTGCATGTGTGTGCACTCACGTGCATGTGCACATCCATGTGGGAGCCATGCTGCTGCCTCTCAGAGTTTTGTTGAAGCTGAACTGCCACTGGAGTCAGACTGGCCATGAATTTGACAGGACAAGTTTCTAAACTTCTTGGGGTATAAAACACTGAAGCTTCAGAGGGCAACCTGAGTTAATCACAATGTCAGACACTGGGCCAGTTCAATGTAGCTGAAATATTTACATACTCCCAGTATGAGCAGTAAGCAGCCTACAGAGACAGGTTTTGGCAATAGTTTTCAAACTGGAGGGAGAAGGGAACAATGTAGAAGAAGAGGAAAGAAACACAGAAAGGATTGAATGGCTGAAAGAAATTGCTTTAAAGACTAGATTATATAACACAGTTTGTGGAAAGAAACATTAGGACAAATTTGTGCAAGAGTGACATCTATTGGTGGAAATACAAGAATTGACTTAGAAGTACATTTAAAATACTTTTTAATGTTTACAATCACCGTTGGATTCTCTTGAGCTTGTTATAAAATTGATTTCTTGTCCTAACTTTCTTTTCTTAGAGTAATCATGTAGAATACTCTTGTACCACTGTGATGGTACAGGTTTATCCTTGTAATAAATTGTTGAGCTGAAAATAAATAACTGGACTGAGAAGAACTGGGATATAGCTGTTATAGCTAGAAATATATCCTACAACAGGAATTATGTAGTCCATGAGGATACTTTGCATTTACAAAGTCCTTGTATAAAGCAGGAGGAGTTACAAGTTAAAGGTCATTTAAGAACAACATTTTGAGTAAAATCAGAGATATCTGAGATTAATAAGCAGTTTGTTTCCATCCTTATTACTTTTTTTCTAAAGAAACAGTTTAAGTCAAAAATCTAATTAATTGCATTATAAAAAAAAGTTGAATAATTTCAGTTTCTTGTAGTTAACAAGGAAGAATATTTATTCCATTATTTTTAAAATGTTCAGAAAAAAAGTCTTAATTTCTACAAAAAAAAGGCTGCTCAGCATGGGCTGATGGACTGCCAGGGACCCACCAAGTGCAGCTCATTCCCTGTGACTCTCTTTTGGAACAGAACTCTGGGTTGAATTACAAAGCCCTTGTATCTCCAAGAATATTTTTCTTCTTCAAGATGAGTCCATAGGATTGAAGGAGGAGTTGCCAAAAGAATGACAGTGAGAAGGCTGCTGCAGCTGTTGCTGCCATCAGAATCTCTTTGGACTGCAGCCCTGCTAGAAGAAGCCTGTAAGAAAGATAGTGGCCAAAACCAGGCTGGCGTGAGTTGCTCTGGTGACAGCAACCTTTGGGTGTTCCCTTCCTCTTAAGGGTGGGACATCAAACCCAGATATTGTCTTCCCTGTGCAGTCATCAGCCTGGACAGCAAGACAACTGTGGTAGAAAACGAGCCAGTGTCTGGAGAGTAATTCTGAAGCTAAGATCATGTTCCCAGGAAATAGCATCTAAAATGGACCAATTAACTCACAGTTGCACTATAACCAAGTCATGTTATCTATGGTCCTTTTCTCCTGTTAGAAGAAAAAGGTTAGCCTGACTGATCAGAAGTTTGGCATTATTGTTTTAAAGTGCACTTATATTCATAAATAATAACAATATGAAAAACAAAGCTATTTATTGAATAGCTCTGCTATCTCTGAATTAGGAGCACTGTAACATTAGTGTATAATATAATTGTATATGTGTATATATAGATATACTAGTGTTTGCTTATGGAATCATAGAATCATAGAATGGTTTGGGTTGGAAGGGACATTACAAATCATCTAGTTACAACTCCCCTGCCATGGGCATGGACACCTTTTACTAGAGCAGGTTGCACAGGACCCCATCCAACCTCATCTTGAACACTTCCAGGGATAGAGCATCCAGATGTTCTCTGAGCAGCCTGTTCCAGTGCCTCACCACTTCACAATCAAAAAATTTCTTCCTAATATCAAATCTAAACCTACTTTCTCTCAATTTGAAGCTATTTTCCCTTGTCCTAGCAATATGGGCCCTTGTAAAAGGCCCTCTCCAACATTCTTGTAGCTCCCTTCAGGTACTGGGAGGTACTGTAAGGTCTCCTTGGAGCCTTCTCCAAGCTGAACAACAACAACTCTCTCAGCCTGTCTTTGTAGCAGAGGTGCTCCATCCCTCTGATCATTTTCATGACCTTCCTCTGGACTCACTCCAACAGGTCCATGTCCTTCCTGTGCTGGGACCCCAGAGCTGATGCAGCACTGCAGGTGGGGTCTCACCAGAGCAGAGCAGAGGGGCAGAATCCCCTCCTTCACCTGCTGCCCACACTGCTTTGGATGCAGCCCAGGACACCATTGGCTCTCTGGGCTGGGCGTGCTCATGGCTGGGTCATGTCCAGCCTCTCATTCACAGCACCCCCAGGTCCTTCTCTGCAGGGCTGCTCTGATCTATCCATCCCCAGCCTGTGTTGTTACTGGGGGTTGCCCTGAACCAGGTGCAAGACTTTGCCCTTGGTCATGTTTAACCTCATGAAAGTCCCACTGGCCCACTTCTCCAGCTTGTCCATTATGTCATGGAAAAGATGTTTCTATGTTTCTATTAGTTAGAAGAAGGTAGATAATGTAGATGAGAGAGAGTGTGAATGAATTCTGTTCTGACAGGAGTTTAAAATGCACAATCTACAGCAGAAGCATGAAAAAAGATCCTGCATTAGATAGTAAATCTCAGGCATGGAGATACAGAGATAGAGAAGGTAATGAAACAAAATAGGAGTGAAACTCCACACCCTATTTTTTATACATTATTTAATCGCAGATAAAAAAAGCACATAAGTGAGATGTGAAAATGCAGATAAAATTAAAAGTAATAGCTAGTGATTACTTAAGAAATTATGGTAAAATAATGTAAGTATGTGGATTTTATTTTATAAACCTTTTTGTTTAATCTTTAAACTACTATATCACACTGTAGATGCGGAGCAAAAGGCCTGTTGAAATGAAAAGAAGATGAAAAGAGAACAACCTAGAAAAGGAAAAAGATAAAAAAATTCATCTCCATTCTTTGTAACACTAAGTGCCAGCCTTTGTGCACAAAGACCTTACTTGGTCTACTTACACAGTTTATAGTGATCCTCTGTTCCCTGTCTTTGTTACTTGTATGGCTGCTTATATTAAACAGATCAGCCAATATATCCTTCTAGAAGTTCTGCCTCATAGCTACCCCTGCTTTGTCATATGATGGGTTTTACAGTCTAATATTCCATGCTCTTATTGATACAGTATACAGTATGCACTCCTTCAAAATAGTAAACTGAGTTTCTTAATGTGCTTTCTGATTTTATAACCCTATAGCTATTAAAATGTTTTTTCAAATTCTCTAAAGTAGTCCATATCTCAATGTCAATCAGAATTTAGATGAAAATGTTAAAAAACACTTTGCATTTATAGAGATGCATTTATACACACACACCAAATGTGTCTGGTATCCATACATTCTGTTAACATCATGTATTGCTGAATTCTGATAAGAATTATCATGTCTATGTTTCTGTTGTTACATCTAAAATTCATTTCTTAAATTCAAAACAGTTACATTGGTCATACCCAGATCCCTCAAAAGTCAGGAAAGCGGCTCACATAATGGTCTAAAAGGAGGTAAAAAGGCTGAGAATAATGATGAAAATCGAGGCTTTAAAGGTTTTCTTCCATCTTCCCTGCTTTTCCTATTTTAGAGCATTTAAAGAGTTAAAATACTAAGTATAAAATGAGGTAATCAGCAGGAGAGACAAACAGGAGAGCAGGGGAATGCTAGGACTATTACCAATCCGCACAGTAAAAGTTAGACTGAGGACAGGGCAGAGGGCAGACTGTGTCAGCTGAACTTCAGATCAGTTCAAGCCACCCGAGCCTGCGCCTTCATGTGGCTCTTCTGAAGCCTGACGCAATTGGTGCCTATTTAATTCTATGATTATTTTCAAGAAGTTATGCAAACTTTTCTATATTTGAGGTTCTTTATTTTGGAAAAGCAGGAGAACATTTGTTTTCAGTTTAGCAACCTCGCTGTTTTGTAGAATGTGTCTTTCTGTCCTGTTAATGTTTATCTAGTTTGTTATTGCAGTGATCTGAAAAGGCAATCTGAACAGATAGGGGGTCAGGAAGTCTTGAGACCTGCCATATGATAGTGATAGAAATTAGATGACCTTATTCTGGCTTAATGTGTGTTTTCTTCTAAGCTAGTTTTAAAACCTACTTCAGGTGAGCTCTTAGACACTTCAAGAACAGAACTAGAGTTGTAGGTGTGACTTCTGTCTGTGAGGAAATGTAGGTCAGAAAGGGTGTGGATTATTAAATGTGTTTTAAACATTTAAGGAATGGTTGTCCTTTTGTATAATTAGTGCATTGACTGCCTTGAAAGTTGCTATGACAGGTTTTAAGGGCTTTTCTGAGGCACCAGAGAGTTGTCAGTTTTAAGTAAAGAGGCTTATAACATAATCATAACTGATTTTTGGTAGAGATTGTGAAGTTGTTCCTTTAGAGGCAGCGTTACAGCCTGTCCAGAGAGACTTTCCTTATGAGCTAGATCCACCCAGCATTAAAACACTTCTGCCAACAAACTGTCTCCATCTCATTTTACATCTCAATCATGACATCTTTTTAATAGAAAAATATTAAGGGCACATACTGATGTGTGTATCTTACCCAGAAACACTGTATTAAGTAACCAATATATACTTCATTATCAGCTATTCAGTCCCTCAACAAAGGACTCTCCACTGGGCTGATCATCAGAATGTGAAGCAGGTCTTTACAAAAGCCTCACTTTAGGCTGGGAGTTTATGGACTATGTGGTGAATATGAGAGACTGGCTGACTCATTCATGCCATTCAGTTTTTGATCATTTTTTTGGGCATATATATAGAGACGAGTTTCCTTGTTCATCCTAGACCTCAAAAAAGCTTGAAAGCTTCTCCACACTTCCTAGAGTTTACTATAAAAAGAGGTACACATAAAGCAGTATTTTCTGTAGGCTTGTGAGAGTACCTCTGGTTTTTAGGGTATATTTCTGCCTCTGGAGTTTTAATTATTCACTGTTCAACTCTGGGATTTCTAGCACCTCAGTATATTGCATAACTTTAGCTTGACACTCAAAGCACCATCCTTTTCACTACTCATTTGATCCTGGTCTCCTAAATTTTGTTGGGATGTTGTTTAGACGTAAAGTACGAGATTCCTGTTTTAAGTTGACTTTCAAACTAAACTTTTCCTAAGTCCATTAAAATCTTAAGCAGTTAAATAGTGGCTGTAATCACTAACCTTATATTAATAGGATTGTTACAGTGTGGTGACCCTTGTTTATTTCAGGGAAGTGTGGTAGTTGTTAATATAAACAGGAAAATAATTATTTTGGCATAATCTGAATCAATATGTTTAGTTTAAAAAGTATCATGAAGGTGTTCATATAGGTATATTTTTTATTAGTGACTAAAAAACGGTTCTTGAAAATATGATTTAATGTTTATCCATCATAAGTTAACCAAACCCCAAATAAATACACCCATAAATAAATAAGCAAGACATAACCATACAATTTATCAGAACAATGAACAGTTAATCATGTGGTTGAACATAAAAATAGATGTAAACTTAAATGTAGAGAACTTTGATTCAGTATTGTCACTGTGCCCCATTTATTTTGTCATAAAATGGAATTTAGAATTGCTGTAGATTTGCCTTCAATAAATTTTGTCATGGGGGAAATCACCAGTGCTGAGGTAGCTTCCTTCCACCTGTTTTGTAAATCCTGTTGTTATAAGAGTAGGTTGGCATAGGGAGTGATAAGGACTCTGTGTCTCTTTGTGTAGAGCTTCCTTTTGTGATATTAATCTATATTAAGCCTGGAAGACCAGGGGAGCCATGACCTGTCAGCTGTTTCTGACCTTGGCCCCCGATGATTAAGCATAGCGGAGAAGCAAGTCCGGAGCTTGCTGAGGAAATGCCAGGCAGTAGGGCAGAAGACATTGCTCTATGTTAAATCACAGATAAAGATGGGAGTGAATTGCAATGCCCTTTATCTATAGGTATGCATGAAACCCTGTAATTGAAAAGGTGTCTGTAAGCTTCATCTAAGCCCTTAGTGTTACAATCTGATTTTCAGGAAACTTTGCTCCTGCAGGAGATACCAATGACTTTTGCTGTTGACTTTATAATCTAATATCCTGAAAAGGCAAAAAATGCATTTTGTACAGTCTACATTTTTACACACTAAACCAAAAGCTCAGTGTGTTGGGATTCTTTGTTGTTGCTTGTTGTCTGTAATACTCAGCTTTTCAGTAGATGTTTTTCAGTAATCACATACAGCAGTATGATCTGCAGCTGATTTCCCTGTGAAGGACAGCTTTCCCCATGTTGCTTGCTTAAGATTACTCATCACAGCTAAATGGCTGACTGTAGAATGACCCTTTAACTTGGGTGCAGAGAAAAGAATGGTACCCTTGAATTTCTAAGGTACACACATGGAAACTTGACTAAACAAATTTTTAAAGGCCCAGGAAGGAGAAGAATAGAAAATCTTGAAGGTTTGCAGTCTCCATAGTTCCAAAAATTTAAAAAAGCAGCAAAAGTGGAGATTGTGATGGAAATCTGATCCAAATGTTACTGGCTTTCTGAGTATCAATAGTGCTTAAGAGTATTTCGTACTCTCTCTATATGTATTGATAAAAAAGTACATAGTATCCCAGGTATGTTCTGTTAATGTTGAGTTAGATAGTGTTGTAGATTTCCTTTAAGTGTTTTTGTCCGTTTTAAGTAAACAAATCTCACGCATCTAGCAGTATAGTCTGTGAAGATTACCACAGAATACGTCAGCAGAGACTGCTGTGGTTCGGAACGATGCAAGGCTGGTGCTGTGCAGATGGACAAGGCCGTCCGATTTCTAAACAGTTAATTTGGCCCTCCTGGGCGCTGGCCACTCTCCCGCCGCCCAGCGCTCCCGGGCCCTGGGCGCGGCCGGAGTCTCTGATAAGCACCTGTGTACACCTCTCAGCAGGAGTTGTGCAGAGCAAGGACAGTGGTAATATGAAACCAGTCTCGTTGGTTTTTGTTCATGGCCCTGGAGGCTGAAATCTGCATTCCAGATGAAACCTGCAGCAAATCGGAAGAGAGCGTCTTTTTTTCCTGCTTTCCTCGGCTTCAAGGGCGCTCACCCGAGTTGGCTCTGCCCGGCCGGGCACTGGGGGCTCTGCAAGGGCTTCAGGAGGGGGCACAGGAAACTTCAGAGCCGTTCTCTCTTGGGTTTCCGTTTGACGTTTTTTGGTGATTATGGATTTACAAAAGAAGTTGTTCATCCGAGTGGAAAGACTATGCAAAAGAATCCGTCAGGAATTTTCTGCTGAAAGCCACCCAGCGCTGGCGCACCGGGACAAGGAAGTAGGGAGCAGCGGCGGCGCGCTCGGCCCGGCGGGGCGGCTGCTGTAGCTGGCGGGGGCTGCGGGCTCGGCGCGCCGGGAGCCGGGGCCGCGGAACTCCGGGGGGACCATTGGCTGAGGCTTCAGCCGAGGCTGGTGCTGTGACAAACTCCCCTCGTGCGAGGGAACAAGTTCCAGACGCTGCCGAGGACTTTTTTTTACGGTGGGTCCTTCTGCTGCTCCCGCGGCGGAGGTGGGAGCCCCGACGGCGGCAGGGGCTGCAGGAGCGGCAGGGCGGCCCGGCCGGGAAGGCGGGGGGCCGGCGGCCTGCGCGGGCCGGGCCGGGCCGGGCCGGGCCGCCTGTTGCAGCGCCGGTAGCAGGCCCCGCCGGCAGCCTGAATGCACGCAGGAGTGTTTGCTCAGCAGTCAGCAGCACTGCTGGAAGCGAACCCACTCTGTACTTCACGCAACATGGAAGAACATAATGGGATGCCTGACTGTAGTGAGCTTTTAGACCTAAAGAACAGAGCGGAAAGCGACCCTGACCCTCTCACTACATTTTCTGTGAAAACACTGTTTGGATTTACAACTAAGTTTGAATCTGCAGCTCCCGAAGAAGAAACAGTGCTTAAAGCATTTCAACCTTTGCACAGCAATATAAATACCCATGCTAACACCTGGTATGAGAGGAATGATAATGGTTGTAATGAGGACTCAGAAAATCAGCACAGCATGAATAGTACCAGTGTCCAAGCTGACCCAATGTCTGGCCGGCAAGGAGGCCTGGAGCTGGAGTTGGCTGACCAAAACGAATTACTTCTTCAGCATTTGAGGTTTGTACAGACTTCTTTGTCTGAATCGGACAATGATGACAAGGATGCTATTCTTGTGCAAGGTACTTTGGTTCATACAACAAGTGACACAGAATCGGACACGGAGAATAAGGACCTAGACACCGAGGAGAACAATGCAAGCAAATATGGGCTAAAAAATGCTGCTTTGTCTGCTGAGGCCTTGGACAATTGCAGTCAAAATAAGGAAGAGTCAGAAGGGCACAGCAATGGTGATGACACTGTGGATACAGATGACATTGAGTTACACCCACCATTCTCTAAGCAATTTCCAAAAGAGCTGGACGATATTCTAGAGTATGACTCCAATGGAAAAGACAAAATGTTAATGGATGAGCAATTCACTCATTTGCTTGCTACAGGGGAATGCCCTCAAGAACTTTCAGATGAAGAACAAAGACCTTCGGTTGATAATATATCACTCCAAAAAACAGCATTGGCTGAAAAGACTTTCCAGTTGCCTGCTTTCTTCAGTGGACTACGTGTGAGGAAAAAGGGACTAACCACAGAAGATGGGGAAACTGTTACAGAAATTAAACCAAGGGAGAATGATTTAGCTCTGCTTAAATTACGACAGCCTGTTAAGAAATCCAGTATTGCATCAGGTTTGACCATTAAAAAAAAGTCATCTGAACCTAAGGCAAATCCCACTTTCCTAGAACAACTCTCGCACTTGTTAAACATAGAGGTCTCCAAGAATGAAGATAGAGCTGAGGACTCTGGTGAGGGATCTGGGGAGACCGAGGACAGTGATGAAGCTCAAGAGAACAAAGCCTCCAGCAAAAGAGAACCACGATTTCCCTCTGAGGAGATAAAATCAAGCCCTGCTGAATCTGCACTGGATGCCTTTAAAGCTTTATTCACGCGACCTCCCAAGAAGGAAACAACTGCAGATACTTCAGAGCTGGAAGCACTAAAACGCAAAATGAGAAATGAAAAAGAGTCCTTGAAAGCTGTATTTGAAAGGTCAAAATCAAAACCTGGGGATGGACCATCAGAGAAATCTGTAGGTTGAATTACTTTTTCTTCCTAAGATCTGGAAGTAGACAGATAAAAAAATAATTTCTTGTTTAAATATTATTGTTGGGAACTTAAGATCAAAATGTCAGAATTGCCCTCTTCTTTTGGCAATTTCAAATTTTAGATTCCCAGCCAAGGACATCTTCAGGCTAATTTGTAAAAATTTTTTATCATCTGCAGTTGTAGCAGAATTCGGCTACAACTGATGGTGACAGTAAAAGCCTCTCTCTCACAAAAGAAGTAAGACCTTAAAAATCAGTTTCTGATTTTAAAAGATCTCTACATAATAGTTCTCACATATGCTAATTATGATTTTAAATCAGTTTGATGTTGCAGATATTTACTGTAATATTATTTAATAGTTTCTCAATCTCACTTTGTTCTTTTTCATTGAGTATTTTATTTTTTTGGTTACTATTAAATTACTAAAAACTAAAAATTACTATTTTGGTTATTAAATATTACTAATATTTAATTTTACCTGTAGAAATAATTCTATTATAAGAGCTGATGCAAGAAGTTGTGGGTGATTTTCTCAGTTTGTTCAAGACACAGAATGTGAAGTAAATTTTTTTTTGTTTACATCTGGCTTTTCAAATATTGATAAGCATTTAACCTTATCCAAGTGTAACTCAGTGATTTCAATTAGACAACTCAAGTTTTTGATTAATGTAAGTGTTTGCAAGGTTAATGCTCTTAGGCATATGGAGATGTAGTTAGTATATTTTTAAGAAAAAAAGATCAGTGCAAAGTTTTCATACAATCATAAATGACTTTGAATGTGATTTGAACTCTTTAATTAAATGAGTAAGCTTTGGGTTGGCATTCCCCCAACCCAAAATTCTTACAGCCACATCTTTGGTAGATGTAATCAGCCCAGGAGACTGTTGTTGGCTGAATGGGGAATTACCCGAATGATTCGATTTTCAGTATTGGACCTTAAACCTGAAGCTGCTTGATTTACTGTGTTGGTTGTACTCTCTTTAAAATTTTTATTCTTACATAATACAAAAACATGTAAAAAATCTTGGCCAGCACTTGGGTAGACTGATAATACCAGTTTGTAGTAAATTACCTATGGGGAGAAGAAAAGAGGTATTCATTGGCTGTGGCATGTACAGCAATTGCAGTCTGTGTGTGCCCTTCCCATTCCTGGTTTCTCCTTCCTGCTTACACCAGTCGCTCTGCTGGCGTCAGCGTTCATGTAGCTCACAGCAAACCTATTTGGGAAGCTGTCATCACACACAGTGAGGGAGGAGGCACAGGAGTCAGCAGGAGTGGCTTTTATAAATGTCTGCTTAATGTCTGGTTTAGTGAAAATCTGTATTTTCTCAGTGCAAAGCCAGAGTCCTAGGGTCTTGCCTTTCCTTTCCCTTGCTCCTGTGGCCCATTTATGGGGCCATTTCCATTTAGGGGTTTACTGCTGGTGCAGTTGTGTCTATGCAATTACTTGTAGTAACATGTTGTAAATCAGATTACAAAAATATTGGAGATGTTAAAAAAACGTAAAAAAGCCCTCTAAAACAATTCTCGTTTGTGGGTCATTCCCCCTCCACCCCTTCCCCATTTAAAGAGTTACTTTAGCATTCCAGTTGACAGTGCAGCCCCATTAACAGCTGCAGCATTACTTTGATGTGGCAGTATTACCTGGTATGTGGACTGAGCAATCTGCTGGGGGTGGGGCAGGAATTTAATAAACTAGCTCTGCTTCCAGAAAATTATATTGTCTAATGGTATCTTAGGTAAATTGCTCTAATGTTTACTTGTAAGAGGAGCACAGATGGGCCTTTACACTCTGGAATAAAGGTACAGGAAAAAACCCTAGCATTCTTGACCACCTCTGTGGTTCACCAAAGGATAGACAGCTCTCCACAGTGATGTGAACAGTTTCAACAGATCATTGTATGTCACATGCATTATGTTACTTTCCTCCTCAAAAATATTTTTCTACACTGATTTATTTGTATCCCTTCCAACCAACTGTGCGCTGTTTCAATCAGTGGAATAAGACAGATAATCTTTGTGGAGCACATGTATACAGCTGAGAATGGCAGTTGCTGTTTGGAATCAATTGATACTGCAGACCTTAATTTTTTCTTACGTAATTTTAACAGCCTGACCTGAGTCCCTCAGAACAAGATGACAAGACTCCAGGGAGACTCCAGACTGTCTGGCCGCCACCTAAAGCAAAGCATGAAGAAGTAAAAGTAGGATTAAAGTACACAGAAGCAGGTAAAACAAAGAGGTGAAGCATTTGGGGAAATTAGTTTCTGACATTTTTAATCTTGTTTAATACAGAGATGGTGATAAGTCACAGTATTTTCTTATCTAGAAAAACAGACCTTATGTTTTGTATGTGTGGTTTACTGCTACTTGTTAATTCTGCACCTGATTTTTAAATGTAAATGGCTAAATCTGTGTTGAAATCTACAAACTTGGCAGTATAAATTTGTGAGGAAAGAAGTGCGAGGGTTTTTTATAAATTAGGTTATCCATTTCCAGTGGGATTTTGTTCAAATGAGTGAAAGATTAGCGAATGCATGGAAACGTGACTGCCTTTTCTTATGCTCGAGTGTAGGACGCAGCTTCCTGCTGAATTCTGGTCTGGCTGCAGACTTTATTCAGGTGCTGTCCCGAATGAAAACAATACCATTATTGCAACATGTGTATGAACAGAGCTAGTGACATGTATTCTCCTATGCAAGTGTATGAAAGGGTAAAAGTGCAATGCTAGTTATCAGATAAACTTTCCACAGAAAAATATTTCTTGTTTTTTTTGTTATTTGAATACTTACATAAAATACTTAAAAGGGAGGAAGAGATTATTTTAGCTGCTACAACTCTGGTTCAGATTTATATTTTTGAATGTAAAACAGGAAGTCTTTGTTATTCAGAAATTAACCATAAACTGAGGAATTGTCTGAAATATTAAAGTGAGAGACAACAGACCATCTCTTCTTCAGGTACGTGGAGATTTTAGAAAATATCACTGAGGAAGGATTAAGTGGAACTGAAAAAAAAGCTTTGATACTATTTTGCTGTGAGAAATTGTACAGAGTAATGCTGCATGGTTCTTTCCAGTTCCAGTGGATATCCATCTGACCTTGTATATGAGAGACAGTACTCCTGTTTGTTCTTTCTGCTGCTTTTTATTGTTAAGTCTTTCTCCCTCTTTTTTCCATTTTCTCTGCTTTAATCTTTCTTTTTTTTGTAAAGTGGGAATAATTCCGGAAGTGGAAAAGTTTTTAGAAGATTGAGAAGACTTGTTTTTGACAGAAACAACATGGTTCTAATATATTTAATTGATTTTAATATATAGAATTGAATTTATGGTGCATCTGATTGGTCTGAAATGTGGGACTCTATAACCTAGATGACCAGGACAGGTATTCAGCTGTTGGCAAGTTCATATTACCCTTAGATTTTTATTATGGGCTATATGCTTGCTATATTTAATTTTACCCAAATAAATATTTTTCTTTCTAATGACTATAATAATATGTGGCGAAACATATTCTTAAACAAAGAAAGAAAAGATAACTGGATTAACAAAAGCTACTGATTCTACTACTTGTAGAGAAATTAGGTCATGCTTTCTTGAAATTTGAATAGGAAAGACAGACTGGCTTAGAGCCCGTGTGAATTGTTACTCTTGTTACTGTGATATTTTGGGTGGCAGTGTCATCAACATGTTGATGGTTTGTTTGCTAAGTCAAATTTTTATAGACCAGATTCTGCAGTTCATTAGTTGCTCCAGCGTCTAGCAGAGGGATTTGAATGAAAACAAACCGCTGGTGATTCAGCTGGGATGAGACATAAGCAGTGCTCTTAAAGGAAATAGGCAAAGACAATGTTTGCAACATATGTTAAGACTTCAGAAGAGTTATAGGTGTGCCTCAGAGATTGGCAGGTTTGTTTCTTTCACCTATTCATGGATGCCCAGAAAGCATTGTGGCAGCGAGGACACTGCAAGCAGTTGTAAGTTATGTGTGATGGATCACTTACATTGGCTTTTCTGAAGATTTGTGTGACTGTTTTAAAGCATTATGCACAGGAATGAATTTTCAGAGTCTCCTGCAAGTAAAACAGGTGCTGTTCATGACTAGTGATGATAAAAGTAAGAACAACAAAAAAAAGGGTTTGTATTCAATTTTGGTCTTACTGGTGGGGTTTGTGGGGTTTTTATGAATATGAAAGTGGCAATACAGCAGAACTTCTAAAATCACTATCTTCTCTCTGGCAGTAGTAGGCACCTTCAGAGTGCACATATGTACTGGCACTTCCACTCATGCCCCTTTGCATCCAAAATCTCCTTTCAGCCACCAGTACTTTAGAAGCTTCTTGACCCCTGAAGTGGGCTTCTTAAAAATAAGCTATAATGCAGGTTAATCATCTGTGTTATTTAAACTGACTAGTCTTGTCCAGAAACCCTAGTTCTTCCCTCAGTGTCTTGTCCTGACAACTATGACCAAATGAAAAATTCTTGATCTCAGAATACAGTTGAAAAACTGTGTGTGGCAGGGATGTTTGTGATTCCAGTCTTCTTCCACTGATGTTCCTGAATAGATGAATATATCGTAAAAAATGCTGAACTGGTTTTTTTAAACTTTCACTCAACAATTTATGTTAGTGTTCTAATTTCTGTGATTAAGAGTTTCGTCTACCAAAGCAATAGGAGTTTCTATAAAAACAATAATAAGTGGATGAATTACTAGGTAAGTATTCATTTAGCAGAGCTTTATTTTAGGCCTAGACAAAATATATGTTCACATCCAAGGATAAATCTGTCAACTTTTGGCTTTGTACTTCTAACAGGGTACAACAGTATGTACATATTTTATAAGGTAGCATAGATTTTTTTTCATTTGTCATGATAAAATGGGATTTAAGTAAGACTGAAAACTTGAAAGTTGGAATACAGTAATCTTTTTTGCAATTCTACACTGTGTCTTTGATTTATTTTCTTCATCACCATGCAGTATGACAACTATAACAGGAAGGTAGGGATATTGAGGGAGAGTATTCCCAGCTTTTTGATCTTTTCTCACCTCCTTGTCATCTTTTTCCTGATTGTTCTTGTTGCCTAGTGGAAGCAAGAAATTCAGGCTTAATTTGGCCTACACAGCAGACATCACAATGACTCATAGCAGCTTGGAGGAGTAGCTAACTCCCTCCTGAGGCTCATAGTCTGGCTTGATGTGTGAGAAACCAACTGAAAAGCTAATGGATGTAACAAGGAACACGTGTGTGGGGCTGACTAGGCCTGTTAGGAATATTAGAAGGGAAAGAAGGTAGGGACACAATCGAGCAACAGGGTTTTTTCATGCATTTGATGACTGCTTGTGCAGTCATAATATTATCTCCTGCAGTACCCGAATCTTGAGTTGTTAATTTTAAATTGAATGGATGATGTTACAATATTTTGGTTTATCTTAAGTTTTCGTAATTCTTTCATTCCTGTGTTTCCATAGAGTAAGTGACTATGTTGTCAACTGGCGCTGTGTAATTAGCACAAGCTGCTTGCATGATTCTCTAGAGAAACTGGAACTTTTTTGAAGTGTGTCTAAAATAGCTGAAGTCCAGAAAGTCTGTAGTACATTTATATCCTGGAAGACTAGAAAAAGGGTATTTTAATTTATAGTTATTCGATAGAAATCTTTTCGATGGAAACAAAGGCTTTTCTTTGCACATTTTTTTTGTCCTAAAGTTCTGTTCCTCTGCTTTCATTATAAGGGGTTTTTTTTGTTTTTCTTCCATAATTCTTTGGGAGACTTCTCATGTTTTTAAGCATTAAATCTGACAGAAGGGTAGATGCGTTGGCCATTATGTGTGGTGAAAACATCTAGCCAGATAGAGGAGACAAATTCACATCTATGCGGAAGAAATTCATCTGTGATACTATATCACTTTGAGTGCACACATAATAAATATCTCAACTACAGTCTATGACTAGGTCAGCACTCATGTCCAAGAAAAGGAGTTTAGACATGGGTCCTGCAGCTCCTAAAAACTACTTACGTTTGAAGAGCTATACCACATTAAGGTGGTATAGACATAGAGATTCTGTTATTCCTGTTAAAAATGCCATTTTAGCCTTCAGGTCCAAACTAGTTCTGTTATATACAACAGAGGGAGTTTAATCTTTTGCTTAGCAAAACAGAAATGTAGAAAGTAATGAGAGAGAGAGAAGTATTTGACATTCCTGCTGGAGAAGACATTTAAAAAAAAACACTTGAAATTTTCATTTAATTTAATTTAGTGAGGTTTTTTTATTTTTTCATTCCATGCTTGCTTTTTCATTCGAATGTCTGCATTTAACATTTAAAAACCTTGTTCTCACAGTCTGTCTGTTCATAATCCTTGAATGTGCAGTGAGGTAATGCTGTCTCTATGGTGCCACAATTTCTATAGCAGTCTGTGATGATGTAAGCACAAATAAGAAAATTGGGAGGTGTCTGAAAAAGCTCTTATTACGCAAAAAATGTCTGGGTAAATGGTGAATGAAATACAAAATAGTGGCAGAGGTTTATTGCTAAGTCTCAAATATATCAAATCCTTGATCCCCTATACTCTGAGTTCCCGGCAAGAAAATCACTTTATGGCCATGATGTAAATGCGGGGAATAACCAGCTTAATGTGAGAGAAAGAGAGGCATAATGGTTGGAACAAAAGGATGAAAGATAAGAACATGATTTCTTATCTTTCTTTAACACAAGCTTCCTTTGTGGCCTTGAACAGTTTGCGTTTGTCTTTAAAAGAAACGACAATGCTTGATGTTGTTAAGCGTCCTGAAGGAAGTTGTTGTAGCAGTGGCTACCAACAGTTGGTTTTATCCTAAGTTAAAAAAAGAAAAAAAAAAAAAATTTAAGTTTATTTAATTCCAGTGTGGTGTTTGGGGTTTAATTCTGGGGTTCTGTTATAAATTTTACTGTAGTGAATTAGGTCAAGTAGCAGTATAGCAAACAGGATATTTTGCATTGCTTCAAGATAGTGCTTTTGTGATTTAATAGTCACTGATCCATTTGATGTGACCTCAGAGTGCGTAAAGTTTTTGTACATTGTTTTACTACAGTTTGCTGTGTTTATTGTGTAGCATGACAGGTGTATTTGGCCATGTTATTTGGTGTTTCATAATCGAACAGATACACTAGCATGTTTCTGAGAAGCTGAGGTTTTTTTTACAAGCCAGATTTTTGTGGCCATACTATATTCCAGAATAAAAATGAAATTTTCCCCGCTTGCTTATCTTAGCTAAAGCTGTGATTTTATTGATTTAGAAGGTGTTGGGTATAGTGCTGCTTGGAAATCACTACAGCCACAGACAGGTTGTGCATATGCTCATCACTACAGCAGTCACTTTTCCGAATATCTTACAGCACTGTGTGCTAAGATTTACTTTGAAAATATTTTTAAAAGCCCCAAAAAACAAACAAAAAAAACAATCAAGCAACAAAAATACCCTTTGCTTTTCTCCCCCCACCTCAGCTGACACAGTCATTCATACTGTGCCTCTTGAGACAGGAACAAAAAAATAGGCACCTGTTGATAATTACTATTTGTTGTTAAGATGTTTGTGTTCCATTTTCAGTCCTTCTGCTACTTTCTGGAATGGCTTCAGTAAAGTTTTGGGACCTTTCCAAGCTTCAGTTTATCCATCCGTAAAATTAGGATAAGAATTCTGACCTATTTTTCAAGTCAAATTAAATTCCGTTTGTGTTTATAGGCTATTAGCATCAGATAGAGATGCAGAATATGAAAGAATATTGACTTTTTAAACTTAAATCATAAAAAAAACCACCAAACCACCCCACACTTACAAAATGGCAACTGTACCTAAGGCTGTGTGATAAACATGCCTTCCCATACACTGAGGATTATATTTTTACAAGGTGAGGGGAAGAAGAGTTATGCTCTAGTTTTTCAATAAAAATCCCTGCTTTGCTTTTGTTATGCATACTCTCTGTAGAAATGTAGTGATTTTAGGAGATGTATTGTTTTGGATTCTGGTTGCATGTTTTGCAGCAGATGCCTGACAAGGACTGGTTTTATAGTATACAAAGCCATGTCTGGATACACACATATGTGTAGCAATGGATAACAGCATGCTTAAGATTCACTTACAGAGCAGCTTTAGTCCACTCAAAGTAGAAAGCTGATTTCTAAGTTGAGTATTTTCCTAGTGAGATTAATCTGTTGCCTGAATATAATGAAGGCAAATTATGTGAATTATTTATTTTATTGTAGTTCTTATTTTGAAATGTAGACCCCACTATGGACCCGAGCACTTTAATGTTGCAAAGGCCCAAAACAGTCACAGGGTTTTAGGAGTTGGTTCTTGTTATATAATTGAAACATAGTGAAAGAGCAATTGTGTACACAAGAAGAATGACTTTGTATTTCATTTCCATGGTTCTATTTCAAAATATATGAAGCCCTTTGTGTAATAGAAATGCCTCTGAGTTTTACTGAATTCCCTTTCCTGTTCTCCAGTCTCGCTGTTCACGTGTTCTGATGCTTTCTGAAAGTTTGCACCTGCATTTAGAACTGCTTTTTGGATTTCTTTTTAGATAAATTCATTATCATCCCTGCCATGTTTGCCCCTCTGCTATGGCAGAGGCATGTACTCTTATCAGTAAAAAACCCAACTCTATTTATTGTGCATTTCTTAGCTTAGCGTATATCCATTTCTTAAGTTTGATAGCTGTTCTGAACCTGAGAATTGCTGAAGTTGTACTGGGGAAGCAGTGTGTTTGTGTGTGTGTGGATGCGTATTGTGCCTGCATTCACCCACATATGCGCCCACATTTGACTAAGAATGCACCAATACTGCATGTGTAGGATACATGCATTCTCGAGGTATACTTTCTATGTATAGCATACAGTGATTGCCAAGGTCTTATACATCTAGAGTAAGTACTTTGTGTTTTAAATTTGGGCTAAATGAAGTTGGTAGAGTCCGTAATTCATCAAAGAAAATCTGTAATAAATCTGTTGTTCTTGTTTGCTGATAAAGTGTTACTTGTTTACCACATTGCATTGGTGAACAAGATCCTGTAATAGATTGATTTTGTAAATACAAAGTAGGGCGTTTATTGAGAAAGAATGAATGTTGAATGTCCCAGCAGCAGTACCTCTGCAGTTGCCTTCCTGGGAGGGTGAAATGACAAGCAAAACTATTCATTTCTGCTATCAGGTAAATGAAGTGTAACTGTAACCCCTCACAGCTGAGGAATGGTCAGGCAGATAAGTTACTCAGGTGACTGCTTCTGAATAGTGCTTTATACTGCTTTGCAGTCAGGAAGAGCAGTAACTATTTTCCTCGTCTCCATAACAGACCGTCAAGGGAGTGCTGGTTTTTCCTTAGGAAGCTGGTTTTCTGTGGATATAGTTCTGTTATTCGTGGGGAATTCAGTCAGTATTGCGAAGATACTTCATGCCCTATAGTAAGTGTATTCTGATGTCCTCTCT
This sequence comes from Acanthiza pusilla, assembly GCA_036630365.1. NCBI lineage: Eukaryota > Metazoa > Chordata > Aves > Passeriformes > Acanthizidae > Acanthiza > Acanthiza pusilla. The sequence continues at coordinate 1,098,218 of JAXCHO010000078.1, forward strand.
ATTGTCTCAGTATCTGGACAGTGTTTAGATACTGGACTATTGGATTGTTTTGGATTGTTTTTTCTCCGCAAGTCCCTCTTCATTTGTCTTCTTTTCTCATGCCTGCCATATTTTCACTGTACTGGAATCTTTAAGGTGCTGAGAATGTTTGAAATTTTAGGTTTGGAGGGTTCTTCCTTGTCTTAAAAGTGAAACAAACGAAACCAAAATCAAAGCAAAACAAACGAACAAAAAAACCCCAAACTCCCAAAACAAAAACAAAAACCAAACAAAACAAAAACTAAGTTGAAGTGCAGGATGTCTGCGCATTTCCTGGTCTATAGAATTGGCATCCTTACATGTGATGAGTTATGGGTCTGTAAAAGAGTTCAAGTTCAATGGGAACTAAAGAAGAGAGGGCAGGTAGTAGATGGAATGGGGTGAGTGAAGCAGGATTGGAATCATGTGTTAAAACAGCATGCAATATTGTTTTATCCAATCTCCTATCCCTAAAAAATAGGTAATTTTGTTAATTTCTTGGAGCATAAATAAATTGTAATTTCCTAGTTATAAAAAGATGCTTAAATGCAGTTGTGCTTTATAAAAACCAGTCCAAGACTGAAGAATTTACATTTTGAAAGTTGTTCATGTGTATTTTTATTGGAAGAAAGGCCTGGAAATTTGCTGCTGTTTTATGTCTGTAGCCTGAGAAAGCCTGCAAGGTCGCATCAATGCATCTGTAAAAACAAAGTAATAAAAAAGGTGTAGCTGTGGTGAATAGGTTCGCTTCTGACACCTGGTGGTTAAAGATGAGAACTCCATGGGGAAATAGAAGAGGAAACAAATACTGTATAAAGGGGAATATTGAAAATGGGACCAAGGGTTACTATGCAGGGAGGAAACATTAAGAAACCCTCACTATTCTGAAATCTAATGAATCAATAATGAATAACATTATAAGTTAGTGATTTTCTTTATACTACAGAGTGTGGTACATATCAAGAAAGGTGGATTGCACTCAAGTTTTTCAGCTTTTGTTCTCTAAGTACTTTTAAATTGTGTTAACATTATTTTGCATGTTTCCACACACCGAGTTTAATATGTATGGCTTTTTACAAAAATGAGTGTACTGACCAGAAGTGGCTATGTAGATCATTTAACTTCAAAGCTTCTGCTTTCTACGTGAAATTTTGAGATTATAGCAGAGAAGTTCCTAAATTGCTATGTAAAGTTTGAGGAGTAACCCATCTATTTGAAATGTGAGTTATGGAGATTTCTATGGGAAAGGTTTTCACGTAAGATTTTATTAAAAATTATTCGAGCACATAAGTTGTTTTATTTCCAAAGAAGAAGAGGTAATTCTTGCATAGCACAGTTGCGAACACAGTAGAATAATACTGGATAGTGCTTGAATGTGTATACTTGCTTTTTGCAACAGTTGTGAAGAATGAAAATTTCCCTTTGAAACGTTGTGACCCATCATATCCAGTATTTCCAGGGTTGTAGGTTGAGTTTTCAGGTCACCAGATTGACCAGTGAATGCTTGTACCTTTCTTTTAGAAATGTTGCTGAAGAGTGCAGCTTGCTCAGTATTACAACAAAGATTTGAATGAGAATATATTGAGTATATTTGTGAACATTGTTGCTGCTTTGCATTCAGATAGATTCTCTGTGATGATAAAACTGAACATACATTAGGCATTTTGATTACGTAGGCTGTCCAAAGCATCCAAACTTTATTTCATGTTCAGTTTTCTGTGCATTAGGAAAAGCGTTCTTTGCAAAACAGGAACCATGCCTCATACTTTACTAATCATTAGGAATATTTTAGGTTTTATTTCTGCCACCTGGTGGCATATTTTGTCTGTCATGTGTCAGCAACATCAGTCACTGTTGTTGTACAGTCTATAACTTTTTTTTTAAAAAATGCATGCTTTGGAAACAAAAAACAAAACGAGGAATTCTTGAAAGTGTTCCCACCCCAAACTTCTGTCTTCTAATCAGATTGTGTCGAATTAATCTCTCAGAAAAGTCTAAGCTTTCTGGTCTGCTTTGGTCTCCTTCACACAACATGAAAATACAATGAGTGAGCGTGATTGTTATTTCCAATTGAAAGTCTTGAGGAATGAACAAAATCAATTATTTAATCGTTCTTCGGCATATGATACGCAATTTGGTGCATATATCAAGCTGAGAGCTTTATTGAAATATTTCCAACTGTATTCAGTTTGCATGGCCTGGTTTTGGTAGGGAGGGTACTACAGAGGTGGCTTTGTTTTCATACTGTTGCAACAGGTCACCCATGGTTAAGCAAGGAACATCCATGGGATATTTTTACATGGTAGAAATTTTTTTAAATACTTGCTATTTGTTTTTATTTGATTTGATAGACTGTGCTAATGTCTAGCAACACTTCAGAAACTGGGCAGTTCACAAGCAGCTGATAATTTTTGCAAGACAAAATAATATAAGCAGGAGCTGAAAATACTGACTGAATTATACACTTGTAGTAATGAATGAAAAGCAGGGGGTGTGCAAGACTCCCTGCTAGAATATGTAGCTAATGAGTGTAAAATACAAATCCCGTGTGAAGCTTAAATACAATCTTACTTATGCTTTTGTCTCTAGCTCACCTAAAGCTTTACAAGGAGGGACCACCAGGTGGGTGGAACAGTGTAATGTTGTCTGTCTGTGTCTAGTCTTTGGTCTCTTTTGTTACCATAAAGGTAGTATTTACCTTTCCTTGATGGAATAGAAGTGGTAAAGGCATAGTCTGCTATATCTACCACTGTTCAGAACTAAAAATTTGGTAAGGCTACGGAAGTTCTATTATAGATCAGGAATTCTAGCTTGTGGTACTTTGGTTTCAATGGCTGCCATCCCACTAAAGTGATTGGAATTTAGGTTAATTTCTTCTTAATCTCACAATGATGAGTGTGAAATTTTGCAGAGTTAAGATTTGAAGTCTGGTTGGAGGAACATCACGATTGAGAACTAGTGTATTACTTTCTTTTCTCCCCTCCCCCGTTTATTTGGCTGTGAGCTCAATGTCCCATCCAGTCTGGCCTTGAACACTGCCAGGGAGGGATTATTATTGTCAAAATGTGTAATAATTAAATGAAACTGAGTTGGAACTCATTTTAAAAGAGGAGTTTCTGATAGTATTCCTCTTTTTTTTTACTCTAACTTATCACTTCTGCAGTTGCTTGCTGAAGGAACGGTCAAAACTGAATAAGGCATGTTTCTCAAAGCATTTATGTTTTTCTCTCTGTGTTTATTTAGTAAGTAGTTTCCTGTAGTCATGCTTTTCATAGAATTATGCAATCGCAATCTGCTGATTTAAAACTTTGTAAGGATTATGATTTGGGTTTTTTTTTCTTGATCCTTTTTTGTAGTTGAGTTAGGAATACTAGATGTTGGTGAGGATTCAATGTGATTATTTTACAAGATTTATAAACAACCTTATGACAAGGATAAACTCTTCTTACATTATGTCACTGAAGAACTAGTCCTTAATTCTACCATAAAACACCATTTAGATGATGATGTGAATAGACATCGTATTAGAGGAAAGAAGTCCAAAGGACTTTGAAGCCCTCCTATTCCCTTTGAAGTTTCATAATGAGAGTCCAGTCATGTTCGTTACAGCTGCATAGATACTTTTTAGGAAATAGGACAGTGTTAAGACAATTTTGCATTAATTAAAGCAACTTATATCGGAACTTTTTAGAATTTCCCTGTGCATGCCACTGATGATTTTAGGTTAGGGAAGTTATATTGTCTGTACAGACTGCCATTAAGTGGACTTCTGGGTAGTGTGGTCTGAGAGACATCTTTCTTCCTTACAATTCGATTGCTAGCATTTCCCATTTCCCTCATGTCCTAGTTTCATCCAGGACCCTCATGTCATTTCATACCACTTTACGTCATTGTTAGGGGTGGGAAGAAATGGACTCACTCTGGCTTCCAGTCAAAAAAGCATGGCAGGAGGGGGGAAGCCGTGCTCTATTGTTTGATGTCTTAGGGTGCAGGGTGAGCATTTTTGCATGTGAGTCACCCTTTATATTGTATACTATTTTATTAATATTGTTGCCATTAGTGTTTTTCTTATCTCATTGCTGTTTCCCTGTAAACTGTTCATATCTCAACTTGTGATCTTTGCTTTTGATGCCTCCAATTCTTAACTCCATTCTGCTGCAGCAGGAATGGAGAGGGGAAGGAGGAGCAAGAGAGCAGTATATAATTCGGGATAGTGTTGCTGGGGGGCACTAAACTGAGGAGTAGCATTGCTAAATCATGACCCCTCACTCAAAGTGGGCTTGTCCTCACAGGTCTCTGGTGGTGGTGCAGAGTTTTGTAGAAGCTCTTAGGTGCTTAAAGTTACAGGCCACTTGTGTGATTTCCTGCCTGCTGGAAAACTGGGCAAGTGGGCAAATTATATTTGTGTATCCCAGAAAACCTCACTTTTTTCCCTTCATTCCAATGAAACAAATAAGTAAACAACATCTTAGACTTGTTTGCAGAGCAGAGGAAGAAAATCCTACGGCTCATCTCTTCCTGTGCAACTTCCTGAGCACAGTTAACAGTACTGATCATACAGATACATGGTTCAGATTTTCAGGATCATCTGAATTTGTAACTAAAAGGCTTAGAGATGTACTTATTTGGGAATTTGGTGTGTTTTAAAGAAGTCAGCTGAAACTAAACCGTCCATTCAGTATCATTAGCACTTCAATATTGTAGCTCAGCTTTCTGTGTAGAAACCATAGGCACAAATGGGCCCACAGAATTTACGGGTGTATTGCCTGGAGACATTGTTTATCCTAGAAGGTCAGGAAAAAAATGAAGCTGAGCAGTTGGGGCAGTAAATGTTGATGGACTTATTTAGGTACCAAAGGCCTAATAAAACGAGAATATTCTGCTATTTTAGATACTTGATTTTTATGATTATTAAGTGTGCATTCAAACAGTCCTGTGTTATACATTTTATTTGCAAGATTAGCTTTCGGCGCCAAAATTTTAGAAAATGCAGTGCTTTAAAAATTGGCTCCATATATTGATTATCTCTTCCTTTGTTTCAAATAATTTTGAGTTAATATACAAAACTCATAAAGTACAAAAAGTATTGAAAAGATTGTGTGTTTTGTTTAACTTAATCAGGATAAGCAGCTTTTCTGTATTGCATTACTTTTTCCCCCCTATGTAAGTTTTGTTATCTTTCAACTTTCTGGGTTCCAGGTACTTTTTAATTTAAAAATTGCTATTCAAGAGAACATGAATGAAGCTTTCTGGTGTCGTACCTGTGTACCCCTAATGTTCTCTGTATATTTGTACAGTTTTCACTCTAGCAGATGTTGATGTCTGAAAGGTTGTAGGCATTTGTCCACTGTTTCTCAATGCATGATACTCTGGATAGGAGCCCTTGTCCTCTGATTTTTGTCTAATTTGTCTCAAAAGTCATTAAGAGTAATATCTGCTTAAGGGGAAGCTAACTTAGTTATGCCCTACAGCCACTGTCTTCTTGGCAGGCAGATTGGAGACCAGGCAAGTACAACAGGATATTTGTACAATCAGCCTTCTGTTATCCATCATAATAAAAGAATTTAAAGCTTCAGAAAATTGACATTGAGGTGTTAGAGCGTGTCCAGGGCAACAAAGCTGGTGAAGGATCTGCAACGTAAGTCGTATGACAAGCAGCCAAGGGTGCTGGGGTTGTTTAGTCTGGGGAAAAGAAGGCTCAGGGGAGACCTTCTTGCTCATTACAACTACCTGAAAGAAGGTAGTGTCCAGGAGGTTGGTTTCTTCTCCCAGTCAGCTGGGGATAGGATAAGGTGAAATGGCCTCAAATTGCACCAGGGGAGCTTCAGTTTGGATATTAGGAAAGAGTGGTTAAGCATTGAAACAGATCACTATCCCTGGAAGTATTCAAAAAACAGGTAGATGTGCCATTTCTTGATATGGTCATGGAGATACTTGGTCGAAGGTTGGACTTGATCTTGGAGGTCTTTTCCAACCTTAATGATTCTTTGATTTTATGGAAATGCAACCCCCCTGACATTGCACAAACTAGGGGATATGCTGCCATGAAATGCAGTACAGAGTCACCTTGTGACACAAGGATCAGCTTGGAACTTATTATAATGTAGGTTGTAAAAACGAGGGAGCCAGGTGGTGCATGGTGTCAGGATCAGTGTGAGTACTGAAACACAAAAAGGTCTGGCTAAACCTCAGGAAATGATTTCTCACTGTGAAGGTGACTGAGAAACTAGCATGGGTTGCCCAGAGAGGATGAGGAGGATGGAGATTCCTGGAAGTTTTCAAAAGCTGTTTGGACATGGTCCTGGGCACCCAGCTCTGGGGGAGGTGGAGGAGCAGACCAGATGGCCTCCAGAGGTCCCTTCCAACCTCATCCATTCTGTGGTTTGTGATTAGAAGCTTTTTTCCATGTCAGTCTTGAAGGACCTTAAGGTATGGCAGCAGCAGGAAGTGGGAGGTGAATACAATTCAGCTGCAGCCTTGTGTCTGGGCTGGCTCTGAGAGCTACCCTCATGTGTTCATGGGTCTTAACAAATAAGGCCAAGTAAGTTACAGTGATAATGTGAGAATCAGGTGGGCTGCACACAGAGCCATATCAGATTTCTTAAACTCTGGCATTGTTAATTTTTAACCTAGACAAATCACTCAGTGATATGTTGGTACTTCTGGATTTCATGTGTAGTTTACCTGAATTTTTTTTGTGAGTTAAATGGAATTTAAGAATCCAGTAGTTTATAAAGCTTGACTTACATTTTGTTCTCAGTATTGTTCCTTCTGTTATTAGACCATTATTATTTACTTTGCTGTTGAGATTTTTACCCCTCTAAGCAGCATCCCAACACCGCTGCATAATTAAACTATATTATTCTGTTGCCAATATGTTAAGGAAGTGATTTTTGGAATTACATTAATGCAATTTTTTTTCCTAGTCAAATTCTTCAGCATTTTAATGATTCTGATTTCCATTTCCATATGCAGGATATTTTCTTAAGATGTTAACTACCCATGCAGAATTATACTAAATTAAGGTGATTTCACAAAACATAGAAAAGAAATGGACATGAGTTACTTTGTATTATGCAAGACAGTATAATTGCAGTGTGATTTTCATTATAATATCTTGTACAGAAAAAGAAACGTTTGCTTGAGAATTAAAGTACTTTGCTGGGTGTCAGCTTCTATCCAATACATAGTTTCTTCTAGTTAAAAATAATATAATGGTAGAAAGAACCAAAAGAAGCTTATGCTGTTGAACGTCAGTTTATATCATAGTAGATGATCTGTTAAATCTGGTACAGTATATCAGTTTATGATTCACTTGCTTTTAGGCCGTAGCAGTGTTTTAAGAAATCAGTTAGGATTAATTTTTATAGCTTAGTACTTTATAAACATATTTTTAAGAAATAAGTAAGCAGTAAAAGAATTGCTGTTGTCTTACCTCTGCTTTAGAACAAAGCTTGAACAAAACAATCTCTGGAACTTGTTTCAGAGTTTTCAGCTAGAAGTAATGAAAAACATGTGCCAACAATGACATATATTTGTTAAAAAATTTTTAAACTTCTTATGCTGTGTTAAATTTCGTTCATAGGACTTCTCCCATCGTTCTCTAATTGCACAAATGTTTGTGCCAAGATAAAAAAATAAGCAACACGAGCTTGGGAATGGGTAGACATGGTGAAAAATCTGCTCCTGGTGCTAGTGTAGGTCTATGTCAGCATAGGTGAATTGTGACTCTTACTGAAATCCCAAAGAATTTTAAGCATTGGGCAATCCCATGTAGAAAGTAGATCTTTTGTTAAGGTAAATCAGTATCCTTCTGTTAGCCAAACTAAGAACTGATTGTTAGGAGCATTTTTCAGAGCCTGTTGTTTGCTTCAGTTATCATGTGACCTTAAAGAGCTAACCTTCAAGTCAGGATGTTCATAAGGTTCATGCCCTGCAAACCTGCTTAAGCCGCTGACGTGCCAGAAGGGTCACAGGTTTTTCTGGGGACCTGAGGCAACTTTCTAAAGTCCTGTTTAGGTGAATGGATATGCAGAGCCGGTATCCAGAGGGAATATCAACCTGTCAAAGCAATTAACAACAGAAAATGTAAAAGTTTGTAGACCTAACCAGCTGTAATTCCAGCAGAGCAGTCAGACAATTTTCCCATGCTGGAAAGTTCTAAGTAGCAACCTGTTAGCAGGCAAGGAGTAGTTTAGATAGATACTATTTCTAGCTGGAATCACCCAAGGTTTTTATTTTATGCTTTGTAAAATATTGATCCCTTTTGATTTTGTATCTCAGTTCAGCTGCTTGCATATAGTTTCACCTGTGTTTGAAAAAAATAGCTTTACATTAAAAGCTTCCATGTCATGCAGATTTCAGAGTGATGATCAAGTTATCTTCTCTTTCCTTCATGTGCTCTGAAGAGGAAAAAAGAGGGAAAAAAGTAAAAAAGTGCCTAAGCACTGGAATATTTTACTGGTCTGGTACTTTGGTCCATACTTTGATGCTTTAATGCTATTTTGTTGGTTCTGCTGTTGAATGGATCATACAAACTCCTTAGTCTTAGAGAACATAAATTTTAAATTTTTTTGACTATTTTCAGTCCTTATTTAAATTAGAATTTGAGGAAGCAGAAGCCAAACCAGGAAACTGGAAATACACTTTTGGTTGAATTTTGATTTGAAAGCAGATATTTGAAAGCAGATATTTGAAAGCAGAAGTGGGATTTTGATCATCTAAGAACAAACTCCAGTCTCTTCTATAGGGGGCTGTAGCTTCTGGACAAGTGTCTTACAGAAGACGCTGTTAAGGTCCCTTAAACCCTGACACCAGTGTATTAAAAGGGTTCCTCTTTTGTCATCTGGCCAAATGCAGTCATGAGACAGGTTGAGGGGAACCACAGTATTAGAGGCTCTAGAAGTGCATTTGGTAAATCTGCACCTTAACATTACAGCCATCACTAAACTTGTGTGATCAATGCCTGGCCTCCTCATTTTTTCACTGCTGATTTAAATTGCTCTGGCTTTCAGTTTCATGCTTTCAGCCTTTGGATTTTGTTATATTCTTGCTAAATGCCAGAGCTATCCTGTATCTCATTCACAGTATTCTGTACTTGAACTCTGTAATTAATCTTCTTCTGATAGAATTAAGACAAAGAATTCTTTGCATTTCTCTGTTTGGTACTTTCTGAGGTCTTAATTTGTTTTTGTGGTTGCTATTTTATCCAATTTGACTGTGTATAGTAATTGTATGCTTGCAGTTCCATTTAAATAATTGTATTTGATGCATGTTATTTTGGAATTCAGGTGGGGGTGGGTGTGTGTGTGCATGTGCATGTCATAATAACCTATCAGTTCTACATTTAGCTGCACAGTTAAGCAGCACTAAACCTTCCTTTTGTTGTTTAAGTCTGTCGTATCTTCTTCCCCGTTTTCCCTTCTCAGCATGGAAGACCTCTGCTTTATCCACTTCTCTCAGAAATACCATGGAAAATCTGGTCATGTGGCCTAGAAAAAAAAGCTACTTACTGTGTTCAGATTTTCTTTTCTATCACCGCTGTAAAAGGTCATTTATTTGAGAGCCTACACCTGCATTCTGGACCCAGTGGTGCTGTATGAAATATTCTGTGCTGAAGATGACACATTGTTTTCTGACTCTAATGGACTGAACTTTTTTATTTCTACAGAGTACCAAGCTGCCATTCTGCATTTAAAGAGGGAACACAAAGAAGAAATTGAAACATTAAAGGTATACTTTTGTAATTATTTACTTTCCCTGATTTTAGTGCATATTACGATTTAAGAAGTGCGAACACATACTTTCTATCAAGTGTTAAGAATGTAATTGTTTCTTTCTATAAGTTGTTTTCAGTTGCCAACTCAGCTAAAATTAATCTGGTTAAAATCTATACCTGTACTCATAAATGATGTCAAAAAGCAGGCTCTTGGTAGCTCTTGATGGCTCTGTCATCAGACTGGTACTGGGCGATGATTTGAGGTTCCTATCCCACAGAACTTCACCAGCTTGGCAAAGCTTATGGCTGTATCTCCTTCTCTGACAGATGGATCCCATCAGCCCCATATATAGTGCAGACTAATAATGTAAACAACATGTAGGCTGAAAATATTGCGTTCCTACATTCCTGATACGTCTTGTGTCCAGAGAGAGTCAGCACTAAATTGTTCATTTTGTGAAGATAATGTCAAATCTTACTGCAGTGTGTTATTTTTAATAGTGGGTGAAATCTGAGAGTCAGATGCTGCTACATAGTCTTCTTTAGTAAATCATAAATTCTTGGTTCTGCTTCTAAGTTTTAGGAGTTTTCCAAATGAAAGGGCATAATTTCAAATTCCTTTTTTCTTATTTTTATAGCTTGTCTGCTTTAAGATGCTCTTTCTTTTATGTCCCTAATGTTCAAACATTTCAAAGAGCATTTTTTCTCTCTATTTCTATTGTTATTCTTTATTATTTTGTTTTTAATTTCAAAGGAATTTTTCTTGCCTTTTGTGATTCATTCAAATATTGTTGTTTTAACCTGAAATTGCTTCAGTCTGTAACATTTAAATATAACAGCATAGGGACATGATTTTTATTTGTTCTTTATGTTGCCAGCCTTTGCACTGGTAAAAAGGGAATGCGCAGGAGAAGAACAGACTTTTTCTGTGTACTGCCTTTCTTTTCATTTCTTGTCTTCTTGACTTCCTTTCATTTTACTTGACTTGACTTTCTTTTCATTTTTTCAAAATTAAAAAAAATCATTACTACATGCAGCTCTGCATTATTGTATAATGTGAAGTACTGAAACTTATGTAATAAAATTTCAATGGGAACATATAATGGGGAAGTAAAATATTGTTATGATTTAAGGTAATAACTTGTTACATTTTATTCTTTAAGGGTATAACAGAAAAATATAATGGTAGATATCTGAAATATTGGAAATTCTTGGGTTAAATCTGATTTTTGTACTACACACTGAAGGAACGTACAGACAGGAGTTTCTCTGAACCAGCTCTTTTACAAACTGATCCAAGTCCTGTATCTTGTGTTTATGAAGAAGGTTTGATTATCATACCTTCTCTGCAAAAGGTTAGGAGTGAGACCGTTAGTCTTTGTTATTCCTAAAAGGCCTAGAAAAATGTTGAGTTCTGGCAGGAATATGTAGGGGAAAGTTCTCAAAATATTATTAAACTCTCCTCTGAAGGTGAAAATAAGCAACATTATCTAGAATCTGTCCCTTGAAACCTGTGTATAGTGGCTTATAAGTGAGTGATATGTTTATTCTTTAGCATTAGAAAGTGCCCTATACTTTTGTACTGTTTCTTTTTGCAGGTTTTTTTTTTCTTGAGTATGTCAACAGAAATTCCTAATTGTTTTTTATTTTTCAATATTTGTTATCACTGTGTTAATTTCCTGTAAACTTCATACAGAATACCCAGAGTGCAACCAGGGCTTTACCCATACCACTAGTTTGTAGGAGTTGGTGCTGTGTCTGTGAGACAGTGAAGCTTCAGTGAATGTAGCAGTCTTGAAAGATGTACAGCAATCACTGGATAGGGTGGGCGAATGACAGTACTGTATTTTATTTTGCCATCTTTCCATTATCACCAAAACTTGAAGCTTTCTTCCTTTTTTTGATGTCACTTGAAATCAGTGTTTGTCATGTAGTGTGTATACTAATTAAGACTACAGCATTTATTACACCTAGTCAACTACTGATGAATCAGTACCATCTCTTACTGCATAACCATCTGTGTAACTCTAATTCTTGAAGGGTTAATTGATGTATATAATTAAACTGACTGATCCACATGAAGGTAATATCTAAAAAGGGTAATGAAGTTGCTGCGTTCAAAGAATTTACTGAATTTTTCACATTGTATTTACAAAATACTGAATAATGTATTTTTAAGACATGAAACCATTTCTGTTCTGTACTGCTAAATGTTTTGCTTTCCCTGCTCTTGCCGCTAGATGTCAGCTGAGTCTTTCAGAAGAAGCTCCCAAAAATGTGTGCACGTTTCATACTTTCTTTTAAACTGAGAGAGTGTATGTGGTGGTAGCATTCTGCCCATTGTTCGTGTATCTGGCAGTTTTAGTTTTACATCAGAGATTACCCTGCACATTATGGAGCTAGCATTGAAGTTGTTCAATAGAGAAGTCGTAGCTGTGGCCACCTTCATAGTCTTTGTCCTGCAGAACCAAATCTTGAGCATCTAATAACCAACTAAGTAGATGACAACAACATTAAATCAAAATAATGTAAATGGTCTACTGACTTCTGAAAGAAAGGAATTTACTTGAAGGCAGTATTCTGATTGCAGTGCTTAATATTCAACCCAACACATAACTGCACAAGAGTGTGGCATACTTTTTTTTCCCCATAAGTTAAGTTGATAAAATGAGTAAAAATGTAAGCTTTTCCCGAATATCTCCTTGTATCCTTTAGCACAAAGGTACCAAATATACCTTAATCTCTAGTTACATGGAAGTTTAATATTGCTTTTTAAAGGTGGAATCTAAGTTCTAATTTGTCTATAACCCTGATCCCTATGCATGGGTGTTTTTCACTGATACAGATTGTTAGACTTCTAGCAGCTCACTAGATCTTTTACATATTTCCAAACTGAGAATAGTAACATCTTTAGGTTTTTACAATAATATTACATAATATGTGTCATACCATATAGTGTAAGAAATACTAATAGGTATGTGATAAAAAATTACAAACTATAGCTAGCTTATAAATTAGTCAATAAATATTATGAAGTAAAATCCTATTTTTACATCTCTCAAAGTATCTCATGGCAAATTTTAGAAATGCATAGCTGTACAGTTACTTCTAACACAGTTATAAACATATTATTGAAACTTAAGAAATAGTGAATGGTAACGCAGTTGGTGTAAAACTGCCCGTGACGTTACAAAAAAGCAAGCTGGCCTCATTTAGAGAAGAATGTCATGAGGTGTTCATAGTGACCTTTGTGGCCTCCTTGGTAATGTTTCCATTTTTGCTTTTTTTGTGAAGGTTCCAAGAGCTGAAATGTAGAAGTGGGTAGAAAGTAATTTCCTTTTCACAGAACTTCCTTAACTTTGAAAACAATTTCATATCATAAATTGAGATTAAAGACCAGTGCCTCAAAGTGTCCCAGAAAACACTGAAAAATGTGAAAGGAGAAGTCATAGCACCAGTCAAAATTATCTGATAATTTAAAGATAATTTATTTTTATTTTGTTCTGAAACCACAAAGGCATAAAAACATTTATATTTTTATAATGTAATAAAGCTCTAGCTCTATGATGACCATTTCATTCTTTTACAAGTCTGTTTTTTCATGTCTCGTGCTTCCTAAGTTCTTTCCTGTCTCTTTGTCTTTTCACTTTCCCATTTGTTTTCCCTCATGGTCAGTATGCTTCCATTTATGAATGCTTCCATTGCTCTTTAATTATGAGTGTAACAAAAGGTGCTGCTTCTCCCTGCTACATTTTGAAATTTTTAATTCAGCTGTGGGAGGCAATGGTGAATAGTACTGAAAGTTGTTGTATGCCAGAATGCTTATCAAAATACTTCTTTATATAAGTGGGTGATTTCACTTTTATTTTGGCAATTTGAAATGTCTTTTACCTATATGTAAAAGTAAAATCTCATTTCAGCTTCAGAGCGTACATCAGAAACTGGATGTTTTAACACCAAACCAAAACATTTTACAGTATTTTAATTTGTCTAAATCCTTTTTTAAATAAATAAACTATTAAAACAGACTGGAATTCTTTTGAGCAGATTACATTGAAAAAAAGCTAACCTGTATGCTCTTCAGGATCTTTATTATTGCTCTCTGGAGAAAAAGCAAAATTTTCTTTTTTTTCTCCTCAGTTTTGTGTGTGCATATGTGAATTCTTGAATGGGATAGGGATATCATGATTTGTCAGAAGTGACTATGTTTTGAAATCTATTATTAAATTATGGGGGCCAATGATTAATAGTGTTGAAAGCTTTGATACGCCACAGTACTTATAAAACCCAAAACATTTGTATGTCTGTGGATGTATGCTGACTTTTGGTAATAAAATTTTGCTTCAGGATGCGGAGATTGTTTTTAACTTTTATAAGATGAAATGCATCCATAAGGTGGCTGGCTGCTTTGACTGTTTGCTGCTGGATTTTCATATTCAGCATGCACATGTAGAAGAAAATCTGTATTATGTATGCTTCTCTCTGTGGTGGAGTTGCTGCTCAAAAGAGCAGCCAAGGTCGGCAAGGGTTTATTAGTCAGTCTTTCCTAATGAGCTGTTCAGGCTTTTCAGCATTTCCATGTGGTGAACTGATGAAGGTCTCCCAGCTTGTGGTTAATTATTGATACTAATCTTGCCTAACTTGAAATGTTTCAGTCTTTCAGCTGCTAAATGTATGGTTACACCACTGTGTGTGTACTGTGTGCCTTTATGAATCGTCTTTTTGGTTACTTTGTCCTCTTGAAGGAGTTCTCACTGTTCACTGCAGAGTCTCTCTGCAATGCAAGAAAGGGAAAAATGTAGACTGAGAAAAGCATAAAATTTATGACAAAAAAAGGGACTGAAGTCCTATGAAATTGTATTAAAATATAAATTTCAGAACTCCTAAGCCTCCCAGACAATGGCAGCAACATTATTTTTTAAGTTTGCATTTCCTAAAATAGTAAAAACCCAGCAGGAAAAAAATCTTCCTGTAATGAAAAATTTGCATAGTCAGTGCTAGAGAAGTTGAAATAGCAGACTAGGGAACAGTAGCAAAGGACAGGAGCAATGAAACAGTAAACTTCTAGAGCAAGCAGCACTTAATCTCTTTGGAATCACTTGAAAATTGCATCTTCTGCATCTTCATTCAGAAAGGAAGCTTAGAACAATTCATGTTGTCTGAAGATATTCCCCAGTTCAGTGCTTAATTATGTTTTAAAAACTTGCACATTGCAATCTCTATATTCATTTCATACTCTATGATCAAATTCTTGATGAAATTTTAACTGTCCCTGCTGTGCTCTGATGCTTATATTAAATAAAATTCACCCCCTTCATCTCCTCCGTTGACTTCCTGTGTTTCATATTTTTGAAGCAGTGAGTGCTTTTCATCCTTATTTTCCTTCAACAATATGTTTACATTGTGATTATTTTCTTATCAGATAGCTTGAATATCCCGGAAGATTCTGCTTTCATTGTGTTGTGGTTTTTTTTCAGTATGACCACCTGCCATATTGCCATTCTGTTATTTTCAATGCAATTTCACTGTGAGACTTGAGTTGTCTAAACTTAATGTCAGCTGCAGAATGCTGCTAATTCCACATGTTGATCCAAGGATTCTCCTGTTTATTTAAGAAGTTACCAGAGACCGTATTCCCTGTATTGAAAACAGTGATTCTGGTACTCTGGTAAATGAAAACTTTTAACACTGTTTCAGCACATGAACGTGGTAGTATATAGTTAAAATGTGCATAGAGCAAAGCAATTTATAGTGTAAAAACTTCAGCGCGACTGAGTTCCTGCTCAAATTTAGACACATTACAAAACATTCTGCTTAATTAGGGCTAAAATGAAACTCTTAAAATTCATTATAACCTGCTACATTTTTCTTAGTTTGTGAATGCACTCAGGATAATAAAGTAGAACACTTACTTTGAACAGGATGACATTTTATTTTCACAGATATTGAAGACCTCTGTAATGTAGGAAACAGTTATCTACAAGAGAAATTAATTGAAGTGTGATCATAGAATTATAAAAGCCACTAAAAATGAAGTATTATCAAAGTTAACCATTTTGATTTTGAAAATATGTACGCCATGTTTTCTTGCCAAAATTTTCTGTGCTTTGAAATTTTCTACAGCAGATATTTGTTTAAATCTAGTCGTTGTAAGGCATTTTTCTGAACAAAATACATACACATTCAAAGCACAGATACAAATTACTTTTGATTGGGTGGGGATCATCCTTCAGAGGATGCTCTCAAAGTTAAAGTCTGTCTCCTGACCCCCTTATTCATGGTTAGGCAATGTGAAAGAAAACCCACTGGAAAGCAAAGCAGGACATCAAGAGCTGGAGATGTATGGTGATGTGAAAGGTACAACTTTAGGTAAAAAATGGTGAGTAGAGATCGTAGGACTGGTAGTCCTAGTAGCATATAGTCTCAAGACACTACACTGGCAAGATGAAAGGCAAACGAAGTAGCCTAGGAATTAGGACAGAAAGCAGTAGGAGATAGATTCCAAAGACGTGGCTCTGAGCATCACAATACAAATTTTACTTATATGTGGGCAATTCTCTCCAGAATATGTATCCTGAAATGAGTACAGTTCATTCAGTATTTGATTTTATTGTTGTTGTTCAGTGAGTGGTACCCTGCCTTCCTTATTAATCAAGATTTGATCTGAATATAAGTAGTTTCATTACGTTTTTTCTACTGTCTTAAGTTTTGTCAGAATGTTTAAGTATAAACTGCACTTTACAATATGTGTCAAAATAGGCAACGTAATCTTATTATTCATAGACCTAAGGTATAACAGATCTATTGGGATGCTTAGATTTGCATATATGTTCAATGACAGTTCATTTTTTACTTAGTTTGCAACTATACATTAGATCCCAGAATCTCAAGATAGTTTTTTTTAAAAGAAGGTGTATCATTGGTGACCGCTTGAGGAAAGCTGACTAAAATGACTTGTCCTGCAGGAATTTTGCAGTTTGAGCAAGTGTAGAATCTGGTTTTCCAGGTCATGCCTTTACTATACAAGTGTTGCGTCACTTTCTGAGGGTCTTTGCTTTGTTCTTGCATACCTTTCAACTTCAGTGCACATAATGCAGAAATCTTAAAAGCTTGCTGCTTTTTCATTATACAGTTTTTACGTTTTGTCTGGAATATCTCCCATCACGGTCATTGAATGAGATGCTAATTCTGTTGAAAAGAAAGTTTCTGTGTAGCTGCACTATGTGGAAATACTGGTGGAAAGAGATAAAATGAAGATTGTTCTGAGTGCTCCCTTTTGAGTAATTGACCCAAGGCTGGTTTTTCTAAGACATTTTTGTGTACAATATTTTCTTCAAATTCTGTAATGGGAATACCTAGAGTAGTATGGTGATGCATAATTAGCATGTAGTAGATCTTAGTTAAAGTAGGTATGTCTTTTTCACAAATGCAGAGTAATTTCCATAATTGATGTTATACTTCTTTATCCGTCTAGAATCTGTTTTTGTTGTTTTGATTGCACATTAGAAACCTCTTTATTTTCGTGGAAAGGCTCATCATCTGTAAAAATTCTTATAAGTTTCAGACAAAAATTGTGTTCATTATGAAGAATGAAAATTGTCAGTTTCTGAAAGGGCAGAGTCACTCTTTTTTATTCTCATGGCACTATTTGGCTGAATATTTCCTGTTGACAAGTACTATTCATTGCTGCTCATTATCCTTCTATAGATATGTAACTTTGTCTTTGATTACTGTTTTCCATGTGCTTTACTAATAATGCTTTTTGCTTCAACTTTTACTTTAGCCAAATAATAGGTTGCAACTTAGCAACATGCATTACTGTTTTCCTATATCATTACGAAGCTTTGTTATAATGACTGATCTTGTAGCCTGGTTGCCAAAGAAATTAGTTCGTTATACTGTGAAGCAATGTTGACAGTAAACTCTCCTTTCCATCCCCTCCCTGAAAGAAAAGGAAGAAAAGAGAAGAAAAACAAGATTGCATTACAATTCTGGCAACATCAGCCTCACTAATAAAATCAAATTCAATGTTGGTTTACGACTTTGAATTTATGTGACTGCACAGGATCAAAGGATTTGTATCCCACTGGACTGCGAGGTCTATAGTTCATGGCAAAAAACCTCATCAAAAAGAACATTTTAGTAGTAGGGCTTTTCATTTTAATCAGCCCCAGTAATAAAAAAGCTGTTAAGTGTCCAAAAACATTCTCCCAAGATCAGAGACAACTTGCTCTCTACTACAATCAGTTTTCTTATTGGATCCATACTGCCCCTGTAGTTTTTGTCACTGAAACTTCGTCTTCTACTTGTTTTCAGCCATTTTTACATTGTTTTCACATTTTACATGTCAAATGTAAAATACACCATATGTGTCAGTAAAAATAACGATTCATGTAATTTTCCTGGCATTTGAGAAATACTGTGGCTTAAGTAAATTATCATCAAAACAAATTATTAATGTAGAATTTTAATTATCAGACTGTATTTCTACATATTGTATTTTGAAGTGTTTTATTAGCAATATTCGAGGTTTTTTTTCTCCTTGTATATAGTCTTGTGAACACTACCACAGAGAATAGGTATTACTTTCTTTGTATCTATACGGACATAGTAACTGAGGCTGTCCTAAGACTAAGGCAGCAGCTGCAAGTGAGAAGCAGAGCAGGATAGTAGCTACAAAGTTTGTGATAGGAAAGGAATATTTGCATTTTGCGTGTTAACTCTGCATGGTCCTAGTTCAACAAAAGTTTGAAATTAATTTTTGGCTTACAGTATGTGGTTTCATTCTTTTATTGCCTTTGCCTCAGAGAAACTGCATGCAATATATAATTTGCATTTATTGATGTGTTGCATTCTGAATTGCCTCATTCCATTCTGCAGAATTTGAATGTTTAGAAGAGTTTAACAGTATTTTAGAGATTTTGCCAATTAAATTGTCCATAAAATTACCAGTTTTCCTAGAAATTTATAGGTTGGTCTGAATTTAGCTGGATTCCCATTTTTTTCATATTATGAGGATTTGTTTTTCCTAACATAAGCTCTCTTACATTTAGGAAGAATCAATCTATACATGGCCACTTTCTACAAGGATTGCTCCCTTTTGCATGGTGTGACAGGTAGCTGCTGTACACTACTTGCTGTACACTACCACTGTACACCAGTGGGTGTGGTATTCCATTCTCTAGGAATTCACTGCTGCCTGAGATATGTCCAGGGTTAAACTGGTATTTGTTGGTTGAATATTTTCATGGGTTTATTATTTTTAAAAACACTCATTCCAATGAGAAAATTTAGTATTAATGGGAATTTTGTAATTTACCTACCTAACATTTTAAATTTGCATTAAATGTTAAATTTTTTATTGTTAATATTTATTTATTAATAACCTGAAATTTACCCCTTTAAGCACATTGTTAACAGTTGGCTTTATTAAGTACTATTTAGTCTAGTTTTTTTAGAGATTTTTATCATCTGTCTCAAGGAATGACATTTTTTAGCGAATGTGCCTGTGCTAAGAAGTTAGTGAATCCAAGGCATTAATTGTTTTCTGTTTGATATGACGCAGCGAGAGATATATCAGATACAAGAATAATTTAGATTCCAGTGAGATTTCCTCTGTAGGCACAGAGATTCCACAGCAGAGTACATCACTTACTGTATGCTGAAGGGACATAATAGGATCCATAAATGTGGAGTGTGCTGTGAAGTACAATAGACATCATTAGGGATATTTTTCCATATATTTGGATTCATAATGTTTGCAGGATCTTGAAAGATTACCTAGAAATTTCAAGGTCCCGTCAAGGGTTCTATCTGATTATTTCATTAGAAGTTACGAAGTAGGGGAGGGGAGGGACTTAGCCTTTTCAAGTGGGTTGGTCTGAGTAAAGTGAAATGTATGTAGGACAGCTGTAGAAAAAGAACTAGAGATAAGCTGTTGTGAGCTATGTATTGTATAACAAAATGCTCCAAGTGAGTTTATTTCTGTAATCTAAAATGGTTGGTTGGTAGTTCTTAACTGGGAAAGGACTGAAGGAAGGATGTGTACATGTGCAGGAAACAATACCTAGATTAATGTAACTCCACAGAAATTACAGAGCACACTCAAAGCAATCAGGATGAGGAAAGCAAACTTTAGGGCAACCTGGAGATCACTCTGTGAAGAGCATGGAAAAGGGCACAGAACACTAAGAGATAATGGAAGGTCCACAAAAAGCTGCAGGAGACGATGCTGGAGCTTAAAAGAACGTAGTACTGTGTGCAGCCTGTAATGCAAGGTGCAATTTGTATCTTGTACAGAATAGTCTCTTAAAATACATGGTCCTGGTCAGAAAACATCTACAGTGTCCTTGTCTCATAGATCTGCTTTGCATGGCTGTTCATGTTCTTCTGATAGTGACAAAAATGGAGGTGCATTTGTTACCTTTTCCTTAGGTGGTCACTGAAAGTTAATCAGTAGTGAGAAAGAATCTCAGGGTCATAGAATGTGCTGAGTTGAAGGGATCCATGAGGGTCATCAAGTCCAAGTCCTGGCCCTGCCCAGGACACCCAAGGATTACTCCACGTGTCTGATTCAGTTCCTGTTCCCACTGTATTCCACTGTTGGCAGACTTAATAAGGTCCAATTTGGATTTATTTTTTTCTAAATTCATGGAACATATACATTTAAAAAAACCCCAAACCAAAAGAAAAAACAAACAAACAAAACCCCCAGCTATTTCTTATTCATTGTCCTTATAGATCCACTCAATATGTACAAATGCACTGGCCAAAGGCTTGCAAATCTGGTGAAAGGCACTTCTTGTTGGAGACAGGAACACAGGCGTTGCAACTGGAAGGACGTTAGCCTGGCTATTATTGATTTTGGGACCTGGAAAATGGTAAAGAGGGTGAAGACAGAAAGCATATAGAAAGAATTAAATTGTTAAAGAATGACATTTAATTTAGGAGAAGAATACATTTATAGTAATTAAAAAAAAGTGAGGGGTGTCAACAAGCCTATGATGAATATAGCAATTTCAGTGGCGCGTTTTCTTTGTAGTATGTGGTTAAATATGCATAGAAGATTAAATAGGAAAGTTGAAGGGGAAAACAGCACTGGGAATTGCTAGGAAAGGAGTTCAGGGAACAAAACAAAGGGGTGATACAACCGACTGTATAGAGGGAGGAGAGTGAAGAATATCTGAAGATCTTAATAAATGTGTTTTAACTTCATATGCCGAATTGAGTCTATACAAAAGAAGTATTCAAAATGTGTTACAAATTCAAACTAAGTCAGAAATGTCATGACCATGTTCCTGGCTGCATCCAGAATAGCTGTGACTGAAGCTGGAACAATGAATTGAAAGAATATTAGAAACATGAAAATATTCAAGAAAACGTAAGAGTGTGTAAATTTAAATACTCATTATAAAAATGGCATGCTTTTGAACGTTTTCCAGTAGTAAAAACAGGTGTCATTCCATTAATACCTTCAGTTTCTCTTTTTTTTTTTTTGTATTCAGAGAAGGGAAGTTTGCTGGTTTTGAAGTTTTTCTAACAATGAATAAGAAAACACCAGAAGTAACAGCAGATGGAGTACAAAACAGTGTATTTCTCAGAAATAATTTTCCCTTAGGTTGCCATTAAATACCTATTTTTATTGAGTGTATTGCTTTCTCACACACTCATTCAATTGTTCATTTGCCTGTTTGTTTTTTTAAAATATGATATATATTTTCACAGTAAATATTTAAATTGTAAAAGTTGAAGTGAATTAGTGCTTTTATGTGAAATTTTGTTGCTGAAATTTTATATGAATTTTGTAATTTTTAGCCCTATGTATAAGTAATCATGTACTTGATATTTAAATTTAAAAAATTTGCATGTTGCAGTGTAAGTAGGTATATTTTAATTACGTGCTATGCCAATAATTTTATACTCCAAAATTGCTGACTATAAGACTGTATTTCTTTCTCGACTATACAAATGCCAATTAAATAACAAAATATAAAATAGATATGTAGAAAAATATGGTTCTGTATACCTGCTGTGGTCAAATTTCATCCCAATTACTCTTGCTGCATTTCCTCTGTAAAGCTATATATTTATGATTTTTAAATTGGAAAGAGAATTGGACTCTCTATGCATTGCCTACACAAATATTTAGAGACCTGGGAATGTTTGAGAATGGTCAGTCATTACTTTTTTGCTGTGAGGTGTAGGAGCTATCCATACTGTGTGCCCTTGACAATGATGGCATACCATATGTAACTGTTATGTTTATTGAGGTATTTGTTAGAGAGGAATTTTGATTTTTGTGTAAACTGGCATGGGTGTAACTTTTTTTTCCCTGTGGAGAAATCCTTTGCTAAATCTCTGATTGTTGTTAAAATTTAAAACAAATGTATGTTTTTTCAAGGATGGCAATTCAACAAAAAAAAGCTTCTTTTCCTTTGTCAACACAATAGGAGAATAAAAAGTGTGAACTCTTCCAAAAACTGAAGATTAAATTACTTAGAATGAGTAAAACCAAGAAGTTAGAGGCTCCCTGTGAAAAATTTGTTTTTCCTCTCTTTTCTTTCTTTTCTCTTTTTCTTTGATGGCCAAAACACTATTAAGAAAGAAAAAAAGCTGTAAAGTCTATAAAAAATGCTTTTCCTTGACAGCTCAATTTTTTTTTTTCTCTCTCCTTTTTAAATACTTCACTTTACTGGAGCATTTCCACATGTAATAACTATATCCTTAGATACTTTGTGTCTTCTTTGTTGCCACTTTTTTCATTTTCATGGCTTGGCATAAGTAACTAATTAGATGTAACAATCACTGTATAAAAGTCAGAGAAGGGCATAAAATCGAGCTCACTTTCTCCCTAATATGTTGTTTTTCCACTCTAATTAGAGTAAAAACTTGTAAAAGTGTGTGTTTCTCAGTTAAAGAGATCTGTCTCTGATATACCTAGAACAGCTTTGTTCATTAAATATGTGTCATTTTTACACAGTCACTTTTTAGAGTAGAATTACACTGTAAAAGCTAGGCACTGACAGTGGAGCATGAACTTGCTAGTTTCAAAGCGAAAGTTCTGCATATTGCTTACTCTGAACAGGGTTTTAGAGAACTTTTTTCCTAATGTTTTATTGTTAAACTTCTCAGGATTTTTTAAAACGTTTGTGGTGTAAATAAGTCTTGACTAATAACAAATCAGGAACTGATTTTTTAATGTAAATTTCTGTAGAGATCTTTATTTTCCTTATATTCATACATACAAGTTATTCTACAACTTTTCGTATCAGAACAATTCTGTGTCATGGTTAAAACATTTTTGTTCACATAAAATCACATTATATGAAGCAGTAGCACAACAACAAATACACTTGAGTTGATTGCATTTAATTGACTGTAATTGACTATATTGACTGTATTCAATGAGACTGTAATCTTCCTCACATATCAGAGCACAAAGAGAAGCTGTCACATTGGTATTGAGATCTGTTCATGTCAATCCACATTATCATTTCAAAGACATTTTCAACAGCCTGTAGGTTACATGAATGAGAGGATTTAGTCTTTTGCTTTTGTGATTAATTTATGATTTATCATCTGATATGGTAATGGTTAATGGCAGCATGGTGCACTGATTCAGTTTTTGGACTTTTTCTTCCTTGAGCATATGCTTCATGATTTCCTGCATCCCGTGGGACCAAGGCTGAGTTGTTGGCATTGTCAGAAAGTATATCTTGCCTTTTTGTTCTATGTTGTGGCAAGTTACTTAGCAGGTGCTAAAAGGAGGTCACTGGAGTCAAACACCAAAGGGATGGGTGTAGAGGGAGAAAACAGGAAGACACTGGAAAGCCAATACAAACACTCCTGTTGTTTTCCAGGTTACAGTGTATCAGTATTTTTGGATATTTATGTATGTATGTATGTATGTATGTATTTTTGGATATTTATATTATGTATTTTAGTAAGAGTGGTCTTTTTTTTCTTAGGGGTGGCTTTTATTTTTCCCATTAACAGGAATAATTTTTTTAAGGAACAAGTTAGTACAGGCCTTCTAAGCTTATATGTAAATGTGTGTGTTCAAGGAATCTTATAGTCAGCTGGGATAATTTGCTTAGTGAGTTGATTTTACTCAAGGAAAATGGATCATGTCCATTTCAGTGGCAGGTACCAGACAAATCTTGACAAATTAAAAACACTGATTTGTAAGTACAACTGCACTAGTGAGGCTTGAATGG
This sequence comes from Acanthiza pusilla, assembly GCA_036630365.1. Lineage (NCBI taxonomy): Eukaryota > Metazoa > Chordata > Aves > Passeriformes > Acanthizidae > Acanthiza > Acanthiza pusilla. Next base: position 1,122,170 of record JAXCHO010000078.1, read on the forward strand.
CAAAATGGGCAAGAACCTCTTTTAGTCAGAATCAGAGATGCAAAAACTCAGAAACCTGTGTTCCAAGAAAGAGCTGATTTGGAAACAAAATGCATTTTATCAAGGAAAGGGATAGATCGAGCTGCCTGTTTATTCAGCATCTTCAAAATGGGTATTGGGCAGAAGCAGAGAGCCTGTGGAAGAATGGAAGAAGAGGTATGTTAGCCAGGAAGGCTAGTTTTAGAATTCAGAATAGAAAAGGGCATTTGACAACACTCAAGCTGAATCACGTCTTGCAAAGGAAATTTAAGGGTTCACTGAACGTATTCTTCAGCAATAGAAACAGAAAGAAACTAAAACCAAGGGGAGAATTATCCAGTAAGGGTGAGGTGGAGACAAAAGGCATTGCTGATTGAACCTAGAAAATTAAGACCAAATGAGCTGCCCCAAATTTCAATAGCAGTGATCATGAACACAGGGACAGCATTTCTCTTAAACTGAAAAAACACACAGCTTTTAGTACTGATTAATGCACAAAGATTACATTTTTTGCATATGACAATTCTTTTTAACTGTTCTAATGCAGAGTTGTCTCAGGCTGTGATGTGCTATCCTTCCCAGCTCCTTCTCCTTTAGAATTGCCATACCACTGATCAATCTCTTCAGTGGCTATCCCTGCAGCTCTCTTTCTTGAATTGTAGCATGTATTTTCAGACTGTTTCCTTGTCTGATAAAATTACTGTGAATTCAGAATTTTAACAGTGTACTTCAGGTTAATAGCATAGTATTGTTTGCCTATTTAATATTGACAATGAATGCAAAAAAGATTGCAACAAAGTAAGGCAACTTTCTTCAGTAGCACATTGCTATATGGATTAGGCTTAAGGTACTCGAGGTACTTTCAAATTGATTATTGAAATCTGATTTCAGCATATTAAGGCTTTTTCTTTTAAGCTAGCAGTATGAAGATAAAATAATAATAAGGCTTTATTGAAACATTCCTGTCTCTAATATGATATTTGTAGCAGTAATCTGGAAAAAGGGTATCTCTCATGGAAATTTAGGCAGCTCTTTCAATTTCGTGTGTGTGTGTACGTACATACAGGAGAGGGAGTAATATGTCAGTGGCTGACTGGCAAGAGTCACTGATACACTGAAAAGCCTCAACAGACCGAGGCTTGAGGGCTAAATTTGATACACTCTCTGAAGGAGCAGATAATTGCTGCAAGAAAATTAGATGGTCACGGTAATAGAAATATGTTCCATGCAGTAGTTTTTTTGGTGTTGAATGTGGCTATACAGTCTGAATTTCTTATGTGAGTGTTGCTGGGAAGCAAGCAACCAGGCTTCTATACCAGTCAGCAAAGTAGCAAATGCAGTTTTCAAATGAAAAAAAACTGATATACTTTATATCTAAATCTTGCTGATGAAGAACTCCCACATTGTTCTTTGTGATGTCTTGCTTTCATTTTATACAGAAATTTATATAGAAATTTCCTTTGATAGGTTTCAAAATACTCGAACCTTATCCAGAAATAAATCACGTCCGTTCATGCATAGGGTGGCTTTCTAAGCTTTAGTTTTCAGCTGCCTTCTCATATCCTCTGCTCCTTCAGCCTTCTTCTCACACCTTCCATGCCTCAGGCATCTTATTTCCTGCTGAAATTTTTTTCCATTTCATTCTGCTTAAAATAATTATGACCAAACTATTATATTCTGATGATGTTTGATCTCCACTTGATTCATCATATGACTTTAGAGAATGTCATCTCATTTTAAGAAATATTTTCCAAGAAGCAGACCTTTATTAAGAATATGTATGTGTAATAATTCTTTATTAGGAATTTATGTGTATATAGAAAAACTAGTACATATTAATATCCACATTCTTGACACTTCTGTTAAAAGTATTATCATAGGTATGTAAGCTGAATAGGTTTCAATTTTGGTGACTAAGACTTACTTTGAGATGAAACGTAATTAAAATAATTTTTTTAATTAGTTATTGCTAAGTATAAGTATTACTTATTTCTTGTAATCAGTAATGCTTAGTAGTTTTAGCTTTAATTCTTGTTTATGTTTTTTTTTTAATTAATGGAAAATAATTCTGAAAATGTGAAAGAATGAAAAGAAAGAAAAAGCATAAAACTATCACCATCACTTCAAATATAATTTTGATTTTAAACTACCAATTTTATATTGTAAATTAAAGACTGGGGATTTGTATTTGAAAAGGTTTATAGTACTAACACAGTTGCTTTCATGCCCATTTAAATGTAATAAATAGTTTTGTTAGATGCTGTGCCTGTTTCACAGTGTGTTTTTAAGGTGGCTTCAGATTTACTGCTGGGAAAATCTCTAACGTTCAAAGTAAATGGTTCTATCAGGGAGTTTTTGATGTCCAATAGGAGCAAAGTACTATGATAAAAAAATTTTAAAAAACCAGTTTAATTCCTTAAGGCAAACTTCATTCATTACCTCATTTATGGATCCGTATGCCCAGTTTAAGAAGAAAGGCAGTTTCTCTGGAGCAATTCAAATGGCAGAAAATACTGTGATAGTTGAACTGAACTAATAATAAAGCTGAGTGCCAATAGAGTAATAGTAGGAAAAGGAAAAAAGCTAAGCAAATGTATTCTGTTGTACGTATTAGTCCTGAGTCTTCTGCATAACTAATAGAAATTGGGTTGTTTCGTATGCAAACCTCTGTTTGATTCTCTGTAAGACTTTCAACTTCTTTTCCCGCTTTTACACTTGCCAGTGTAAAGGAGCATTTTGTACCCAGTATTTTCAGATTGTTTACTTTGGATTTTATCTTAAGAAATTGATTAGTACTCAAGCTGATCATACTCCTGTAAGAAATAACATATCTTGTTTGCATATCTAGTCAAGCTTCATTTTACAGTATAAAATCACAATAGATTACACTATATTTGCCATAGTGAGCTATACATGTATGGCTTGGATGCATATTAATTAATGCTGTAAACTAGTAGCTCTGACCTAATACTCAAGTTGGAATGCTAAGTAGGTAGTGCTACATTGCCACTTCTGACAAGCACTGTGTGACAAATTTAAGTGTAAATTGCTGTACCTGTCGGAATTTGGGAAAATCACAGCTCATTAGCTGTTTCTGTTGAAAGGCTGGCTTCCCTTTCATGGAGGGATCCTGAAAAAACTATGAAAAACTCTTGTAGGAGTCATGGCCTTGCAAAAAATCGTGGTAACATCAGCAAGCTGCCTGATAGTATCGTGGCATAACAGAAAATAGTTTGTAGGGATCTAATTATCTGGAGTAGCAGTATTGGATTGTGCTGGATTTTATTAAGGAGATTTTTCTGTGCCAAATGTTTTGTATCCTTCTGACATATGGTAAGAAAAGTGGGGTTTTTTCCCCCTTACTTACTTATTCAGTGAAATCCTCTTGATTCTCTTATTTCTAAGATTTATTTTCCTGAGTTGTAGATTGAAATATATCTGGAAGAAACAAATTTTTAATCTAATAGTAAAGATAAACTTGAAAAATTTATGTGTACCTTTGTGAATTTTATTGATGATAACAATAGATTGAGAAATTATTTTTATTTGTTTATTTAATGTTTTATCCTGAACAAATTTCAACCTCTGTTGTGTTTAATCTATATTTTACTTCCTAACATGTTAACTGTCTCTCTCTCTCTCTATATATATGTATACATGACATATTTATGAAATAATCAATAAAGTCATGCCATTAAATACAGTAACATTTGAAAAAGGTACCTGTTTTCCATAATGTACTATAAATTACTACTTTCAATTAAAAACTGTTAAGTCTGCTTGAAGATAATGTACAGCTTAGAATTTGCCCAAACTGATGTTTTGGATTTTTACTCACAAAATACGCTGTGTTGAAACACACCCTCCTTACATTTCTTTAAAGATTATTAATAGTCCAATTATGTAATAGCTTGCAAAAAACCTTTTAGAACTGGGAAAGGGAAGTATCTCTCTCATTGCTTAATGTAAGAACATAGTCTACATTTGAAGATTTTTAATACAAAACAAACACTTCAGAAAAATATTTGCACTAAGGCTTCTTTTTCTTGTTGCTCTGCAGTCTCAGTTTGAACTCAGGGTATTCCATATTCGTGGAGAACATGCTGTATCAACTGCTCAGCTTGAGGAAACCATTGCACATCTGAAGAATGAACTTGATAATAAATTAAACAGAAGAAATGAAAAAGCAAAGGATATTGGTGTTTCTACTGAAGATGATAACCCACCAAAGGCATTCAGAAATGTATGTATACAGACTGACAGAGAAACTTTTATAAAGCCTAGTGAAGAAGAAAACAGAGCTGTGAAAAATAACCAAATAGTACCTAAAAAGCTTAATATTTCTTCTTTGACACATAGTATATCTGCCCAAAGTGAAAATAAGGACAATTACAATGTACAGGCATCAGAAAGTGTCTTGTCTTGTCAATCAAAACAAATGCTGCCTCCTCCTCCACCACCACCACCACCACCTCCTCCCCTTCCTGATTCTTCACTGTCGGGTTTAGTTCCTCCACCACCACCTTTGCCAATGGGTCCAGCTTCACTGACATCTCAGTTTGGATCTGCTCCACCACTGCCACCTCCACTTTCTGAAGGCTGTAGGAATTTTCAAGCACCACCGCCACCACCACCACCACCACTTCCAGGGCTGGGACCTCCTGTTCCACCTCCACTGCCTGGATCTGGGTTACCTCCACCTCCTCCACCTCCTGCGCCTGGGTTCTTTCTTAATAGCACTTTATCTTCAAACCAAGGGCCTCGAAAACCTGCCATTGAACCTGGCCGTCCCATGAAGCCTTTGTACTGGACACGAATACAATTGCAAGATAACAGGTAAAATATATTTACTTAGACTTAGAGTTGCTACTTACAGGTCATGGTACAAGAATAGGTATACTATTCACGACTTAATAACAAAAAGTTAACAGTCTAGGAATGAATAACAAAATCAATCTAGACATATGGAATCTACATCCTTTTAGAAAAAAACAGAATCAGTTCTAGAAGCCTAAAAATAAATCATAAGCTGTTTTAAAATATTATATTTAAATTAAAATTATATGCATTATAAATGAAAATTTTGTGCATCATAACAGAAAGATGTTTTGTTTCGATTTTTTTTCCCAGTAATTAAAGCACTGCATGGATGACCATAGTGACAGGGTGCTTCCCACATTTAGCACTAATAGGCAAAATGATAGCCAAGAGATTAGAAGGACTTTCTTTTTTCTTATAATTAAGTCTGAGTTAGAATTAGAATTGAAATGTTAAAGATTGGTCAGGTGAGAACTTAGTTGCATTTTTGCTCTCCAGTCACTTCATGTGATCCCATCTTCAGAGAGCTATACTGTGTCATCCTCTATGATTCCAGTTCTAGAAACTGGAAACAGTTAAACAGTTAAACCTCTGTGTCTAAATCTGTCAGGGCAGGAAGAGTACATATGTGTAAATATATGTAGCTCAGCAGCCTGTAGCGTGATTATGTACTTATGTATATGTGATTATGTCATTATGGGCAATACTGATGGAGACATCTACAGTTTAAAAAAAAGAGATAAAAAATTACAAGAAAAAATACCCATCTTACTGTGATTTAGCGCAGGGTTAAAATCCTAGATGTAGATGACTTTACCAGAGGGAGGGATGCTATCCAGAGGGACCTTGATATGCTTGAGTAGTGGGACTGTGCAAACAAGGCCGAGTGCAAGGTCCTGCGCCTGAGTTGGGGCAACTCCCCATATCAGTAGAATCTGTGGAATAGAGGAGGTAGATTTAGATGGAGCATAGGAAGAAATTCTTTATTGTGAGACTGGTGAGACACTGAAAGGTTTCCCAGAAGAGCTGTAGATGCCTTTTTCCTGGAAGTGTTCAAGGCCAGACTGGATGAGGCCCTGTGCAGCCTGGTGTGGTGGAGGCTGTCCCTGCCCATGGCAGGGGGTTGGAACGAGATGATCTTCAAGGTTCTTTCAACCCAGGTTATTCTATGGTTCTGTAACAGTATTTTAGTCTTGTATTCCCTTGCACCAAATCGAAAGGTCCTACAAAATGAACTGTTTTATTGATTAGTTTATGAGTGGTCATTTGGTGAACAGACATAAATAAACAATTTTTGGACAGGTTTTTTGAAATGATCTCACAGTCTTTGTTCATGCAACCCATTTATTTAGCTGGCAGTAGAAAAGCAGTTCTCCCATTTACACTTTCTGGGCCAGCCTGGATACCTTACTGCCACAGTGGAATGTGGCTTCAAGCGCTACTCAGCTGCTCTTTTGGATTTGGCTGATTCTAGCTTTCCTTCTTGTGTTTATTGCTGTAATATAGAGCTCATTAAGAGGGATGGCTCAAAATGATTTTTGGGGGATGCTTGTGTGACACAGACTATTTCTGTTTTAATGAGGAGTTGCTCATTAATTCAGGTAATGAAATTACATGACTATTTGGATCTTAAAGTTCAAATCATTATTATCTGTCTTCAAAATTACATCAGCCTAGCAGCTGTTACAAGGATGATAAATGAAAACATTTTAGTAAGTTAAATTACATTACAATATATGGCTTACAGTCATAACACACCATAATATCTGTGATACTGTATATATATACAGTATATTACATACTGTATTATATAGTATGACTATATTATGTATTATACTATGAATTATTAGAAATTGTTTGTTATAGTTCATTTATTGTAATAATGACTTTATAGAAATTATGTATTTAAATTAGTATCATTATTAATATTTTATTTTCATGTTTCTCTATTATATTTAAACACTGTTAAAGTAAACATCTGGAGTTAAGTGGATTTAAATATGAATTTTATTTTACTTCACATCTCTAAATTTATTTAGGTGAGAAAGTACTATTATTCTGATATAATAAAACACTGTAAGCTGTTAATATTTTTTATAAAATATTCTACAGGAAAAAAGAAATTAATGAAATGTCAATTATATACTCGGTTTTTCAGAATTAACGGCATTGAAATATTTTGGAGCAGGAAGCTTGTACATTTTGGTTTTATTTTCCCAATATTGCTTGGGCATAATTGTTTCATAATGAATAAATAGTTGGTCCATAAATAAACTTTACTGTAATTCTTCCCATTGAATCAATGAAATCAAAATTTTCTTTCTGAAATACTGCTGGTTCACCAAGCTTTTGCATGGTAAGGTATAAGTCATCACGTTCTGATGAACTACTGGTCACCAAATGTAATGGTCCAGCATTTTCATGGTCTGTACTAGAACTGGAAATTTTTTTAAGGGTTTTTTTGCTCAGATCAGAAGCTGTCCAGGACTTCTTGTTGCAGAGCCAGAAAGAATCCTTCATTCTTCAGTGTTGCTGACACTACAACTAATATAAGGAAGAGTGAAGCTGTGAAGCTCTAAGCATGTCCTGTGACACAGAATATGTTGCATCAGCAGATGCTTGGAGAAAAAGAGTTCTTTAGACATTCATGATAGTAGGCAGTTGAGTATTAAGTTTAAAAAAAAATACTAAATTTGAAAAAAAAATTTGGTTTCTTTCGAATTAGTAGGTATTCCATCTTGTTGCATATTACATCTATGTTTAGTGACATCAGCCATTTGTATTTTACAGTGGTTTGCATCACTTTTCTTAATTGCAAATAATTCCGCTGCCTTTTAGTGACATCTGCTGGAAGAAGTGGTCTCACCATCTACTGATAAAGAGACAAGAACACTCAGAAGTTTTGTCCCACATATTTTCCTGAAACATGGAAATTTTGAAATAAAGCACTTCCAGAATTGATGAGCAATGATTGTAGCACCACATTTTATTTTCCCCTAATCCAGATAAAACTAGAGGATTGTGTAAACAAGTTCCCAACGATCCAAAAATAAATCTGGTCTTGGAAGGCAAAAAAAGAAGGAAAGATAATCCACATTTATAATTTACAGTTGGTTGAATGGAGAAGAATACTGGCTAGTCTCCCGAAATATAAGCCATGTAATTAGTCTGGTTTCTCAGAACAAGGATAAATCTAGTTTCTGCAACAAGGATAAATATGAGCATACAACATCTGCGGATAACATGAAGTAAATCAAGTCCTATACAAATAACCCCAAATGCTCTTAAAATACGCTTTCATAAAGTTTTTTCATTATTTGTTGATACTGTTTATTTTCATAGGTCTAAATAGATTACTGGGAATTTCTCAAAAAACTGCCGCTGAAATACTCCTAATCCTAGTTGAAGTGGCAGAAATCTCTTGAGATATATTTGCACAAACTGCAGTTGTTGCACAAAGAACTGTACAATATGAATGATGCATTTTGATAGTCTATCAGGCATGGACTAAAGAGCTGAAACTAATAGCTAAAACTAATAGCAATACTTTTTGACTTCTTACAAGAACAAGGTATAGGGAAGGAATGCTCATTGTGTTGCTTTGAATTTAAATTTATCATGGATATTCATCCACTGTGGTTGGATCTATTATAGTTTCTCATAAACATTTGGAAATTTTATTATTACCTTTCCCTTTATAGGAAAACTGCTATGCCCACGTTATGGGAATCACTAGAAGAACCTGATATACTTGATACTACCGAGTTTGAATATTTATTCTCCAAAGATACCACTCAGGAAAAAAGAAAACCATTATCAGAGACTTATGAGAAAAAAACCAAGGCCAAAAAGGTATTTATTGGGTTTTTGTCTTTTGTGTGTGTGTTACTGTTTAGTCTTTCATTTTGAGAAAACTCCCTTTTACATTTTGGATTTTTTGTGAATGAGCAAGCTAGCAAAATATGGATTGCTGATTCAGTCTCAATTCTCTTGTTTGAGAGTACAGGGCTGTTACTTACCTTGGAAGATATTTGCCTTTGATAATGAAATTCTACATCCCAGTGAGGTAGAAAAAGCATTGTATAGGAGATCAGAATTAAAGTTCTAATTCATATCTGAAAGTGCTAATATTTCAGGCCGTTATCTGCCCATGAGCTGATTTATAATTAATGCCTGTCCTTAGTTACTCTAGCAAACCTCTTTTCCACTGAAATTAATTTTATTGGAAAAATAAAGTTTAAAGTGACATTTTGAATAAGGAATGCCAATTTTTTTTTCCAGTTTAGCTAAGGAGTTGTGTCAGGAAGGGACGGGGCAATCATGTCTTTAATGGCCAAAGCAATGTGCAGTAGCTATGTCATTTCTGTAGCACAGATATTGTTTGATTCAGACATGATCCATTATCGGGAGCTGGCACTTGCCAATTGGGATGCACAGACAGGAAAAAGAAGTGGCATTAGTAGTATTTGCTGCCAGAAAACTTCTAGGCTGAATGATAATTAATACTGTTTTCCTAAAACAGTGTGATTACTCTTGAGAAACTATTGAAACATTTACTGTATTTAAAATCTCTTTGAGTTTACCTGCTTGGAACCACAAGAGGGCACTTCGCATGTGAGCTGTGCTAGCTATCTTCAATTTTATAATACACAGAATGTGAAACGTGCATGTTGATGCTCTAAAATCTTTCAGAACATATTTGACAAAAAATTTCCTATATTGTGTCTTAATGCAGCAGCTAATGAGAAATATCAATAAGGTTATAGAATTTACAGAACTCAAATTCGTGTGATGCAAAAAGTAAAAAATTTAAAATGGGGCCTGGATGGCAATATGCTGGCATTTGTAAATGCACTCCAAAGAAATAATTGTTACAGTCCTTCAAATAATTAGACTGAAGTTGGACATGAATGTCTCTGTGAAAAATATTTTGAGATATTTTACGTGACAAATTCTTGAAGTGAATGTGATATGTAGCAGCAGCTGTATCCATAAATTCCAGTTGTTCACGTATCTTCTGCCTTCTTTCTAATATTTATTTTTAAATTCCATTTGCCTTTCTCAGAAAGAATTATGCAATAGGAAGTACAGGTCTCTAAAGAACTTTGAGGAATGTAATCAATGTAATGGGGAATTAATATGCACAAATAGTTGCCTTTTTATTTCAAAATCTGAGTAATTAAGGGAGTATATGTATTTCCCCAAGTGGGTGACAGAAATCAGGTACAGAATTAGACCTGTATACTGAAAGATGAAATTGTGTTTTTCTTTTTTCCTTGCTACTTTGTAAACTAACTTACTTGTTTGAGCAGCATGATTTTTTAATGATCGCTCTTGTCTTATCCAAAATTGAATTGAATAATGGCTACAGAACATATTGGTATAATAATGCATATTGGTTTTTGTGTAATATGTATTTTCATACAAAGACATCTTTTTTGTTTCTAACACTGTTTCAATTATTATGATTTGTTAGTAAAGGTAAAATTACTACTTGTAGACAATGGGTATATTTACTGAAATTAATGAAATTTAAAAAGTTCTTAAAAGTACTGTGTGAAAATACAAGAATAAATTCCCTTAGAGATAAATTCATAATTATATATATTGCCATGCCTTTAGTTTGGTAAACTGATCAGACTGTGGTCATGGTGTTACAAACCAAGGGAGCTGTAGGTTTTTCCATGAGAATTTAGAAAACTCGTGCTCAGTAGTGTGAAATACTGCATCATTGGGTCAATTTAAAAATTAAAAATAAATCTGCTTTTAGAATTCAAAGAGAATTTTAATTGAGTATGGAACCATTTTCTTTTAGTATAGCCTGTTTTTTCACCTTTCTCAGTTAAATGACTCATAGTAGCAGCTGAATGTTTTTACAGACAGTTGGCCCTCTTAGATGGTCCTGTGTTTTTCTTTGTCTCTCTGAAAACCCAGATGTCTGCAGGCTGGCTCCAGTGGATCAGTCTTGGTGGGCTGCAAATGATACAGGGGTAGAGAGGCTTTTTATTTGCTTACAGGAGGGTTTATTAGTAGATAATAACGGGAGCTCCCGTAGATCAGTATAAAGCTGTCAGTTTGAATGGTTTCATTTCTGGTTTCTCATGCTTTTTCTTGGCTCTCAAATTTCTTGCCTTTTTTCTAACGATTATATCTATCTACCAGGGTTTTAGCAAGAATCTCTTTTTTGCTTCAGTACAGAAATTTCTGTTTGTCTGGTCTTAAAAATGGTACCAGTGTCACGTTATAGAGGATTGTATAGCCTGGTTAAAGATGCTTTCTACAGACCTTAAGAAACACTTATGAATCTTACAAGACTCATTAAATACTACAGATTCAGCTGATGCTTGTCATTATGTGCTTATTTGTAAATTCCTTTTTCATGTTCTCTAAAAGAGCCTTCCAGAGCACGATATAGGTACAGGGATAAAATCTTGAGTTGTAGTTTGTGTTTGAAATAGTTAAGCTGTTTTATGTAATGATAGGTGTTAAGACTGACCCATTCACTGCGTTAAACCTCTTCTCTACACAAACTATGCCCTATTTTATACCATCTTTTACAAACTACATTCCGCCTCCTTGGTATTTAGGAAAATGACAGACCAAGAGATGGTGCAGGTCTGCTTATTAAAATGTGATTATTCAGTACTTTGCTTCTTAAATGAGAATTACATCAGTGCCTCACAGTCAAGTTCCTTTTTCAATTGGAAGTAAGATTTTATCTTTTGAATTAGAGGATAAATGTTTCTCATTTAACTCTTTCACAGTTCCAAATAAAACAATATTATTCAATTTATTCTCAGAATTATTAGTTCTGTGAAAACAGCTGGAATAATCAGTGTGCTTAGGCCATGAAATGAATGCTTCTATGGAAAGCTTGTAGAAATTTCACTTTGCTCTGTCCTTAATAATTTTTTCCACACAGTGGACACTGTATGACAACACAGATTAAAAAATTCACAGCATGCTGTGCTTTTTTTCCTTGTAACTGATAGACACCTGCCATTTTCAGCCGGAAATGTCTAAATGCTGTCCTACATAAACTGCACCAAGGGAGGTTTAAGTTGGACATTAGGAAGAATTTCTTCACTGAAAGGGTGATTAGCCATTGGAATGGACTCTCCATGGAGGTGGTGGAGTCACTATCCCTAGAGGTGATTAAGGAAGGACTGGCTGGTGGCACTCAGTACCATGGTCTGATTGACAAGGTGGTGTTTAGTCATAGGCTGGGCTTGGTGTCAGAAGTCTTTTCCAACCTATTTGGTTCTGTGATTCTGTGATTTTATGTAAGTCGAATGACTGGTCTGTTTTCCAGTACCATTTGGCAAGTTATGCTCAGAAGGGAAACTTCTATATTATATACATATTTATACTCATATCTATATATTGTATTATATTGTAATTATAATTACAATATAATATATAATTTCTAAAATGAATATTTACAATATGGAATATATTTTTATTCATACATATATATATTCACTGTCAAAATAGGAGAATACACTAAAGACTTTGTGGACTTCTCTGCTGATTGTAGTTACCTTGGTATTTTTCACTTATTACTTGGATAGTGCAGTACTAACTCTGCAGCCACCACCTATTTGTGAGAGGCTTCAAATGTACTGAAGTAGATCCTTCAGAAGGCTTTCGTGTATCTGAGGTCTGGTCTGAAAGACAAAGATAAGCGCAAAGCTAATGAAATTAACCACAAGGTTAATACAGTTAAGGATATTCAGCTACCTAAAAAATAAGATGGGGTTAACTGGCTGACTGGTAATGGTTCAGCAGAAAGAGTCTTGGCATTATAATGGCTCACAAGACGAACATGAATTGTCAAATCATGGTACTACTAAAAATGAGAAGCAGAACTCTGATAGATCAAGTATTGCTTGCAAGACAAGCTACTCAGCCATGTCTCAGTTAAGAACTGCATCCAGATCTAGACACTACAGCCCTTCATTAAAAATCTGTTAACTTTAAAGAGTCAGGAAGAGGGAGAATGATGAAAAGTGAAGTAGTCTCTAAGGGAAGAATCAAACTATTATGATTGTTTAGTCTAGAAAGGAGAAGGTTGATTGGGACACACAGTATAAGTGTAATCAAGTGCAAGCAGCTGCTGGAAAGAAAAATTATGAAAAGCTTTCTACGAGGAAGGATACCAAAGGAATGCAGAAAAATTTTGGCTAGGGAAATTGTGTTTCTGTATTTGGAGATTTTTAGGAAAGTTTGTTTAGAGTGGTACACATAATTGATACTGTCTTGAAGTACAGAAATGCTGTGAATGACATTTTGAGTGCCTTTTCAACATCTTGCCACTGTTAATCAATTAAAAGACATAAAGTCCACTTTCTGTCCCTTGTCCTATGGATGGAAACAGCTGGCTATACTTTTTTCAAGAGTGGAAACATCTTCATGATTCCCAAATTTGTTGCATTCATGCCTGGCAGAAATAGCTTACTGAGTTACACTGATTTCTAGAGGCTTCTAACAAGTATGTGGGGAAGAAAGGAAATGAAGAATCTAAGCAGCAAAGGTTATATAACTTCTTAAAGGACTGCATAGAAGGTGATGTTACTTATTTTTAGAAATATAATAACTTATTTTGGAAAGATATAGTACATTCACTTGATAGTAATACAATGTAAAACTAACATAAGTTAAATGAAGATCAGGTGTACCTTTCTAGTACACTTATATATAGTTGAAGACTTGAAGTTTGTTATGGTAATGTTTATCTGGGTTTAGAAGCTCTACAAAGTGTGTGGCTGCTCATGCTTCTTTGATCATGCACCCCTTTGGAAAATATAGCAGCTTTGTAAGAATTTTTTTTTCAAACTCTGCACCCACTGAAATAATTCAGGAAACTCTTGTTCTTGTGCATTTATCTTCCCTGCATGTATACAATCTTTTATTCAATGTTCTACAGTATTATGTAGATAACGATAAAAAGTAATATTCTGGGGTTTTGGTATTATGTCTTGAGAATGGAATTTGGTTTTTTCTGGTTGAGAGAATTTACTGGCTAGATGAATATATTAGTTGTGTCCAAATATTAGAGCAAAATACTATCCAATATATTTAAATATTAAAAATATATTTCTTCTCTCATAAAAATGTTTTTGAATTAAGACTAGATGCATTATAATCTTCTATGAAGTAATCTAATGCAGTAAATTTTCAGAGTTGATGAATCATCAGAGATGATTGCTGACTTTCCCAGTCAGGGAAATATATAGAAGAAGTGGGATCTATTTCATAGTTATTTTATAGTTCTGAAGTGGTTGAATCTGCAGCAGGAAAAGTTGAAATTACTGGAAAGAAACAAAAGCCCAGTAGCACCCAAATATGAACCAAATAAATTTCTCTCTGGTTTTGTCTAATTCAGTTAGCTTGACCTGAATGTGTAAGTTACTGGTATGATGCAGCTTGATAATATCCATTGAATCTGAAACTGTTTGTACCATGTAAAGTGTTTCGGTCTTTAGTTAATCTTTTTCAAATGCATTTGGGTCCTCCCATTTTCAATATTACTTAGAAGTTGCAGCTTCTTGGAAATCAAGAAGAAGGACTAGATCCACCAGTTTATTTTATTTCATAAGTTTGGTTTAGGTATTGATTCTGTTGGACATTTAGACTTTAAATGCCTTTGGCATATGAATCCTATTTTTGACTCCTTTATTTAAAGCATCACTGGCGTACCTTTCAAAGTGCAACTGTTAATCTAGACTATGTTCATCATCATTTCTGTACTTTCTTATGCTTAGATTTCAGATGTTGCATTCTAGACATATGATTTCTGCACCTTTTCTATTTCCCACTAACATTAAAATGTTTGTCTAGGAATGTATGGTCCATTTAGTAAAAAAAATTGTGAGTTGTATTTATGAAATGTCAGTGGACTTCAACTATGAAGTTTGTTGTACCAAAAATACTCAACTAAAAGTAGATTCTATACAGTACCATTAAGGTCCATTGCTGCTTATGAAAACAAGGAAAACTGAAAGCAATTAGCATTAAAAATATAATCTATTTTTGTGGAATATAAAACCAACCAAAAGCCCAAGCCCTATCACTGTTTTTGGAAGAACTCAGCTTTTCTAGATTTTAATATGATTTGAGGGGTCTAACCTCTTTCTCAGATTCTGAAAGTCACCTATAGATATTTTCATGTCAGATGGACTGAAGTCTTACATGCAAACAATTTTGGTATCATTCATTCTGTGTTAACATTCCTTGTCTGTACATATTCATGCAAAATATTAAGCTGATAGGCACACGTAATTGTTTTCAAGCCATAGTTTCTCCTCTCCCTGTTAAATTTGCAGAACCAAAATTATTTTATTACCGAGTAGGAGAAAGGCAGAATTGGGACATATATTTTGGAACTAAATAAGACATGATTAATTATGTATTAAGCTATGATACTCTGTAATCCAGAAAAAGAGGTTATTTAGATTCGTTTGCTGCAGTTTTTTTCATGTGCCTTTTGTAGCTCCATTGCTAAACTTGACACATATTTTGATGTTGTATTAGTTTTTCCAGTGTATTTGAGCACTTGTTAGTAATTTATCCTCAAAAACTCAAGTGTTTTCTCTACTTTTTCAAGAAACAGGATAGTAAGATATTTGTGATGGCACTCTGTCTTCATGTTACCAAAAAAAAAAAAAGAGTAAATGTTAAGTAATTTGTGTCAGGTGTATGCTCCAAATGAAAGTCTATCAATCATTTTTGGCCCTTGAGTGCAATGATTATCATTTCAAAGACGCAGGAGGACATTAAAGATAATGGCTTTTCTGTTGTCTATTATCTGTAACAGACTTCACATAATTATTAACATGTGTTCTCATTTACGAAGAGTGTCAATATTTTGAGTGAATTGCATTTTTTTAACTGAAAGGGATATGTCTGTCAGCAAGTTTTTCGTGCATCTAACTAAATGAGGAATTACAATTAATGAATTTTGTGTTTCCGCAAGAAGGACAGATATTGCAGAAAATTTTGGAAGCTTTGGAGGATTGAAACACAATGACTGTCTTCAGCTGTCTGCATAAGATAATAAACAGTGTTCAAACTTAAGCAGAAGTAGTAAAATATTAGTGCGTGCCCTTCTGAGGCACTCTCACTTTCTTTTTATGTTTTGTGCTGTGCTGAGAAAAATAACTGGCATTCTTTGTTTATCACAAAGCCTTGAAGTCTTGTAGGATACAGAAATTATCCATACAGTGAGTATTTGTTTTGTGGTTTGTCTTATTTTTGCAGTTCGGATAGGAGTAAAGATACTAAAATTTTATTCATTTTAATTAATTAATTAATTAAAATACTAAAATAGTTTCTTACTAGCTCATTTCATACCTCCTATTTGAACCTGATAAATTGCCATTTGTATGTCCTTTCGAAAAAGGCTAAAGGTAGTGTTTTCAAGCTAATAAAATCGTAAATAGACTTTTAAAGATATAAAGCTATGGTTCGTCCATGTTAAGTAAAAAATAGTTGAACTTGGCTCTCCCTTGAGTAGGAATATGAGAGACAATGTCTAATCTTAAGCTTCAGAAATTTTGTTTGTAACTCTTGCAGTGTTTATGCAGAATGGCTAGAGGGGCATACTTTGGCTTCTTGTGCAGGATATTCTTTCTTTCTTTGAGCAAGGTTTCAGCAATCTACTCGTGGGTGCAGGCTGTTGATTTGCTGTAAAAGGTAGTCAGTGGGAATGGAGGGAAATGCTGTGATATGCAGGACAGCTTTTTGCTTATGGCTTTTCTCAGTAAATTTAAATATTATGGAAGGAATCCATGCACCACTGGGAGGAAGGATTTAGCTTTTAATCACTAAAGTAAACTGAATCTGTTCAGATTTCAACACCAGTGAGTGTCCTGGACAGAATGTAGACATTGCAGTTAGAAATAACAGTGCAGTCTATTGTATAGTATTTAATGAAATACATTTCTGACCATATTAGAGAAACACCTTCTAATGGGAATGATAGAATAATTTATTAATATATTCAAGCATTGGTATATCTTCACTTTTAAATTAGATTATAAAGATTTGAAAGATGTAGATGAGATGTTTTTGTACAGCAAATCAGCTAACTTAATAACATTAAAAAATAGTCAGGGAAAAAACCACATAAAGCAAATAATGCTATGGATCAGTGAAGTAAATGAATTATCACCAGCAGTCACAATTTTGTAATGAAGCCAGAAGATGCTGCATCCATTACAACAATACATTCGTAGTCCGGAGAAGCAACAGGCAGCTGGCAAACCCTACCAGCTGGCATAGCAGCATCAGCTGGTGTCAGCTGGGTTTTAGCTGCTTACCTGTCACTGCCAGCTACAAGCAAGTCCCAGTATGCTGAGAGGTGATCAGTGATTTGTCTTTTAAAAGAACAGACTAAATAGTTCAATCCAGTCTTTACAAACTTTCCTTTTATTTGCCTTATGTTTTCACTGAACTGAAAAAGTGCTGATTTTTTTGTCTCCTTTATATTTGGAGTTCACACACATATGTAATTCCCCCTCAGTGACTTTGCCAGAATAACCATCATTTGGGACATAATTAGTTCTTTGAAAATTAGTTCTCTATTTTGGTACTGATTATAAATTTTAACTGAAAAATCTTTCAAGTAGCACATTAATTCTAAAACTCTATGACAAAAGTCCAGTATAATACTTAGCACTATAACTATGGGTTTGAAGTAGTTTTATGCTCAATTTAAGCTATTCTATTGTCATGGTCCTCCGTTTTTGCTCCCTAATGAGTAAAGTATTAACCTTCAGTTACTTGGTTGAAGCTATTTCAGGTAGTCTGCATCTAGTTTGATGTCTGGTAATTGTGACCATGTGTACATTTGTCTAAAATGCATGTGAACATCCAGTCAGTTTCCATTCTAAATCATCAATCTCTTGCGATTATATAGGATTGTCTTTAAGGGCTTTTTTCACAAATCTTTTAAGGAGCAAGTCTTGTTCAGTAATGTGAGCTGGTTTGATCATATCTGGAGAATATATTAGCACTTACAAATACTTCAATTGGATGATTTCAAATGTCATATTGTCTACAACAGCTATAGTCTGGAAGGGTTTTGCCTCAAACTAGGCATGTCTAATGGGGTTTATGACAACGTATGAATTTGCCCTGAACAAGGTCAACTTGGAGGTCAGTGAATGCTATACAAATTGCATACTGCTCAAACGTGTAATTATCCCTGTGAGAAGTTAATGTGCTGCAGAGTTCAGCAAATTCATGTAAAGCTTCAGAAATTACCATGATAAACCAAGCAGTTACTTAAATTTGCTCAGAAGAATTAGTAACCAGGATGTGATGCTTCCACAGTGCTCATTTAAGGTAACTCGGAGCAAAATCATCTTGTCTGCTTGTGTACTCAGGAGATAAAGAGCCTGAATTCTTTGTCATTTGAAGAAAACACTTTTCATATTATTACCTTCTTAATATCCATCATATGAGCTGTACATATAGGCAGAAAAAACTCTCAGCATAGATTGTTTCCAAATTTTGGCAGAAATATGCAGTATCTACTTTAACATCAGTTTATTAAAATTTGAGTACCTACAAGAGAGACTTAAAATATCTGTCAGATCTTTGTTGAAGACAGCATGTGTTGAAACTTGTGCATGTATTTTTCAATTTCAGTACTCCATAAATAAGAACTAATTTTGCAATTTCAGTTGAAAATATCAATATCATTTCTCTTTTTACTGTATTTGTCAAAAAATCTACTTTCATATAAATGACTATTTTCATAGTTAAATATTTGTAAATCACATAAAATGTAGGTGGGAAACATTTGTATGAGTTACTATAAATTGTGTCAGTTATCTGTCTTTAATGTGAGCATCAATAAAAGTATTCCAGGAATAAAGGATAACAATTACTTAATGTTTTTATTATTATTAAATATCCAAATATAAGTGCCACCCAAACATTAAAATTAAATTTTGAGAATTATAGATTAAATATTGTTCACATTCTAAGAATACCAATTTAGGGAAAACATAGCTGTTAGTTTTAATTTTGCATATGAGTTAGTATATTTCGTAGTATTTGTTCATCAACACTATGAAGTAAGCCACCTGCTTGGATCTGAACATTCTGTATTTTTGAAGAACTTGTGTCTGCATTACATTTTATGATGTGTTCCTCTTATATCATCCTTATGAAGTAAATCAAAATCACAAATACCAATAGCCCTGACATAGTGGGAGACTTTTTTTACATTTCTAACATCTGAACTACACTGATCCCCTTCATTATAGCTAATTTCAACCAGCCAAAATAACATTAAGGTTTCTCTTCCTCCTCTGTCTTCTTCTCCCATGAACTGACATCAGAAAATATTACAGTCTGAATGTCAGTATATTGTGCTATCAAATGTCTATTACCCAAATGTGAGCAAAATCCTGAAATCCCGTAGAGTGTCAACAGTGTGGAATAAGCACATTCAGACATGAGTAAAAGAAATACTTTCAGTAGTGTCCAGTGTTCCAGAAATAGTGTTGAGAGGGCATAAAAAGACAGTTTTTCAATTTCTCTTGGTCAGGAGTTGGTCCTTTGCTGAAAAAATAGACATAAACCTGTCCACACTGAAATGCAACCTAGCAGACAAACTAAGGAACTTGTGATGTGCTCATGTCTTAAATAGTTCTTAAATATCATTTAAAGAAGAAGCGGGGGGGGGGGGAGGATATAGTCCAGAGTAGATATTTCATGGCTTTTTCCTTTTTCTGCTTTACCGTCCTACAAGTAAGAGGTGTTGTTTTTCAGTAGAGCTGATGAGAATTCAGTCTTACGTTTATAAGTCATTTGTTAAAGTGCAGAGCACAAACATAAGATGAAGGTCTTACTCCATTTAGTTAATAAAAAGGTTTGATGTTTGGAGAAATATTGTATTCAATTAACAAATTAGCATATGTTATAAAAGTGAATGAATCCTTTGTAGAGTGTTCCCTTGATCTCAGACCATTTTGCATCATCTTTCTAGATTATCAAATTGCTGGATGGAAAACGGTCACAAACTGTAGGAATTTTAATATCGAGTTTGCACTTGGAAATGAAGGATATTCAACAAGGTAAATGTTTCTTACACTTAATGTATTGCACTTGCATGGATATTTTATCATAGCCCTCAGAGAATTTCTTACATTACAGAATGTGTTTTGTATATAGTCCTACCAGTATATTCCACTATATGTAAAAGTTTCACCTAAAAATTAGAATTGAATTTAGGTACAACTCCTTCTGTACCATTACTGTTAGCATAAGACTTTCAGTACAGTGTTTTTGTATTCCTCCTCTGCAGTTCCCTGCTTTGTCTAAAGCAAGTCATCCACCAACAGAAATTAAATGGAAGGTTTACACAAATGTCTTTTGGGCTTCAAACACGCAGTTAGTATTTTCTAATATTTAAATTTTGCTTCATTAGCAGTATAAAAAGTACATTGAAAACTGATGTTACTAAGTAGCAATCAGAAAGAAAATGACTGCATGGCATTTTTCAAAGCGTAGGGCTAGTCAGTGTGTAAATTCCATTACTGGTAGAAATTATTTGGGTTTGCCAGTATAACTGTAGAGAAATACAGATTTTTCAGAGCACTGGGGTAATTGAGAGTCTGCTTATGTTCTGGATTTAAAAAGATATTGTTTAAGGATATTGTTTATTTCTTTTTCACATTAAGAAAAGGAAAATATTCACCATTTAAAACAACTGCTGGAACAACTCAAGTTGATGTCTCCTTTTTTGCTATTGTTTTCCCTCCATCACATGCAAATACTGGGTAGGGTGTTGAGATGCTGCTGGCATTGATTATTATTAATTTCAAAAGAGCCTTTGAGCATCTAGCACTTTAAAAGCGCAAGGGCTTACAGATGTCTCTTGGGATGCAGAGGAATAAGGAAAAGAAGGAATAACTTTGTGCCTGCCAGTATTGTGTGAAAGGTATCAGAATGAGATGGAAAAAACCTGCTATTACTGAAGGTCTGAATAATTTGGTGGAAGAAATTACAGCAGCATAGGGATAGGATGCAAGCTGTGTTATAAAAACCTGGGTAATATTCTTAAGGATCTTCAGAGATGGGTTTTATTCTTATTTTCCATGCCATGATGTTCTACTGAAATAGAGCATCTCTCTCTCTCTCTCAGTTGTTCTCTGTACTTCTATGGCATTTAAAGTCTTCTGGCCAATTTATACCAAATCTAAAAGAATATAGTGACCCAAATATTTGGGTATATATACGATAGCATTTCTGGCTTGAGTCAGGAGTGCACTTTTGAATTCCACAAGTTGTCCCCTTTGCTGTGTTTGCATTGCAGAGCAGTGCAGAGCAGTCTCAGAGTGCACAAACATCCTTCAGAATCAAATTAAATGAGAAGATATGCTTTAGGAGCATGCCATCAGTCTCCATGTATAGCAGTCTCTAAATTCCCCAGAATCAGATGAGAGATAGTTAAAACTCTCTGAAACATGTGTCATGTGAACTGTTGCTGTCTACAAATCTTTTTCTAAAAACTACACTACTTGAAGTTGTAGACATAGCTAATGTAGTCCTACAAGTTTAATGAAAATTAGAGTGTTGGTAGAAGAAAGACACCAAAACAAGTGCTGTCACTGAGGAAAAGTTTAGAACTCATCACCCTTTTTTGTCTGAGGTAGCAAATGACTGGCCTGTCACCACAAGTGTTGCTCAAGGCAGCAATAGGATATGCTGCCTATTGCTTATGGAAACAGCTAGGAGCTACCATTAGGATTTGGGAATACCATTAGTGGAACTTTTAAAAAACATACTGACAAAGCAGGATGACTGATTCTAATCAAAATCTGTGTTCAGAGACTATCTAGGGAAATAATCCAAACAGTACACAAGACTCAGGGAAAACATTGTTCTGTAGAGAGGACCTTTAGAAATGTGTATTACTCTGAAGACAACAGTAGAATTATGCTTGTTTCTCTTTTAATGTGTGTTTATTCCATAATATTTTGTGTAATTTAAGTCTTTGGGCAGTCCTGCCTATCTGCAGACAAATTATTTGAACACTGTTGTAGTAAATGCACTGGCTGAAAAAAACTCATGGTTGGCTAAATGGTGCATGACAACATCTAACTGAAAAAAGCATGTAATTAATGGATCATGAATGTCAATGTTTTTTGGGGGGTTTTTTAACAAAGTGAAATTACAAAGAGCTACCTCTAAGAACATGCAAATTAAGCATTCATCTCTTTTTACAAGCCAATTTCCATGGCATAATTCAGTACATGAAAAACAGGGAAAAATTAATGTTCTTTGACCACTTACAAGAGAGAACGTAGAAACCTGAAGCAAAAGAAAGTCAAAAGGGAAAAAAAAATCTGATTTTTATTTAAAGCTTTTAAGACCATATTTGTTGTACAGTCATATAGAAATGAATGTACTGTCTATGTATAGTGCACTGGTTACTCTACCTTAGGTAGCAGTTGCAGAATACAGGTAGAGAAAATCTCGAATGTACTGCCCTGTGCATACAGATGCGTGGAAAATTGTAGAGAAGACTAAACAAGAGTAATCACAAGAAAAAATTGCATTCTCCTTTAAAATAGTGTGAGATTTCTGCATCTACAGGATTATCCTCTCAGATTAAAGTACATAGCTTCACAGCATATTCTGTAGATAACTCAGCAGTGCAAAACAAGCAAGTGAGCATATCTGGCACCCAGATGTTTCAGTTTGCATTTGATAATGCGCCAGCCGCCACACTTCAGGAGGGGGATCTCCCACACATGTTTGTTTAAGAGAGGGAAGTTCATCCCTTGCAGATAAGTTTAAATTCATGCTCCATCTGAGTACAGTCCAAGAAGACAATGTAAAACTAAATAATTATTTTGGGTAGTGTTGGTATTGTATGGTGCGGAGGGAAAGTTGACATTATCATGCTGCACCTGTCCTAATACTCAGCTTTTTGTTCAGCAGAAGGGAACAAATCCTAGGTGCTTCAGTGTTCTAAGAACAGTGGTGAATCTCGTACTGGTGAGGGTAGTAAAGTTTTTGGTTAGACCAGTATTAATATTACTCATTTCCTGAGCAGAAGAAGCAGGCAGAAAATCTGTCTGACTCAGTATGCTATATAAGGTCTGTATATTGAAAAGACAAATAGCAATAATCAAGCTGTGCATAGGTTTGAGATTATTTTTAAGGCTGCTTCTCTGCGTTTTTTATAACCTTTATATAGAAGAGATGAGGAATAGTGAAGATCACCTGTTAGGTAAGCTTTAAGAATAAACACTTAGAGAAGTAGCTTCCATTTCATATCAATGCATTTCTGTGTTTTCCTGTCATTGTTCAGCTGAAATACTACAAACTGAGAGACAAACTTGAGGCTCAAGACTATTTGTGTGGCTTTGCTGTTGAAATATTACAACTCACTCCAAAGTGAGGTGTTTCAGTTTTGTTTGTAATGGGAAATGCTGATTATAACTGTATGTAGAAACACTGGTGGGCCCTTGTCCCAGCTTTTTACCAGACAACATTCTGCTCACTGAGACAGTTCCAATATAGTAGCTGGCAATAGGAGTGCACTGGAAAAACATAATAATACTCTTTTCTCCAGTGTATGCCATCTGTGCTTGCCTTCCATGAGCTACTGAGATCCTTGTTGAAGATTTAACTGGCAAAATTATGGGGCAGCCCAGATGAAAAAACTTCTAGTTACAGAAAATGGGATGTAGAAAATGTAGATGCCTATGTTCAAAAGAGTGAGCCTCCCAAATCCCTCCCTCCCTCCATAGTACCTATATTTTGGCACTAAAATTGTAGGGCACCAGAAGTTCTGCTTCTGTACCTTGGTAGAAATGTTTCACTGTCAAATATCCCTGATTTCTGTCAGGGCACATTAACTAGATGTTCTGCTGTATATTTTCCATGGGACTAAATCTTTGAGAGATGGTATTATTGTACTCTTTGTGGCAGAAAAGTGCAGTGTTACTCCAGCCGGAGCAGCTGCAGACTTTGCTGCTACATTTAGCAAAGCCAGAGTAGCTGTGCTGTAGCACTACAATGCTGACAGAATGTAACCTGAATAACACAGGGGAGACCTTAACATCGATCCTTAGCATCAAGTCTATTTCTAATGCTAAAAGTGAAGTGTCTGACTGGTTTTCTTCAACTTTGTGATTTCCCCTCTGGTGTTAGCATACAGGAGTAAATAATTGGAAGAATGTGAACTGTAGATTAACCCAACGAGACTGATAATCAGTTTAGTAACAATTCTGATTCAGTATTATATTTCTAATCATCCTGGGATTGCTCTGTGGTCTTCCTCTAATAATAGGCCATAGAAGATATATAAATAGGTTTGCATTGTCTTAGTGCAAGTTATGCCTTGTGGCACATCTAAACTGTTGTTCCGAAGTTGTGTGACTCTTCCACCTACCCTAAATATTGCATGTATGTATTCTATATCTTCTGTATACTATGCATGAAGTATAAAGATAGCTGCATACTCATCTCAGAAGTTGGGAAATTATTTTATTTGAAATTAAATGTTTTTCTCTTTTCTGGGAAAATTCACAACATACATTTTTATGAATCTGTTTTGGACATCCATTGCATGTGGGTAGGTTAACATTAGTGCAAGAGTCTTTTGGTCTTGACTTCTTGCAGGATTAGAGGCTTTCTAGTCTTCTAAGCCTAGCTTGTGTCCATGATGCTTCTTTATTACATATATTTCTTTTGTGTTGCGCAGCAGTTAGTACTGGAGAAAACCTTTAAATAAGCTGATAGCATATCAGTTTGTCGGAAGTAAACCAGAATGATTTGGATATTAGCGGCAGTTTTGCCAAGTACGGATTTGTATTTAACAGTCATTGTCATTGTCTAATTGACTAGGTCAGTCACAATTTTGTTTAAATTTCCCAATGATGGGCTGCGTGCCCCCATGAAATCAAGCCTTACTCAACGGAGTGTAGTATGTAAAACAACTAAGTACTTCCAGGTCAAATAAATGTACCTTTGGCAAGCACCTGTTTTTAAAATAATGTACTTTTGTTTTGTCATTTGGGAGCAGTTAAGGTGAATTCTACATATTTCATAGTCTAATTGTCACGTTAAGTGGTTGGATACTGGTGAGTATATGTAAGCTCTGTTAGCAGGACTTAAATCCTGATTTAACCAAAATGTATTTAGTTGGAGTGAGGCTGTATATCAGTTTCAGCCTTCAGACTGTTGGTATTTAAGCTGATTTAGAGGAGTTAAGTATATTTTTGGTATTTAAGCTCTAAATTCTAAAGTTTGTATGTAGACTGCACACAGTATGCTTTAAATTCTCAGCTTTTCTTTGGTTTACATTTTCTAATTGATCAGAATATGTGAAAAATCTGTGAAGCAGGGAATCTGTTAGACTCGTATTTAGGAGTTAGTATGTTAAAAAACTTTGGTATAAGTTTATATTCGAAGCAATGCTCTTAGTATGTGAAATGTAGCTGGCAAGTATTTTTATGTGTGCCTGTTAGTTTGAATGCATGATGCTGATCTGTTTTTTGTCCTAGCTGACGGTTATTATATCTTAATGGGTGCAACCCTGCACTAATGATCCTTGTGTATATAAATTCTTCTTGTTGTGAGCAGACACCATAGGCAACATAAAAATGTTTGCCTCAATTTCCCTGCAAAAAAGGATCTCAGAAACCAGACTTGGCCAAGTAACAGATTTTTTAAAGGTAGAGGAACCCAATAAAATTACCAGCTTTTCACAGCATGAGTCTACTTCCTTTTGACATATTGTGAGGTGTAGGTGAAATACTCTAACTGAACTGACAGTGTAAGGAAGACAGCTAACTAGAAAGCAAGATGAAAGTAAAAACCACCGATGATTATTGATATTGTAATAGCTATTAATTGTTTTGGAGCCTCTTTTGTAGATTTATGATACTTCAGCTATATTACTTACACTTATATAAGCCTTGATATAATGAGATTTAATGCAGTAAAGTATCATGGTTAAATTCACTGTATCAGGAAGAGCATTTTGAGGAGCATATCAAGGTTTGTATTAATTTTGATAAAGTTAATATGCATATGATTAAAAGTGGGTTTTGTTTTTCATACAAAAATTAAAAAGCTTTTGTTCCCTTAAGTAAAAATGAAAATAATTACTTTATTTGATCTAGTGTAATGGGTTTTTTTAAGCTGCCCCATTTAAGCTAATTTACACAACATACTGTGAATGTATTGCACATACCATATTTTAACAATAAGAAGACTACTAAGACACCTGTGAATTAGGGGATTTCTTCCAGCTTTTCAAAATTAATGCTTCTTTTCAAAATAATGGGCCAATCCTTATAAATTTGCCTGTTTTCATTTTTGTCTTTCACTCCAAATATGCATGTCATTCAGTTCAATCAGTTTGAATGAAAAAAAAAGGCTAAGATATTAAAATATATGAAGATGAAATAAAGGAGGTTATGTCGATTTTGGCAGTACTTCTGACTCGCTGGGGATGTGTCTCTACATACATTGACATCCTGAGTTATCCAGCTGTATGGCTGGATTTTCTGACTACAGTTGTCTGCATGGACATTGCCTATAATAGCAGTACAGGTTGTATAACAAGTAAATCAGATATTATTTTCTTGGTACTTTCATGCAATCGCATGATCTCTCCAAGAGAGAAAATAACTCATATCAGTGTATCTTAAAATTGATTATTATTAATTCTGTTAAAAACGTGGTTTAGCAGATTGGGTTTCATTAGTTTAGTCATAAACACTTTTTGTTTTATCATGTCACTTCAAAGCAATGCTGAGTTGTTAGATCTGATATTGAATACAAAAACGTGCATAACATAATAGAGCATTAAAGACGCCTTTTGATTCTGGGGCCTTTTTGGTGACAAATACCAGGCTAAAAATTTCAGCTAGGTGTGTAACTGGATATTCTTACTAAAGTGGGTTTTTTATCAAACTACTTCCTGTCATCATAATAGTTCAGTATATAAAAATTTGACTATTAGTTACATGCTTTGCATTTGTAGTACAAGTTTAAGTTGCTTCCAGTAAGTTGCTTTTTCTAGATAAGTCTGGACAAGTAAATTTCTCCTTGTAAGGAGATTTCAGAGTGTGCTAAAATAGGATAAAAGTTAAACCACAAGGAGAAGTTTTTGAACTCAATATGCATATTGTTAATCCTAATAATTAAATATATTGGACTGTGAAACCAATTTTCCAAGAGATTTTCCAACCCCTTAGGTCCTTTTGAAATTTTTTTGGATGATACAGAAGATACTGCAACTCTTGGAACTGTCTTGCAGGAGATAAGAGATAGTCTCATAAATTCAAACCTTAATGATTTCTCTTTAAAAAAAGATCTTTGTCAATCTCAGTTATTTAGGCTTTGCATTTGGTTACAGTCTTGAGGCGTTTTTTAATCTTTCCAGTAAGAAAAAGGTGATTGGAGATACTGCTTTTTTCACTCATACTCTCTTCTGTACAATTCTTTACTTCTAACCAAGGTATAATGTCAACAGATGGAATCATAATTGACAGGCAGAATTTTAAATCATTCTAAATGTCACTGGACCTTTTAATAAAATTAATTAGCCTGCCACAGAGAAAATTTACTAGCCTGCTGGTTAATTTCACTATGTAAAATCATGGGGTAGGTGGTACAGCAGGCGAAAGCTTATTACTTTTAAATAATTATTTAAAGATGTGTGCCTTTCCCATTTCAAACATGGATTGCCAATGCAGCAAGAGCTTTTAAAATCCTCTAAATTCATAAGCAGTTAAGGATTGTTTGACGAAATACAATACAGTTAAAATTAAAAGTTATCAGATAGTAGCTAACAACAAGTCACTGGTTTTGTGCTTGATTCTTTTGGGATTAATGTTCTCAGTAATATTTAAACATAAGTCATGAGTTCAAAAACTGTGCCCAGTCGCATTATGAATCTTGAGGAAAAGCTGGTTTCAACAACTTCAGACATCCAAAGTTACTTCCATTCCATTGTGCATCTCTTAGCTTACTGGAATTTAACATTAGTGTTCATTAGAAAGCACCCTGAAGCAATCCCATTTAGTTTTCAGAAGAGTACCAACGCATTGCCTAAATTCTAATGGGATTTGCAAATGCTGGAAGCACCTATGTCATATATTCCAGGTGTAGTAATATTAGGAACCAAGATAGGAGACATTTTGAGACTTTACGTTTCTCGTAATGAGGCATAATTAATCACTGAATAGTCTACTTTGTGTGTTTCTGTGTGATACTGAAAATAATTTATCTGGAAATTAACATGTGGGTAGTTTTCTATTGGATAAAGCTAGCTGAAATGTGGGCTTGTTGAAGATAACTTAAAAACTGTAGCACAATCTTTTGTGCTTGCAAATTTTTAACTTGTAAACTTTCAAAATTTGTCTGCTTGTCTACTTACCAAGATTGCTAGCTCCTAGAAAAGCATATCTCCCTGATTTCCCATGCACACAGGGAGATACCTAACTCAATTCCTTCCTATCTAGCCTTCTAAGCTAATGTGAAATCTCTGCTGTTCATTGTCTGGTATCAGTTCTTATGTTCTCCTGCCTGTTCAGAAGCACAACCAGCTGAGTACTTGACTGGTCACAGCTTTGACTTCTGAGTATATTGCAGAGAAAGAGTAAAACTTGATTCTACTGAGACAGAGTTTAGCACATGCTTGCAAGAGTGCTGTGATTTGATGTCAGAACAAAAATAAAATGCTGAAAATAAACAAAATATTAACTGGATACATGTATGTCCTTTACCTAAGTTAGAACCTTCTAGTACATTTCTCAGGAAAAAGAAGTGAAGTCTTAGTTATGTTTTCCAGTGTCTAATTTGTGTTTGTATTCTATACAGCTATATTGTGTGTTGATGACTCCGTAGTAGATCTGGAAACACTGGAAGCTCTATATGAAAACGTAAGTAAATATGGAATAAAAATGTGGTTAATGACCAAAGTATTTCAGACAGAGACTTTGGGCTGCTCAGGGAACTAGTGAGTAAGGTTGCCTGAGAAAATTCTTACTACGAATGTTCTGGGGTCCACCAGTGCTGATTATTTTTCAAACACCACCTCATGAGGGGCACAGGAGCAGGCAATTCCTAAATGTCAGAATTCAAGAAGATGCAGCAGACGGTTGGCTTGGCTCAACTGGGATCTTCTTTTGGAGCTAAGGCAAAAAAAGGTGTATGCCCAGTGGATGCAAGGTCAGGTGATCTGGGAGGAATACAGAGATGCTCCTTGCTGCTGTAGGGAGAAATTTGTGCAGCCAAAGCTCAGTTGGAGTTGGAGCTGGGCAGAACTGTGGTGGACAGTAAAAAGACGTATTTTTAGGTCTATTAATAGCAAAAGGCAGTGTGAAAATAACATCAGCCTGTTATAGGATGAGGATGGCTACTTCACAAACAGGGACATAGACAAGGAAGAGATGTTTAATGCTTTCTTTGCCTCTGTTTTCAACACTGATGGTGGGCTGAGGGGCTCCCAGTGCCCTGAGCTAGATGCCCATGTCTGTGACGTTGATTAACTCCCAGTCAGCCCTGGACTTGTGTGGGATCTGCTGCTCCAGCTGGATCCCTGCATGTCTGTGCAGCCTGATGGAATTTATCCAGGAATATTCAAAGAGCTAGCTGATCTCATCATGAGGCCTGTCTTGATTTTGGAAGGCTCTTGGGAATCTGGAGAGGTCCCAGTCAACTGGAAGCATTTGGACAATGCTCTCAGGCACATGGTGTGACTCTTGGGGTGTCCTGTGCAGGGCCAGGAGTTGTACTCAATGATCCTGATGGGTCCCTTTCAGCTCAGCATATTCTATGATTCTATGACCAAAGGAAGCCAGCTGATGTAATTTTTTTGTATTTCAGTAAAGATGTTGATGCTTTGTCTCACAGTATCCTTTTGGACAAAATACTTAGATTAGATATCAGGAAAAGGTTCTTCACCCAGAGGGTGGTTGGGCACTGGAACAGGCTCCTCAGAGGAGTGGCCACAGTACCAGCCTGACAGAGCTCAAGAAGTATTTGGACAATGCTCTCAGGCACATGGTGTGACTCTTGGGGATGGTCCTGTGTAGTAAATGGCATATAAGGCACTGAAAGAATTTATGATAGATCTTAAAGCGTCACTCTTTTGCATAGTCTAAATGTTTCTTGGCAAAAAAAATATAATTGCTCCTTGCAGGCAAACAGGTAAAGTAGTAATTTATTTATTTCTTACTAATTAGCAACTGATTAGTTTATATTAATTCACTCAGAGAGCACAAAAGGATGAACTGGAGAAAATCAAGCAATATTATCAGACTTCAAAAGAGGAGGAACTGAAGCTTCTGGATAAACCAGAACAGTAAGTTTCGGGGTTTTTTTATTTTATTTTAAAAAAAAAAAAAATATATATATATATATTTCATTTTATCAAATATAGTCCTTTGATGATATGTTGAAAGCAATTTTGATACATAATACTTGGTAAGTAGTTATAAGCTTTTTTAAAATTACGAACTTTCTTTGTGTATTTCAAGGCACGATGAAAAATTTGTCTTTATCACAAACTTTTTTCAGACATGACAAATTTTACTACATTAACTTTGACTACCAGAACTGATAAAATATGTAGCCTTGAATCAGTAAGAATTTTTGTTCCCATTCTCACATTTGCAAAAGGCTTGCCCTTCCTTCAGAGCATTTATGGCTAAACTGATACTTCATAAAGCAGGGCCAGACTGATTTTGGTTGTTAGTTGTTTGAATGAGCTGCATGAACAGAGGGGTTTGGTTGGTCCTGTGGCAAAGACACATTGTACACTCTGGACAAGTTGACTGAAGACCTACAAGACTGATTCCACAGTTCCTCTCCTGCAGCTGTTGTGGCAAGTGACAACTGTTGGCATGAAAAACTTTAGTGTTGCTTCTTCTGTTGTAATACATCTTAGATTGATTTGAAAGAGTTCTCAAGAATTCATGAACAGAATGGTAATCCAGAATTTTATTTTAGTGTATACATTTGATTTCAGATTTTGGCCTCTGTGTGAACCAGGTTTTTTTGTCCTCTGCCACTTCTACTACTGCTTTTTCCTTTTGTACTTCTATCCTCTTCCAGTCTTCCTGCCCTGAGGCCTCCCTGTCATCTTGTTTCTTATTCCATCTTTTTTGTCTTTTCTGCTGTCTCTGGTGTAAGAAGGGGTAGGGGGAGAAAGAACTGAAACAGCAGAGATAATATATGATTGGTTAATGTCAGAATTATTATCTTTTCATACCTTTTTTTTCCCATTAAAATGTTAGTGCTTAAGAATAGGGGGTTTTTTCCTCCTTACATGAGGCAGCTAAATACTCACTTCTGACTGACCACTAAGGAATAGGCTAGTGCTAGGAGATAAGGCCATCATCTTACTCTTAAGAGAGGCTATTGTTGTTTAGTAAGATTTAAGAAGAAAAATATCTGTAAAGTGTGTATACTAGCTTACTTTTGCATCCCATATCCATGGCTTTCATTGCCTTGGCTTGGGGCATAAGGATACATTGTGTGACTAGCTGATGTTTTCCAGAACTTGATTCTTTGGCAGTCTGTTTGCTGTATGTCCAAGTTAAATAAATATGAATGCATTTTGTCTTCTGAAGAATACAAATCTTGCAGAGCTCTAGGGTTATGAGTTTGTCTTTTTTCTAACTTATAGTGGAGAGAGGTTAATTTTAATTAAATACAAAGTTCGATTTATACAATCATTTTTCCATAATTAAAAGTGAAGTACTCTAAATAAAGCAGTTATGCCTGGTGGTTCAGGGTGAAATAATAGTGTCAAAGAAAAAAGTTATTTTTTTATCAATTATTACACTCTGTGCTCTCTCTGCAAGTCTTAAGTATCCCAATTTTACCCTATTATTAGACTACATAGGTTAAGAAAACTAGCTTTAGGGGGAAACAATTTACTTTATGCACTTCTGTGCATAAGTGTTGTACTTTCAAAATAATGTGCTTTCTGAAAACTCAATAGATCATGCGCTGCTGGCTTGTTGTTTAAGCCAGCCTCTACGTGAACCTAACTGCAGAAGTGGAGATTTGTTGGAACTGTACTGTACTTAGTGGCTCCATAAAAGGTTAAAGACAGAAAAGTGCTACATTTGTATGTGTGGTAAAAAAATTTGCTGTGGGGCATAAGCCTCATGTATTATTTTTAATTAAGATCAAAACAGAAGGGTAAACAAAATAATTTATCAAATGGTTGCACATACCAACAATAGTCATTCATATAATGAAACCATTGATACAAGTTCACTGGAGTCTAAAGGAAACTTTTATGTGCTTGGATTACCAGACAAATAAAAAGCTTTAGTGGTATCGCTGATGTTCTTCTGCACATGTGATTTTTATTTGTCTTGCTGGTAAGTTAAATTTGGCACAAACTGTAAGTATGACAGCAACATAACAATACCCCCCTAAATTATGCTTCATGATAATAGTTATTAAAATGCTAATATTCATTACCATAGTAAAGATTTATATACAAAATTGGCCACAATTTGGGGCTTTGCTAGCAGGACATAGATGCCTTAGCTAGTTTCCAAGAGACCCTCTTAGTTGCAGTATATTCTCTGTGTAGTCCTCTCCACTGTGAAATTAGTACTAATAAAGAAAATAGTAGCAAAATGTGGTCCTCATTTGAATATAGTTTGATTCAGGAAGTAGGCAGCAATTTATAAGTGCTGTCCCACTAATGCCACTTGCTTCTCTTTGAAGACAGCTCTGCTTGGAGTTCAGTTTAAATCCTGCTGTCGTACTTAAAAGCTTGCAGGATTAGATACACCTTTTTCCCGAAAAATTGTTTCTGAATTATATTCTTCAAATGCGGATAAATGTGATCTGAAAATTAGTTTACCACCATAGCATCAGCCCTCCTTGTCCATGTTCTGCAAGACTGTTCTCTTGCACGAGCACCATAGCATTATGCCTGTCTTGAAAGTTCTCTCAAGTGCTTTACTCCAAGTTCATGGTAGGATAAAAAGAGTTCTCAAGTAAATGCAGTTTTCATTTACATTTTCTGAAAGAGAGGAATATGATATACCTCACAGGGACAAACAGCAGATTTTCTATGTTTATTTTAGGCCATCAGAATTGTAGTAATGAGAAACCCATCCAAAAGCTATGTTACAGCCACATCATCATTACTTCAAGTGGAAATCATACTTTTCTCAGACTAAAATTGCAAAAATGACTGAACTAAGAATGTTTTTTTTCTCTTCTAAAGTTTTGTCCATCCGAATTGGTGGTTTATCTGTGATAACCATAGTTTCATGCTATGACTTTTTGTTTAGTAGCTACATTTGTAGTCACTAAGATTCCTTTTTGTGACAGATTTCAGTTAGAAGTATTCTGTCTGGATATTTACTTTGGATACTTTGAATTCCAAAATCTGGAGATATCTTCTTTTTATGCCAATGCTCTTTTAACTCTCAGCACAGTTATGTTGTATTCTGATTATCAGCCGTGTTGGAAGTAGTTCTGTTTTTACAGGAAGGCAAGAATATGTGTCACTTGACTTTTTAAATTTAAACTTTTTAATTGTATGTATGTTGGAACTCTAATGAAGCAGTTTGGTTTTTCTTTCCTTTGTTTCTCAGACACAAAGTGCAAAATACCCTCTTTTTTTTTCCTGGCAATACCATTCATTCCCAATAGGAAGCATTTTTATTATTACCAGCTTGGCATTTCTTTTTTCCCACTTCTTAAGTGTAAGAGCCAAGCTGGGCCTCCCTGATCCTTCTCTCACAATAGGTTTTTTCATCAGGCAAGAAAGGAAAAGAAGGAAAGAAATAAACTGTATCCCAGTTAAAACATAGTATTTCACAATAGCCACAGGTGGATTCTGCTGATTTTTTAAACAGTCACTATGTACTCAGGATGTGTGAGAAATGTGTAAAGCAGATATAAATATACTGATACTATTTATTATGAAAAATAAATAATTTAGAAAAATCAGATGTATTGGCCTAAGTAATTAAAATAAATTTAATACGGATTCAAGCTAATAAATTGAATACTGAATTTCCCATAATTCAGTGAGAGAAAAATCGTAATGGCATTGCATTTAGGGAAATCTAAGGATATCTGTAGACAGGAGATTAGAAAAATGATGCTTAAGTGATACTGGATCAAAAGACAGCTTGCTTCTGGATTTCAAGAAAGCTTGTGTATCTCTGAAATCTTAAACTCAATACCCAAGAGCAAATTATTGTTATTATATGTTGTTATTATAATAAATTCTAAAGCCTCTTGTATTATTAGCCTAGTCCCTATATTTTAAATTGATGAAAAGGGAGGAATTATTTATGCCTTCAGGTTGCTTTCATTTTGTGAGATCTGAACTGGAGTTGTTGAATATGCCTCTATTTATTTTTATTTCCCAAAGAGTTAAAAGACAAAAAGCTAGAATAGAGGCATGAGGAATATGTACCTGTGAGGACAGATATAGAGCACATAAAGACTTAGTTTTGCTGAACAGTGACTGAAGACAGATACACTGTGCAAGTATTTTAGAGCTAAATACACAGGTGCATTTCCATAAAACACGCTGCTATATGATTGGAAGTGTGGTGCAAATTAGTAAAAGAAAATTGATGCTGAGAATCAGAAGAAATCTCTTGGCAGACATTTTATATTATGAAATAAACCTAGGGGAATGTATTGAGTTCTGTATTTCTGGGAACATTTTTAAGGGAAACAAAACTGCCTAAGTTAGTACGTAGGTAGTCCTATCTATGTGTCCTTTTTTTTTTTTTTCTGAATGAATGACTTAGGTTTGAGATTATTCTGTTTGTTACTGTGCAGCTTTGATAGTTAATGGATTGATACAGTCATGATTAATGTCTTGCCTTTTTCTTGACATTTATAGGATTTTTTTTTTAAGGCATTCTTAGCATAAAGAATATAAAAATTATAAATTCTGTCACATTTGACTCACAGTAGGCAAGATTGCGTGTGTATTTGATGATACTGCAGGCTTTGATCCATCATGTACCTCACAGAGAAGAATTACAAAGATCCATTAATAGTCCTTTTTTCCCCACAGATTTTTGTATGAGTTATCTCAAATCCCCAACTTCGCAGAACGAGCTCAGTGTATTATCTTCCAGTCAGTTTTCTCTGAAGGAATAACATCGGTGCACCGGAAGGTGGATATCATAACGCGTGTTTCCAAGGTAAGTCCTAATGAAAGCTAAACTAAAACTTAAATATATTTTAGAATATTTATGTTTCTTGTTTACCAGGAACCTTAATCCTGCTTACTGGCTTTTTAGGAAAACAAAACCATAGTAAATTTTTAGCTGCTTAAAAGAACAAAAGGAAAAAGGAAGAGGGAAGGTGAATTGCATGTGATGCGCAATGGAGTGGACAGAAATTTACTTTTATTTAAATGGTAGATTTTTATTACTTTGTCTATTAAGTAGTGTAATAGATAATCTCCATAAGCTACAAATTAAATATATGACAAGCTTAGTACAGGGCCTTGCAAACTTTCTTTTCTTTTCATACCACTGTTTATGACAATAGATGTTTGTCGTGTTCATTGGCTTATTATTTTCCCTTGGTATCTATTAATTTTTTGTAACCCTGATGCAGCAGAATTTTTAGTATGTGACAAAGCTCTACTTAAAAATTCTATACTATGAAAGACTAAGGACATGATTTTTAATTTTAACATAAATTATGAAAAGTAGAATGAAATAAAAATGAAGAGAAAATTAAATAGTGGCCTAAAGGTCTAACATCCTAATCAGAAAAGTAGTTAATTTTATTTTTTCTGATTTGAAGATTAGCTTTTGATTAGCTTTGCTTTCACAAAGTATCCATGCTCTAACCCTTTGGATTTCTTTGCAATAGAAATACTTACTTGTTTTTTCCTCTCCAAAGGAGGCCTAAATAAGGAATCAGTGTTGTATGAGATAGGGAAGGTTGTATTGCCTTCAGGTGACTTACGAGGAGCTCAGACTGAAACTGATTTATCCAGTGTATAAGTTACATAGAATTATGCCTGTCAGCTCAGATTCTCAACTGACAGATGTGTTTATATGTAACTGAAAATAATTTACTAGTACTACTCTGTGTTTCTAGAACTTTTTTCTGTTCTGAGGCATGTAATTAGTTAGTCCTTAGCCCTGTTATATCTGGATTAAGTATGGATCCAGGAATGTGAATTTTCAGACCTGTGAGAAGTGGAGTGAATGACAGTGTGAGTCTAACCTGTTGGCAGCAAAAATAGCACTTCTCCATTGACTGTGCATTATGCAAACTCATGATAAACCACCTCCTTATCTGTAAGATTTTTGAAGTCTTCTGAGAATGTTTAGCAATCTTCCATTAATCTTTTTGTCATTGATATAGTATTTGATGCCATGTAATTTGCTTCATATGGATTTTGTTAAACACACTAACTTAGGGAGGTACAATCTAATAAAAGTTTCTCTTAAAACGTTTGAGTATTGTACCAGCTTCAGCTTCCCTTTCCTACCAAGGTAAAAACAGACAAGAAAAGAACTTCAGCAAAAATAAAATTTTTAAAAAGTTATTTTATATTAGCAATTAAAATTTTTATGCCAACAGAATTTACAAACCCATATCCATTTTCCAGGCTTTGCTGAGCATGAAAAGTGTAAAGGAAATTTTAGGTTTGATTCTGGCTTTTGGAAATTATATGAATGGAGGAAATAGGACCAGAGGTCAAGCTGATGGATTTGGTTTGGAAATACTCCCCAAACTAAAGGATGTCAAAAGCAGAGTAAGTACTAATGTTTAGTTAAAGGTAATTTTTCTGAAATAATTTTGGTTTTGTTCCTTCATCTGTCAGAAGTTAATATTTAGTTCTTACTGGAAATGCAAGGCACTTTGTACAATTTTCATGCTTTTGTCTCTCCTTCTCCTGCACATGTGTATGTTTCCATAATTTCTGATTTTTCCTGTTCAGTACTACTAGGATAATTACCTTATGTGAGAACTTCCATGTGTCTCTTTTATTAGCAGGGACTTAATAACAGTAGGGTAGAGAGAAGTGGGAGAGCAGAGACTGCTCAAGTCTTCTCCAGTAAATGTCCCCATTCCTTTTTCATGTCCTTAAATGAAGGCAGCTTTCTGTGAATAAAAACATTTTTAAAATCAGGTTTAAAAACAAAATATTGGTAAAGGTTCAGTGTAGCATATACGGTAAGAAATTGTATATAAGAGATCAAAGAGATGTCACACCCAACAAGATACTTTCAGTCTTTTTTATTAAATTGTCAATTAAATGGATGTAGGACATGAATTTTGAGTGGCGTGCACAAGAAAATGCTCATAGATGGCAGTAAATTATTTTGTCAAAAATTGAGAAGTGCTAGCTGGTTTTTGATTAGTCATGCTAGGATCAAAGTCAGGCTCAAAGGCTGGACACCTTCTGAGATGAGGTTACTTTGTTTCTTATTTTAGTAGGGCAGAAGTGGAGATATTAGACTCTGCTTAAAGTCATTCTTTGCCAAAACATACCTAGACACCACATGGATATAGGAAGCAGCAAAGAATAGGAGATAATGTCCAGCTGATTTTAGTATAGACTTGGAATGTGAGAAAAAAAAGTTTCATGCTCTTTCACTTTTCTTATGTGTAGCGCTTTCTTGATTACAAGAGATGTTGATTTTAAGCTTTTGGTCCCCATTATGCTTCATGTACATAGGAATGCATTTGTGAGACAGGCAATGTCGGGAAAGCGGTGTATTTATGGAGCATTTTGTTCTGCTTGTGTATATCATCATTAATGAAGTGTGGAAACACGTTTAATGAGTTGTTCATTGAGCAATTGTTTTAATGAAGGCTTTTTCCGAAGGATTTGAGTTCTTATTCTCCTGAAGACTTTGAGGTGTTGCAGCAAGTCCAAAACTGGTAAAGGGTCTGGAGCACAAGTCTTATGAGGGAGCTGGGATTGTTTTGCCTGGAGAAGAGGAGGCTCAGGGGAGACCTTATCACTCTCTACAACTCCCTGAAAGGAGGCTATAACCAGGTCGGAGTTAGTGTCTTCTCCCAAATAACAAGCAATAGGATGAGAGGAAACAGCTTCAAGTTGTTTCAAAGAAAGTTTAGCTTGTATATTAGGAAAAATTTCTTCACTGAAAGGGTTATGAGGCATTGGAACAGGCTGCCCAGAGAGGTGGTGAAATCAGTGTCCCTGCAGGTGTCACTTAGGAATATAGTTTAGTGATGGAATTTGCAGTGCTGGGTTTGCATCTGGACTCAATGATCTTAAAGGTATTTTCCAACCTAAATGATTCTGTGATTCTTACTTTTGTCTTCCTTGTGATGGTTCAGCTGTTCCAGGTGACCACTTTTTTTCCAGTCCTACTGCATAGACAAGACACAGTGAAAACAGCAGCTTAACTAGAACCAAGCCAAGTTTCCCATTACTCAGGTGTTTGTTGGCTGGCTAGCTGCCTTGAAGAAAAATGACAAACTGAGCTTTATCTGACTTTCTTCAGTAGAAGTACTAGGTTTAGTCTCTCTTCCATCTACCTATAAACAACATAGAATTTAATAATCTCTGGGATTTGCCAATGTGGCTGAATTTAGCAAGCGTGTTCTAAAATCAGGCATTATTAAAAAAAGTGACATACAAAGTATAACTGTGTAAGATTTGTTCCTTAGCAAAACAAGCTAAAAAATTACATTCTTTACAGTTGCCTGGTAGCCAGAATAAATATGTTATTGGCTTAGATTAGTCTCCAAAATGTGTAAAAACTCAGAGGGTCCAGTTCCTACAGGCAGACATGAAACCTCTGGGATATTGGTAGACTGTATTTGCAAAGGAGAAGAATGCAGGGTCTTGTACATTTGAACATTAAGGTATTCTTCCTGTGTCCCTTTACTCCCTTCTCGTAAATTGCCAACAAGCACATCTGAGCGAGCTGAATTCCATGAGCTAAGGTAAAGAGCCAATGCAAAATACCTTTTATTTCACATAACAGTCTTTTTTTTCACATGAACTTAAAAAGTTACTTTTTATAGAGATTTTTTGACCTGCCAGTAATGGCTTCTAAAACTCTTATATATGCAGGGTGGCTTTTTCTGCATGACAGCAGTGACTTACTTGGTTAAGAATTTTCCTGGTGTATGATACTAATAAAATATAATGTGCTGCAGGCTCTCATATAGACAAGGCAGCTCTGTACAGGAAGTCAGACATTGTTCACATACAAATGTTTGTCCTGATACCTGTCAATATAAAATATGAAAACACATCTAAAAAGCTTCAAAGACATTCCAGATATAATTCCCTATATCATGGTTCTTTTATATTGCTGAACATAATGTATAACTTTTCCTTAGTTCATCTGGCCCATGCTGATTCAATGACATGTAACAAAGTAAAATAATGTATACAGTTGTGTGCAGAAACATGGAAATGATGCTTCCATAAAGTGAAAATAAAAATTCATATTTATATGGTAACAGGGCATGAAATATACTTTTTAGTTGCATTCTGTCTGATTTCATATTCGGAATAAAATATGTAAAGTATCTATGCCTTTTTCGGATCTTTCTTATAGATGATTGAGACTACAGGAATCAAGGAATTCTGTTCACCTTAATGTATCTGAGGGACTCTAATATTTAGTTGATATTATGTTTCAGAGTAATATTATTGAATAATATTGTTATTTGAGTTATTATTATTATTCTTTAATGCCTTCTATTATTAAATAAAATGTGTGGACAGCTTCTCCCATGTATTCTTCTCTGCATGTATTTTTGGCTGGTATTTAAAACCAAAAGAAACTCGAGATCTAGTAGTGGTACAACAAAGCTGATGTTGTAAAAGATCAATTTTTTTTTTTTGTCAGTTAATGCTAAGGCTAACAAATACTGTGAATCCTGTTTCTCACAGCAATAAAGAATAATAATTTATTTAATTTGAAATACAGTACATTTTCACTCACTTGAATCAGTGTTAATCAGACATTTTAAATTTTTCCTAGGATAATGGAATTAATCTTGTGGATTATGTCGTCATGTATTACCTACGCCATTGTGATAAGGTAAAGGATTGATTTGCTCTATCAGCCTCTCCTAAAGTGGGTTTCTTTAAGATATGGTAAAAAGGTTTATAATAGCTTTATAGAAATCTGAACATAGTACCTCTGAAGGGAAAATAAAATCCATTTCTTTTGCTTTTTTACAATTGTTGTGTACCTCAGTAGGCATGAAATTTGCTGTAAGTTTTAAGATAAGACTTTGGAAACTTTTACATTGGTTGTTGAGTGAACCACTGCAGGCAATTAGCTGTGACCATTGCAGACTGGACAGGTGGTCACTCCAGCCCGGTCTTACTACATCTGGGTTGCTGTAACATTGTAACATTTGTTCTGATGTCATTATATTGGAAGGCAGAAACATGATTGTTCTGTTAGAACAAAATGCAAGGTTGGTATTTTAAGAGAGGTGAGTCAGCTGATGGGGATGAAGTTAGGGATTGAAATGTAGGAAGAAGCGTGGCTGTTCCTTTGAGTGAGTTACATTCTATTATATATGATACTCCTCCATATATGCATTTATACATATGATATAGATTCATATAGTAAATATATATATATATTTGGTATTGGCAAAAGCCAAACTTACTGAGTGGAAAATTTAAACTATTGTATTTTAAATGAAAATGTCTCTATTAATTGATTTTAAGAATGTGCTTATTTTTTAAAATTCCTACATAAAGTTGTTGAATTGATGAGTTAGTAGTCCTGAGATATGTAGATCTGTATCAGTACCCTTTCTTTAGGGTTTTAGGGTTTTTTGTTTCTTTTTTCTTGTGTTTTCTGTTGTTGGTTTTGATGGTTTGGGGGTTTTTGGGGGGTTGGGATTTTTTTGCTTTCTAATTAATTTATTTAAATATTTTTGCAAGTTTTCTACTATACTGTCATTTTACTTCAAGGAATTTTGTAAAGCAAAACAGTATATCTTCCTTGGGAGGAAATAAACACAGTGTAATTATCATCCATTGCACTTTCTCCACCAAAATGTTCAAATCTCTATAATAATAAAATTATTTTTTCCCCAGTCACAAAACAATTAGTTCTCCAACTTGAGTTTTCCTTTATTACAGACTGAAATCCATGCAGGTATATGCATATTTTAACCTCAGCAGTATATGCTTATACACAGCAATGTCATGTTAATGGTGTTTATGCATTCTTTACTTGTTAAAATTCCACTGGAGATATTGCTTTGAACCTTATGAAAGTTTTTTGTTGGTTGTTGGAGGTTTTTTTCTGTTTGCTTTTT
This sequence comes from Acanthiza pusilla, assembly GCA_036630365.1. Classification (NCBI taxonomy): domain Eukaryota; kingdom Metazoa; phylum Chordata; class Aves; order Passeriformes; family Acanthizidae; genus Acanthiza; species Acanthiza pusilla. The sequence continues at coordinate 1,163,300 of JAXCHO010000078.1, forward strand.
TTCATTCTGTTTGAGGGGGAGAGGTTTCTGTTCGTTTACTTGTTTTACTGCTGATTCTTTTTTCTTACTGTACTAAAAATAAGGTACATACATAGGAGTTCCATACAGACTTGAACCCCTGTGATCTATTTAGCCACATAAGCCTTCAACTGTGTATTTTTATCTGTGTAAACTGCTTCAGGAAATACACGAACAGGGTTTTCAATTTATGCTTATAAAGTGTGTGTATTTTTAATGAATTGTGAGAGAGTGAAACCACACACTTTTGGCATAAGATCACTTCATGCATTAAAACGGGCATTCCTGTTATCTTTTTTTAAGAAACTTCTAATCCCTTATCTAAACCTTTATTGACATAAAAGTAACTGAAATGTCGTAAGTTTAATTTTGTTTCAAAGTTTAAATTGAGCACAGTTTGCTTTACAACATCTGAAAGGAAATTTCAATACTCAGAATGGTCTGTATGAAATCTTGAATGAGATAGATCTTGTTTTAGCAAGAATGATTTAAAATATGCTATTTTTGTAATTTTATAACACTGTTTCATAGATGAGAATTTAAAAAAAAAACAATTCATTTCACTGGAAATGCATTCAGTTTTCATAGTGGCTTGTTTGTTTGTTTGTTTGTTTGTTTGTTTAGGAAGCAGGAACAGACAAGAGTATTTTTCCTTTACCAGAACCACAGGATTTTTTCCAGGCCTCCCAAGTTAAATTTGAAGACCTAATAAAAGACTTAAGGAAACTGAAGAGAGATCTAGAAGGTAACTGGGAACTTTCACATTTGTTCTGCTAACAACAAAGTGCCATTTAAAATGTGATCTTTATGAGGTTTTCTTATTGCTAATTAGGTTTATAGTGTTGATTCATTTAGAGTTTTTACACTGTGGCACAAATTACTCACATAAATTAGAAAGAAAAAAAATTTAACTCATGACTTAATAAAAATGGAAGTAGAGATCCTGAAATGCAGTTTTCCCTTTTACAATCAAAAGGCCTCTAAAGAGATCTTTCTGAATATTTCTTTAGTTATGTGTGAATTTTCCTCTGGCTTCTCCAGAACTGTGTGTTTAACTGTAGATATCTGTTAGCTCCATAACATAAATACTTTCTTCAGTACTTGTATAACAACAATTTAAAAGCTACAAGAAAGAATTGAATACTATTAATGGAAAAATAAAACACAGCTTGCCAAGGCAGAGCAAAGGGAAATGGAAAGCTCCAGTTAAAAATATTTTCACCCTGGGACATAAAATAAACATTTTAAAATGTTTATTATAAAGAGGGGCTCAGAAACCCAACTCATCTATCAATCAAGGTACTGAGTGGAAATAAAGTAGGAAGGGTTGTTCTCTTAAGTATTCCAAGCAGTTTCCTTTTTATTTTGTGCTACATACAACTTTCTAAAATAAATTCAGCAAATTATGACTGAATATTTTAAGCCTTTTTCTTGTTATATAGAAGTTTGTACTTTACTAAGGCAGTTCTGTGTGGCAGATGGTGTTTAGGAAGAGAATCTGCATGAAAGCCTGCAAAAACTTTTGCATTTAGATTTACATCTTTGCACCAGAATGGAAGAGTCCTTTTATAATCAGGTTGAACAAGATGATTATTTTCAAATTTTTTGAAAGGGTGCTGAAAACCGTTACAAACCGTTACAAAACAGTTTATCCTTAGAGCTAGAAATTTCTGGATTAGGTCACTGCCATCCTTAGGATAATTTCAAAGGTTAATAGTGGTAGCAAAGTATCAGTTGTTGTTTGTTCGAACAGGGCATAAGTGAGTGCTCTATCTCCTCTCATCGCTTGGCCCTGTAAGCCCCTTGGCCTGCCCTCTTTTGGGCTAGTTTTTCCAGAAACATGATCTGTGTTTGATCTTGTACTTTTTCAGCATGTAGTCCTGCTGTCATACATCTTAGTCGTGCAGGATCTGCATTGAGGCTGTGACATTCACATCATATTTGTTCTACATTGCAAAGACACAGACAGCAAGTAGGAAAAGCTGAACTCTTTAACTCTTACAATAAAAACTGCAGCTTTCTTGTAATCACAGATTTCTGTTTTCTAAACCAAATTTTTGTAGGTATTTTTAGCAAATCGAGAAAAATTGTTACATTGAGGTTGTTTTCATAATTCTTTGTAGAGGTGTATGTTAAGCCCAGCCAAAGCAATTAACATATAAAGTTAATGACAGCAAAGATTTGAAACCAAAATGTTGTGGAAATGTTTTCAGATGTTGGTATTTTATCACATAGAAATATGCAACAAATTCTAACAAGCATTCCTGTGATTATTTCTCTTACATTTAAACAAAGAAACAATCACTTATATAAGAATTTATCTCTTTCAAAGAGTCCCTTTCAAATTTTTTTATTTGGTTAATGCTCTAGTTAATTTTTAAAACAAAATTTTAATTGAAGAGGTTATAATTTTAACACGTACAACAAAGATTTGATGAGTCTCTGTAGTTTATTGTAGCCATTAAAAAGTTGTGGCTGCTGGCAGAATACCAGTGAAAGTCTAAAGCTGAAACAGATGTGAGTAGCAGAAACCAAGTCCAGAGAAGCGTCAGGCCTAGCTATCCAGACAGGCGCGGCCCTTCAGATGTAAATAATTTGAACAATATTAACTGGGGCTGCCTGTGTTACAAGGTACATTGGATTTATTTCACAGTTTGTTGGCTGAGGTAGTCTCAAGCAGATTACCTTGGAAGTGGGATGAGACAAAGGTAATAAATGAAAGAGGGGTTTTCTTGTGTGTCATTAGGGAATGAACTAATGTTCCTGTAAGTGACTTACCGTTTTCCTGAGATTTGTAAGCAATGATTGAAAAAAAAAGAAGGGTATCACTTTTTGCAACTGAAATGCCAATTTTGATGGTTACTTTTCATAGTAGTTGTCATTTAGTATTTAAAAATATATTAGACTAGTTTATCAAGGCATTAATTTTTGTTTCTAACATGGATATTAACATAGGAAAAATGAAGGTATCATGAGTGGTGTGTCTTAATGGTACAAACCTCTGGTTTGAAATACCTAGACACTGTGGAACCGAAAGTTCAAATCTAGATGGAGCACACACCCTTTCATCCTTTTCAGATAAACAGATTGAGTTCCGTACAACTTGCTATTTTTAAATCTTTCAGATTAGTCTTTAAAGCTACAGGCTTATTTTACTGTAAAGGGATAAGACTGAAGTTCGACTCAAGAATTCAAAAAAGATTTTTGGAGAACCTTAATCCAACAGGTTTTTAAAACGTATTCCAGAAAAAAACTTTTTAATCATGAGTGTTTTAGGTTAAAAAGAATGAGAAACAAAAATATGCATTTCACATAGATTTTTAAGGGGAAAGAAGTGAATATTAAATGGTGAGATGAAAATTCTAGAGTGAAATCTGGTTCCACTCTAATGTTCTGCTAGAAAAAAATTTCTGTGAACTAAGGTTTTCAGTCCAGGTCTGCTGATATATTTCCAAGGTTTTAAAATATTACACAGTATCATAAGCAGATACATTTATTCATTTGACAGGTGCTAGCTTTCCAGCTACTTTTCAGTTAATCTTTATAGTTACAGAAAGAAAAGATTTTGCTTTGCTTAAGATTGTAAGATGTATTATTCCTTGTCTAGGGCAATGAATGATTTTCAGGTTTTCCTTTCCCTGTGACCAAACATGATTTACCTTTTAATCTGGACAATGCCATTTGGTAGTCTGGAAATTGGTATTCTTCTGGAATAAGCACAGAATGTTTGAAATGTGTAATGATAAGAAGATTTTCAGAAAGAAAGCCACTTTACCAAAGTTTCATAGACTAGTGTAAGTTTTACCATTAATCCTTTTATTAATCTATGTCCTAAGTTGAACAATTTTAAATAAATCAAAATTAGTCACACTGTAGATTGTCTCCATCCATCATACTCGTTCCTCTTCTTTGCAATATAATAAATAAAATTTTAAAATTTTATGCTGCTCTGTTACTCAAAAGAAAGCAATATTAGATGCCTCACATAATTCATTGTGATGTTCATTATAACTTTTTTGTATTCTTTACCTTAACAAATGAAAGAGCAAAGATATTTATTGAATTGTTAAAAATAGAAAACAAGGTAGGTTCGCTCTCAGTATTTTCAAGTCACACTTCTGTTTTTGATAATTAATTAAATTTCCTATGAGATTGTAACATTCTGATTCCATTGAAAATCCACGTACCCTTTACTTTCCCCTCCTTTCATGGCCACCAATAGAAATATTGGTTACAGTTGTCATACTAATATTTTTTTCAGTATTGTATATATGCTTTAAATTTTTATGAATTTAACTGTGTGTGAGTATATATGTAGGTGTTTGCACACATGCATGACAGAAAGGAAATAATCTAAAATAGAAAGAAGACTTTAGGGATCTGCTATAGAATAGTCAGTTGGAGACTGGGCACCTCTTACCCTAGTTGTTGACAGATCTGTATCTTGCCTAACTATGTAACCCCCAACTTTTCCCCATTTAAATAGAACTTCACCAGAACTTGAGTTTATGACAACCCTATTCTGTAAAATTGCATAAAACTTATGAAAAGAGTAAAAGAGAAGTAAGTAAATCTGTGCATCAAAGGTTAAGAAATTACAGTGTTGTGTTGGCCATTTTCACACTGTTTTTTATATAAAAGCATTGCAAGTATCTTAAATCTTAGAGAAGTGCAGGTTGGTGGGTTGGAATGTGTCTTTGGAGGTCCTGTGATCCAGAGCCTTTGAGCAGGATTAACTTTATATTTAGATCAGGCTGCATAGGGCCATAGTCAGATCAGTTTTGAATTTAGGGATGGAAATCCCAACAATTCTCTGTTCCCCCGTTCCAGTGCTTAATTGCTGTCTTGAATATTTTTCTTTATCCCATGCAAAAATTTCCTGTGCTGCAACTTCTGACTAGTGCTCCATTTTCTTTAGATGTGCATTTCTGAAAAAATCTAGCTCTGTCTTCTCTGTAGTTATTCGTTAGGTAGTTGAAGTGAAAATCTAGATCCCCAGCCCGCTTTCTCTACACCGGGCTGAACATACCTAGCTTCCCATACCTGGCTTCCCCTGCCTCTTCTTCAAGTGCTGCATTTAGTTTTCATTCCTAAATGGAGTGACAATATAAATAGTCCTTTTCAGACATGAATATGTATATATATTCATATATAAATAAAATATATTCTTGTTCATAGAAGCAGCTCCAGTGGACTGGATGTGACTGGCAGACACCGTGCCGGTCATGTCCCTCTCTTGACGCTGTCTGTTAGCATGGCTGATTAGACCAGACTAAACTGTTCATCTACACTGCTCTCGTTCAGTCCCCCTTCAGGTAGCTATGTATCCAATTGCAAAGCATGGAAGAGAATTTAGAAATAAGAAATGGATGGAAGTTGAAAAGGGTCACTCATTCTTGATGCTTTGAGCAACTGTTACTATGAAGATTCAAGGAGGAAACTGCAAAAAGAAAAAACAATCAGTTCATGCAGCTTGAAACTCTGATCTTCCAAATATAAAGTACTGGAAAAAATCTGGATTTATCAAGAATTAAAAGGGAATATATTTATCAACAGGAAAGCATACAAAGGTAGAAAAGTTAAATCAGTATTATTCACAAGAAGTTAATTAAAAATTCTTAAATATGTTTCCCCTCATAGTCCTCAAACTGAGTGAAAGGGTTTTGCAACAAACTGTCCCCTAATTAACTACAGATTGATTTTGTTCTAGAGATTAATTGATGCTTTCAGTTAATATATTGAGGCAATTTCAGCTTTTGTTGGTCTTCTGTGTATGCAGAGATGGAGAAATTAATTTGATGTATTATCATTTATTCTGGTGGAATTATATATTTTTATATATAATTATATATTTTTATTTATTATTATATATTCATACATAATACAGCCTTAGTTAAAGTCTGTTTTGGGGACTACAGTTTTAGTATAATCGTGATAGAGTAATAATTAATAGTGCAAGGATTACAGTGTTGATGTGCTTGATAGTAAGGTTACTGAATCACATTATGAAAATTCTAGGTTTTATATCAGGCTTGAGTATTAACTTTCTAAATAATTTGTAGGATCAATAGCTATTTCTCAGTAAAAGATGATTGCTTATTTATTATAGGAGGATAGTATTTCAAAGAAGTATCAAACACACTCTTCTAAAATCCTTTCAACCAACTGAAGCCTTAGTCTAATTTAAATTAAATGTTTTAAGTAGATTTAAAAGAGGGGCTTAAATGTCCTGACTAACATACATGTCAAAAAGTCTTCCCAGCAGGAGCAGATGAGTTGTATGATAATTTATAGGACCTACTTACTTTAATTTTCTTCATGTTAGTTATATGTTGTTTAAAATTTTGGAAGTGCAAGCAAGTAGAAGTTTGAACTGGGTAGTGGAATATGAGGAGCCAAATAGATGCATGTCTTATTTCTTTAGGTAATAGCATAAAAGATGCTGTATGTGGTTTCACTGGTTTTGCACAGTCCAATATTTACGTTATCTATTTCGAGGCAATGCAAGATGGTGGTAGGAAAAGAGCAAAGGATGGCTTCATCAGGAAAAGCTATTTCGTTTGCAAGAGTTGACACTCCTTTCTCGGAGTTTTCTGACCACTTTTGAATAGTCTTTTGCCTCAGCAGGATGAAATGTATTTCAGTTTGTTTTCATTTAGAAAGATCCAGCACAGGCATTAAAAATGCATTTTCTATATGTGCATTGGATTCTATTTTACAGTAAAACTAACGTTTTGACAGTATTCCACTAGTAATGTTCATATGTGAGTACATTTAGCAGAATTTTTTCTAAGTGGATCGTTTCTTAGAATTTTATTAGACTTTTTAGTTAATGATAAAAAAGGATAGTATGGCATGGTTTAAAGAACATTCAGATATATAATAGAGGACCAAAGCAATGATGTTTTAGAAGAGTTTATTCCCTGAAAGCAGATGTCTGCATGTGTGCACAAAGGCACAGGGAGAAAGCTTTCAGTTGGTTAAACAATGGCGTGCTGCTAATTTTTTCTTTCATATTTTTCTTCTTTGGCTAAAGAATTCTTGGAAATTTCTTGTTAAAAATCATTCTGCAAATGTTAAGATTCTAAAATGGATCTTGGAAATACCACAGTTAATGATTTTCTGTGCACTTCTCTGTGTGCCCTTTTAAATAAACAAATACATGTGTGTATGTTAAGCATTAGTTATGTAACTATGATGGATACATTTGGGAGCAGGTAGTGTACATCTGGGAACAGGAGGAACATTGTCCCTATCAGTGTGTGTGATGGATAATGAGTTATGTCGTTTGCCGAGTGTTAAATACTAGTGTTGGGAGGACCAGTGACTTTATATTTATGGACCTCATCAGCTTTTCCTCTTTGCGGAAGCATGCAGTAAAAGACAAGACAGATTTCTGCTAGAATGGAGCGGTCACGTACCAAAGATTGAAAGTGCATTAGTTCAGACAGTGGGATACAAATTAGTAATAGTGGGGCTAATTAGCATTTTGAGAAGTGCTCTTGCTAATATTGCAGGTAGTTTATGAATTTACATGATTTTAAATCTAAGTTGAATTCTTCAGCTGAATCAAACTTCTGCCAACTTGGTAGAATAATTAGTTAGGTTGAACTTTACGATCTGTCTTGCACAAAAAATCAGAGATCCAGCAATAGAGAGGAAAACAGGAGATCACTTCTCTGGCTTACACAGTTTCAACTCATGAACTGTTACAGCCATTGCCCAATTCTCTTCTATCTGATCCCTTATTCAGTATGCTAAGTGATAAAATGTTTGAGTGTTTGAAAGGTTTTTTTTTCTTAAGACTGTAAAAATCCTAGCTCATCTGATAAAAATGCTATTCTTGCTTCTTAAAAATGCTGTCTCCCTCTCAATTACCCAGACAAGACTCTTCAGTTTCAAAATACTCTTTTTTTTTTTACAGTTCAGAGAGAAGGGAAATGTTCCAGTTTCTCAGCAGATTCTGCTAGCTCACAGTTCTACACTCTTGACAGATCTTAATGGTGTGTGGAGTTCCATATGTTTGGATCTTGACAATTAACAAAACTTTTCTACTAGTCATGAGTGCTAGAATCACTTAAAGGAATCTTACGAAGACTTGACTGGAAAATTATGAGGCTTTAGTCATTATAATCATTTATATGTGCTGTGCAGTCCCTTTGCAGTGTGCTTCTCTGCTGAAGGCTGCGCTGAATGTAAACTACCATTTGAGAAGGAATACATTAACCAGAGGCTCAGATATGTTGCTATGGTGTGAAAAATATTTAGTTCTGCTTGCAGTCTTTGTTCATTTTTCTAAATGTATTCTTGGGAAACAATTTTAACAGAAAGTTTTTTAAATTATTTATATAAAATTTTGATGCCCTTTCACCAAACAAGGAGCTAAAAATTTTTCTTTTAAATTAATTGAAACTCGTATAGGCCTGAAAGTTTCTGTGTATTCTATCCCCAACTCTTAAAAGTTCAAAATGTTGTTAAAATAAATAAACAAAGCTCCCTCAAAAGTCAAAGCTAGAATATCTGATCAAACTTGTGAGAATTGTTAACATGTCTGACTCCTGGCTTCAGAATAGGTGAACTTTAGAGAGTGTTTTGCATGCCACTAATTCATTTATTTCACTTTCCTCATCTTAGGACTCTTGACTGAAATGTTTTTTCTGTCTCATTTATACGTGACAGATGGAGGACCTAAACATGATAATTTCTGTGTATCACAAGGAAATGTGTTTGAAAGACTGGACCTTTTACTTATTCTATCCTCTGAAATTTCTTTTAGAGAAAAGGGAATTATTATTGTGTGAAGAAAATAACTGTATATAGAAGCTGTATATATAAGCTGTATGTATGTATATGTACATATATATTACATATATATATGTAATAACTGTATATAGAAGCACATTTCTTCTAAGTTAGCTGAAAATATCTTCACAGAACAGTAGCTATACAAGCAATTAATTGGTTAGAATGATGTTTTATGTGTGCTAACACTTTTTTACATTAAATTGTTGACCTTTATTTAAGATAATAAAAACAAAGCTTGAGAATAGAGTGCTACCACAGTCTGATGCCTTTTTACATTTTTCTCAGATAGTTTTGTCTCAGAAAACCTCCCCCCCCCACTTCATGGCATTTCCATCTCTGCTTTGTTCAAAGGGTTCTGTGTTAGTCAGTCCAGCTCTGCCTTTGGTGTTAGGGCTTGAACGTTTGTGCGTTGCTATTATTGACACATGTACTGGTTATCAATACATGTCCAAAAGGGCAAATAAAATACTATCTCTGATACTTTTCTGAGTCAGTAGCAGCATCACCTCTTGCAGTTGGAAGTTTTTTAAATTCTTACCATGCTCTCAAGGAATCAAGATGAATCTCTTCCCTTTTGATCACTATTTAAAATTCTATCTGAAAAGAAGATTTATGTGCAAGTTTATAAATAAGTGCAAAAGTCGTAGATAGTGCAAAACCATATTAAACTAACAATATCATGTGAACAGCTCCAGTAAGTAGGTACCTAGGTGCATGTAATAGCAAGAGAATATAACCAGCTCCTGCAGCAGTGTCCACTGCATAAATACGCATCTCCTGTAACTATTTGTTTAGCTTGCAAAGTTGTTTTCAAGCAAGAAAATCTAATAAAGCAAAATCAAAGGAACTAAATGATGAGAAAATTTTATTGCACTTGCTGAATAATATAAGTTTTTGCATTTTATCTGAGGTTTATTAGGTTTTTATTTGGGTGTATAGACACAAGTAGTGTAACAGATTTCTGCGCTGTAAAAAAATGGAGGATTCTCTTCTACAGAAATTTGGGGTTATTTAGCAATACGTTGAATTCGTTTGCAGTATCGTTTCAAATGCTTTTTGAAACAGAAAAGGTAAAAGAATTAATTCTAAAAAAAGAATTATCAAATAGTAACCCTTCTGTCAAAGATATACCTGCATTATAACAAAATAAAAGAGCAAGCTTGGCAGAATAACCTGCCATACTCTGAACAGACAGGAGTGGGGGGCGTTTAGCAACTTTCACAGAGGCATAACTCATAGGGGATAGTGTCAGTGACAGGTTTATAGGAATTCATGGTGTTGATACTTGGTTTTGCTGTCAGGCTGATTCCTGTAAATGCTACTGATGTGTTCTGGTGAGTAAATAGTTAGTAATTTACTGTTATCAACTTTAAACTATTTCTGGTTTTGCGTTTACTTTAAAAATGGTGCTTAAAAAATTCCAAATTATGTCTGATTGACACTGAAATGCTCTTTACGTGAAAGTTTGTTTATGGGCCATGATTCTTCTGACAGATTTACAAGTGTCTGTGGAGTTTTAAGACTATTGCCCAATAGGCATTAAGTGAGAGACATTCTATTTTGTAAATATTTTCACTTATATTGGGGACTTTTAAAGAACTTTTTGAGCCAAGTACTGCATTAAATCTGAAGACAGTGGCAAACTGATAATCAGCAGTTTCCAGCTTTGTTTTAATGTTTTGCTAATGCTTTCCATTTCTGTGGCCAAGATTTGTAGTGGGTGAAGCATGATGTACATCCAACAATTTATAAGGGCTTTCAAATAGTTTCACACACTTTTTTTTTTTTTTTTTTAATTTTTTTTTTTTGCAATAGCTCATTTAGAAAGAAACAATTTTCAAACTAGTATATTACATTCAATTTCACTAACATACAGCTCATATCAAGGAAAATAATGAAAAGTTTATTACATTAGTGGAGAATCTGCATCTGTTTGAACTCAGTAATGCTGAAACAGGTTTTTTATTTTCCCAAATGATTATTTTGGAATGAGATGGTGAGAGAAGCAATGTATGTATGGTGTGATGGCTGTCAGCTTCCTCAGAATTTCATCAGATTCCTCAGAATTTCAGAAAGACATTTTTTCAGAAAGCAGCTTTTCAGTGTGTATGTAAAAGAAGGAATGCATAATAAGATCCTTTACCTCTGAATCATTTTAATAAAAACTTCGCTGACGTAATTTACTTTTAAAGACGAAAATATTTGTACTGTAGTGAATATGAGAACAAAATATAAAAAATAGATATGAAATTCTCTCATGTTATAATATTTTTAGCAAGGAAAAAAATCAAAGTAATTAATGGAACTAGACTATTCAGTTTTAGCACTTTTACATAATATTTAACATGACATTTTTATTTTTTGACATTGTATTTCAAGTAAATAAAGAAACAGCTAGACAAGAAACCTTACATAAGAGAAAATTCACTGAATGCTAGTTAACAGAAACTTTTTTATTATGTTGTGTGGAACTGAGGTAGGTCATAGAGTTGTATGACCATTATTAGAAAAGTAGCTTGACAAAGACCACCTGACTTTAGTATGTATCATTAGAATTGCCATTTTAATAAAAAACTTCGTGTTAATTGTGTCATGAAATGCCTTCTTCTCTTCAAAATATGTCTTTATTTATATCTGATTTGTGATTCCTTTGAACACACTTCCATCATTCCTTGCTGTATCTATCCCCAAGCAAATTTGATGATGTTCCAAGGTTCTTCAGCCTAAAAGATCTATTTTTAAGGCTTTACAATAATGTAAATTATTAGAATTTGCCAGTGTTTACTTGACTGCTTCTGTCTCTTTCAGTTTCATTGTTTGAAGATGACTTAAGGACCTCAAACTTTAGGAGTTTTAATCAGCATCCTGATTCACTTATTCTATGTCATCTGTCCCATTTTTCTTCATTTCTGTGCCTTTCTTCTTAGGTTTCTTCTCCCCTCCTTCCAAATGTTGATCTCCTTATTACAGATGTTAGGATTCTTCTTAAGAATTCACTATCCAAATCAGCTTTTTTTCTACATGCTCTGTGTGTTGGTACTTCTTGTCCAGATTTTCCTTAGTTTTTGTCATCTGATTGAACTTAATGTTAGTCATCTCAATTTAGAAAAAAAAAACTGAAGGTGGTTTATATGTGCTTTCTTTTTCTTTTAGGAACAATTCATCCTAGTCTTGGCCACTTAAATATTTACATGGGACATACCTAAGTAACCTTTCTAAATCTTGTGTTGTTAAAGCTTGTAGTGAGAAGCGCCCAGGAAGCTTTCAATACTTAGAAAATGCTTTAGCAACACCGTACGTTTGGGAAAATGCCTTTCTAGAGTATATTATAGAGTGTTTAAATACTAGTGTACCTACAGGCTTATTAGTCTAATACATATTCATAGAAATTTAGTTCTGTATAGATTTATATACATTCATGTAAGAGTATTATAAAAGAATTATTGGTTTGCAATTGTTGCAACCTTACATGACTGTAATAATAGTGCATTTACTGTGTTTCAAATGCCTGAACATATTATGTGTACTACTACTTTTACAGTTTTGTCATTTTGTATTTATCCAAAATAATTTCTAAATATTGCCTTATAATTTTCTCTAGATTTGTTTAAACAAAAAGAACACAAACTGTATAGCTGTTACTTTGTTCAAACTTTAAATCAGAAACTTACCATACTGTCTCATTTATTTTGCTAGATTTTTTCCACCAGTAAAATTCTAATGTGTGTTATCTTCCAAAGTAGTGTTACAATTTTCTTGACTGAATTCTCTGTCTAATTCTACAAACATAAATATTAAGTATACATACATTTCAATCAGTGTATTATAACAGTCACAGAAAGTTCAAATTTTTAATGGTAAGCAATATGTATCATAAGAAAATAATCTTGAGATGTCATATAAACTTCCCTGATTTCTGATTTTTTTTGCTTAATTTAAATTATAAAAGACACATAACTGAGCAGCTAGTAAAAGACTTTCTTTCCCAATCTAGTGTGTTTAAATTACCACTCCATTCTGCCTAGTATCTGGCATACAAACAATATCAATTAAATTTGCTCTGAATCATTTGAAAGGTTTGTTGTATGCTACAGGTTACAAGGCTATAGATTAAAGATAAACTTAGACTGTAGCCCAGGCCATTTTACACAACCTACATGAGTCATGGAGGGTTGCTAAATTAAAATATACTCTTAGGTGGGAACAGGTATATTTTCAATATTTTACTGTAAGAATTGTCCAGATGTATTTCTACTCTGAATTAATTGAAAAGCTGTGATTCTTTTCGGTAAATCCTGATGGTCCAAGGGTATTATAAGCACAGCACTGCTTGCACAATGAAGTGTATGCAACTGTTTTCAACCTTCTGTTGACCTTTTACACTACAGTGCAAATTTAAATTTATGTGACATTTTAATTACACTTGTGTTTCCACAGTTTTGCATTAGCTTTTGTTTAATGGTGGTAGCAATATGGTACTACAGTTCATGCAGCCAAACTGTAAGTCTTAGGTTTAACTCCAAAATAAGTTTCCATCTAAATTTAGCCTCTCGGAAATGAAGAGTTGCAAAAGAAAGATCTTGTAGTGGTTTATAAATTCAGTTGCTAAATGATAAAGTAATTTAATTTTGATTTCTGTCTCACTTCATCTTTAATGTGGAACACTGGGATGCACGAAGTTTACTTGAAGTTCTAGGCACATTAAAATTCATTGGCAAAAGAAAATGAAGTTTTTTAGAAATTGGCGTGGCATCAGTTCTTAAAATAGCACGTAGATTAAATTGTAAACAAATTGCACTTAAATGTCAGTTAACTTCCTTATAGACTTCTGCTGTTTCATATCGTGGACTGGAGATGGAATATTTAAGTAATGCTGAATTCCTGCATCTGTGTCATGAAAAACGGTTGATTATAGGATGCCTGGCACTGACTGATTAAAATCAATCCAGATACAAGGCGTCCTTCACTCACCACAGAAACAAAGTTTAAAGCTTTAAATATACCATCTAGAATTTGTGTGTGAGGCAGGATGTGGTAGTAGCAAGCCTTAGCACATTGCAGACATTTTAGGACAAATTCCTTACTAAAGACAAATTCTACTCTTTAAACACATATAGATTCTTTTATTTAGTATGTTAGCTAGTATTGCTATTTTTTATTTTCATGTAATTGCTGGATTCCTTTGTGCTTATTTATTACCTCTAAAGTAAGTTCCAGTGACTAATTTAGATGTAGGCTCCTATGGTGGCGAAATCTACTTCTATTACATTACTTCTGCGACAAATGTGTCTCATCTTCTTTTTGTAGCCTCCGAAAAGCAGATGAAGTTAGTTTGCAGAGAGTCTTCTGAAGAACATCTCCAGCCCTTCAAGGAGAAATTAGAGGAATTCTTCCAGAAAGGTAACCACATCTGAAAAAAAACCTTACTGCCAAATAGTGTAGTGGTTTACAAATTATGCATAATGTAAGCTGTGTTAAGTATCTGTTTCCTCTGAAAATTCCTATGGATTATGTTTCTAATGGGCCTAATATATGTTAATATATGTTGATGTATGTTATACAGATCTTAGACATCACTTGTCAAAGATAATTGCTCCCTTGATCTCACCCATATCCCACTGGTTATTTTGTGCTTTGTTCTTTATTACTATTTGTAGGCAAAATGAAAAATATATTCATCACAGACCACATTTATCAGAGGGAATATAAAGCTTCAAGTTTATAAAAGACTAGAATAAAAGACACTCTTTTAGAGATAGTCCACATATATACATGTCATCTTTTATCACTAGTGTGAGCTTCTGAACTGACTTATTCATATTAAAAGATTTTGTCTTGTGTGATACAGAAATAAGCATTTAAATAAGTGATTTACCATGTTAGAGTCTGGAGACAATGGGTGAAGTCCAAGGTACAGTTTGACCATCAATTCAAGACACTGTACATGCAGGTTGCTGTTGAAAACAACAGTCCTGCTCCCCCCTGTTTCTCAGACTGTGCTTCCCATAGCCTGCATCTGGAGCTGTGCAAAATATATACGGGAAGAGATTTTCTCCTCTCCTCTTGTAGGAGTACAGTCTTTTTGGGTAAACAAAATTAATTCTGTATTTCTGACAAAGATACTAGAATTGTTAAGAATTTAATTGTGTTTCTCATGGAAATGGTGAACAATTTAATGATTTACTACTTGCCAAGTCAATTGAGCTATCTGAATATATTCATCCAGATGGAATATTTACTTAGTGATCATTCAGATTGTTGTAATAATTTATGAATTAGCTTAATCCTTTTTATAAAGATTGCCCTAATGTCTTTTTAATAACTTTATTTCATGAGGCTATTTTATGTGAATACTTCGACAAATGAAAACAGGCTGTTTCAAAAGTAGCAGTACCTGTTAAATTGCGCTGTTAAATCAGCTAATATTCTCCTCTAACCTTCTCCTAGGCCATGGAGCTCAAAGGATATATTTATTTGATATAATTTTTTTTAGAGCAAATTTCTTGCCACAGAACTTCTAAAACAAAAAAATGTAGTGGAAATCTTTATGTCACTGCAGGACAGTTTTATAGTCTTTCTAATGTATTTAATTAGAATTTTTCACTTACACCTTAACAGTAACATCAAGATTGAATTAGTACTATATATGTGTATATATATGTATGTATGTATGTGTGTATGTATGTATGTATTTCTGCAGAACCATTATGATCTCCAGCATGTTTCTTGATCTAGCTTGCCAAAGTATTGAAATACTTAAATTATGCCCAGATCGTGCCAGGACCCTAACCAAATGGTGTCTTCCACAATCGTATCGCAGGTTCTGTAATTGGTACTACACCCTGGATCTCACAAGGATTGTTGTGGTTCAAGCAGTTGGCAGCTTAGTGCTACAAAGCTGTTTGCTTGCTGACCCTCCATGGGGATGCAGAGAGGGGTGGAAGGGTGAATGAAAGAAGACTAATGAGTTGAAATGCAGACAGTTGAATAGGGAAAGCAAAAGCTGTGTGAACAAGCAATGTGAAACAGGGAATTCAATCAACTCCTTCCCATCAGTGAGCAGATGTTTAGCCATTTCATAGAATCATTAAGGCTGAAAACGACTTCTTAAAAATCGAATCCAGCCATTAACCAAACATTACCAGTTGCACCGCTAATCTATATCCCTAAACACAACATCTGCACTCTTTTTGAACTCTTCCAGCTATGGTTATTCCACTACTTCCCAGGATAGCCTGTTTCAATACTTGATAACCCTTTCAGTGATTAAATTTTTCCCAACATCCAACCTGAACCTTCCCTGACACACTTGTCTTATCACTTGTTACCTGAGAGAAGAGACTGGCCCCCACCTCTCTATACTCTCAGGGAGTTGTAGAGAGAGATAAGGTCTCTCCTGAGCCACCCTTTCCCCAGGCTAAACAGCCCCAGCTCCCTCAGCTGCTCCTCATCAGACTTATGCTCCAGACCCTTCAGCAGCTCTGTTGCTCTTCTCTTTACACACTCCAGCACTTCAATGTATTTCTTGTGTGAGGGACCTAAAACTGAGCATAGGATTCAAGTTGTGGCCTCACCAGTGCCAAGTACAGGGTGTTTTATCACTTCCCTAGTCCTGTTGGCCACAGTATTTCTAAGTTCCATTTAGGAACACAGATTTCTAAATTTCACATTACCAGGAAAGGAGGACTTCATCACGTGTAACCTCTACTTGGGAAGACATGCATCATAACTCTGAACTTCTCCCCTGCTTCCTCCTTCTTTTCCCAGATTTATTTCTGAGCATGATGTCATGTGATATGAGTTATCCCTTAGGTTGATTCTGCTTGGCCCCTCCCCACTTCTTGTTCATCCCCAGCCTACTTTCTGGACATCAGCATTAGAAACAGAGAAGGCCTGAATGCTGTGCAAGACAGTTCAGCAATAGTTAAAACAGGGTGTGTTGTCAGCACTGTTTTGGTCACAGATCCAATCTACAGCACAGTTCCTGTGCAGAAAGTTACCTCCACCCCAGCTAAAACCAGCAGAAGGAATAGCAAATCATATCAACACAGTCTCAAAAATATAAAGACAGCGCAGTACATGGTTTCTCCTGCAATGCTGACCTACCCTTTCTATCATACTCCACTTTCTGATGAGTGGAATATTATAAAAATACCCAGTTGATCTTGGAAGAAGACTAGTTCTGCTTTAGATAAAATTGCAATTTAGTTGTGCATTATCATTTCAAATAGAAAACCATACTTTCTAAATATTTTCCCTGTTTATGCCTATTGATGTGGAAACTGAGATATATTTACCTTTGTCAGTGTGACAGAAGATTTTATCCTTATGTGTGTGAATAATGAATTTTTTTTTTTTTAAAGAGAGCGGTTACATTCCTGCTTGCTGTCCTGGGGCAGTAAGTTCTATATATTAAATTTATTTGACACTTTTTAGTGAGGTCTTCTGCATAGTAGAAAGAGCAAAACCACATGGATTACTTACTTGTCCACTTTTTCTTATGTTCCCTTGTTCTTCTTTTGCTTTATAAGGTTATGCTTTATGGTATCTAATCAGACATGATTTTGTATGATTTGGCTTCTCATCTTTTGACATCTTAGTCTACGTTATTCTGAGATGAGTTTTTGGTACGTTGTCGGATTCTATAATGATTCACTCAGTTTTTCTGTCAGTCACCTGATTTATTTGAATTTTTATAATGGTGGGTACTTTCTGTGGCATTAGAATGGAAATCCCATAAAATTCCACACTGAAGATAGGTCAAAATAACACAGAAACCCATCTTGGTTTATGGCTCTAGAAAAGGCATTGGACAAATGTCAAGCTCAGAGGTGTCTGCAAACTCAGCTGCTTCCCTGAAATTAGGAGTTAGCTGATAATACTGACCATCCAATAAGCATCTGTTTTCAGTTTTGTTTGTTTAAAAAAGCGTTGTGGCTGGTTTAAGCAAATGTAAGAAAAAATTGTCTGTTATCTTACTGCCAGCTCACAGCAATTCTCCAAAACTCAGATGCTTTCCTGAAACTTCTGGCTTGAAAATAGGGCTGGAACTCATAGATATTGAGGTTCTTTCCCCCCACACACAATTCCCATAATTTCTAGTCAATGCTAAGTTGGAAATACTGTAAGAAAAAAAAATCCTGATTTGCTTATACTGAAATGTTTTCATTTCCTAATCATAATTAATACCAATTAAATCTAATACTTTCTGTGTTGTAACAAAAAACACTGGAGTGTTATGGAGACTGACATTCTAAAATGCTAGAGGGGATAAACTGTACTTTTGCTGATGTCAGTGCTGTTCTGTATAACTGGATGTAATGTAGCCCAGTGCCTTCAACAGGGAATTAGGTGCCAGAAGCTTTGGGTTCTATTCCCAGTTTAACTACATTATATGTGATGCTAGCAGAGTTGGTTAATATCCTTTTCAGAGAGTGCCCCACTTTTCTGGTACACAGAATGTTAAATAATGATTCTTGCTGGTTTTTGTAGTGAAAGATAATCTTTGTCAAGTACTTTGTGAATCCCACATGAAAGACATCTTGTGTAAACTGTGTTAATGCTTCACTAGCTGTATTTGATGTGCCTATGCTTTTTGGAAAAGGCTTAGATTATTCTCAAAGTTGAAATAATCTTTCATAAATCTAATTATATTACATGCAAAAAATTGTATTAGTTTTAGTATAATATGGAGACCTACTAACTACTATAAATTAATATACAGTTACTGTATTTCCATTGAAATTACTGAATGGGGCAGCTAAAAATACGTTCATAGCTATTTTCCGTTTAAATGGCCAAGATATGCCAGAAGACCTTTGAAATCATGAGATTAATGTGTGGTTCAGAATGCTCTTTAATTTACTAAATTCTTGCTCAGAATTTCTTAGGAGAAAACTCCTCTTTTGATATGAAGCTATCTCACACAAAAAAATACAGAATAATTAGATGACTGTGAGAAAGATACAAAATACTTGTTTTGAAAAGGAATAAAAAAGAGTTTGGTTACTGCAACTAGAAGGGATTCGGGCCACTACCATTGGCGGTTTTCATGGTGTTTCTTAGTCTCCTTGTGCATTTACTGAAGAATAATACAAACCAGAAAGTAAATGACATACAGGAGTAGGTGACTAACGTTAATTAAATTTATTACTTATTTTCCCACTTGACTATTTCATATTGTGTGTCCATTTTAATAAATGTGGAAATGCATAGGACAGATTCATGCTTGATCTTGCAAAATCTGTTTCCAAATTCTTCTTCATTGGATCCAGGTCAGAAAGCATGTAAAAGCTTTAATCTGGGCTCAGTTTCCTCCCTCATATATTGGAATGTGAAAATGAAAAAGCCTTTGTGTTTCATACCAGCTAGCACAGGAAGAGCATAGCTGCTTCTCTGCATTTCTCTGAGAATAAAGCATCTTGGTGATGAAGACTGTGCTATTACAAGAATTAATTCAATTTAGAACAGTATGGGAAGGGAGTAATCTGATGTCAAGACAGAACAGATTTTGAAATTCATTAGTAGTGTGGAAAGGAAAGCTATTTGGGAAACGTGCATGATGCACTGAAGTGTCCAAGGTAACAAGCAAGATGGAGAGGGAGGGATTTTTCAAATACAGTAATCTATTGAGATTATATGCAAAGAAAAAGAAATTGTCCTATGTTTAGAATTCTAGCCTAATATTTGGGAAACATTGTTTAGATTAATTGCTACAACTGCTTTGTGTCGTATACTACACAAAAGGTCAACACTGTGATATCTATGGGACTATGCAATAGAAAAATAGAGTCATAGACCAAAGCAGTCACCACAGCTTTATGTCAGGAGCTAGTGCATTTTTCTTACAAGCTTAGCAACCACATGGAAAAAATCCGCAAATCCACTTTTAACTGCTGAGTGATTTCTTAATAATTTTAGCCGGTCTGCAGTAGCTACCTGGGCATGCATCCAGACCAGTGCACATTTAAATGGTGCAGAACAGGAGTTTTGATCCACATTTCCTCATTTGCCTGTTGCAGTGCACCATAGAGGACTATTGAGATAGTCCATGGAGAAAGAAAATAAGAAATCCTATTAGGAAGGCCATGCAGATGATCAGAGGGTTGGAGCCGAGAGTTGGGGCTGTTCGGTCTGGAGAAGGGAAAGCTCTGGGGAGACCTTACAGCCATCTTCCAGTATCTAAAGGGGGCTACAACAGACACAGAGAGGGACTTTTCACTAGGTTATGTAGTGATAGGACAAGGGGGAATGGCTTTAAACTGAGAAAAGGTAGGTTTAGATTAGATATTAAGAAGAAATTCTTTACATTAAGGTTAGTGAGGCACAGGAGCAATTTGCCCAGAAAAGCTGTGGTTACCCATCCCTGGAAGTGTTCGAGGCCTGGTTGGATGGGGCTCTGAACCACCTGGTCTAGTTGTTCCAACCATGCCCACGGCAGCAGGGTTGGACCTAGATGACCTTTAGGGTCCCACCCAACCCAAACCATTCTATGATTCTATGATAAAAGCTAGCACCTGGCCAACTTTGAGTTTCTTGTTCATCATTTACCGTTTGTTCCTCGACATATAAACATTCTCTAGATGTTGTTCTTGTGCTTTAGGTGCTCATACATGGTGATCTATGCTTCTCATCTAGTAGCACCTGTTGTATTAACCCTGGAAAAGCATTTTTCTTTTATTAGTTTATAGCCCTGTACATATTTTGAGTGTAGGAGCATGATAGCATAGTTTATTATATTGCAGGAAAAGAAGTATTTTCACCCAAAATTGCTGCTTTTCTCTCAAAGGAGACTATGAAGTGTAAAGCAAGATATTAATGTCATTTAGTAGTAGTGAATCAGAAGTCAAGAACACTCCAAGACACCATTTTCACAATACAATAATACTTGTTTTCTCTCTCTTACTGTCAACAGGACATTTATACATCTTAATACAGTCGAAGATTAGGAAGAAAATTATGTTGGCACTTACTTCCTTTCATAGTGTGACAAAATTATCTTGTTGTTTTTAAGACAAATACAGAGATTATATTTTAAGTTGTTACTCAAAGCAATATGGTAGAGCTTGTCTGTAATGACATCCCAAAATATCAGAGACCTCTGCGAACTATATAAAATCCTTTCTTCTCTGCAATAAAATTACAGTTGTTCTCCCCAAGAAGAATATTAACAGAAAGAAAGATAAATATTCTGAAACTATATATGAAATGAAGTCACATACTTGTCTTCCCACTGGTGTTGTACTCCTCTGCTTTAATACACGTATCAGATTATGGTACTTGTGTTCCATTTTATTTGTGAAGCGCTTGAATGTTTTAATGCTGAACAAGTGAAGTAAGAAAATCAAGAAAAAATTTTAAGAGCACTAAATTTCAGTAACAACTGTCTGTTAAAATACTATGTATAAACAACAGCAGAAGAGCAATGGTATTTACAAGGATCTTACAGTTGACCAGATTTTTCTTACCTGCAATTATGAAGCTGCCTCTGTCAACAAAAAAATATATCTCTGTACAGATAATCATTCCTACGAAGCACGAGGCTCTCTTCCAGATTGTGTGACTATCCTACTCTGCATATCAAATACTGATTCTTCCTCTTGTGAATAAAATGTACAGATATGAAGACTTTTAACTTCAAAGCTTTATTTTCTGTTCTACTTACCATAACTTTTTTTCATTTCATTTGTTTTCACTGAGATGTTTTATTATCTCTGCCACACATATGCAGTTCTCACATTAAACAGTGTGGGAGGATATTTATGTCCAGTGTCAAACATGAAAAATATGTCATACTTCCTTGCAGTGATAATGTTTGCTTAAAACTTTTTGTGCTTCCCAGCAATGACATTACAGACCAGGCAAAGTTTGTGTTTAGATCTGGAACACTGTTTTATATGCCAGGAGCAGAATTACTTTAATCTTTCAAACTGTTTGTGACAGACATAACTGTTTTCATCACTCAAAGATCGTCATATTTAAACAGATGAAAGAGTGATTTACATAAATTGGCATGAGTCTACAAAGCACAGAACCTTATTGCTGTGGTACTCTAAGATTGTATAGTTAGACAATAGCCTCAGTCCATAGGACACCAAATTAGTTGTCCTGGAATATGATTGCATCCATATGCCTCCTAAGTAATGCAATATTGACAATGAGCTGATTCAAAGAACAAGAATTTGCTATGAAATGAATATTTTGTCCTACACCACCAGAAGAATTATCAGCATCAAAGTCCTGAAAATTGATGTTAATTACATCTATGACTTTTCAGGAAACTTTCAGTGTATTATTTTTGAAACAGATATGCATGAAATTGCTATAACCAGTTTCACTATATCATGACTTAATACAAAAATTAGAAGGTTACATTCTATTAGAATGTGTAATATGAATGTAATTTAGAAGAACTGGTAGTTGAAAATGCAGTGTCATCCTCTCTTAGAAGACAAGAAAGAAAATCTCTTATAGAAAACAGTTCGTTCCAACTTCCTTTCAATTTGATTGTGTTGTACTGAATTACCAAGGCTATTAGGAAGTCACTGGCATGTCATGATAGAGAAGGATTTCCTATTGAAAGCAACTAAGTGACATAATGAATGTTAGTGTTAATACCCTTGATTTAATACAAAAATGTTATGTATATGATAGGTATAAAATGTATTCGTAGAATTACTCGTGTGTTTACTGTAACCACTATCAACTATCTGGAGTTCAACATCTTTAAACTCTCATTGTAACTTCTATTTTCTGCTCAATTCCACTGGATTTTTTCCATCTTCTATATCATAGACTTAGAGGTAAATAGAACTGTTGATTATGTATGTTGGCTTTTCACAGGGATCCTTTAGGCTTTTCTATTAGTCCAGCTGCTTTTTTTCACTATATTCTTATGAATTTCCTGCATGATTTCCTATTTATCTTTTTTTCTTCTTGTGTCTTCATGTGCGGATATTCAAAGTCAGTGAACTAACAGAATTTATATCTGTGTCAAATCTTTCTTGTAGGAAATAAGGATGCTCACTGATTCATTACTTTAGGTTATATAAGCTATGAGCAGTTTCTTATATATATGGAAGATATTACTGCAAGGAAAGAGCAGAGTCAAGAATTGGAAAGGATTGGATAGAAGAGATTCGTGCACTTAAATAATGAAATGTCCAAACACACTTGATCTCAGGAGACCCCTGTACCTAACCTCACACCGGTCACTCTCACGTTGTTTGTCCCCTGTGCTCTAGAATTTCCCACCATAGGCTTTGTATTAAGCTTGGAAATATCCTTCATTGCTACCATATAATACAAACTGCATATGACAATAACATGTTTAATCTGGTACCCAATTACGTGGAATTTCTCTGTAGACAATGGTAATTTTGGTATATAAATACTTTATCTCTGTTATTTTTTGGACCCATGCAAGCACATGAATATCCTTTTTTAAATACTTTTGAGCATGATTGATAAAAATACTAGATGCTGAAAATTCCTTCAAAAAATTGAAGCTCCCTGGATTAGATTCTCTCATGGTGTAAACTCTGATTTCCTTTTTAAGCAAGAAGAACAGGTGAAACCTGTAGTCTTGTTGAACAGGATATAGCAGGACCATTGTTTTGAGAATAAAAATAACAATCATGATGTTCATAGAGCAGTTATCAGAAATTTCAAGCTATTTAAAGGACAAAGCACCAGGTTGCTACTAAGCTCTCAAAACTGAGGAATGACAGAGTAAAACCATATGGATAACACAGTGTTGTGAGATTACAGCTGTGATTAAAGACAGACTTCTCCTAAATGTAAAAAAATGTCTGATTTCAGGTCATCATTCAACCTTTCCTTCAAGTTCTCTGATATCTTTGTGCCTAAATACTTCAGATGCCAGGGCAAGATATTTTAAAATTTACCTTTGTCTATGAAAAGCCTTTACCATGCTGCTTTTGAACGCCTTGACTGAGGTGGAATAATCAGAGGGTTTATTTCTCTTAAGAGATGTGTGTATTAAATTTATTGGAACAGTACATCTTTCATAGCATGTAAATCAATTCAGACTCTTTAGAATCAGAATTTTTCAGCTATCTAAACATTGTCTCAAGTCAACTATTTTGAAAATGTGAGAAAATATTTTTAAAGGACTTCAATTCAGCATATTTTAGGAGATATCTGTTTGTACAAAGCATGTGTACAAAGTCTTTCATCTTGGGAATGCCTTACTGTCTGAAAGTTCCATCCACAAAATGTTGTCATTCTGTTCTGGAACAGAATGGTATTACAGAGGTTCCTGGTGCACAACAGTGTATCTTCTGTGGCCAAGCAGGAATCTTCAAATGTTAAAGAATATAATGCTAAAAGGAAGAATTGCTATATAAAATGGTTTGGTATCTGTGGAGTTATCGGTACAGTTTATCAGTAAATGTTTACTGTGTGATTCCTTAACTTCAGTTTCACATACAGGCCTTGACCCAGCATTAACTTGAAGGGGGAATTGGATAGGGCATAAATATATATGTTAATATATTATTAAGCTTTATACATCAGGAATTCTTTCCTTACCTGTAATTGGGCAGTTCCTAGGACAGAGAATCCTCAGGTTTATTTAGGAGAGCTGATTCTATTTCTATTTGAAATAATGGCATTATGGTACCATAATAATGGTAGGGGAGCTTTGACTATTCTTCCTTTCAAATTCCAGTCATTTTTTTATTGTAACGTAATTTGATACTGGTTTGGTTTTGTTGTGAATGAAGTAAATTTTCTCAAGAATTAAAATTTCTTTTCAGATTTAAAAAATAATGCCAATGATTTTATATTTCTGAATTTTTTTAAGTAAGTGGCTCTTTTAAATATTAGATAGAAAGAATATTCTGTGGTTATAGGTGCAGATGAACCAAATTCCAAAGTATGTTATTACTTTTACTTGCATGTGATTTTTTAACCTTATTTTTAAGTTTAAAATTTCTTTTGAGTTTTTTAAGATTCAAGACTCTTGTTCTAATTGAGAAAAAAACTAAGAGCAATTAAGCTCATTATGACTGTTTTATTACAGCAGAATAAATTCCGACACAAATGATTTGTGTTAATTATCTTTCTCAGAAATAGTTTTTGTGGGGTTTAACAGACAATATCAAATCAAAATTAAATAAAACTTTAACTGTGGCTACAGTTGCATTTAACTCTTCTACTAATAGGAAAGTTGAGATTGTCTTTTGCACAGCTCTACTGTGGAGTAAGAGAGAGGAGGTATCTCATCAACACTAAGGTGACAATAAAGGCCTGGAGGGACAGCAAGCAGAAAGTCTGCAGTGATGTGCTGAGCTGGTGCACTCACATTCCCTGCTCTGGTTATCTAATACTCATATCCTCTTCTTTCCTTTTATATGAGGATAAATGTAAACATTTAAAAAACGTTTGCATACACCACAGGAAAAGATTCCAGATGCTCCCAGCATAGAGTTCAACAGAAAATAAGCAAGCTTAAAACACCAAAATAGAACAGTTAGATGCAGAAATATCTCTTGTTATTTTCCCAGTCTTAAATTAATCAAACATGAGATTTTTTTTGTTGTTGTTTTTGTGTACACTCTCCTTTGTCTCACCATGGTTGTATCTGAGTACTTTCAAGGAATTAATTAAATGACCTGACTAATGTGTCACACATGCTTTACTTTTCCCAAGATCCTTCCCCCATAAGGAGAATAGTAGGTTTTTTGGGTTTTGTTTAGAAATTGAGTGATCCTTTTTTCAAATATATTCTTCTATGCATTTATCACAAAGATGGCAAGCTCAGAAAAAAATCAATGCCTTCTATTTGAATGCAGTTTGGTGTTCCTTGTAGAAACATCATTAGGAGAATCCTAACCAAATACTTTTTAATGTTAGTATCCTGTATTTTATTTGTGGCAAAAAGGAGAAATATTCCAGGTCCAAGTTCATCTCTTTTTTGCATTTTATTTTAAATTACAGGCCTTTCAAACTGGTAGATAGGTAACTTCTCATACATAAATCGAAGGTCTAGAAAATCTTCAGGGTAAAAACAAGAATAAATGCATTGGAAGTATGAAATAATTTGACAAATATTTGTGATTTTGTAGAGGAAATTACAACATTTTTGTTTGAGAGAATATTGGTCTTATAAGTATTTTTAACTGTTTCTCATATCTATTTGTTTAGAGTGTATGTAGTCTAGCAGAAGGGATTTTTCTATTGTTTTTTTCTTTTTCTTTAATTAGAAGTTAAATAAGAGGCAGGTGCCTTTTCATAACAGTATATGTGATTTTGGAGCAATATATTTTCTTTATTTTTGTACTTGTTTCTTGCTTAATTCTACCTATTTAAATTTCATATTTCTCAAGCTGAATCTTAGGGCTTCATACTAAATACAAATCTTTATAAATAGTACTGCAGCTGGTTAAAAATTTAGAATTTTTTGGAAAGATTTTTACTTTCTTGTTTAATGCGTACAGTTTTTTTTTCTTAAACAAGATCCTACTAGGTGTTCTTCAAATTCAGTTTTGATTCAGGTGTCAAGAAAACTACATTGAACTTCAGAGGCCAAACTATATCAGGTTTAGTGATATTAATAGATAAATGTGGGGAAGTTTGCTGTATACCTTCTTATAACTGCTCTATAGTTTTGTAAGAGGTTTTTTTTAAAAGGGTTGTTAATTTGACACGTTTCACAACACTAAAATGCAGTTACAGATGCTAAAAAAATGAGCAAAATCTACCTTAATATTTCACCTTACTTTTCAGTGTGGATATCCAATATCAATATTTAGATGTAATTTGATTTTCATTTTGATTTTATTTACCTTTAAATATGGGTAGCTGTGTATTTGAAAAGCTATACTGTCTATATTGCTGAACAGAAAGGGGAAGGTGACTGTCATACTTCCAAGCAACATATTTTTAGAAGGTCAGAATGATTAAATTCGTTCTCAATAATGTATTTTTTTTGTTCATGCTTTTTATTGACAGTCTTTGTTTCTTAAAGAAACTTCATTGCTATTTTTCTGTTTAAAGAGAAACATAGCAAAAAAACAGATGTGTCCCATATAAAATATGCAATAAATCTTGTCTCACAAATTCTTTTCTCTGAACTTTCTGACAGAAACTGTCAAATATCCACTTTAATTCTAGTATAAAATGTTCACTTTGTGTCATGGCGCCAACCACCATATGCTGGAAGAAAGTCAGTAAGCAGCAATAAAAAAAGGAACATACGCACCTTTGAAACAGTACAAGCAATCAACAGTGAGAAAGGTCTATATAAATCTATGGAGAATTAATCTCAGCTTTGCCACTATCCTGCTGTGCATTTACAATGAGACTTTGCTCCCGACCACCAGAAGTGGCTTGCTTTGCAGGAGGAGTGTATCCTAATGAGGGGAAAATGTAGGGAAAACAAAGCAGCAGCTTTTGACCCCCCCACCCCCAACGTTTGGATCACCTAGAAGAGCATGTCCTAGTGTGTTCAAACACGTGGGGCCACTACACATCAGAGATTGCTGTACTTTAGCTGATCATGTGAAACCAATCTTGACTGAGCTCAATCAGCAGAAATAGCTTGAGCTTCATAAATCATTGTTATCATTCCACAGGAGGAGGCATTGCTATGGATTTTCTCTCCTCAAACTTTTCAGGCCACAAATTTCACACGGCTTCTCTGAAATTAGTTTAATTATATTTGTATAATCATTAATTATTTGCCCACCAGATTAGCAATCCGATCACCATCAAATTAATTTTTTCTTTAATAATATTCTTTTCTTTTGAGATGATCTCCTGCTTCTTACTGGCTTTCAGTAATCATTCAGCTATTTAAAATTTTTGTCCTTGGTATCAGAATGGGCCAATCTTTAATAATTTTCCTTCTGCTTATGAAAGGAGATGGTAATTACAGATAATCTGGATCGTTAGTTTTCCCAGACTCAGAACAGATTGGATTTAACGTTGTTCTGTTTGAAAGGATTAGAACTAATTTTTCAGTTCTATAAACTGTTTAGATACTTTTAGTCAGAGATTAATCTTGGAATTAAAACACAATATTGTAAGAGTTTATTAGAAAGTAGAATTAGAATACATATCTCTCTAGTGTTTAGGTACTAATAGGCTTTAACAACTATTAATTATCTGGAGCCCCAAGTGTGGGAGAATGAGGGATTAATGTTTTGCTTACATTTTAACAGAATGGAGTTTCAAATGATTTAATTGAATAAATATAATTGAAAAATATAATGCTAATTTTGGTTTTGTAATTAATGCCTCTAAAGGGAGGATAAGACTAGTGTTAGTCCTAGTTTTAATTAAAAAATTACTCTTTTGTATGGAAGCTAATTTTCTTTTAGTTTAAAAATTTTCTTCCACAACATACAATAGAACCATCACACAAAGAAACATACATTTTAAGAAATAAAGAAGTTCATGAAAATAAATGTAATCTTTTTTTCTTCATAGTTTTAATGTTCTGGTAAAATGAACTTCAACACTTTCTTCTGGCACATTTATAGACAGCATTATCACTTTTAAAAGAAAACATAATTTCCTAGGTTTTTTATTACCTATGATAATAAACACTTTCTTGAATGTGTTGCTTGAGCGTGTTCTGCTGGTGTGGTGTTCTCTCTGTGTGTGCATCTGTAATTTGTTATATTTCTGTAACATTAAAAATACTGAATCTAATATTTAACAATTTATATATGGTAAGTATTAATTATTTCTTGACCCATACTTAAGATATAGGCTGATGACTTATAATTCTGATAACTTGTGGGATATTGGTTTGTTAAGCAGCTTTCCAAGATTGCACAGAGACTCTTTGTACTGTAGAAACATTTGTACATTTTCATCATTGGATGTGGGTTTCTTAGTTAAAAACAATTTTTGTACTACTGGAGAGGAAAATAAACTTGTGAGAACTGTTTCAGGGAAGGGTGATTAAGACCTCATGGCAGCAAGTGTTCTGAAGATTGTTTTGAAAGGATTTAAGATGTCTATACCAGTATTTGAACCATGTAAAAAAATGGCATGGCCAAATTCCATGCTAAAAACGTGATGTTTTTTAATTTAAAGAAGAGATAAAAGAAACAAGGCCTATGTGATCACACTGCCTGTTGATTATTCCCCTGCCAATAATTTTTAACGCATTGTCCAATTTTGACCAAATGTGACAGGGTTAGAGATCCTGAGATATTAAGCTCTTAAAATCTCAATAAAAATATGTGGCTAAATAGACAAGTGTGACCCTATTAGCCTTCCAGGGAGAGAAAGGCTGTATCGTGAACTCACCCCTTAATTAAACATTAATGAATCCATATGGGAACTAACTAAAGTACAGACCCACAGTAGACCAAGTTTCATTGATTCCATTCTCCCAGACCCTCTTGTTTAACTGACAGCATAGAAGAAAGATCTCTTCGTGGGCATGGGATTGTTTCATTTGGGGATTTTTTGCATTCTAATAGGCTATAATAGAAAAGTATATTAGTAATGCAATCAAATATTTACATAGAACTTCGAGGCTGTCTGTTGAATTCCCTGAGTTCATAAAGCCTGTCAGTTAGAAGTTAGTAACTCGCTAAAGACAGTTTATCAAGTAATACATACTGGAAAATTATTTGCTAGGAAGCTGTGTATAGAACATGTAAGTTTTTTCATTATTTCTGAAACACAAAATTCTTATAAGATAAAAAAAGCTCCAGCATGATAATGGTAGACTGTAGCCATGTGAAATAATTTGCAGTCGTATGTTTTTTTCAAATTTGAAATTTAATACAGTGCAAAAAAAACCCCCAAAACAAATCTTTTACACTGTATGTATTCTGTCATGTTTGCTTTGTTTATATATGAAGTCAACTAAGTAATGATAATTATTTTTTTAGAACTAAATTAAAAGTAATACTGTTTCTCAAAATACAGGGTTATATTAGAAGTAAGTCAATATAATAATGTAGAAGTAGGAGAAAATTCAGGTTTTATGTATAGCTATAGACTGATAGATGTTTCTTGAGAATATGCCTTCCTAGATCGTGATACACAACTCCTCTAGAATTTTTAAAACATCAGAATTTGTGAAAAATTCAGGATTATTGAGAAAGGCTATTCAATAATTAGAATTAAAAGTCTAAATATTGGAAATTGCATAATTAATTTTTACTGTGAGTCCCAAATTTCTGAGAACTTTTATACTCCCTGCTGCTGTATTGTTTATTATACAAGATGCTTTCAAAAAGTAAAATAGTTCTAAAATTGGATTCAATCTGTATGAAATAAAAAATTTCATCCTAGTAGTATAGGACACTAAGTTAGAAATTGAATTTCCATGTCTCTAACAATTCCGAGACCCCAATTTTCACACTGCGCACCACACTCACTCTTGTTTGTCAAACCATGTTTTTAAAAACAATATATTCAAATTTGATAATGAAAAAAAAGAAAATTAAGACAATCCAATTTTGGATTTTACATTTGTTTACATTCATATGTGAATTTCCATATCCACATATGAATACATGTTTATCTGCACTTGATGTGTTAATTTGTTTAAAAGATGCTATTAATTTTATTTCCATTCCTTTAAAATTCACATTTTGAGAAAGCAGATTCTGGCAGTGTCAGGTATTGAAGTATAATTTCACGTGTTATATAATACAAATTAATTTATAACATTTGCAGTGTATTCTATTCATGGCCTTCTATGCAGAGCCCAGTCTTTTTCTAGACAGTGAGATAACACTAAGGGTAAAAAGATTAAATGGGTGTTGATGATACTTGAAAACACTTTTATGAATTGTTGGCTACATGCTGTTTGATTTGATATCATCAGCTAAATCAATAAACCTTCATGCTGCATTGAAAACTACAGATTGTTTAACACACTGAATCAACTTGTTGGACACCTTGACTATAATAAAAAAATAGCTGTAGTCTTGATTATTATGTATATGAACAGCCCAAATTATGCGATTTATTTAAATCTTAGGATTCATCTCTGTGGCTGTATGATTAGTCTGTGTGGCTGTGTGCTGTTGTACTGGGTCCATCTGGGATGGTGGTAATACTCTTCATAGCAGCTGGTACGGGGATGTGTTTTGGATTTGTGGCTAAAACTCTTGATAGCACAGGAGTGTTTTGACCGTTGTTGAGTAGCACTTGCACGTTGTCAAGGCTTTCTGTTTGTCTCACTCTGCCCCCTCACCAGTAGGCCAGGGTGGGCAAGAATTGGAAGGGGTCACAATAGGATAGCTGACTCAAACTCATCAAAGGGATATTCCATGTATGTATGCCATGCTCTGCAATGAAAAAGGAGGGCAAAGAATTTTGGGAGAGGTAGCTTTGCTCCAAAAATGGTTAGGCATCACTCTATCTGTGGGAGGTGGTGAGAACTTTGTTTTGTTCTTCCCCTTTCCTTCATGTATTGCTCTGTGTTTATCTTGACCCTTAAGTTTTTCTCACTTTCGCTCTTCCTATCCTCTCCTCTATCCAATTCAGAGGAAGGGGGAAAACTGAGTGAGGAGTTGTGTACTGCATTGCTGCTGACCACAGTCAACCCACCATGATTCTAAAATAGTAACCCTTGGAAAAGGGTTTAGATTGCTAAACCCAAGGGTTTAGATTGCTTTTGATAGTTCTTTGCAACTCAAATAAATGTCATGTGTTAGCCCTATAAAAAATTTGTTTTCCTTGATACTACTTGTGGGCCAGTATGTCTTGAGTCAAGGATTTCTTAGGAATTAAATCTGTTCAAAAATTTTCATTAACAGATCTATTGAAATCAAAACCAAAGAAGACTTATTTCATCCTACTCTAATCCTGCTGGTCTTCTTACTGCTATAGTGTAGTATGCTAGTAGTTTCTCAAGGATTTGGTACAGAAACAGAAAAATTGTGTAACTGTCGAGCTTTTGATGATCCTCTGTTAGTCATTTTGCCCACCTAGGACATCTTTGAGCTTTTTCTTCTACTTTCCAAAGTCTCTGATTAAACAGGGTTATTAAAAAATTCCTCTTGCATGACAATTGTACTTGAGGGTGGAAATAGAGCTAGTACAATTCTAGCCTTTAAGTCTTCTGTGTTCAACTTCTGATCCCCACAGATATCGGCAATGATAATACCTAAGAGATTTGGATCTCTTTTAAAATGGTGGTGAGTCTTTGTGCTTTACAAAGACCGAAAAGCTACGGTCAATTGTTGCTTGTTCTCCTAACTCAATAATGCCATAGAATGTAACTTTTCTCACTTTGGGAAAAGATAACCCAGTTGAACCTCTCTGGGGATATACTTTTCTTCCTCAGCCATTAAATCACGCGTTAGTATGTTTCTAGGATGGGGTTCATGTTTTGACTACATTTCAACTTGCCTACTTAAGAAGTTTTAGTTTTGACTAATGAGGAAGGTGGGTTCCTGTGAGACTAGAAATGTCATAATAACCTTCTGTCACTGTTTTAACAGTCTCTGCCCAGGCTTTATAAAGTTCCAAGAGGAATGTCTGTAGGGGTTTTGTTTTTGTTGGTTGGTTTTGTTGTTTGCTTTTAAGGTTGAATTTTGGTTTGTTTTTTGGTTGTGGGGGTGGTTTTTTTGGGGTTTGTTTGTTTGTTTGTTTGTTTTGTTTTGTTTTTTGTTTTTTTTTGTTTTTTTTTTTTTTGTTTTTGTTTTTGTTTTTGGGTTTTTTGGGGTTTTTTGTGTTTGTCTTGTCCTAGAATCTGTCTTAATCTTAACTGTGATTGATTGGAAGACATGAGTTAGAAAAGACATATTTCCTTCCTCAAGACAAAAAAACCCCTTGTTTTAGGGTGTTGCTTTTCCTGTGCAGAAAACCTATAATTTCCAAAGTAGTCTCTAAAAGTTCTTAAAGCATATATTTTTGAATCACAGGACCTCAGCCTTGGAATATAAAATTAAGATTTCTGATGTCTCCTTCCTAACTGCTAGTTGTTACCGTTTTCTTAAATTTTTAAGATTGTCATTGCTCCAAAATGCCAAGAAAATTTGTAAAACCTTAATGCATCAGATCTTTCAATTCTGAAAGTAGGAATTCTGAGGGGAAAAAAAAAAAAGCTGTAATGTGTGCAACTAAATCAGTACACTTGTGTGAATTATCCTTCTTGCATGGGTTCATATATTTAAGGTCAGAGAGAAATACCAGAAAATTTATCCAGTCAGATTCAATGAGTGTTAAGATTTTCAGTAAAGGGGCAGAAGTAACTGTGAGATTTTTATGTAGTTGTGACTACCCATTTTTCTTCCATTGTCTTCCCCTCTTAGTGCATCATCATTCTCTGCTTGCCTCTGTTAGTTACTGACTTTCTCCAATTTTCAGTCTGTGCTGGTATCCAGTATTTGCTTTGCTTTGTTCTTTAGAGATCTCTTTCGTAGTAGCCTGATGCATGAAGAGGTATTGGTTCTGTAGTAAATGGAAGCTGCTGTGCATACATTAGACCTGTTAAAAAGAAATATAATCTGGTAATTTCTCATTTTCAGTGTAGTGTTTCACATATTCTTCCATACTCAACAAGTAGAGTATGTTGAAAAAAAATTGGGTGTTTTTTTACCATTTCACTTTAGTACTACTTCACATTTTAAACCGTTGAAGGATCATGAATCTTCATGCTGACATCTGACAAAAGGAAGTCATCACAAATATCTGATTCATAAGGCAAATTCATAGGATCATAATCCATTTATTCTCTTATTCTTTGAGCTAGATACAGATAGTAAGATTAGTAAGACTAGTGGCTGTTCTTCAGAGCCTTTAGTTGAAATACAAATGACTTAGAGCAAATTAGAGCTGTGTATTTTGTAAATACCTGTTTTCCTTTCAAAGCTCTTGTCTGTGGAAAGACACAGAAATTCTTAATTTTTCCTGGCTTTCATATCTGTATTCAAAGATCTTACATTGGCTAAGATTGTCTGCTTCTTATAGGACAGGATCTGATACTTTATTTAGGATATGGACTAATCCAAACAATAGAGCATATTACAAACTTGCATTTAGAAGTGAGATCAGATGGCAAAGTTGACATGTGACCATTCCCTGTAATTTTCAAAGCTGATCAAGCCTATTGACTCCAAGGCCAGACAGAAGGGTATCTCCATACAAAATGCAGCTTATGGGAAGTAGTTTGAAGGACCTTGATGTAATTTGTATTTGTACATGTAATACAGAACATCTACAGTTACATTAGGAGAAGCTGGTGCTGTACAGTTGGGTCAGCAGATTGAAGCAGCAGAGGGGCAGGCCAGTGTGTTTACAGCAGAGATTTAAACTTTGAGTTAGATTTAATTTGAGGTGAACATCTCCACCTCATGTGTTCAAAGCTGTCTGAAGGCCCAAATATTACTTTGGTCCTTTTGTCCCTAGTAAGTAATGGGGTACATTTGCTGTGGAGCTTCTTGTTGAGTTACCTCCTAATGGAAATCATTTTACAAGCACCAAAACCTACCTGCAAACCGAATCAAAGCTCTATAAATGGGGACAGTGAGGAAATTTGCTTCAAAAGCATCCTAATGAAAACGCTCATGCCAACAGACACCATATTTTAATGTTCACTGCGGTCAGGCTTTTCTGTGATACAAGAGAGTGATACCAGGTGTCCATTTCGAAACAAACAAAATGTGCTGCATGGAGGTGTGCTATAGAGCACTTGCCACAGCAGGTTGTGGAAGTTAAAAGGCTTATAAAAGCATGAGCAAGTTCCTGAGAGAGAATCCATTGAGAATTACGTCACAATGACATTCAATGCAGGAAACGTTTTGTATGAACTGCAGAATCTCAGAGGCAGAGAGAGCACTCAGGTGAATTGTGTTTGTCCAGGTCCATAATTCTAACTGAGCCCCTGCTTCAGGGCCTGCCAGGGGCAGGATATTAGGCGGGATAAATCCCTATGCCAGTCTGATATGGCTGTTAATATATTCTTAATTTGATGAAACTGAAATCAAACATATGAGCTAAGGATGAAAGGATTACATGACTCCACTTCTGCAAAAAGCAGATCCTATGCAAGTGAATGTTGTGTTGCTAGAGAAATAAAAAATGAATAAGTTCTTTCATTTATGCAATTCATTTGAATTGCCTTCAGTAATTCCAAAAACTAAGACAGAGATTGCTGTCTTGACTATGGGGGTTTTGAAGACATACATTGTTTCATGAAGACATATACTGACAGTGTTGATTGTGTTAGTCATTGCAGGTCGTGGAGGGGGAGAAAAAGAGCAGGATATTACAAATTTTGAGCAGAAAATGAGTTAGAAATGTTATGGAAGATAAGGGAATTGCTCTGGTTTCTTGTCTCACACATTATAGAATTTGTTTTATTGAGTTGTTAATTTATTTTCTTAACAAGTCTCAACATCTAAATTTCAAATAAATGCTTTTTGAAAATTCCTGGGTGGACCTGTTTCCAGTTAAAAATATGGAAAATACTGCTTGCCATATAATACAGGTATTTTCTTCCTCTTTTCCATTTTATTGGCACACAAATACACACACTGTTATATTAATGTAACCTTTGTGTGTTTTTTCCTAAACGTCACACCTTTTTTCTTTACTTTGTATAAAAAATTAAATTTTGTAGCTGAGAATGTAGCTATGTTGGGAAATTTGCCTTAATCTTCCATCTCCTTAGAAACCAGAAATAAATTATTAATGTAATAATGAGTTGTACAATTTTACACACAGTTCAGCTTATGTAGTTAATTTTATATCATTGTAATCAGCAGAATTCCAACTTACGTTTTCTACTTTTAATGATGTAAATTGAAAATAATGAGTTAAGTATATTGGGTTAACTTTAGGCAAATCTTTGGAACCCTGAGATGAATGTAATAAATCAGAGCTGCCCTATGTATTTCAGTTGCAGTTGTCTTGCTACCAAGATTTGAGGTGGAGAACCTAATGGTATAGAATTAATCACTTTCCTTGCAAAGGGCACACAGCATTGTTTATGGCTATTGCCACATTGAAATAATAGGAATAAGTATCTCCAACACACTAACCCTATGTAAGGAAACATATGAGTTGAAATTAACTAGTTTTGTTAACAGAAAAGGTGCTGAAGCAATCAGTTTTGGGGTTGTTTTTTTTTCATTATCATAATACAAACCTCTTGCTCAGTAGCTTTATAATGAAATGGAGTCATTCAGGACCAATTTCACAATGGCCTTGTCTGTGAACTCAAGTTTGTAAATGTATTTTAACCAGGCACTCCTGTAGACTGAGAGGCAAAAGATAAAGTTCTTTATCTTTGTATAAAACGTGTCTGAATTCTGCTTACATTAACATTACCACTTACAGGATTATTCTAATGTGGAGTAAGAATAATTTTTTCACAACAGTATTATTTTATATATGTGGTATTCTGCTGGAGCTGAAGTTGCTTCTTTGTATTAAGAAAACTTGATCAACAAAAACTAGTGCTTTTACTTTGAGTATCCAGGTCAGAAAACATTTTCAATAGTAGACAGTGCCTATAATTTCAAAATCAAATCCT
Source organism: Acanthiza pusilla (assembly GCA_036630365.1). Lineage (NCBI taxonomy): Eukaryota > Metazoa > Chordata > Aves > Passeriformes > Acanthizidae > Acanthiza > Acanthiza pusilla. The sequence goes on from JAXCHO010000078.1 coordinate 1,199,607, forward strand.
TTTAAGTAGTTTATGTGAGCATTCTGTAACAGAGGGGATCGGATTCACTAACCATATTTCAAACTCTTGGCTGATTTTTCCAAAAAAATCATGTACATGCCATACATTTAAAACCTAATACATGTGTTTTCACTTTCCAACTTCCAGAACAAAACATGATAGCTGTACTGAACAGTTGGTGTTAACTATGTTTGGTACCTGTTCAATTCCACTTGAACTGCTGATAATTTATGCTGCAGAAACAGGTTTAAATTTGTAAGTTCTGACCTGCAACAATAAAGAAACGAACACAACTTAGAAATTTTCTTTTTTTAAAATCTGAAAGTGAAGTTTAATAATTCACATTTCATTCAATTACTGCCTATGATGGTATATTATAATATGGATTTTAAAT